>OZ038451.1:19411136-20011399 GCA_964036195.1 Sphaerolaimus hirsutus | reverse complement strand
GGTGGGCGCGCACATGAGCCGGCTGCAGGAGGCCTACACGCAGGGCGGCCTCGGGCTGCAGGACTGGAACGAACAGATCCGCGGCGACCACGGCATAGCCGCCGCCTACTGCAGGTGTGCAGCTGTTGCTAACAAAAAAACTGGGCTGTCTCTAAAACACAAAATGCGCATTATCATGCAAAGAATAGAAAATTACGACATCGAAAATTTTGAAAAATATCACATCGATATAGAATATTAAATTTTAGCGAAAGAAATATTGATATCGAAAAGTCGTCCCAACTCTACCGACACAGGCTGAAACTTCAAAATTTGTGTTGAAGCCTGACCTGACCCAACGAAAAGCCTGACCCAACGAAAAGTTTCAGCAAGCCCAGGGTTAAAACTGATAAAAAATTAATAAACATTAAGTGTGAAACACTTCGAAAATTGTATAAAAACTTTTAATGTCGAGTTTTAACTAGGATTTAAAGGGATTGACTTTTCGCGATCGGGATCGCGATTGTTTTTTTTTTTTGTTTTCGGGATCGGTAACACAAAATCCCGAAAAAATTGAGCATTCGGGATCCGGATCCCGTTTGAATCTAGTTTTAAAATCGTAAAATCGTATGGCTTTTGGCAGCAGCTTCTGAACGACCGATCGCTTGCAATGTGGTATTTTGTCACACAGATCGAGCAAGTGCTATATGGAAACAACGGAGTTGCTGGTTGCAAAGCACTGCGGCGAGCGATCAAAACTTCTGAGTGATTTCGATGCTCTGATTTCTCCCAAAATCGCTCATCTACTGCAGCGCCTGAATCTCGACTGTGTCTTACCCAGTGATTGTAGCCAGAATGTATCTCTACTTATCGTGAGGTATGCACTAACAAAATTTGGTGTGTTTTAATCATTTGACGAGGTGTAGTGATGTTTCACCGCATGCATATGACTGAAGTTTTCCGTCGTTATTTTTCAGACTGAAATAAATTTTAAATAAAATGATAATTTGATAAAGGTCGACAAAAAATATAGCTAGATTTGACAAGGCAAGGGTGGGATAGACACAACCACCATCAGCTTTATGCACGCTTATGGGAAGTTCCGTTGACTGTTTCGTACAGTCAGAAACCCGAAAAGGACATTACATTTCAATTATGAGTCAAAATCCCAAAATGAGGTTTACGGTAGGTGTATCGTTGGAAATAAAGCCAAACAATCTCATTCAAATGAGAGCTAGTAAATTGATACCTTTTCGTTTGAAAGCGCCTTTACAACGGAACAACGATTTCCCCAGTTTATATCAGAACAGTTTACAATACCAGTAAAAAAAGTATGCAATAGAGCCCGCATCACTTTACATAATTTTTTACAAAGTTTACAAGTAAAGTAAACCTAACAGCAGATGGTAAACTGCCGGACGGATTTAGTTAGCTTAGCAGATTAACAAACCTAACAACAATAAAGTGTAGTTAGTGATACTACCACCAGTTGACCATAGACGAACTGAAAAGTTACCTATGTTCACCAACAAGTTCACTTGACCGATAACCTCTTACTCACCCAAATAGTGCCTTAAAGTTTACTTGTCCAAATTCAAAATTAGGTAAATATCAAGATCCAGGGGTCTCCAGGATTTTGGCCCTCGCGGGGGCTGGATAGATAACAAATCGCTCCTCCGGAGGGATAGATAGCTGAAAAAATTTTCTGGGGGGGGGCTGGGGGGGGCTTGGAGGGGGGGCTGGCGGGGGCACAATATATAGGCTTTTTCAAGGTTGAGAAGGCAGAAAGGGGAAAAAATCGCTAAGAATCAGTTAAAAGTAGCCAAAGGAGGTATCAAATGGCTAAAAATAGGTATATAACTATGTATATAGCCGGAAAGCACGATTTTGAAGGTGAAAAACTATAACAAGGTGGAAAAAAATTTGAGCGAAAATTGGGGCAAAATTTCTCAAAAACCACTCCAGATAGATAGATAGCTGAGCGATTTCGGGGGGGGGTCTTTGGGGGTAGTAGCCAAAAATTTTGCCTCGGATAGATAGATAGCTGAGCGGCCTCCGGGATAGATAGCTGGCCGATTTGAGGGGGGCAGCCCCCCCCCCCACCCCCCCCCCTAGGAGACCCCTGTCAAGATCCACAAATATTGTACAGCCGTACCCCCCTGGCTACGTCCTTAAAAGTTCACAGTGCAAAATTTAGCACAAGCAGGCACTTCTGTAATTATTTGGTTCCACCTTGATACTAACAAATTCACAAACATATTTATCTACTCTTTGAAAAAAACATAAATAATTGCTTCCTCAAGCTGTCGATCTATTTTCAACAATTTGTTGTTGGTGTTGTTGTTTTTAGAATTTCATTAAAAAATCAGGATCTACGCTCGGGCACTAGTTGCAGCCAGAGCAAAATGAATCCTACTCACCCCATATCATGCGCCATCGTTTTGGCACTGGCGGCACTCGTTCAAGCCGACCCATTCAACGACATGCTGTCGGGCATGCGAAAACCGGCCTTGAACTGGCTCAAGTACAGCATGCCGGGCCTGTGCAAGGAAGCCATGGTGTGCATAGAGCAAGCCATGCACTCGTTCGAGAGAGACACGCAGGTCGAATACGAGGGCACGTACGAAAGCGGCGTGCCGGCAGCCCTGGAGGCAGCGGTGCCAGCCATAGTGGACGACTTCTGCGAGTCAGTTCACTCCACCGACTGGTGAACGACGATAGTCCAGCTCCATTTGATCATTGTTGCAGGGGTAGAAAGGGGGGTTGGAGGTTTACCCCCCAAATCGTCCAGCTATCTAATATCTATCACGGAGGGCGCTCAGCTTGCCTTATTGCCTATTTTCAGCTATGTTTAGTACGAAAAATATGTTCTTATACACCTGTCTTTCACCTACATGGTCGAACTGAAAAGTCCCTGGACCGTGCCCGCTAGGGGTAAGATATGGTCATTAAATTTTGACAGCTTAATATATCAGGTGTTTTGAGTTTTCACCTAAAATTTTACCCCTCTAGCTCCACCCACTGCGGAACTGTGGGGGTTACAATTTCGGTCATTTTGTACACATGGTGCTCTTGCTCAATGCTGCTTTAAGTTGTGATCATGAAACTTTGGCTAGTGTAAGCCACCAGTGTTGGCAATGTGCCAGCACTAACCAACATTAGCTTTGATATCATAAGCCTAGTCAATATTATCATTACTGTCACTTGGAGACGTCGTTTTAAAAACTGTTCAGTACAGCGGATGCCCCGCTCCCTGCACAGGAGGTTCAGCAGGGAAATGTCGCCAGAGGGCCGCTGCCTGCAGTCGTGTCCAGCAACTGAGAACAGCCCCTGGGCCTTGCTCGTGCAGCCCGCCGTGGGCTTTCTATGCAACGAGACCTTTAAACAAGGTTACCTGGGGGCAGCCCCGGACCCTGTAAAGTGCCCTGTAAAGTGTCACGCAAAGTGTCAAATGCTCGGTAAACTAGAAAACGTGTTTCTGAAAAATTTCTGTAAAATGGCAAACGTGTTTGTCGATTTGCAGGGCATTTCACATGACTTCTGACACTTGACTTGACCCATGACTAGGGTTGGAAAAAAAACGTTTTTTTTTAACTCGATGTTTTTTTTTTTTTAAAACGTTTTTTTTAAAAAGCTCCCAGATATGACCTAGTGTCAACATATATAGGTATATCAGACACTGGCAATACTCTGTGATGTTAAATATGACCATATAGTGGCTGTGGAGCCATGGGATAGCATTATAAGTGGTGATTTGTGTCAAAAATATCCATTTTTCGTCGACATATCGTTCGTATATAGCCTTATAGTTGAATGTTCGTGACTTCAGGTAAAGTTTGGCACGGAATGGTGATCAAACAAGGTTATAAAAGGAGGTTGTTACTTTGGGAGTGAAGTTACACACTGTGGAGGTACATGGAAGCACATTACCTCAATATTATATATTACAGCAACATATGTCGGCTTATTCACCCATGGTAGCACATAGAAATGGATGTTTTGATACTAAAAATGCAACAAAACCAATGAAAACAACCGCCAATGTCAATTTGTGTGTGAAATTGCGCGCTTGCGCGCAAAAATTTTGCAAAATACCTAGTGCTTAGTACTAAAAATTTCGGCCGATGTTTTTTTAAAAAAAAAAACATTTCGGACGTCATGTTTTTTTTTTTTAAAAACAACGTTTTTTTTAAAAAAAAACGTTTAAAAAAAACATCGGCCAACCCTACCCATGGCACTTGACATTTTACCGGAGCGGTTTTATCAAATCTAGCAGACACGCCCAAACACCTCAGACGCAACAACGATGATACAATGCCTGGTGCACATGGTGCGCGATAAGGAATGGATACGCAGCGGCTACAAAGAATACACCGAGAAGCACAACATGACTTGCGACGCGTTCAAGCAGGGGAGGCGGGACCACGTCAGGTGCAAATCCCAGACCCTGTAAAAAGCCATGTAAAATGGCATATGTGATGCAAAGTGTCAAAAGTCATGGAAAAAGCCATGTAAAATGGCATATGTGATGCAAAGTGTCAAAAGTCATGGAAAATGCCCTGCAAAATGGCAACCGAGTTGCCATTTTGCAGGGCATTTTCCATGACTTTTGGCACTTTGCATGACATTTGACATCTTACAGGGCTCTTTACAGGGTCTGGGAGTGCCCCCAGGGAAATATACAAAGGATACCAACAGGGAGGGCTCAGCCTGTCCGAGTGGAATGAGGAAATCCGTGGGGAGAATGGGTTATTGGCCGTGAGCTGCAGGTGGGCGGCGCCGGTTTCATTTTTTATTAAAAGATTTGTACACTTGTAAACACCTTCCCGGTCACGTCTGGCACCCTATTTTTGATTTCACTTGTGACATCCTATCTCCAGTTCTAGGGCGCGCCAGAAGCTGAAACTTGGGGGAAATATTGTCGCTACCCCCTCTACTTTGCATGAATTCGGGTAGTCGCGGCGACCCTTGTGTGGGTCGCCATAAGTGCAAACTTTTTTTGGCTTTTCTGGTGTCCCGCACAGGTCCGGCACCCACTGATTTCTGAGCTGTGGGAGGGGTATAAATCTAAAATTTTGGGGGTGTGTAACCAACACCCCTCCCCTACTATACACTATTCAATAATGTGTGATTAATGTGAGAAATTTCTAAAATAGGTATTCTGTTATTCTCTAAAAACACACGACCACCCAATAGATGAATGACAAATAATTCACTTTTTGGAACTTTTTTATTAGACACTTAAAGAACTGGTTTACGATACCTTAAAGCGAAGAGTTTGATGATTAAAGTTATGTAAAGAACCACACCTCTAAAACGCCTGCATTGCAAAATTTACTTGGGGGGAATTTCAAAGTGTAAATTTTGTAAATTTTTGTTCCTGCAAAGATGTCATTTTGGTGTCATAAAATTCCCCCCAAGAAAATTTTGCAATGCAGGCACTTTAGAGGTATGGTTCTTTACATAACTATAATCATCAAACCCTCCCCTTTAAAGTATCGTAAACCAGCTCTTGTAGTGACTAAAAAAAAAGTTCCAAAAAGTGAATTATTTGTCATCAGTCTATTGGGGGGGACGTCATGTATTTTAATATACGGTATAAAAGAATATTTTAGAAATTTTTCACATTAATCTCACATTATTGAATAGTGTATAGTAGGGGAGGGGTGTTGGTAACACATAGGGTTGGAAAAAAAACGTTTTTTTTTTAACTCGATGTTTTTTTTTAAACGTTTTTTTTTTTAACGTTTTTTTTTTTAAACGTTTTTTTTAAAAGCTCCCAGATATGACCTAGTGTCAACATATATAGGTATATCAGACACTGGCAATACTCTGTGATGTTAAATATGACCATATAATGGCTGTGGAGCCATGGGATAGCATTATAAGTGGTGATTTGTGTCAAAAATATCCATTTTTCGTCGACATATCGTTCGTATATCGCCTTATAGTCGAATGTTCGTGACTTCAGGTAAAGTTTGGCACGGAATGGTGATCAAACAAGGTTAAAAAAGGAGGTTGTTACTTTGGGAGTGAAGTTACACACTGTGGAGGTACATGGAAGCACATTACCTCAATATTATATATTACAGCAACATATGTCGGCTTATTCACCCATGGTAGCACATAGAAATGGATGTTTTGATACTAAAAATGCAACAAAACCAATGAAAACAACCACCAATGTCAATTTGTGTGTGAAATTGCGCGCTTGCGCGCAAAAATTTTGCAAAATACCTAGTGCTTAGTACTAAAAATTTCGGCCGATGTTTTTTTAAAGTTTAAAAAAAAAAACGTTTAAAAAAAACATCGGCCAACCCTAGTAACACATCCCAAAATTTTTAGGTTTATACCCCTCCCACAGCTCAGAAATCAGTGGGTGCCGGACCTGTGCGGGACACCAGAAAAGCCTATAAATTTTTTTGCACTTATGGCGAGACACCCTGTAAGGGGTCGCCGCGACCCCCCAATTCATGCAAAGTAGAGGGGGTTGCATCAATATTTACCCCAAGTTTCAGCTTCTGGCGCGCCCTAGAACTGGAGATAGGATGTCACAAGTGAAACAAAAAAGGGTGCCGGACGTGACCGGGAAGGCGTTTATTTAAGCACATTTTCGGACTAAGTGAGCAGGTGATAATTTACATCTGCATGTGCAGAACCAGTGGCGCAAAGCAGAATCAAAACTATGAAATAAAACCATTTTTGGGCTAATTTGATCATCCGCAAAAGCCAAAATCATGGAAACCCCTGCGGAGGTCACAATACATGCTTCAATTGGCAGTAAATTTTTCACTGCGCAGTTTTGGTTCTGCCAATTCTGGTCTGTGCGTGCAAATGTAATTACGATCCGAATTAATTGGGATATAAACGGAGCAAAAACCTATTCGCACTTGCAGAGAGCAGAACTGCCACGTCGAGCACTTTAACACCGTGGCCGCACATCGCTGTTCCATGGAAGGCAACACAGTTTTGTCACAGTTCCAAGATATGATACAAAGACAAGCGGAACTATTTCTCGAACACTTGCAACTCGACTGTCTGATGCCACAGGCGTGCACAGATTCAGGGGTGCATGGTGCTGGGATACTTGGTGGTTTTATTCAATTCACCATGGTTAAGAATATGATACCATCCAGGCTAATCTTGAAGTGATCGTACTTTTATTAGGATACAGAGGTGAAATAAGATGATAGTTTACACCTCTAGTTTGCAGTTTTGGTTGTGTAATTTTCTACTGTGTGCCGGCCGGACCGCAGCATAAAATGCTACACAGTGATACCCTGATAAAAAGTTATGTGATGATTGGATGCACTATGATACCATCATTAAAGCATCTATTACATATGAAGAAAATAAATAATTCAAGTCCATTTTTCAGATGGGATAACGTACATTTCTTCAATACAAAGTGGGCCTTAGGTATACGGTATGCGGCTTTTGCGCGTGACAATGATATTTTCGCGTGACTTGAGTTTCGACAGAATCGACTTTCCCACATCCCACGGTCAACTCAGAATAACACACTCATAATTTTCCAACGCATTCCGATGGAAAACCACAATAGCCAGTGTGCGCGCCGAATAAAAAAATTAGGCATACTAGCCACATATAGAAGATACCACAAACCAGAAAAAAACGAACCCGGCTAAAAAGACGTCGACCATGTCCTTGAGCAGCATGCCCAGTTTGCTGGTGTCGTACAGCACGAGGCCGGGCATGCCGGACTGGAGCAAGGTGCGCAGCTCGACCAACTGCGCCACGGTGACCAGATGGCTGCAGATGCACACCACCAGAGGCCGGCAGTGCAGAACGTTCTTCGTGTGGCGGGTGCCGCTGCTGTCCAAGTCATCTCCGTCGCTGAGCGGACTGGACGGCAGTCTATAAGGGGGCGTCTTATTGCACACTTGGCAGGCACATTTTCAGTCATTTTAAAAGCGACTTTGAATACTTAGAAGCGTCCTTTAGAAAAATGCATATCGTGCGCTCCGCGGAGTAGACTAAATACAATCGAATTCACCTGGGGCCAGTACCGCAAATCGAGAAGTGATAAGTAAAATGGCAAATGCGAAGTGAAATGGCAAAAGCGAAGTGAATTGAGAAGTAAAATGGCAAAAGCGACGAGAAATTACTTTTCCTTTTTTATTTCGCTTTTGCCAATTTACTTGCCATTTCACTTCACTTTTGCCATTTTACTTCGCTTTTGCCATCTTACTTCTCACTTCTCAATTTGCGGAGCTGGCGCCAGGCGAACCCAGTTGTACACATGGCAAACGCACACACCTCATGGCAGAAGCAGCCAGAGTGGTTTGCACGGTGAAAGTGGCCCTGAAAGTGGCCAATTGCATTTGGTCGTCGGTGCGCAGGCACACAAAGTGCATCTGCCTGGCGTCAAGCTCGGGCTGCGCCAACTGCATCAGCGTGCACTCGGACGCCACCGACGTGCTGTCAGGCTCACCCAATGCGCCTGTGCATCAAGGCAACTGTGACCCACTTGTTACCGTGTTTTGACACACTTTACATTTGATATACTCGGCGGATATCACGCTTAGAATGGAAACCTACCATAACCCACTTGAATAATGAACCACAAATTGTACAGTCTTTTCATTATAATATTTAGTTTTTACTATGGAAAACTTAATTACGAAGTTTATCACAAGATTTTATTCGTTAAAGTATGGTAGGATTCTACGTATACTTCGCGGTCCGCCGAATACACTAGTATAAACAGCCGCCATACTATTAAAACATTCAGGGACGTAGCCGGGATTTTTGAGCGGGGGGGGCGGATTGTATACGGAGCCAGGCGAACGGGGGGCGCCCTCAAATTTTACCCCTGTAGTAGAGGAATGGCGCCATGACGCTGGCGCCATTCGTAGGCGCCACGCCATGGCGCCACTGGCGCCAAAGCAGCAGTATACGTCTGTATTTTACAGGCATATAGTGCGACATGGAGTCCATTTTCACTGGCTTTGAGGCCGCGGAGAACGGTCAGCCAAAAATATATGTTGTGAAGTGAACATGCGCGCTTGCGCGCAATTTTTTTTCAAACTGTCGAAAAAATCGTCCTCTGAAAGTGCCATTTCTGGCACATTTTTTGGTCCGGCCCGGGAAGGGGGGGGGCGGCCGCCCCCCCCCTGGCTACGTCCTTGAAAACATTGTTCCACTACCATAACAAACCCATATCAGTGACGGAAACGAGTGAAAAGCTGATGTCCTTGGGCAAGCCGACGTCATCCTGGTGTTCCTTTATAAACTCGGGATGTCTCATAACATATTCCAACTCGTTGTTGAGCGCCAGGGCCGCCTTGGATGCGCAGGTGGCCAGCACGTTGTCCCTGTGCCCGTTGGACACCACCAACACGTTGGCGCCCGACAACAGCTTGTAGAAACCTGGGAAGGAATTGGTAATGTGGTTGCTATGGTTGCGTGGAATTGGAAATGTGGCACCGCGGTTTTGTTCGAGAAAAAAATACAAAAAAACCTGCAATATGCACCAAAAGTCATTTTTGTAAAAAGGGTCATTTTTGAGCTTCTTCACGTCCTCCAACAAAATTTCAAACAAGTCGACTCCAAACATCTCACCCTGCTGCAACCGGGCGTCGACTTCGCGACTCAGCTGCACGTCGCCGCTGTGCGCCGCGTGCGCGCCGATCACGTGCAGTATGAGCGCGGGCGGCTGCATGTGCCACGTGTCGAGCATGCGCGCCAGGCCGGACTGGTCCAGGGCGGCCGCCGACCGCAGCACCAGACATGGGCGGACCACCTGCGCGTGAACATAACACTTGATGGAAGGCAAGGGACACGCGCGCGGCAGTGCGAGTTTGATCTTGTCAGTGTTATAAGTTATGAGTAACGCCCCCTTTCCTATGCAGTTACCGAAATATTTACTTTGGCGGGACATAATACTATACAACTTTTACATAAATAGCTTTCCACACGCAAAATTTCGCAAATACACAAAATTCACTTAGCGCACTGTGGCTTGACTTGGCGTGGTACCCGGTAATAATATTTGCACAAGCCTCGCCAGTCGATTTCATGTAAATACATGTACAATACAATGTTTTTGCGTTGACGTTTTGATTGATTTGGTACAGGGGTGGCACATGTCAAAGGGAGATTAATGCAGTCGGCAATGCAACACAAGAAGTTAATTACTATTTTCAGTTGCGGAAAAAGTTTGCTTTAAGCACTGTCCAATTGCTATATTTCTTTGCATAATGAACGTTAACAACAAATAATGATTTTACGAGATTTGCTCATAAGATCATAAGAGATTTGCTGGAGATTAGTGTATCTAATTGATTGGGATAACTTCATGTGTCTATCATGGATTTTGTCAGGTGTGTCTCAAATACTGAAAATATTCTAAATGTCTCCATTTGAAATTCTATGCAATTTCATACCTAAAAACAGTCAGGGAAAATGTCAGTAAGGTGAATAAGTTCAAGTGAGTTATAGTTCATATTTAATACAATGCGTAGTTTTAAGTAAAATGCCTAGTATAGTTTCAAGCAAATAGCTATATGAACTTTAAGCCATTCAGGAAAATCACAACAAGTATCAGCCAAACAAATTTTAAAGATTTACTTGCAATACAACAATCCCCATCCTACCACTTATGTCGGGCAATAAGTGAACCTAACCAAACGTAGGACCTTGACGTCAGGGCCATGTGAAGATTTGAAGAAAAAAACTTTATTATACATTTTTTATAAATGTATAAATTTTTACTTATCTCACCACGCATATCATAATTTTTGATTATCCCTGATGTCTGGCGTGCAAAAGCTTCTACTTGAGTGAAATCTCTGAGGTAATAACTGTATCGCGACCAGAAAAGACACCGCCCTTTGAAAGTTGGAACGGTGCCAAATTGAAAAACTCGCAAAAAGTTCATTTTCCCAACAGACTAACATCGCTGTGAACTCTGAGAAATTTGAACTGCAGGTCAGAGTCTTCCGGCGCCTCTTCCATGACTCCTCTGAGATATTTACGCCATCCTTTAGCATACAATCAACAAGCAGCAACAGAAAAACAACGGCTGAAACAGAAATAACCGTTATGGCAACTTGGCAGCCAGCCAAAAATTCTGAAACTGCTAGAAAAATAAATAAAAATCCGTCAAAAATAGCTTAAAAACGATATACACATTATGAAGGTTAAGTTATGCGATTATGAAAGTTAAAATTGGCATAATAGAGCGAGTTTTAGCGAAAATTGAGCTTTCACTCTCGTTCGTACAACACGTAACCGGTAACTTGGACGTGGGCCAAGTTTAGATCAATGATCCCCGATGCGGCTGAAAAAGTATTGAATAAAAGTTGTTTGGAGGTTATGAACAGTCACTGGAAGAAAGCCAAGTTGTGTGATTTCGTGTCTAACTCGACAGTATATCAGCTAAGCTTTACACAGTTTACTCGAACACGTTACTGTTGCTATCTTTAAACCGGATTGTGCTGTCTCTCTGTCACAAATTTTTTTCACCGTATGACGCATTAACCGTAGAGGCCACCAAAAAATAAAATAATAAAATAATATTAGAAGATTTTTGTCTTATTTTACGTCGTGTTAGCCCCAAAAATCTAGCAAAAACTGTAAAAATGGGCTCCGCGGGTGGTGAAGTGTTGAAATTGCGAGAAGAAGACGTGTGCAAGCTGCTTTTCTGCCAATCCCATCTGGGTTCTGCGAATGTGGACTTTCAAATGGAGCAGTACATGTACGCCCGCAGGCCTGATGGTAAATTTCGGTATTTTTCGCTGTCCGTTTGGTCGGAACTACCCGAATTTTGTCGCATTTGTGGCTTTACTTGTTTGCTATTTTTAAATATTTTTTTGGGTAAAACTTCATTTTTGAGCCGTTGAAAGCTTTGACAAAACAAACGGAATTTTGATGCCTAACAAACTTATTCCCACATATATTAGGACCACCAACCCCACAAAAACCGCACCAACTTTTACAGGTCAATTCATAATCAACGTGAAAAAGACCATGGAGAAGCTGCAGCTGGCGGCGCGCGCCATCGTCGCCGTGGAGACCCCGTCGGACGTGATCATCCTGTCGGCGCGGCCGTACGCCCAGCGCGGCCTGCTCAAGTTCGCCGCGCACACGGGCGCCACCGCCATCGCTGGCAGGTTCACGCCTGGTTAGTGGGCGGGTTTTGTGGTGTGACACGTTTGAGCTTTGTGCGTTTGTGATGTGACGTACAGTTATGTATCTACAAAATAATCCTTTTAATCGGGTAATAGAAAACTATAAAAGGGAAAGTAATTTATTTTATTTACATCTTTCATACATTTCATTAACTATTTTTTATCATTTAACTGAATTCACAAAGAAGTCCACATCGCTCCTTAGTGTTTGATTGTCCAGAACTTATTTCTAGGGTTGGCCGATGTTTTTTCAAACGTTTTTTTTATATAAAAAACGTTGTTTTTTAAATTATAAAACCGATGTCCGAAACGTTGTTTTTTTTAAACATGGAGTTGACAAAAAAAACGTTTTTTTTCAACCCTGCGTATTTCACACATCCCCCTAAATGGCAATAAAATTCCTCCCCAACGCTCTCCCTGACCGCAGGCACCTTCACCAATCAAATCCAGCGGGCGTTCAAAGAGCCTCGTCTGCTGATCGTGTCCGACCCGCGCATCGACCACCAGGCGGTCACCGAGGCCAGCTACGTGGGCATCCCCGTGATCGCCTTCGCCAACAGCGACAGCCCCCTCAAATTGGTTGGATTGGGAACAAAGGCTTTCCCTTTGGGGATGTTGGTGTTTTTAGTCTAATGTAGATTGGTAAGGTTCTAAGCGATAAGGAACCGTGATAAAATTTCTATATCTTGACGGATCCGTGGTGGTTTGAAACTGAACTGGGACTGGAAATGGCATTTTCCTGTAGCTGACGTTGTCGTTTTCCGGGGCCTGGATTGCCCGGTATTGGACGGAAACCCGGGACTGTAGTTTTTTGTGGGGAACTCAAATCCGGTAGACTAGACGGGTTGCGAAAAATTGAAACTGATTTCTGTGATTTTAATAATTTTCAATGCCCATCCACTAGAACTGTCAAAAATGGTCCGTACCATGAGCCCTAATTCTGGCTCAGGATCCCACACCGCTTATCTTTTCAACCGGTCATCGCCAAAAGCTCGTTTCCACCCGTCACTCAACCCAACTAGGTGGACATCGCGATCCCGTGCAACAACAAGGGCAAGAACAGCATCGGCCTGATGCTGTGGCTGCTGGCGCGCGAGGTGATGGTCATGCGCGGAGTGATCAACCGCGCCACTGGGTTTATCTACGAGGGCAAGGAAATCATGCCCGACCTGTACATGTACAGGGACCCCGAAGAGGTAAGTCTGGCGAACTTTGATGCGTGATCAGTGTACACTGATT
Source organism: Sphaerolaimus hirsutus (assembly GCA_964036195.1). Lineage (NCBI taxonomy): Eukaryota > Metazoa > Nematoda > Chromadorea > Monhysterida > Sphaerolaimidae > Sphaerolaimus > Sphaerolaimus hirsutus. The sequence continues at coordinate 19,998,026 of OZ038451.1, read as the reverse complement.
TCTTTTGATTAACTATATTATCTCCCAGTGAATACTTGGCTCAAGGTAACTGAGCAAATATTCTTTTGTGATGTGGCCAGTTATGGGATACAAAAAAACAGCGACAAACATTTTGAAATCTTTTTGTTCATACTCGATCGTCATAAATGCGGTGTGCACTGCAATTTATATCCTGCGGACCGTGGATTAGCGGTCGTAGATTGTCACTATAATGGGCGGGGCTGATATTGCTACTCCGCCCCGCCCACAGTTTTTCTTCTGCAATTAAATGCATAGTCGCATAAAAAGTGAATTTTATCATCTCTTATAAACACTCTTTTCCAACCTCACTCCACCTGTCGCCCCAACCCCCCAAAACCCCCAAAACCGCCCCCCCAGGACGCGAAAGAGGAGGGCGGCCCGGAGGGGGAGGGCGCGCCAATGGTCGAGCAGCCGTGGGGCCAGGAAGTGGGCGGAGCCGCGCAGCCGGTGGCCACCATGGACGCCACTGACGCGTTCGCGACCGCGCCCGTGGTGGGGGAGGAGGCTGGCGGTGCGGCTGCACCCGCCGCTGCTGCTGCTGGTAAGGGGGGGGGGGGTTGTAGATTTGGACCCCCGCGTGGGTTGATATATAGTGTAAATCGCTACTCCGGAGGGATAGATAGCTGAAAAAAAATTCTTGGGGACGGGGGTTCGCGGGGATTCAATATAGAAGCTTTTCCAAGGTATAGAAGGAGAAAAAAATCGCTAAAAGTAGGTGAAAAATAGGTATATATGTACGCATTTTATAGTACACAAATAGCTGAAAATAGGCAATGAAACACATGAAATAGCGAGTTTGAATGTGAAAAACTAAAAGGTACGAAAATTAGCGATTTTGAGCGAAAATTGGGGCAAAATTTCTCAAAAATCGCTCCAGATTTAGATATCTTGCCGATTGGGGGGGTGAGGGTGTAGGGGATAGTAGACTAAAATTTTGCCCCCCCCCCAACCGCCCTACTAAACCCCTGAGGGGGGGGGGGGTACACGTGACGGTTATTATAATTTGGGTAATTTTGGAAAACCCGATGACCGCGGTTCAAAATATTCTGTATCGAAAGCTGAGAGCGAGGGGAATACATCAGCTCATCCAGTCAGCGTAAATAATCTGCGCAAATGATTGCGACGGCCACCTAAATACATCTCCAAAACTATACCAGTCACCGATAGTCATGTGCTCTAGCATCACCTGCTGAAGAGCGCACTCTCTCAGGCGGCGCCTTCGTGGTGGACGTGTCCGCGCAGCCCATCGACTGGGCCGCCGAGGTCGAGGGCGGGCAGCCAGCCACTGCCGCTGCCGCCGCACCCGCCCAGCCCGCCCAACAGGTACAGAATGTTTTTCAATTTTAGGACACTATGTAAACAATACACTATAGTATGTATGTGGTTCATTTAGGGTTCGAAATTTTTGAATACCGAAACATTTGAAAACCCGGTCCCGAAAACATTTCCCCAATCCCAATCCCGGAATTTTTTTCCAAATTTGCCAAATGACTTTTTTGCACATGGGAATGTGTACGGAAACTGAAGCAGTTTATGCCACGTCTCCAGCATGTAACTGTGTTTTTAGACCTTTTAGTGAAAATTGAGCGAAAACCCTCAATAGTAGAACATTTTCCAAAATCGCAATCCCGATCCCGAAATCTCAAAATATCAATACCAATCCCGATCCCGAAAAGTCTATCCCGTTTGAATCCTAGTTCATTTGACATGGTGTGAATTTGTGCCCAGGTCTTATCAACAAGCGCTCAATGTTTAAGTATTATGTATTTATCTGATTACTTTTGTATTTTTTCACATCTCATAGTGATAACAATTTTGCAGTGGGGCGGCGGCGGCGCCGATTGGGGAGGTTCCGCTGGTCAGAATTGGTGATTCCTTCACCTCAGATTGGCACAATGCCAGAAGTTACCGTTGTTTGGTTGTCTGTTGGCTGTTTGGAATTGTGGCTAGGTGTGTCAAGTCGAAGATGTCTAAATGTTATTTTGATCCATCCAGTTTCTTGTTGAAAATATTGTCATTTGTTGATTGAAGTTACGCTGAATAAAGATTTCAAAAAGCCTTTATCGCCTTTATCTTAAAAGCCTCTAGGTTGCGCATTATTTCTGTCTATCCGGTGGTCACTTTTCCGCTTTATTTGCTTCTTGTCCGGCCCCATTTCTTTCACGATCCACTTTCAAAAAATTGTGAAGGTATGCATGGAGCTAAATGTGACGCTCATTGAAAAGGGTTTGACTGAGGCTGCGGAGCCGCGCAGACCAAAATGTTTGCGAGTGCAAGTGGACCCCGACGATACCGTCGATCAGGTGGGTGCTCGATTTTAATCCCTTCGTCTGTTCCTGTTGTGTCCATTCGTCTGTTCGGTTTTTAGATGCGGTCGGGGATTCCTGTGGGGGGGCTGGTTATTCACGTGGCGCTGCACTATTCCGCATGTAAACCCATCCCGCATGTTGACCCGGAACACATTTAATTATACCTGGCGTGCTGAAAATCGGCAATAAAACACACGACTTATGATTTTGAAAGTGAAAATCTATAAGATGTATGAAAGTTTGCGATTTTGGATGAAAATTATGGTAAAATAGCTCCATATAGCTAGGCAATTCACGGGGGGGATGTTCAGGGGAAATTTGCCAAAAAAAATTTGTGCCAGGGATGGATAGATATTTAGCTGAGCGGTTTGGGGTGGGGTCACCCGCCCCCCTCTCTTACCCCTATTATGGGTATAATGTGTGTATAATGGGTCTACATGCGGGATGAGTTTACATGCGGAATAGGCTTGACCTATTTAGCGTTTTGTACGTTGTTGTCCTATTGTTTTTTACTGCCCGCCGCGCCCCCCCTTCCCGGGTGAGACCTGAAAACCTTAAGGAAAATGCGACTTTCGGTACCAATTTTGGAGGTGCCATGAAATTTTTTTGCGCGCTATTCTTCATCGGTCAGGTATTATTAGCAATTCGGCTCATGTACATTCGCCATTCCGTCACTGGGTAGGTAAATTGGGTCAAATTTTAGTGGGGGGCTGAGCCCCCCCCCCCCGTTCGCCGGGCTCCGTAAACAAGCAGCCCCCCCCCCGCTCAAAAATCCTGGATACGTCCCTGGACCGTTGTGATGGCGTAATTATTCTCCGGGTATCTAGCCATTTAGGGGTGATTTTCACAGTGTTTTTAAAACAACCGGACCCCTCTCAGCTGGAAGCAAAAGTGCTCAGCGTCGCCTTCCCTCAAGCCTGCAACAGCAGTAACGACGATAAAAGCGACCCGCCCAGCTCCGGACTGCGGCTAATTCTAGCGGGCAGACGCATCTCCGGCAGCGGGCGCCTGGCGGAGTTGTTGCTGTCGCCGGGCACGCGGCTGCACGCCGTTGTGCAGCGCGATGGGGGTGCCGGAGTGCGTGATGCACCCGTGCTGGGTGCCCGTGTTGGACGGGTGGGGAATGAGTTGCGATCGGTTTGTTATAACTTGCTGAATCGCAGTTCTTTTGTGGGTGGACCCCCTCGAAATGGCCCTTGAATATACCTTAAATCCCCGAATAAGTCCCCAGGGGAGTTATTTTTTCCTCAGACGTTTTGGAGGGGGGAGTTATTTTTTCCTCAGACGTTTTGGAGGGGGGAGTTATTTTTCCTCAGACGTTTTGGAGGGGGGAGTTATTTTTCCTCGTAAAACTTGGACTTGATTCATTGTATGGGTGCAGTCTGTAAACTCATGTAATTCAGGTATTTAACTGTCCAAGAACAATAAAAAGATGTGTATACAGACATAATGTATTTGCTGTCGCTGCTCTAGGCTAATAATTTTGTATATTTATATTGTATTGTTTTCATATAGGGGGGGGGCATTATTTAAGATGGGGGAGTTATTCGAGGGGGAAGTTTTTTTTCCTCACCTCGCAAACAGGGGGGACTTATTCAAGGGGGGAGTTATTCGAGGGGGTCTTGTTCGAGGATTTGCGGTAGTTATAAGTTGTGGTTAATTCCAGAATAAGCTTTCAATGAAAAGCTGAATAACCATAATTACCGCGAGTGACCCATACAGACATTCTACTGCTACTGCAAAAAGTCTTACAACGCGCTGCAACGTGCAAAATTACGTGTGCGCTGTGCAAATTGTCAGTCAGAAGCTGTGGAACTTGACAGGGAGCCGCAAGGCTGGGCAGACGTTTTGACGCCCAAACAAATTGCATGCGACTGTGATTGTGACCCCGGCGGTGACCAAGGCACCAATTTGCAGACTAGTGGCTGGGCACAGTTTTATTTCAAGTGTGTGCCCTGTGCCGATGCTGGCAATACGGCGTGAGTTTCGTCGCTTTTAAGGTCAGCAGGTAGTTGATAAAGGCTTTGATTTTGTTGTACTCGATTCTGATTGCTGTCACGAACGTTCTAAATATGACAGACGATACCAAAAATGGATTAGTCTATTTACCCTACTAAGTCGAAAAATTATTTCTTTACACCGACCTTTGAGCCATTTAAAAGTTTTTCAAAAATTTTTTACCCAATCAGTTCAAAACAAAATAGTGTTTACCAACCCCGCAGACAATCAATAGCCATCCCACTAAGCCAAGTTCGGGGGAACACACACACTGAACTGTGCGACATTTGCTCGTCCATCGACAACCCGGTGGTCGATTTCCGGTGCGACCACGAGATCATGTTCAGCGACGTGCGCAGTTCGTGCGTCCTGTGCGTGTCCTGCTTCGCCGCCTACGTGGACACTGCGCTGGCTGCGAGAAGGTTCAGGCTGGTGGAAGGCACCGGCTACACGTTGGCGTGTCCCACCCCCGGTTGGGGGGGGGGGGGCGCTTTTGTTCATTTTGCGTACAGATGTGAATACTATATATCGAATGAGTAGATATTGATTTACCCAGCAAAAGTTTTTACCCTCCCCCAAAAACTGATACTGAAATCGAGTTATCACGGTAACCGTCTAGGTATGTGAAGGCAATTTGTTTTGTGCTGGACTTCAACTTATACATACAAATCCCACGTAACGTCACAATTTTTATGTTCACATCACTGTCGCTGTCATTGTTGCCCGCCAACAAACCAGGGGTATTCTAGATTTTGACCTTCCAGGGGGGGGGGGCAGGGGTATCCTAGGGGGGGGCTGCCCCCCCCCAAATCCGCCAGCTATCTATCTATCCCGGAGGCCGCTCAGCTATCTATCTATCCCGAGGCAAAATTTTTGGCTACTACCCCCAAAGACCCCCCCCCCCCAAATCGCTCAGCTATCTATCTATCTGGAGTGATTTTTGAGAAATTTTGCCCCAATTTTCGCTCAAAATCACTCATTTTCGCACCTTTTTATAGTTTTTCACTTTCAAATTCGTGCTCTCCGGCCATATGCGTGGTTATATGTCTGTTTTTAGCCATTTTCAACCTACTTTTAGCCACTTTTAACCGATTACTAGCGATTTTTCCCCTTTCGGCCTTCTATGCACTGAAAAAGCCTATATATTTTGCCCCCGCGAGCCCCCCCCCCAAGCCCCCCCCAGCCCCCCCCCCAGAAAATTTTTTCAGCTATCTATCCCTCGGGAGGAGCGATTTGCTATCTACCCAGCCCCCGCGAGGGCCAAAATCTTGGAGACCCCTGGGGGGTTGGATAGATAGATGGGCGGCCTCCGGGATAGATAGATAGCTGGGCGGTTTGTGGGGGGGGTAACCCCCCACCCCCTAGGAGGCTCCTGCACCAAACATAGTTTTTTATGAAGGGCTAATAAATGCATCCATACATACATATTTACATGAACTATTGAATCATAAATTGAACATTTTCAATTCTCACAAACCTGCGGAACATCACTTTCCCTCCCCCAGGTTGTACAGGCTTCATCGCAGACGCGCACCACTTCCACTTGGCTGGCGACCAAACTTATGCCCAGTACCAAACTATGGCAGCTGAAAGTGTACTTTTTGAACGTGGCCAGAGATTTGGATTTTATTGTCCCAGAGCCGACTGCGGGGCTGCCATTGTCATTGACGAGGGTCCGTTTTTGGGCAATGCGAGTACAAATATTTTTGAGTGACAGGCTGCCCCCTCACGTCAAAAATTTAGTGACTGGCTGGTGGTGTCGAGACTGAAATCGCAATCGGGACTGGAAAACCCTGAATATTTGGGAGATAGATAAATAGCTGGACGAATGGGGGGTTTAGGGGATAGTAGCCAAAAAAAAATTGTTTCCGGGATAGATAGATAGCTGGCGGATTTGGGGGGGGGGTGACCCCCCATACTGAACCCCTGTTCACCTTCATCATGTCCATGTGCACATCGAAATCAGCCTACCTTTCACAGTGCGCGGCACCTCGCCGCCAGGTGAGCGCGGCGGCAACAGGCACCTGGTCATGTGCCCCGCGTGCTCGCGCTGCTTCTGCTGCACGTGCCGCTTCGCCAGCGAGCAGTGTGTATGCGCGCAGACGCAACTCGCTGGTGGCGACCCGGCGCCACTGGGACAAGTGAGTACTGCATAAAATTCAAGTTACATTTTGCACCTTCGTCTTCTGTACTTTGACTATTCTATAGCCAGGGGCCCTGGGGTTTCCAATGTAGGGGGGTTGGGGTGGCTGCAGCCCCTCGCCCCCTGGATATGCTACCGCCCCTTGCCAAAAATTACCTTCATTTTATTCTGAAGCTCTAATAGGACGCGTTATAAAACTAAAAATATGAAAAACATTTCCAAATGTTATTTTCGTATAAAAATGGCCCCAAATTGCACGTTTACTCTGGACCCCGCAGCGTAGTCGTTACAACGTATTTACGTTTACTCGAAAAATACGTTAACACGAAAAATACGTTTACTCGAGTACTGAGTAAATACGTTTACGTTTCCTCCTAAATGATACCGGTACTCATGTTTAAGCGTATTTTCAGAAAGTACGCGAGTTCAGAAAACGTATTTTTAGTGGCATTTACAGGTATTGCCGTTAACGCGAAAATAAAGAAACCCTAGCATATCATATTCCTAAAAAAATGCTTATCACGAGAAAAAAAACATCTTTGATGTTTTGGAACTCTGAACTCTACACCCGCAGGACGATTTCCCCATTGGCAGCGAGCCAAGTTCAACAACGACCGCCACTCTGCAAGCGCACTTCGCATCGGTCCGCCAAGTGCGGCGCACTTCAAAGCCGTGCCCAAAATGCGCGGCGCCCACGCAACGGGACGGCGGCTGCGCGCACATCGCCTGCGCTAATTGCGGATTTAATTGGTGCTGGATTTGCGTCAGCGAGTGGACTGAGGGTTGCCAGAGTGACCATTGGTTCGATTAACTTTTTTCGGGTTGTCTATTGGATATGGGTTAGATATGAGTTCTTCGGTGAAGTCATTCGGTTTTTTACAGCTGTTTGGGTGCTTGTAAAATCAGGTGCCAGTTCTGCAAAATGAGAAGTGAGAAGTGAACTGGCAAAAGCGAAGTGAAACGGCAAGTGAATTGGCAAGTGAAATGGCGAAAGCGAAGAGAAATTACTTTTTATTTTTTTACTTCGCCTTTGCCATTTCACTTCTCATTTTGCGGGACTGGTCTCAGTTCAGTGGCTGATTTAGGTAGATGTATATATTTAGATGTCGGTTGCTTCGGGTTTGCTTTCAGTCTGGAGTAATACATTGTAGTTGTACTTTATTTATTTCTTCACTCGCGTTATTTTTTGACAGTATTTATTCTGTGTGTTGCTCATCAGATGAATGATATCGATTTCAATTTCAATTGATCGTTTTCACTGAGTCAGGCTGCGGAGGGATATTGGTCCCACACACGCTAGTTGACGCCAAAATTAGCGTCAACTCAGAGTCAACTGGTCAAAAATTCAATTGACTCTGAGCCATTTACAATATGTATCCAAAAAATCCCCTTCTTTCATTCTACATCAATCGACTTCTCAATATTTCTTAATCAACACAGGTAAAAAATTAAAAATAGTTATACTTAAAACAGTTGACTCTGAGTTGACTCAATCGACTTCTAAAAAGTAGCGTCAACCACCGTGTGGAGCGCCATTGGCACAAATGCACTGGGAAATTGTGTATTGGCGCAGGGGTCTCGAACGAGGGCAGGGACGTATCCAGGATTTTTGAGCGGGGGGGGGCTGTTTGTTTACGGGACCCCGCGAACGGGGGGGGGGCTCAGCCCCCCCCCCCCCCTAAAATTTTGCCTATAAAGCCGGGGAATGGCGCCATTGCGCTGGCGCCATTCGTAGGCGCCACGCCATGGTGTTATTGGCGTTGGCGCTAGCGCCAGAAACCACTGTGTATGTATGGAAATATACGTACATATACAGGGACGGGCACACAATTGAGGAAAATTTCAGTGATTTGAGTCTACAGGGCACGATCCGCCAATCTTCTGTGCGTGCAGAACGAACGCGCGCTTGCGCGCGAAAATTTTTACTCGGCACCTTGAAATTTGGTACCAAAAATGCATTTTCCGGGGGGTTTTCCGGTCTCACCCCGGGAGCGGGGGGGCTGCAGCTAGGGTTCAAACGGGATCCCGATCCCGATCCCGGATCCCGTGAAATTCCGGGATTTAGCAGTTCCGATCCCGATTCCGAAACTTTTCAAATCCCGATCCCGATCCCGAGAAACTCCAAAGTCCGGGATCCCGATCCCGGAAAAAATAGTGGAAATTATCAAAAGTGAAAAAACGACGTTTTTGCATGCAAAAATGTGAATGCAAACCCCCAGCGTTCATTGTATGCCACGTTTCTGGCATCCAACAGTGTTTTTAGACCTTTATCAACAACTGTGGATGCCAAAACATTGGCCAAAATCTCTATCCCAAGACCCCAATCCCGATCCCGAAAAAATGCCAATCCCGATCCCGATCCCGTGACCCCAATCCCGGCCAATCCCGATCCCGATCCCGAAATCTCAAAAAACCAATCCCGATCCCGAAAAGTCAATCCCGTTTGAACCCTAGCTGCAGCCCCCCCCCCCGCCCCCCCCCCCTGGATACGTCCTTGAACGAGGGTAACCCCCCTCCCAATCGCCCAGCTATCTTTGCCATGCAGTTTCATTTTTGCCTGTTTTCAGTTATGTTTTGAACTGTTGAGGTACCTATATGTGCTATAAGCATAAAGCATTACACAATTTTTCACTTTTGTTCTTCTACACCTTGAAAAAGCCCAAATATTGAAGGTCTCTTCAAAGTCAAAGAAGGTATGGAAAGTCTTCAAATGCAGAGTTGTTAAAAGTACTGAACTTTTTTCAAAGTACCGTATTTCCTCGAAATACCCCCAGGGGGTTTATTTTTTCAGAGTGGAAATTTTGAGAGAAGAATGTGAAAAATGCAACAATAACCACCATTTATAAGTTTTTACAGCCTTATATAAGGATGTAGATGTTATAAACGATGTTCTAACGTAACACAGAAAGTGTTTTGAACGTTTGTTATACATTTCCCGGACCACAAATACATAGTGCCCATTTTGAGGTGGGGTATTTCGAGGGGGGGGGTATTTCGAGGAAATACGGTATACGTAGGCGTAAAGTATTTATTTTTTACTCACCCTGAGTACAGAAAACGTGATTTTTCTACTCCTACTGATGAGTAAACGTGAGTAAAATACTTTTCCGCCCAGAAAACCTAAAAGTTAGTATTTTTGAGGAATTTTGCCACAATTTTCACTCAAAATCACTAAATTTTGTACTTTTTTACCATTTTAACCTTCATATGTATTTGCCATTTTAAGCTATTCAGTACTCAAGTATACGTAAATACGTTTTAACAACTATGTTCAAATAATCCTCAATTCCGTGGCGCTAGGGCCAGCGGCCGTGCTGATTTGAGGTCACCGTGTAGCTATGCCGCTTTGAAGCGGTGCGTTAAGTGCTTTTGCGCGAAAGTGGCGTACCTGAGTTGGAATTAATAAATGTCTGTGATTGGTCCGTGAAGGATTCTTCAATTTCACAGTTTAGTCACTTTCGGCCTGCTTTCAAGCACTAAATCACCTAAATTGAGGTAGTTGATTGAACTTTCTGCAAATGTTGAGTTTCGATATCAAGTGCTAAATATAAGTGCTAATTAACAATTTCAAAAAAGGGCAGCGAATAGCTTGCAGAGTCACCTAAAGCCGGGGGAAAAACCGGAAAGCGACTTTGGCGGAATTCTTACTCTGGGTGTGGGCTCTAGGTAAGCCTGGAAAAAGTGCCACAAAACTTTTCAGGTTCATGGCGCGAAATCTCCTCATCAAAATTGCACAGTTGTTAAAATTACGTACATTTACTCGAAAAATACGCGTACGCGCGTAAAATACATTTACATGTACTTAAAAAAAGTAATGTACTCACTTTTACGCGTACATTTTAAAAGTAAACGCACATAGAGAAAATGTATCTTTGTTGCTTAGATCACAATTTTCTGTTGCTAGACTAGGAAAATTTTGAAGAAATCATATCAATTTTCTAAAAAAATATTAAATACCGTATTTCCTCGAAATACCCCCCCCCTCGAAATACCCCCCCCCTCAAAATGGGCACTATGAATTTGTGGTCATTTGTAGAATTCATTTGTAGAATAATCAATTCGTAGCTGTGAAATGCCGCTGATGTCGCAGTAGTCCATTTAACTATTGCCATTAAAGTTCAATCAACCACTGCAATGTTTCATACACCTATTTTTAAGCCAAACAGCTGTACATTGATAGGTCCTAAATATAATATCCCATTTGGTCATGTTTATTACCAGTTATGGGCAGGGTTGGCAAAATCTCAGAAAAAAAATAAAAATAAAATGAAAAATTTCAAAATAAAATAAAATGGAAAATTTCAAAATAAAAATAAAAATTGTATAAAAATTCGAATTTTTGTAAAATTATTGTAAAATTGTATACAAATTCATATTTTTGTAAAAATTGTATAAAAATTCATCTTTTTTGTAAAAAAATTTATTGTGTTGCTTTGGGTTCAACCTGTTTATTTGCGGAACTGGGGCAGTTCCAAGCCCTATAAAGTGTCAAATGTCATATGAAATGTCATGCAAAGTGTCAATTGTCATGATGAATGTTAAGTAAGGTGTCAATTGTCATGACAAATATAAATTAAAGTGGCAACTGTCAAGCAAATTGTATCCAAATCTTGATGTTGTTTTTGTATCAAATCTTATGTGAACGTTTGGATACAAAAACATAAGATTTGGATACCAAAAACGTAATATTTGGATACCGTAACATAAGATTTGGATACACAATTTATACTTTGCATGACATTTGTCATGACAATTAACACCTTGCATGTTATTTTTACAAATGTGCCAGCACACTAGTAGTACTTCCACTGACAATGCAAACCCTTCATATCAATAATTGTAACTTAACACTTGCAACTAGCTAACAATACCTACTGCATGCAACTTCTGCAAAGTAATGAAAAAATTTGTCACACGTTTTTCATGTTTAGGTCTAATTATAACATTTTTGTGGCCTTGCATGCAAGATTCTCATTTTTTGTAAAATTTCTGTAAAATTTTTGTAAAATGGGCCATTTTATTACCGTATATCCTTGAATAAGACCCCCCCCCTCGAATAATACCCCCCCTTGAATAACACCCCCCTGTTGGCCATGTGAGGAAAAAATAACGCCCCCCCTTGAATAACTCCCCCCTCTTGAATAAGTCCCCCCTCTGGGTAAAACGATCGATGAGCAACACACGAAAATGAAACCGAGACAAGCAGAAAAATAAAGCTATGTCTGGGCTGATTCATCGAATGCAAATGGGGTCTGGTGTGTGAAACGAAAAATACAAAAGAATGTTAGCCGACGGCCAGGACGGCACAGCAGATACATTATGTGTACGCAGCGTATGCATACCTACACGCCGATGAACACAAATTTTAGGATGGATACGTTGTTTTTGTTCTTGTTGAACTGGTAATTTTCTGCATTAGATGTGTTGACGGAATGCATACAAACAATGAATAATGTGAAAGTTTTCCTGGAAGTTCTGAGGAAAAAATAACTCCCCCCCTTGAATAGTACCCCCCCTTGAATAACTCCCCCCTCCAAAACCTCTGACGAAATAATAACGCCCCTGGGGTCTTATTCAAGGATATACGGTATTTTATTAACATTTTGGAATAAAATAAAATAAAACAAAATGAAACAAGAATGAAATTAAAATAAAATACATTTTTATACAATTTGTATACAAATTATTTTTATAAAACTAACCCTGTTTATAAAACTAACCCTCGAAATACATATTCTCCCGGCGAAATAATAAACCCCTCTCTCGAAACACCCCCACAAAATTTGCACTCTGAAAAAATAAACCCCTTGAGGGTATTTCGAGGAAATACGGTATATATACATTTGCCCAAAATAATACGTAATTAATATTTTATTAATATAAATGTTCCCTTATACCCTTATATCTATCAATATTTATTCAGTCATTATCAAAATTGATCAACTGGCTTATCTATTTTCATTGAATCATAAGAATATTATAATCATGGTTGGCGCTTTTTTGGCGCTATTTTAAATGCCGGCGCCACGCGCCAATAGCGCCACCAGAAAATGGCGCCAAGCGCTAGCGCCATGGCACTTTTCCATCACTAGCCATGACCCCTTACTTTGGCGCGATGGTGCTTTACACCGCCAACCGAGCTTCATTTCAACTGGCGCCATTCCACCCCGGGGCCCGGATGCGTTCAAATTTTCGTGCGTCTGACGTTCTACAGCCTGTCTCACGCGCGTGACCGTCATTTGCATTATATGCAAAACCCCGATTTGCTAAACCGCTGCCGTACGCGCAGATATGAATCAATGCGCGTTATTAACCAACTTTGCATATATCCATGCTAAAGATCGCACCACCTGCTTAGAGGTCAACTAAAAAAAACGACAGATAACAAACGCCTATTATATTTACATGTTTTCTATCAGTTTCGATCATCCCGCAAATTTGGCCAGTGCTTGCGAAATACGTCAAGGGCAGCCATTTATCGACCATTTTATGCATGTGCTCGTGCGCATACAATGTCTGGCTGGCTCGTTTACTGCGTGCATGAGGGCCGATGCATTTTATGCATACTGCCGCAGCGGCTCCAGTGCATATCACATACTCACTTATATTACATCCACTTTCTATTGATTGTGTGTGCACAGCGAATAATATTATACAGACAACGTTTGTGGGTGATGCCATGAGGTTTTCTAGAACTGCACGTTTGCACTCATTGATGGATCTATAAATGTTGAAGTAAATACTCCATATATCCAAAGTTTGATCTTTTGATGCTTTTTCATTCTTTTCATTACTTCCCTCTTCTAATATATTACCACAACAGTGCTTGTGCTGCTCTAAGGCACTTTGACAGCATTATTGGGTAATCCAGTCCATCTGGATATGGACAAACATATTGGTGACTTCTCACCTATGTCTCAGATTTAAAGCATATCTGAGACATCCTACATTGATTTTTTGCCAGATATTTCCATGTTCCTAGAAATGCCTTTTGCTTGGAATGGGTTACTTGGAATATTACAACTTTATTGACGTTGTCTCAACACCAGAAAGCAAGAAAAGATCAGTGACTTGTGTATTGTATTTGAACTATATGTAAATATTTGTTGTGCAGGGTTCTGGGGCACAAATCACCACTTATTTTCTCATTGTGAAGCCTCTTTGTAATTGCCTTAAAAATTTCAAAACATGACATGTTTGATTCAGAATTGTCAGCAAACTGTTGTTAGAAATTCAATAATAAATTATTGGTTGTTATCCCTGACATTGCACTGAAGTGATGCCACTTATAAGCATGTTCAACGTGAAAATATGTAATAAACTGTAAAATATAAAATATATTCATATGGTATACAAACGTGACACGTGTGGCATATCGCACACTCTACATTCCAAGTGAGCCATTTCATGGATTTTTTCTTATTATAGATGCATGTCTGCCTTGTGATGTTGGTGTTATTGTGTATGTATTCATGATAGTCAGATTTCCTCTTGACAGCTTTTGAAAATATTATTGTTGCTCATTCTCAGTTAGTTCAAGATTTATAAAACCAAAGAATAATGGATTTGTAGTAGTTGATTGAGATTGAAACACAATGCAATTTTGGGTATTTTTTAGTATCGCAAATTAAAAAATATACAAATTCTTAAATACAGTAGAAAGATTTTCCATCTTATATAAATGTCGATTGAACTTTTACTACAAAATGTTTGAGAATTAATTGTAAATTCAATCAATCAACAACATTACTTTTTACTTTAAATTACTTTTTGTTGTTGTTTTTCTGTGTTTCTGTTTTTTATTTGACTGTTTTATTTATCTGTTTTTCGATTGACTAGTACCTCTTTCCCATTTTCAAGGGAATTTATATCCAAACAGTTCATTTAGAGAATAAAAACCTTCCTTGAATTCAATCTCGAGTTCTTTAAAAATATTTTTCTGCTCAAATAAATTGTGGAAGTAATGAGCACGGTTGAATTGAAAAATAACAGAAAGTATTTATAATAACATTTATTGGCTGACTTCATTGCGGTATTTTAAATTAAGTAAGTTTGCTTCTTAGCGACAAGATTTTCATCTCACTCTCGAGTGTAGAAACTGTTTTTGCATTGACCGTTTGAGTAAATAACGCCGCCCATGCTAAACCAGCTGCCTTAGCGGTGGCAACACTGTTCTCAAAATGTCACAGCACCACCATTTATTTTCATATCTATGGAATATTATTGTCAATAAAGATCACTTTCTTTTGAAAAACACTGTATTTCCTCAAAATACTCCCTTGAAATCAGTGTAAATACAATGTAATTGTTAAAAACTGCAGTTTTTCATCTGCTTAATGCAGAAAAATAGCTGTGTTACATCAGAACATTGAGAGAAAAACATGTTTTCCATCCCTAGTTTAGGCAACTCCAAATGCTCCACTCCTATCTATGAATCCATCTCAGACAAACCAAACTTTCTATGTAATTACTTGTATTTACTCAAATTTCCTTTTGTCCTTTTTGAAGCTTTGACCTTTTTTAAAAGATGCAAGCATTTGAAGTTATAAACATTAGATGAAATCTATAGGTGTGTAATTAAGGGGTCTAGCATTGGGGTTGGGAGGGTGTAACACCCAAAAGTGTGCTATCCATCTATCCCAGAGGTGGCTCAGCTATCTATCTATACCAGAGGCAAATTTTTTGGCTACTACCCCCTGACCCCCCAACCAACCTGCTATCTAGCTATCTGGAGTGGATTTTGCTAAATTTTATCACAATGTTTGCCCAAAATCATCAATCATGAAAACCTTTGTAAAGATTTTTGCCTTCAAAATCATCAATTTGTGTTACTGATTGCCTACTGTCAGCTATTGTTTGTACTGTATGCGCTTGTATACATATTTTAGCTATTTTTCACTATTTTAGCTATTTTTCCTCTTTTTCCTTCTACATCTTGAAAAACTGTATTTTGAACCCCCACAATCAACGTGTTTTCACTCTTGTTCCAATGTTCAGCTTTTTGTACACAAACATACAACACTTGAATTTATGCTACTGCTAGTGCAGGCTAGCTAAATGTTTTTTATGCATGAAATGCTAATTTGGAGCTCACAGTGCATTTGATGCTGCTCCATTGGCTCCACACACACACTAGTTTTCACCGTGACTTGGGTGAAAACTGAAATGGCGACATGGCGACATTCAGCATACTCTTATTGCTTGTGTGTTTTAGTGTATGTGTTTTAGTTTTCAAATTATCAAATTTCAAATTTCATTAATTCAAATTCAAGTTTACATTAACATTAGTTTACATTATCATTCCACCATTATGATTAATTTAGATTTGAAAAATTTCAGTTTTCACCTAATTCACGGTGAAAACTAATGTGTGTAGGCACAATAGAATATTACAAACAAATCATGATCTGAGCTGCCCATAAATAAAAGCGGCAGTGATTGTCACCACCTTTCCATTTTGTGACGGGTACCACTTTTTCTGCCACCACTGGGGCGGGGTTTAGTTGTGTGGCGACCTTCAGTTGGCTGTGCTGTTTTTGGCGCGCGTTTTTGCCGCACCGACTTGCCGCAACCTTGCGTGTGGGTGTGTTTATAGTGTCGGGGGCGCACTATACACTTTTGTCATGAAATACTTGCGTTTAACTCAATTTTCAACGCCGTTCCAATGAGATATTCAATATCAATTATTGATGGGCTGCGCTGATGTCTTTGAAAATCACACCAAATGAACTAAGAGCATTAGTTTTTTCATTCGCCGCATTTTTATTTAAATGAAGTTTCTCTTCTATCTGTATCCCGATTCAGATTGTTGGAAATTTGCAGTTTCATCTGTGACTTTTGGCTGTCTACATTAATGAATACCGTATTACCTCGAATTACCCCCATGGGGGGTTTATAATTTCGTCAGTAAAAATTGAGGGGGTTATTAGTTCGTCAGAAATTTTCGTGACATTCACAGTACAGAATACGCGTTTACATACCTAAACCGGTAATAAATCTGACCAAATACGATAAATTGGGACACATAAACGTACGTCAATACATAAACTAGCGTGTATGTGTTTCTGCTATGCTAACTGGCATCAATAAATGCATCATGTACATTGCATACATGATGTACTTCATTCAAGAGGGGGGTATTTCGAGGGGGGTTTATTTTTCCTAAGCTCGAAAGGACCTCGGGTTATTTCTAGGGGAGTTTGTTCGAGGTAATATGGTAATTCAATTTTTTTTGTTTTACACATTTTAATGTTATTTTGTAGAACTACAGCATTTATTTTTCCCGGTGTGCGAACTGCGAATTATGAATAGCATTGAAAAAAATGTCTGCGAGATTTGTATTTAAAAAATCTCAAAAAATAGAAGATTTTCTGAGATTTATATTTTTTCCACGATTTTCCAGAGAGATTTAATTAGGTATATTTTCTTTTTAAGAGATTTTCTGAGATTTTTAAAAATATTAGAAAATCTCTCAAATTCTGATTTTTTTCCAGGTTTTTTGAGAGCGATTTAATTATATTTTTTATTGAGAGATTTTATCAGATTATATTTAATTATATTTTCCAAAAATTGATAATTTTTTTCAATTCTAATCATGAAAAGGGGTGGCTATTTTACTATGAAAGTCAATGTTGTGCCTGCCTAGATACAGCTCATGTAACGATTACGTATGCAGATAATTTAGCTGTTCCAGAAGTTGTGGCCCAGTAGATTTATGTCTGTCGGTGTTGCATTGGAGTCCTATCGGAGGGTGACCTAGAACTCAGCAACATAACTAAATAGCAAACAGTTAATAATGGAATGGTTTAAGTTCCATTTGAAGGTGATAAAGGGCCCCTCAAAAGAAATTCCAGTCTGTTTGTACCAGAAATGCTAGGGATGACGCTACACTTGTAATTGACAGATGGCTGAAAATTCAGTGAAAATATTTATGCTTTGCAAAAAATCTACACCTTCAAAACAATCAGTTTAGAGCTCCCCCATCCCTCCAACAATTGTTTTAAAATTTTATCTATCTAATCTACCCATGCAGGACTCAGGGATACCATTTAGCCACAAGATACTAAATCATCTTTGATATCTCTTAGCTTATGTGTTAATGCCACTGTCCACTGTATTGTGGAATAGGCTAAATAAAATGTACATACTCCTGCATACAGCCCACATCTATTTATGAACCTTTGGATGCCCTGAGGTTCATAGCAGTTACAGGAAAGCGATTGTGACTCCTCCTACCTACCTTCCTGATTCCTACATACCTGATTTTTAATTGTTCTAATCACCATGCCCTTGATTTGGTACTAATTATTTATGTTAGCTTCTTCTGTACTCTTTGAGTACCTTATCCACTTCAATTTTTTATATGATTTTGCGCATTTTTAATTGTCGAAGAGTGACATACATTAGCATAAAAAATTTCATAGCTTTGAAGACATCTAACTGCACACCTTCAAACAAGATATTCAGTTAAACATAGTGAGTAACAAGGCATTGGCCATGTCTAAGCTGCATTCTAGAGAGATTGTCCAGCCAGTCTGCTCTGCTTTGGGGAAATGCATGGTCTGCTATACTATATAGAGTGCTACTAAGCTGGAAGGGTGGTGAAGCTGGGTTAGTGTTGGCAAGAGGCTGACGGCATAATTCACCATCTGTTAATAGTTAGAAATTTTGGGAATCTCATGCCTTTTGGTTTACCTCCAACCTTTGTGCATATCATGTATGTTTCATGCCAAGTGTTATTTGATTATTTTTGTACAGTAACATTGCATTTAGCACAAATAGGCTGGGTTCAAATTTGAGAGCTTTCTCTTATTCACAAAATTTCACCCAAAGTTTCTGACACTTGCTGGGGCTGAATCTATGTAATTGCATGCTTCAAAATATTCTAGTTTGGTGGGTATCAGTTTGATTTCTTGTATTTATATTGTCTATTATAGAGTTGTTTGAATCCCATTTGCATCTTGAAAACTGCTCCTTGTCAAATGGGGAAATCACTTTTTGATGTCATTGTAAACATTACCTAGTGTGTAGCATTTGTTGGTACTAATTGTGCCTACAAGGGTAGTGGAATCACCATGGCAAACAGCCTCCCAAATACCCTTTTGATACTCAAACACCATGGCGCACTGAATCACTACACCAGGAGCTCATAAAAAGGAAAAATACCTAAATAATTTACACGTGTGAAGTGTAGTATATATGCGAATGCAAATATTCTGACTAGACAGTCATCTTGCCATCACCACTGGCGCCATTTCTGCTCTTTTTTAACTGAATCGCGCTACAACTACCTAAATAGCACATTCCCCCCCTACGTTAAAGTAGAAGCAACGGTCTTTGTTTTATTTTGAGCTTCGGTTAGATTTTCCATAGATTTGATAACAAGCAAATAAAAGTGCTTGTCCTAGAGTTGACCAATTGCGTTTCGGCCCATTTTAGTCGCATTATGGATTGGTTTCATGGTTGTATTTACGCGGGTGGCCTGACCTGTGCGTATACATATTTCTTGTTCATCTTGTTGTATTGAAGCCGTGTGGAGTAGGGTAAAACATGTTTCGGTGTGCTAGGGTTGGCAAGCGCTGGCAAATTTATAAAACTGACGTTTTAATTTTGCTATAGTATGAAATATTTACCTACGGTGTGACTTGAGCCACGCGAAATAAAGGCATAACTTTGGTTAAAAATTTATGAAATTGTGTATTCAAAATTGAGTTGATATCCTTATTTCAATTCAGCTAATTAGGTAAATTGCAGATTGCAGAAAAAAGCATTCCAATATTATTTTACTAACAATTGTGGTAAAATACCTAATTTTCATTTGAATCAATTTTCAATTCATTTGAACGAATACAATAATTTTCATTTTATTCATTTGAACTATACGTATTTAGGTATTCTGTATTCAGAAAGAGGGTGTCTAAAACAGCGGATTGATTTTCTTGCTTTTAATGAGTATTAGAATTTTTTGGAGGAACGACCTTTTCAAAGGTTATATGATTGATTCAGTTTTTATCATTTTTTATCAACAATGTCAATTAAAAATTGTCAATCTACACTTTTCTATTGCCAATCTGGTAGTGGTTTTTGCTCCACTGTCACACATTCACTGCTCATTAAACACATTCAATTGAAACGCTGAAATTTTGGCCGTGTTTCTCGCACTGGATGCGTAATACAGGGTGGCCTATTTATTACCACAACACTATCATTGTGCGATGCACCTGGTTAACAATGCATTTAGTTATATGTGAATCTGGTAATGTGTGACTATGAGAGAATACATCTAACATGCTCCCACACAACAAACCTTGTGTTTTGCATTTGATAGGGGGCAATTTAATCAAATTGCAAGTTTAACTATTCAAGGACATTTCTACAATATCATAACTTTTCCCTTGCACCAACCAACTGAAAATGTTTTGGATCTATTAATATACACTTGAAGATCAATGAATTCATTTGATTCATGCTTATTGTCTGGTTAATTTGAAATTTGCAGTTTGTGTGACTAAATGGCAGTTATACAGGGTGAAACAGACAAATGTGGAGAAACACAAATACATGCTACATATTATAAATTGCTGCGAATGAAAGACCTCATCATGTGATCATCAATAAATTAAAATTGTTCCAAAACAAATAAATAAATGTTTCACACAAAAACTGCATATTTCTAATTTTAATTTTTTATTTTATGAAAGGGGGTACAGGAGTGTTGTATTGGTGCATTGTTTTGTAAGACGTAAGTGTGTGCACATGTAAACTGTGCTGTCCATCAAGTGTATATGTCTCAATAGGTTTGCTTTGGATCCATGTAAGACAGTTTCAACCTATTTCAACACATTTGCATTTGCATGTATCCTTCCAGTTGCAATGGTGATGTGCAAATTCACATTGCATCCTAAATCATAGTGATCTTCAATGAACATCATAAAGATTCACACATCAAAAGGTAAAATTTTTGCCAATTGATTCTGATGGGCCACCATGTATGGCGCGTTAGCGCGGTACTTACCAGGCGTTTCCCCCAATCAATAATGCGCAGTGCGTATGTGTGTGTTTGTGTGTTTCCCAGTGTCAGATGGCTGCGACTGAATTGAAACAGGGCGCCCCATCCTATTTTTGATTTTGATTTTCGATTATTTCCCGTACTTTTTTGAGTTTTAGGCATTTTTTGTTTGAGTTTTGTTGATACGTAAGTTTTGTGGAACATTCTTCTAGCGTTTTACAGTGCCGTGTCACCTTTGTATCAGTTTTCTGGTTTGTAAAGGAACGGATGTAATAAATATCGCGTCTGGCTAAGATTTTGTTTCTTTGTTTTCGTGAACACAGACTTTTTGACTGCAAATTTACGCTGGTTTGCCACACGCGTGAAGATGCGTAATTCCGAAAATCAATTTTAGGTCGATTTTTTCGGCATTTTGGCGCCTCTTCTATAATCCTTGATCACCAGTTTTATTTAAGTAAAAGATTTCAGACAATGCTCACCCACTTTTAGGCTTGCGGTCGCTGTCCGTTCTGTGCACCCCCTTCAAGCTCGGCTTGGAGCCAACCGGCACTGTCGCATTCACCATTCTGTCAAAATCCTCGGATTAATCGAAGCATTTACACAATCCACGTGGCGGGGAACGGCGCGACATTAACCCAGCGCCGGTGCGAAATTCCGCTTGCTCGACCCTTTTATCGATCAGACCGATTCGTGTATCGGAAATTGTTACCCGACCGATTGCATAGCGAGCGAGGGCCTTCTAAATATCAGTGCGACGCTAAAAATCTGGCAACCTAAAATTACCGATAGAACGAATCTGGTTACCCAAACAGAAACCTGTCGGGTACCCGAAAAGCCCGATCCGATCGAACAGATCCACTCGCAGAGTGACTTGGCACGGTGCCAACATGGACGACGTGAAGTTGGAGGAGGCGGTGGAGGCGGCCATCGCGCAGGTGGACGGCGGCGCGGCGCTGCAGCACAACGGCGGCGTGAATCGACCGGCGCGCAGCCCCGCACCAGGTGGGCGGGGGTGCCCTTTTTGAGGGGGGGGGGGTGGAGTATGCGGGTTTGCATGTTTTTTGTGAGATGCCGGGGGTGCGTTTGTCTAGCAGAGTTGCGAAAGCGTATTTACGCTTACCCGAAATACCCGGGTAAATGGGTATTTATACTTACGCTTACGCTTTCATAAAATACCCGTACGCTTTTTTACGGTTTCCCGGCCAAAATACCCGGGTACTAAAAGCGTAAAAAAGCTTTTCACACAGTTTAGTTTTACGCCTTTGAAAGAGCGTAAAACCACAAAAAAAGAGTGAACGAGACTACGTACCAAAAAAAGACTGCGTGTGTGCAGTAATTCACTGGAAATAGTAGCACATGTACAAATTGTGTCGCAATATGAATGTTAATACTGTGTCATCGATGAAAATCGTGTTTTCAGATTAGAAATTTTGTTGCTGAAAATGGATCACGACGACGATTTTATCGTCGTCGACAGCACTAACTCCACGTTAGAAGATGAGGATGACATAAGTGTTGCTGCCGATGAATAACGAAACAAAATATGAGGGCAGACTATACTGAGTGGACATCTGTGAGAGCTTGATTTGGATAGAATTCACTGAGCAAAAAGCCTCTAAAAGATTTTTACGCTTACGCTTTTATTTACGCTTTCCTAGGTATTTTAAAAATACCTTACGCTTTCAGTATCCATACTCAAGATTTGGAAAGTGTATTTACGCTTACGCTTACGCTTTCCAAAAATACCGGTATTTTAACAACTCTGTTGTCTAGTTACTTGTGGATCGCAGTGCACGGTGGTACTGAGATGTACTGTTTTCACGGCCTATTGACTGAAGTCGATGAGTGATCCGCGAGTGCCAACGATATATTTATATATCGTGCCGAACCGTTGAGCATAATCAGGGACGTATCCAGGATTTTTGAGCGGGGGGGCTGTTTGTTTACGGAGGCCGGCGAGCGGGGGGGGCTCAGCCCCCCCCCTAAAATTTTACGTATACAGTGGCTTAATGGCGCCCTGACGCTGGCGCCATTAGTAGGCGCAACGCCATGGCGCCATTGGTGTTGGCGCCAGCGCCTTGGAACGCTGTATATGTATGTAAATATACATACAAATACAGCAAACAGCACACAATTGAGTATGTTTGTAACGATTTCGGCCGCAGGGAGCAAATCTGTAGATAATACATCACCTCAGGTGAAAATTGCGCGCTTGCGCGCAAAAATTTTTTACGCTGACGTTGAAAAAGTGCCATTTTTCGGTCCCTTTTTTGTCTCAGCCCGGGAGGGGGGGGGGGCTGCAGCCCCCCCCGCCCCCCCCCCTGGCCTGCATAATAATTTTTTATACCGTATTACCTCGAATTATCCGCCCTTGAATTGACCCCCTCGCATTACCCCCCCCACCCCAGTAATTGGGCTGAGGTAATATTAACCCCCCTCGAAATACCCCCCCCCTCCTGAATGATGTACAGCATGTGTGCAATGTACATGATGTATTTATTGCTGCTAATTTGCATTGCAGCTACACATAGACATCGTTTGTTTAGCTATCTACGTTGTCATGTCCTAATATACCCTGTTTGGACACATTTATTACCTGTGTTGGGTATGCAAATGCATACTATTTACTACGATCCTTACGAAAATTTCTACCGTCATAATACCCTCGAATAAGCTGCCCCTCGAATCAACCCCCCCTCAATTTTTTCTGGTGAAATAATAATTCCCCATGTGTGTATTTCGAGGTAATATGGTATATCGAGTACCGATATAGAAAATTTTAACAAAAATTAGAATGTCGAGATCAAATAAAACGCCAATACACAAAAATTGATAAAACGTAAATTTACGAATTTCTATTGGGGGGGGGGGGGTAATCTGCCATCCAACTTGTAGCTTCAGAAAGCGTGAACTAAAAACTATTTGAAAACGTTTGTACGTTCCTCTTCCTAGTAGTAATATGTACTTAAGTATTGGTCAAAAAATTGAAATCTAACATATTTGCGCTTTTTTGCCAAGTGGCTAAAATCTGTTCAGCAGTGCTGGCACTTCATAGCATAGTCATAGAAACTGAACACACTGATTATTACATTCAGCAAATCTTATGTCTTCACAATGGACTGTTACTCACCACCATTGCATTCCAGTCTCATAAGATTTGCTTAGCACAGATAAGATTTGCTTCATATATATAAATTAGTTCATAATTTTGTGTAATTAAGTATTTCACTGCACCATTGTCTCAAAGGAGATTATGACTCCATCTTAATCCCTTGGACATTAACACTTTCCCCTGCTGTGGAGCCATGGGATAGTATTATAATTAGTGTTTTCTGTCAAAAAGTTCCATTTTTATGTTGACTATTTGGCGCACCGCACGCCTCAAAGTGTAACGATCGGGTCCGGACGTTTTAATTTCCGCCCGGGCAGAATTATAAAGTCAGTTCAGACGATTTTATTTATGACACATCTAAAAAACTACTGAAAATTGGGTCGGTTCGGACGGTTTTTAATTCCACCCCTCTTTTTAATTCCGCCTTTGAATTCCACCCATGCAAAAATCGTCCGAACTTCCCGTTACACTTTGCAGTGTGCGGTGCGCCAATACGATTTAAAGTAAAACCGCTAAAATACATTGGCCATCCCTAGTTAACAGTTAAAACGGGAAAGCATGTTAACAATGTTATTTTACTTATTTAAAGACTCAATACCCGGTGCAGGAACTTCAAACGCACTCAATAATTGCAATTTTTTATTAGACAATTTCAAATCAGAATAAAAATTTAGCAGTGCTGGCTACTTCCTTCCACATGAAACTACCTATGCTTATTACCGTATTACATACATATTTGCATACGTGTTACATTCCTTGTAGCTATACATTCAATCGATTTCATCACTTGTTTCCTGCACCTACAATTAGCGGGTACCTCTCAATTTTATCACCAGATTTTGCAAACATCTAACCAACAGTGAACAACACGCAATTCATTTTATCAAACTAGAATGTAACAAAATGGTGACTCAGTCGTTATACAAGTTCACACAGAGTTGTCTTGGTGCCTTTTATTGGAGGTATTATGCCTATTATTTATTTCGTTGCGTTCAAAAAGTCCAAAACCGCACCTCTTATCAGAGGGTACTATTCATTGGAGGTATGCCTACAACTGGATGTAACACGGACGTTACTTTTTCCTCACTCACAAGAGAGGGGACTTTTTTGAGGATATATGTACATTGCACACATGATGTACCTTATTCCAAATGGGGGTATTTCGAGGGGGATTTATTTTTTCTTAGCTTTCCTTCCTTTTCCTTCGAGGAAATATGTTATCTAGTTTTAGTCTAGGGAAATTTGTTGGGAATATTGCTCCAATTTTGTTCCCATTCCCGATTTTTCTCCCTTTTCTGCCTTCTAAACCTTTAACAAGCCCATGTATTTGACCCCGCACCCCTCCCGCGATTTACGCAAAAAATTGAACAACTTTATTACTTTTAAAACTGAAAATCACCCACTTTCATGCTATTGCAATTGAGATTGAAACGGAATATCGATCCCAAATTAGGGTTCAAACGGGACCAGTTTTTCGGACCGGGACTGGGATCAGAAATCTTCTAATATCGGGATCGGGACTGGGGTGTCGGGACCGGGACCGTAACTGGGGTGTCGGGACCGGGACCGTAACTGGGGTGTCGGGACCGGGACCGGGATCACCTCAGTCCCGGAAATTTACCGAACCATGTACCGGGACCATGTACAAATAAGCTGTGATATGTGAGTAGGGTTGGCCGATGTTTTTTTTTAAACGTTTTTTTTATTAAAAAAACGTTGTTTTTTTTTTAAAAAACATGACGTCCGAAATGTTTTTTTTTTAAATAAAACATCGGCCGAAATTTTTAGTACTAAGCACTAGGTATTTTGCAAAATTTTTGCGCGCAAGCGCGCAATTTCACACACAAATTGACATTGGTGGTTGTTTTCATTGGTTTTGTTGCATTTTTAGTATCAAAACATCCATTTCTATGTGCTACCATGGGTGAATAAGCCGACATATGTTGCTGTAATATATAATATTGAGGTAATGTGCTTCCATGTACCTCCACAGTGTGTAACTTCACTCCCAAAGTAACAACCTCCTTTTATAACCTTGTTTGATCACCATTCCGTGCCAAACTTTACCTGAAGTCACGAACATTCGACTATAAGGCGATATACGAATGATATGTCGACGAAAAATGGATATTTTTGACACAAATCACCACTTATAATGCTATCCCATGGCTCCACAGCCATTATATGGTCATATTTAACATCACAGAGTATTGCCAGTGTCTGATATACCTATATATGTTGACACTAGGTCATATCTGGGAGCTTTTAAAAAAAAACGTTTTTAAAAAAAAAAACGTTTTTAAAAAAAAAACATCGAGTTAAAAAAAAACGTTTTTTTTTTTCCAACCCTATATGTGAGTGTGGTTTATAATATCCGGCCAATGTGTTTCCACATAGTATTTCCGCTGTGTGGAACACCTCTCTCAATTAGCTGTGTATTAGCTTTTTTCTGATAATATTTTCCATGTCTTGTCAGTACCACTGTTACATTCCGGGACCGGGACCGGGACTGGGGTGTCGGGACCGGGACCGCCCCCGTCCCGACTTTTTGCCGAACCATGTACCGGGACCGCGGTCCCATTTGAACCCTATCACAAATATCGATAATTTTCGGGATTCAGCGATGCCGAGGTGCCAATCCCGATCCCGAAAATTTGAAATGCCAATCCGATACGACTGGGGTCTCCAAGATTTTAACCCTTGCTGGATAAATGGCACAGTGGGGGGCTTGAGGTGGGCTACCATAGGCAAAATATATAGGCTTTTTCAGTGTAGAGAGCAGAATGGGTAAAGACATCGCTGAAACTGGGTTAAAAGAAGCCAACAAAATTTAAAATTTAATTTTAAAATTTGCCTCAGGATAGAATTGAGGCGTCTAATTCTAAAAGTCGACAAGTCCACAAAATGTGATTTTGAGTAAATCGCATTTTAAGTTTCAAACCCAATTCCAGGCCCGTGGTGCGTGTCCAATTTGGCTCTCTCATGCTTTTCATTAAGTTCCATATGTTGACAATAAAGTGTCAGATTTTCAGCCCCAAATCTCAACGTATATGTGAAAAATGGGGTGTCCATAAAATTCTATTCGGTCAGAGCAAAACTGTTTTTGGGAGGGAAATGGACTTGTCGCCTTCTTGCAGGCAAGAACATTTTTGTTCCCGCCCGCGTTGCGCCTCCCTTATGGGAAATTTATGCGCTTCTCGACTTTTAGAAATCGGTGCCCATAGTGGACTTATCACATTTCTTGCGTTTTTGTCCCATAAAAAAAGGATGCGCAGGATGGACTTGTCGACTTTTAGCCCAAAACTAAGTGGACTTGTCGACTTCTTGCCCAAATTTTTTGCATTTTTCCCCAAAAATGTCGAATTTGGCACTATGCCATATGGGCATGTGAGGTCAAAAAATTTATGGAAAATAATGAAAAATGTGCGGAAGTAGCCCCAGATGACGTTTCCGGGCCTAACTCGAAATTTTCATATTTGGACTTGTCGACTTTTAGAATTGGACGCCCTAATTATAGATTCCTCCGGGTTGGATACATACCTGGCCGATTCGGGGGGGGGGGCAGCCCTCCCCCAGCACCCCCTCGTCCCTGTGGGGACTCCTTTTGAGTGCTTTTTAGAAATGGGCGTGTGCTAAAAATATATTTTTTACCAACCCTATCGACATTCTTGAACATTGTAGCCATAATAAAAAGTGGCAAAAAGAAAAGTGCTGAATCTGTTTAATCGCGTTGGCTGGCTTATAATTAGTTTCATTCATTACTGTTTATTAATTTGAGGGATAAGTACTGCTTGAAGAACCCTAGATCACAAGAGCATTATTAAGTCCTTGTAGAGCTAATTGATTGCATTATCCAAATCTGAGGTATTGAGGTGTGGCTTTGAAAGTTATGTACCATAAAAAACCTGTTTGATATTCAAATATCCAAAGACCTGCAAAACAACGTTTTTTAAAAAAAACCGTTCCCAAAAGTTCCAAATATGGTCATTGTGTGTATTTATGTTAGACAAGTTGCAGTACTTTGTGATGTTATACATAGCCATAGAAGTGCTGTTGAGCCATGGGATAGAATTATAAGTGGTGAATTGTGTCAAAAATATCCATTTTTATGTCGGCTCGTTACTTATCTCGCCTTTTGCCAAACGTTCATCACTTCAAGTGAAGCTGGGTATGTAATAGTGCTTAAATAAGGTTAATAGAGAAGGTTTATACATTTCAAGTGATGTTTCACACTGTAGAATATGTGTGAGGACATTAGCTGGATATTACATACTACACTAACATATCACGACTCATTATTACATACTATTTAGTATATAAAAATGGATGTTTTTACACAAAACAAAACGTTAAAAACAATGAAAACAATCATCAATAGTAATTTGCAGTAATGTGCAAGTGCAATTGCGCAAAATAATTCAAAATATCTAGTGCATAAGTACTAAAAATTTTGGCTGTGGTTTAAAAAAAAACGGTTTCGATGCTTGCAACGCTCTTTTTATAAAAAACCTTGAAAATCAACACCGGCCATCCCTACCCGCAGACAAAAAGTCCCGCCGTCGGACCGCGGCCGTATCCGATCCGGCCTCGGGGCGCAAACAGCCGCAGCAGCGCAGGCGCCAGCGCCACACGACGCCACCCGGCGCCAACAACTTGGCGCTGGCGCCAGTGCCGCCCGCCGGCAGCGTGGCTGCGGCTCTAGCCAAAAACATACTCGCGGCTGGCGTGCCCAAATGTGAAAATGACCAGAAAATGCCGTTTGGAGAACGGGGCGACGAGGGCGTGGGCGACAAAATCGATCGATTGTGTGAGGAAGTGATCATTGATGGATTTGCCATCGCCAGCTTTGCCACTTTGGACGATCTCAAGGTGGGTTGCGTGTGATTTTGGCTTTTTGCCTGGCGTAATTGGCGCAATTTGACGTCACTAGGCGGGAGTCGAAAATCCCAACATGAAAGTCAGTTGGAAAGTTGTACCACCGCTGGATGAATATGTAGGTATGTAAAATGATCCGAACAGGTGCTCATTCTTTCTAGCCTTATACGACATCATTTGCAGGAAATATAAACCTTGGAAGTCTGATCGCAATTTACCCCAAAATCCTGTTTTTGAACTCATCGACCTTCACCAACCCCCGTCTATTCAAACTGCCAGTAAATCTGGCCCGTCCACCGCACCCCCACCAATTGGCATCCTTCCAGAAATACACCGACGCGATGCGGCAGCGCGACCAACGCCTCGCCGCCGCGGCGGCGGCCCAAAATCAAGCTCAGGGCCAACAAGGTGCCGCCAATGTCGACGGCGAACAGCAGCACAGTGTCGCTCAAGCGGCACAGCCGCTGCAGCAGGCTGAGGCGAAACGGCCGCGCAAGCCCAGACCGAGGCGGCCCAAAAATGTCAACACACAGGTGCGTGGAGGGGATGGGTTTTTGGGTGCTGCTGCGATGGAATCATCGTTTTGGTGTGCTTTTTTGGCTGGCACATCATATTCGTGGGTGTCCAATTTAATCCAAAACAATGGCTTCGGCATTCGACAGCCCAATGAATTGAGAACCAGTGCCATTTATAAACAGTGGCTTTTTTTTTCATCGCTGGTAACTAATCTGAGCTACTGATAGAAGCATTTATTCGATGTCCTATCTTTATAGTGCCGCTCTATTTATATCTTATTTAAATCTCTCTGCCGATCTGCTCATTTGCACTGCAAACGTGTTAGCGGTCGCGCCGACAATAGGTGATCGCGTGTCCACTCGTTGAGCACTCATTATCTGCATTTCCATTGTAAATGCAGGGGTAAAGTAACTACCTCAGCACCGGTGGGCATTCACGAGGCTCGCGTACCCCCACCTGCCACTCTTCCCAAAATTCACCTGTTTCATTACCTCGGGGGTGCGAGCCTGTAGAATACCCCCTCGCCGCTGGCACACTGTTGCGGTTGTGTTGAAATCACGCGAGACTAACGATTCGTGGCGGCGCGGCGGCACGGATGTGTCCGTGCGAATTCTGTCGCGCCGCAGCAATTAGCGCGGTCACGCTATCAGTTCTTAGCCGCTTCGCATGTTGCCGCGTGGCCCACTTTGCCAGTGGTCTATGAGTCATGGAGATGAGTTGAATCAAGTGTGTTGGCTTGTGTAAGTGGGCTTTTTTGTTGTTGTTGCACTTTTCGCGTAACTTTTTCTGGACGAATTTGTACTACTGTATTGTGTACTTTTGACTAAGAATGAGTCACAAAGTAATGTAATTGTTTATGTAATTGAAATGTAATGAGACTCTACTATTATATGTAATTTTTTAATGAATTCAACTAGTAACCACGATGTTTCTATAAAATGGGTTGCGATTTTGTAATTTGAATCACACCTCAATCATTCATATCGTCAAAGTTGCTCATAAGTAGACGTGTGCGTGACAGGTATTACACCTGTGCCATTTTGTGCTACTGAGCAAAAAGTTTCTAGGTAGATAACTTGTTTTTATGTGTGTCATTTGTTTAATGGATTAAATGGATTAATGGATTAATTATTATTTTTATTTGAAACGCTAATGTATCTAATCTGGTACGACCCCGCTGACGAAGAGTTTTTAATCTGCCTGCTCAATTACAAACCCCGCTGCAAGATTGTACACCAGGGGTCTCCTAGGGGGGGGGGCTGCCCCCCCCCCCCAAATCGGCCAGCTATCTATCTATCCCGGAGGCCGCTCAGCTATCTATCTATCCCGAGACAAATTTTTTGGCTACTACCGCCAGAGACCCCCCCCCCCCCAAATCGCTCAGCAATCTATCCATCTGGGGTGGTTTTTGAGAAATTTTGCACCAATTTTCGCTCAAAATCACTAATTTACGCACCTTTTATAGTTTTTCACCTTCAAAATCGTGCCTTCCAGCTATATACGTGGTTTTATACCTATTTTTTAGTTATTTTAAACCTTTTTTTAACTGATTATTAGCGATTTTTTCCCCTTTCTGCCTCCTAACCTTGAAAAAGCCTATATATAGTGCCCCCGCCAGCCCCCCCCCAAGCCCCCCCAGACCCCCCAGAAAAATTTTCAGCTATCTGTCCCTCCGGAGGAGCGATTTGCTATCTATCCAGCCCCCGGGAGGGCCAAAATCTTCGAGACCCCTGTTGTACACCCAGATTTACATCGTAGGGCATCGCATTCTCGGGGTCGGAGCCTTTTTTAACAAGTACCGCAAATTCTCGAATAAGAGCCCCCCTCGAATAACTCCCCCCTTGAATAAGTCCCCCCTGCTGGCGGGGTGAGGAAAAAATAACTCCCCCCTTGAATAACTCCCCCCTCTTAAAAACTCCTCCCTCTGATGAAAAGGATACAATACAAAACTAAAAAAGAATAGTAGCCTATGACATCGACAGCAGATACGCAATGTGCATACAGTTTATACACATTGTTTTGTTGTTATTGGATGGTGAAATACCTGAATTAAACGATTTTACATACTGCATCCGTACAATGAATTAAGTCCAAGTTTCCTGAGGAAATAATAACCCCCCCCCCTCGAATAACTCCCCCCTTGAATAACCCCCCCCTTCAAAACGTCTGACGAAAAAATATCTCCCCTGGGGTTAGGGTTGGGACGATATATCGTATCGAATATCGAATATCGGATATCGACCATTTTTTCATATCGAATATCGAATATCGATATCGAAAATTTTGAAAAAATATCGAATATCGATATCGAATATCAACCATTTTTTCGATATTTTTCGATATTCTGGTATTCTTTTTGAGGTATTTGTGATCCCATAAAAAATGGCTGAAGCCAACAAAAAGTGGATGTTGCAGCCAAACACGCATGCTTATGAATGCACAAAGTAATATATCATATATAAATGCCATGTGATTTTCACATTGAGCTATCAAAAGTAGGATATCAAGGGTAATGTATACACATCCTTACAAAATATATGATATTAACACAGCAAACTGCATCACAAGGAAACCATTTCACCAAACCTTTGCATGGCAGCATGGCTCAAAAATTTGGCTGTTTATTTTAAAATACCAACCTTTTAAAAATGTAAAAAGCCAGCCACCCCTAGTCACAACTATGACCTGAAGTGTTTGCTTAATAATTTTTCACCTTATATAATTTGATTCATCCTGTTTTTATATCATTACCTCATTTCAACTGTTGTGAGCTTCATTTAAGAAGATTATCAACCATGTTTGTGTCCAAATGGAAATACAATATGCCCCGCTGTACTAAAATATCGAAATATCGAAAATATCGAAATATCGATATCGAATATCGAGCATATTTTCATATCAAATATCGATATCGAATATCGAGGGTCCATATCGTATCGATATCGAATATCGACTTTCAGAAAAAAATATCGAATATCGAATATCGATATCGAAAAGTCATATCGTCCCAACCCTACCTGGGGTCTTATTCGAGGATTTAGGGTATACCAAAGAAGAGCTTTGTGCTGCATAAATGTTCGCACCAGCCAACTCGTGAGCATTCTATAGAATGCCGTAAATATATCTATGCCATGTGGACAACAATAATAATTTTTCAAAAAAATAGCAGTCGGTGGCAGTATACTGGATTTCGCTTTCCATTTGTCTTACTTGAAAAACACACCTATCGCATTGAAAAACAATATTAAAACATTGTGTCTACGCACATTAGTTTACTACCGAAATTTTTAAAGTTTAGTAAACTAGTACATCAGTTTACCGGTTTGAGTTATTTTCATCTCCGTCAACTGTAGTTGCGTAACACCTCGTTCCGGTTAACTCAAAGCTGATTTATGAGTTTACTAAATCTTCGTAAACTAGTGTGCGAAGGACCATTGAAAAACCGTCCTTTTCACCAGGTGGTTACAAATCTCCACGGAAACACAGGGGTCTCGAATGGGGGGGGTTGGGGGGGGGTTACCCCCCCCCAAACCGCCCAGCTATCTATCTATCCCGGAGGCCGCTCAGCTATCTATCTATCCCGGAGGCAAAATTTTGGGCTACTACCCCCTAAACCCCCCCCCAAATCGCCCAGCTATCTACCTATCTGGAGCGATTTTTCAGAAACTATACCCTAATTTTCGCTCAAAATCGCTATTTTTCATACCTATATATAGATTTTCACCTCCAAAATCACTGGTTCATGCGTCTAACTGCCTATTTTCAGCTATTTTAAGTACTATATGCTCTTGTATACCCATTTTGAGCTATTTTACACCTACTTTTAGCGATTTTTCTCCCTTTTCTTCCTTCTATGCCCCGAACAAGCCTATATATCGAACCACCACAACCCCCCCCCAAACCCCCCCCCAACCCCCCCCCAGAAAATTTTTCAGCTATCTATCCCTCCGGAGGAGCGATTTGCTATCTATCCAACCACTCGGAGGGTCAAAATTCAAGATACCCCTGCGGAAACAGAAACAGAAATGTAAGGAAATGAACCAATTGGGATTTGTTAGTGGTCAGTTAGATCAGAATATAACAAATCGTATTTACTACATGACAAAATAAAATACCGTATTTCCTCGAAATACCCCCGAGTTTATTTTTTCAGAGAGGATTTTGAGGGGGGTATTTCAAGGGGGTTATTATTTCGCCAGAGATTTTTTGAACAGCCGGTACTAATTTGTTGTTGTAACGTACGCATACGTAGAAAAATGTACCAATAAGCACCATGTATAAGAGTCTATAGACGTAAATATATAAGTATGTAGATGGTATAATAAATTCAAACCACGCTCTAACATAACACATTCATTGTTTTTAACGTGTCTTCTGCGTTGCCCGGAGCACAAACCACAGCTTTTGCCATTTACACTCAATTTCAGGGGGGGGGGGGTTTCGAGGGAGGATTTATAAATTCATAGTGGCCATTTTGAGGGGGGGGGTATTTCGAGGAAATATGGTACACTGTCTTAAATTGCCCCAGTGGCGTCATTACGTCATACAAAACCGTGCACACTGCTGCTTCAAGTGATGCAAAAATGTTTAATGCCGAGTGTCAGTGACAGCGTGATGATTAATGGTTTGCCCATTTTAATTGGGCCAGCGTGCCGTGCGTCTCAAAGACTGATGAATGTAATTGGTGCACTGCATTGTTTAGCTTTTGATCCGAATTGAAACCCGGAATCGGGATTTGAACCCGGTTTTGAGAGGCCGTGTACTTGTCGCTAGGGTTCCCGATCCCGAGAGGTCAATCGCGAATCCGATTCCGAAATCTCAAAAAACAAATACCTCGTTCCCGATCCCGATCCCGAAATCTCAAACTCACAATCCCGATCCCGAAGAGTCAATCCCGTTTGAACTACTTGTCGCAGGGTTTCAGTGGTTTATAACAAGTGATACATGGAGGTAATTACAAACGGGATATGACTGGCATGTTTTTCACCGTTTTTTATATTAAAAAGACAAGCATTACGGCATCTCAAGTGTCACTTGTCCACTTGCCAGATTTCCATCTGGCCAGTTAGATGACTTTGACATTAACAATATAGTGTGTGAAGTGTACTTGGCGTGCTTACATTTTCACTCCCTGGTTTCTTTGATATTTAATTAATTATTCGCAATCTAACGAACGACACAGCGGTAGTTTACATTTTGCATTGTGACACAAATGTGAGTGCTGTTTTTTCGTGCCAAAAATACATACCGTATATGCTCGAATAAGACCCCCTCGAATAAATTCACCCCTTGAATACCCCCCCCTCAAAACCTCTGACGAAATAATAACTCCCCCTTGAATAACTCCCCCCTCTGGGTAAAAAGTGTGCTACAAAAATGATCGATGGAAATACAAAATAATGTTAACGTATGGCAGCGACAGCAGATAAATACATAATGTGTTTGTAGTGTATACACACCTTTTAGTTGTTGTAGAACTGATAAATACCTGGATTACATGAGTTGACAGAATGCACTCATACAGTGAATCAAGTCCAATTTTTCTGAGGAGAAATACCCCCCCTACCCTTTGAATAACTCCCCCTCGAAAACGCTGACGAAAAAATAACTCCCCTGGGGACTTATTCGAGGATATACGGTATGTGGTATCCGATGTGTAAAGTCATTCATTGACATTTCACCACCGCTAGTTGGAACGGTCGCACGCAAGTGTGTCGATTGATAAGCCGGCATTGTTTATGCATGACGCTAAGTGAAATGACGCCGCAGCCTCATAATCATTCAATTGTTCGGTCAATTTCAATTTGTCATGTGCCGCGCGGCTCGAACTGAAGTCACCACCCCCCCCCCCCCCCGGCTGTGTCCGGTTCTTGTAGCTAATCTTGAGTGTCAGGGAGTCAGTACTTTTGGTGGTGTTTACTCAGTTTACTTTAATTTCTGTGTTGATTAAGGTTTTCAATACACAAACTGCTATAAAAATTTTAGTTGGTCATAGCAGTGGATTTAGGTTTTTGGTTGTGGTTACCTGCATTTACACTAGGAACCCATTCGTTTAAAGACAGTCATTCGTTTCCTCAGGGACGTATCCAGGACTTTTGAGCGGGGGTGGCTGCTTGTTTACGGAGCCCGGCGAACGGAGGGGGGCCCTAAAATTTTACCTACACAGTAACGGAATGGCGCCATTCGTAGGCGTCACATCATGGCGCCATTAGCGCTGGCGCCAGGAACCGCTGTTTATGTATTACAGTGAGATGTGCAAAATTTGAAAACTTTATAGGAAAAGTTGAATTTCCCTGGAATTTTTAGGTATCACCCCTGGAACGGGGGGGGATTGCAGCCCCCCCCTGGATACGTCCTTGCTCTGTCTCATCTCTGTTACCCAATGAAGGCAGTTGTATTTAGAGGAGCGCATAAACACGTGCAGCAATTGGGCAAGCACATTCGCGGCAAATTATGAAAGTTGACCGGTTTGTCTAGTCCGCCGTTTCACGCTCGGAATAAATTGAATACACGCGCTGCATTGATCACAACGACATTACGCTAGTGGTTGATTGCTCATCGGTATGATGCGATTTCGACTGACCCATTTGACCGTGTCTTCATGACTGGCAGTTGTTAACCGACCCGACTCGGAACTATTTGGTGAGCTCGAGTCGAGTCGAAAGCAGTTGTCGAAATACTAAAAAAGGATGAAATTGGCACTCTTTCCATCTCTTGTTGATCAAAAAGTTGCCTAATGAGAAGCTATTTTAAAACTGTGAAGAAACCACTTCCAAACTATGCAGGTATTTACATTTTGGTAAAATCTTCAAAAAAATTTTTTTAAAGAACCTGACCCAAGCCTCGCCCTTTTGCGCGCCGACATCATTTTTCAGCTTTTTCGGGGGGGGGCAGCTGCTGATTGCAGTGCCGCCGCGCAGCTAATTGGCCCTCGAAATGGGCGGCCGGCCGCATGCAATTGTGCCGCGCGGCGCAATTGCACACACGCCGGGGTGGTCTGTTGCCGCCGCCCCGTCGCAGTTTATGCGCAGTGCGCTGTGCATTGTTGCGATAGTGTGCGTCGCTTTACCGAATTGTTTGCGGGCAGGCCCGGTTCCCTTTGATGGACAAGTCGCCCCGTCGCCAATGTGGCCTCAAACTGGGTGGCCCCATACACACAGTTCTATTTTTTGTCTTTGATAGTGATTGGCTCCAGGAAGCAGCAAATATAGCGTGGTATTTTATCGATGTTTACTTACCGTATTACCTCGAATTATTCCCCCCCCCTCGAATTAACCCCCCTCGAATTATCCGCTCCTCAAATTTTGCTGCCGAAATATTTACTAAACCCTCGTGGGGGTATTTCGAGGTAATACGGTATCTCACAATGCGCTTTTCGTCGGTCTGAAGCACTCGTCATGACAATAGACAACAAATGTTCAAAATTCGTATTAAATTCTTTCATACTGTTCTCGGCAACTATGGAAGTGTTCTTAACACAACTTTGCCAAAATCCAAAATCTAAAAACATTTCAGGATTCGAAACCAATGGCGACTGCAGCGGCAGCAGCGGCTCCGTCGGCGACAGTTGGCACTGAGCCAAGTGCAGAAGCTGCTGCGGCGACTAGCGGCGGAGACATGGCGCCGCCGCCCAGCAAAGTGCCCAAATTGGAACCGGGCGGCGAGCAACTGCCGCAAAAACTTGGCGCTGCTGCCGCTGTCATCAGTGAGTTTTTGTGCGGTTCTCACTTCTCAGGTGCCTTACTTGCGGAAAACTAGTCATTTTTGAATTCTCAATGCTCTACACTGCACCTGACCATCGACAATTAATCAAGTATTCTTCAACCCTCCATTATCCTTTTTCCAGACGGCCTTCGCAGTCCGACCGATCTATCCACCGCGGTGGCGAGCACGTCGGCGGGCACCAGCTTGTCGCTGCCCAGCAGCGGCGCGTCGCTGGCCGCGTCCACAGTGGCGACTGGGGCTCAGCGCGGCGGCGACACTGCAGCAGCCGCGCGGCAACAGCCGCCGCAGCAACAGCAGCAATTGCAGCAGCAGCGTGCCGCGCTGGCTGCGGCGCTGCTGAGCAACCTGTGTGGGGCTGGGTCGGCGCAGAGTGCCGGCCAGACTAATGGAACTGCGGCAGTGCAGCTGGACGCCATGTTGCAGAGGATGGGGCAGTCGGTGGGTTGCGTCGTTACTTTGACGTGCCGTTATGCGCGCTTGTGTTTGCCGAGTGTTGTGATCACGATCCATAGTTCGATATCAGTCTGCAAACAGTTTTTTTACATAAAACGGAAATGTAAAACAATTTTGGCTGCCGGAAAGCGAAATGTAAAATTTTTCAGCTACCATAAAGATGCAAAATCGAAAGGTAAAAAATTCTCTTGCAGAGAGCCAAAAATGGAAAAGTAAAAATTTCATCACCCGGAAAATGGAAAACAGAAAAAATTTAATGATGGAAAATGGAAAAGGGAAAAATGAAATTATGGAAAACGGAAAGAAGATCATTTAAAAGAATTCAGCTGCCGGAAAATATGTACAAAAGTAAAATTTTCTTTTAGAAAATGGAAAAACGGAAGTTGACACCCTTTGTCACTACACTTATTAGTCAGCTAGAAGATTTCTAAATCCTCACTCACCCGCCACCAATGTGCCCCAGATGTTCACCGGCGTGGCGTCCACGTCGAGTTCGAACGCGAACCCCGCGCCGGTGTCGACCAGCGCGGCGGGCAACCCGAGCACGTACGCGGCGCTGCTGCAGCAGGCGGCCACCAGTTTGCAGCAGCACAGCGCCCGCATGCCGCCGCCCACCGTTGCCAATACTGTGAGTGTTTGATAGAGGCTTGTGAGGCATTGGGCCCACGCACACACACTAATAAATGTCAACTAAATAGCACAGAAAATTTTGAAGCGTCACACTTTAAAAAATAAAGTTAATATCACAAAGGAAAGTTGGAATCACACAATTAATCAAAATCTAATTGACACTAATTTTTATGTCAACTAGCGTGTGTGGGCAAATGATACGTATTATACCAAAACGAAGTTTCGAAAAGTGCTGTCTTATACTTATTTCCCGCGAAGTTTCACTGCGTCAATTGTGTGTAAAGTTTCAACCCCCCCTCCCCCACAGCGACCATCAACTAGCTCATCGTCGGCGGCGGCGGCAACGACCAGCTCGACGCAGCAGCAGCAGCACGTGCCGCGCGGCAAGTGGTGCGCGCTGCACGCGCGCATCGCTTGGGACATAGCCAAGCGGCGCTACCCCGGCGCCCCCGAGACTGGCGCCGCGGCGCAAAGCGCGAGTCAGAGTCAGCGACAAGCTGCCGCGCTGGAGGCTAGGAGAAGCAACCAAGTTTCTAGGAGCCAGTCTAGGTTTGTGATTTTTAGTATTTAGTGTAGTCTAGCCGTGCAGTCGGGTTTAATGTTGTGAATACATGAGTAGGGTTCAAACCGGACTACTTTTTCGGGACGGGACCGGGACCAGAACCAGAAATTTTTCTTATCGGGACCGGGACTGACATTTTCTTATTGTCGGGACCGGAACCGGTACCGCCCCAGTCCCGGATTTTTGCCGAACCATCTACCGTGACCGTGGTCCCGTTTGAACCCTATACATGATGAGAAGCGACATTTTTATCGCCTCATGCTGCGGCGCGCCCCAAACTATGTTGGTCTCAGAAACTCTCATTTCAAAAACGTTCAATAGAGCTATTTTGAAGCTTTTCCTTCTTGATCTTTGATCGTGAATTTGTACTCTAGTTTCTGCAACATACACGCCCCAAATGGGACGCAGACATTCGCACCGGGCCAGTTCCAGTCTCAGCGTGCACTCGTCCAGTTTGAACGCGCCGCCGCCGGCGTCCTCAGCGAGCAGGGCGGACGCGACGGCGAGCAGTTCGTCGGCGGCCACGGCCACTGCCAACTTGCTGGCGGCCGCCGCGCTCGCGCAGCAGCAGAATACCGCCGCGCAGCTCAGGTTGATTGACTTGGTGGAATCAAGGGTTAAGCTGTCTAACTAACTAACATCAAGGGTTAAGCTGTCTACTTTTTATAATGACCAAGGGCAAGGGTGGAGATGTATGGGCAGAATAAATGAGAAAATAAAGAGAAAAAACTGATCAGTTAAAAAAAATTAGTTCCATTACTCCCTCGCCAAATCTGCTTCGATTCTAGTCTCTTCCGAGATTGTTCAATCTTAAACCACTTCGCGAATGGTCACTTTTTATCGCGATGCCACAAATAATCAATCCAACCCCCACTGTACCCCCGCAGCGTGTGCTCGTCGACCTCGGCGGCGGGCGCGTCGCGGCCACTAATGTCGACTCACTCTGCCGCCGCGGCGACCAGCCGCCCTTCCACCAGCGCCGCACCGCACCTGCACGAGGCGGGCCGCGCCGCCGAGCTGTTGGCGCAGCAGCAGCAGCGCGACGCTGCAGCGGCGCTGTTCGGCGGCTACGGGCTGGCCGCGCAGGCGGTGCACGCGCAAATGGCGCAGATGCAGATGGCCCAGGCGCAGATGGCGCACATGGCTATGTTCGGTGGGTTTGGCTGTGGTGGTAGTTGCGTGATAGACTTGCTAGGTCACGGCCGCGCAGTGTGAGATTCCCTTAGTGTAGAAACTGTAGGGTCTCTTCAATGCTTCGTGTGAATTTATTCACATTTAATTTACACTGGAACTTTGCTTTTTTTCGAGTACCGTATTTCTTCTAATAGAACGGCATACCTCCAATAGAACGGCACCTCCAATAGAACGGCAGGTTTTGACAGTTTTTTATACCCACGAAAAGAATAGAACGGCAGCCTCCAATAGAACGGCACCTCCAATAGAACGGCATGTAGAAAATACGTTCTAAGAGTGTCGAAACACCAATATATTTTGAAAATTGGTGGTGAGAACATCAGGACTGTTCAAAACTATGATTCAGGGGTTGTTTTCAAAAAAAATTTGTTGTTTAAATTGATGTTCTGACATTAAATGTCGCTCATGTCTCACTAAAAATACTATAGTTCAAATGAAAATCGTGTGAAAAAGTTTGACGAAAAAGTAGAACGGCAGCCTCCAATAGAACGGCAAATAAAAAAGTTGACGAAAAAAATAGAACGGCGCCGTTCTATTAGAAGAAATACTGTATACGCGTGAGAAATAATTGGTCACCCGATCAACTTTTTTTTATGTCTGCCAGAGAAGGCAACTGAATGTTTTATATCAAATAATGTATCACAGGAGGCGGCAATATATTCGGTTCTCAATGTGATTCAAACACGTTAGCTGCCCTTGGTGCTGGGTCAAGCGGCACCGATTTGGCGCAGCGCCAAATCTTGGCCGCAATTTTGGCGCAGCAACAACAACAGCAGCAGCAGCAACAACAACAACAGAGACACCAGCGGCACAGCGATCAAAGTAACCCGTTTTTGGCTGGCGTTATTGGCGCTTCCAACATGGCGGGAGCGAACAATGGCGGCATTGCCCAGCTGGCTGCCGCGCTTGGTGGTCAGTTGACAATTACTTTTGGTGTACTGCTGCAACCTTGGACATAATGGAGTGTAATTTCTAAAAAAAATTTAAGCCGCAGCTTTTGTCATTTACGTTCTCTTTACACTCAATTTGGAGGGTATTTTGAGGGGGGGTAGTATTTTTCATAGTTACCATTTTGAGGGGTATTTCGAGGAAATACGGCATATTTGATTTTTTGGCAACCATCCACCAAAATATGGCAACTTTCTGTGCCATCCGACATTTAACTTTGTACTGGCTGAAACAAAATCCACCGCGCCAGGTCCCTCGCTGCCGACGGTGTCGGCCGCTGGCACCAGCGCCGCGTCCGGCGCGGCCAACAACGCCGCCAACCTGTCGGCCATGGCGGCCGCTCTGTTCGGCTCGACCGGCGGCAACAAACCCGCCGCCAGCGCCACGCCCGGCGCCAACTTCACGCACACGCTGCAGCAGCTGGCCAATGTGAGACAGCAGTACGGCCACGTGCCCAGGTGATATGTTGATTGAATTGAGGCTGTTGACGCGGTGGTCGCGCGGCAAAATTTCTCGGCGCCGCAATGGGCCCCCACACGCTAGTTGACATCAACACCAAATGTCAACTGGTGCAGATCCCGATTCAAAGCTTGCTGACGAGCCGACGATTGACGTTCAAACGCATGCTTTGAATTGGGAACAGAACCAGTTGACATTTGGTGTTGATGTCAACTAGCGTGTGTGGGGCCAATGGGGCCATTTTTTCCGCGCTTTTCCAGTCGTAAATATTTATTTGAAATTGATTTAGTGATTTATGACATGCGGCTGTCACTTTGGTTGGCTGGAATTTGTATAAATTTAGAAATTTGTAGCAATGACTTTAATTTTCTGATTGGCTCAAATTATGCTGTGTCCATGAGGTTGGAGTATGTATTTGACGTGATATTTTGTATACGTAAACAGAAACGGATGGATTCTCATATTGAATTCTAACGTGCCGCGTACATTTTTGACAAAATTATTTTATAGATTGAAGAATCCTACGTCATTTCTGTTATTACTGCGATTTTGGAGGCACTTTAATTTATTAAATATCAGTAAGTTTTTTGTGTCAACATCATGTCTGTATCGTTATCATATACGCGTATCATTTGACAGTGTTGCCAAAGTGTTTCACCAGTTGTTATTCTGTACCCATCATTCTTTTCATTGGAACTTATTTCGTGTTTTGAACATTGCATTTATCTAATGATTTACATATTGTGGAAACCAAGTCAATATAAAATGGTTCATTGATGCATTCTGACCTTGCAAATGGGTTTACCGATTGGTTCTAGGGATGACTAGTAGCGTTTTTTTCAAATTTCTGGGTTTTTCAAAAATGCGCGAACTTCAAAATGGTCTGAATCACGGCTCATTAATACATGAAACATACCTTGATGTATTGATAAATATAATTTTTTAATGATAGAAAATAATATCTGTTAAAATAACCAAAAATATCAGACAAAACTTATCAGAACCATCAGCTGATTTTTTCTCTAGAGAAAACTCTAGATCTCCCTAGAGTTCTGCTAGCTTTCAATATGAATACCTAAATATTATGCTGCGAACGTATTGGCGCTGCACACACTAGTTTACTAACAGAAGTAAACTCATTTTGGGTGCTCATAAATACGCTTTGAACGCATTTGAGTTTACCAGAATGAGGTATCTGTAAACTACAGTTGACGAGGATGTAAAATAACGTATTCTGGTAAACTCAGATACGTTCAAAGCTGATGTA
The DNA here is from genome assembly GCA_964036195.1 of Sphaerolaimus hirsutus. NCBI lineage: Eukaryota > Metazoa > Nematoda > Chromadorea > Monhysterida > Sphaerolaimidae > Sphaerolaimus > Sphaerolaimus hirsutus. The sequence continues at coordinate 19,955,806 of OZ038451.1, read as the reverse complement.
TGGGCACCCAAATTGAGTTTACTTCTGTTAGTAAACTAGTGTGTGCAGCCACATTAGGTACCACTGAGAGTAAATACCTAAACATACGCAATACCACTACGCTGCGAGATGAAAAAATTGAGTTTTTAGCAATTGAATGAGCCACTCTGCGATTTTTCTTTTTGGGGAAAACTTCTGTGGATTGATAGCTATTCAATTCGTTGTATGGTATTTGATTTGAACAGCAAGGTGTTTACATAGGCAGATAATTGATTAAATTTGAGTTAAAGTTGTGTGTTTATCCATCCCGCTTATGTGGGCACAGTATGAGACTTTTAGCCTTTAGCTCAGGGGCTAGAATAATGCTCACTTACATGAAATGAATATCCATTTCATTCCCAGACCTCGTTTTTGTCCAAAATTCAGTTTGACAGCACGTCAACTGCCACTGTTTTTTGGGGTAGTGATTAAAGAGCCAGAAAAAAATATGCCACCGGGTACCATACATATTTCTTTCAATAGAACGGCATGTCTCCAATAGAAGTGAACCTCCAGTAGAACGGCTGGTTTCGGCACGTTTTTTGCGCTCACGAAAACAATATAACGGCACCCCCAATAGAACGGCGGGCAGAAATTACGTCGGAAGACTGCCAAAATACAAACGTATAAAAATGGATGGCAAGAACGTTCAAAGCATTAAAATAGATATTAAATTTCAAATTGATGCTCATATTTTATTATGTTGCTCAAACTTCATTAAAGTTAAAACTGCCTTCCTATGTTCAAAGTAACCCACACAACAGCATTGCATCATCACCACAATGGCCCCACACACGCTAGTTGACATCGAGACCAAATGTCAACTGGTTCCGTTCCCAATTCATAGCTTCCATTTGAACGTCGTTCGTCGACTCGTCAGCAAGCTTTGGATCGGGATCGGCACCAGTTGACATGTGGTGTCGATGTCAACTAGCGTGTGGGGGCCCAATGCCTACAGGACAATGTACATTGGGTTCTTAACGAGCCTGCCATATGCCCAGCAAAGCTAACATGTTGCAGCTGCCTGCCCACACACAACACTTGTGTATTTTCGTGTTTTCAAAGACTTGGCTTATTTTTTAACGACCTTTGTAGTAGTTAATAGCACTTACCCATCAACTACGGCACTTGGCAGCGGTCGTTATACATCCCACACACCTGTAGGTGGGTGTTCTGCAAGCTGGCGCCATTTCGGTTTGTTGCATAAATACATGTCATGATTATTATTACTATTATAGAGTCATAAACTGGGTTATGGGAAAACCCAGCAAATATTTAGGTGAATACGTATGAATATTGGTAGCGTCGGCTTTCATGCAGTGTTGCCAACCGTTTACAGCCCTGAGATATAAAAGCCTGTACTTTGCCCACACAAGTGGGACATTTGTAAGTTATGTCCATTTTTATCCATTGTTCGCAAGACTAAACGGACAAACGGTATTAGGGGTGAACGCCTCTTCACATATAAATACCAACATATGCCTACCAACTTCATTATTTAAATAAACACTGGGTCGGTTTCTAGATCGAGTCCTTCATGCAAATTGCATTGTCCAATAAGTTTCAATCTATTTACTGTAAATTTGAACTGGTGATGTGCTATGGCCCTGTGCCATTCCGCATGCAAACCCTTCACGCATGTGAACCCGGGACGCATTTCATTATACCGGGCATGCTGAAAATAAAAGAAATGACGTAGTGATTTTGAAGGTGAAAATCTACAAAAAGTATGAAAATTAGCTATTTTGGGTGAGAGTAAGGGTAAAATTGCTCAAAAGCGCTCCAGATAGCTAGGCAATTTTCGGGGGGGGGGAGGTGTTCAGGGGAAAGCAGCCGAAAAAATTTGCCTCTGGGATAGATAGATAGCTGGGCAGTTTGGGGTGGGGTTACCCTCCCCCATTCTTACCCCTGCGGAAATAATGTGTCTAGAATGTCTCTACATGCGTGATGGGTTTACATGCGTAATAGGCTTAACCCATGTGCGGCCGATGATCAAGAAACTGGCCCGTTCGATTAAAATATTATTTGCCTGGTGTGAAAGTGTGATTTTTGTCCCCATAAATGCACAGTAAATTTTTGATCTCATCGACGTTGTTTAAGCTCTTTTTTTTGAAACGGTTAACTTGCATACAACTTATTTAAATTATTTTATTAAATACTTTGGTCTCGCCCAACTGTATTTCAGAAAGTAAACGGGAATGTAAATACTGACTTATATGAATTTGAAAAAATTCTATTGTTGCTTTGTCAGCAATTTATGCCATCGTTTGATTGTGTCAAATAATCTTTCGATATTTTCTAATCCGGTGTGTCAGTTTTGTTTTGTCCGTAATGCTTAAGTACGACCAGTATCCATAGCTGGAATCGGGGGTGGCATTTTAGGGGGGGGGGGTTCTTTCGTGTCATCACATTCTGTTGTACGTCGGCCGATTTTGATGCCGTTTGAGTAAGTGGGGGTTCGGAGTCATTTCGGTTCGGTTCGGGGCTACGACCGAATTTTTTATTGTTCCCGAATAATCCCCCTGTCTTGGGATAAAAGGGTCTTTAAAAAAGTGGCGATTTTACATGGCTGATATGTCTAGTCGAATTAACAGCTAATAACTCGACAATTTCTCTTGGGCCGTCCAACACTTAAAATGATCGGCACAACCTGTAGATTTCTGAGGTTGGATCAGTGTTGACCCGGTCTTTCAACACGATATATTAATTTCTGTCAAACTCAGTTTTTATAAATATTTAGAAGTGTCGTCAGAAAAATATTTTTTGAACCCCCCCCCCCCCCGTTGCGAAAGGAATATTCAACAGCAGAGATGCTATTTAACACTGATGTGCTGTAAAATTCAGGGGGTTGTTTGGCTACATAAATAATTCATGTTTCCACTTTTATGTGGGCGGACTAACTGAATGAGTACTAATTTAACTGCAGTCTTGACTTGATACACATGTAAGGATATTTTATGCTTGTACATATCTTCACAGTTGTTAAATAATGCGTATTTACTTTACTCAAAAAGTACGCATACTCGAGTACCTAGTAAATACGCATACGCATACTTTGGAAAAAGTATCTGTACTCGCCTGTACGCTTACTTCTTGAGAGTACTCGAGTACAGTAGAGTAATTTTTGCGAGTACAGAACGAGTATTTTTGCCATTCGAGACCGCTGCTTTTCATAAAGGATACCTATTAATAGAAAGAAAACACTTTTTTGTTGTCCAGGGAAAACATTAATAATAAAGTAATTTTACTCGCTTTTACGCTTTCCTGAGAAAAAAATGCTCACATTTACGCTTTCTGGGACAAAAAAAGTTATTTACTCTCGATTAAAGGTATAAAAATTAACTTTACGCTTTCTGTACTCAGGGGTGATTAAAAACAAAATACTTTACGCATACGCATACTTTGAAAAGAGTTAGGTACTTTGACCAACTCTGCATATCTCCCGCCACCCTTGCTATACCTCTTATGAAATGACGTCAATCAGTTTACAACTTTTTTATCCACTAAAAGTTTATAGCTTCTTTAATGGTAAATATTACATGTCGGCGGTGTTTCTGAAAGCCGACAACGACCGTATCTGATTTCATTTGCTAAAACCTGTCAGTTGTTTATGCCTTGCGCTTTTTCCCACAGGATTAAGCTCGCATATATAAATATTTTAGCGGCGGTCACCATTTGTTTCTGTCTGAAGACGTTGACGTTTCTACGTTTTTATGCGCTTCCCACGCGCGTTAAAAGAAAACGTGCCATTTCCCAGGACATTTACCCTCGCTGTTTGTATAATACTGCGCGGGGAATTGCAAAATATCTCTCCGTTAGTATTATATTTGAGCTGTCTAATGACTTTTTTGTCACTGTTTTTTTTTGCGGAGAGGTTTCTCTGAAATGAAGTGTCTTTTCTCTGAAATGTCTTTGAATTTAGAATTTTTCCAAAAACAGTTATCGAATTCTCGAATTTTATGCAATAAGTTCGATTGTTTTTCCACTTAATTATTTCATTTTCGAATTTTTCTGTTGAATTTTGAAGACTTCTACATATCCATTGCGCCTTTCCAAACCGTCATAACATTTTATATTTTCAAGAAAACATGCAAAGACATGCAAACATGCAGATGGTGAATTGAGTTATTCGTAATTCTGGTTGATTCTTAAGATAAATAGTGGGTCATCCAAAAGACGAAAACTAGCTGGAGATGAAAATTACTTAAATACATGACGCGCCATTTCGATCACCTTTGTTATTTTATAAATGTTTTAGCGATGTTTCAAACCTAACAACCCGACAAGTGTCACTTAAACAATCAAAGCGGTAGCTACAAGTTGACCCGCGGCTCAGTGAAAAGCTGCAATGCAAATGTTTCAAGTGCCACTATGCAGCTTGTTCTTTTCTTTCCGGGGGGGGGGCTGTTCACACAGATGCCGCCAATTTTGTTTCTGATGATTTTTGTGACTATTTCAATTTGGCGTCAATAATTTTCACGCCTCCCCCACGACACAAACCATACACAACTAAAAGTGTGTGCTAAAACGTAATTTTTGTTGATTATAAGGAAAATTGACAAAAACTAAGTAAAAATAGCAATTATGGGGATATTCGCTGCCTTCAAAAAATTTTTCTACATTTCACTGCAAAATTGGTATTCACCTAGTGCGAAAAATGAGAAAATTAAAGTACATTAAAAACAACAAAAAACACTTTTACAATGACCACTACCAATATATATTTATCATTAGATTAATCATTAAAATATGTATTTATCATTGGACTTTTGCAAAATCTTATGTTTTTATTTATCATTTCATGTGCACGTTGCAGTGAGAACACACTCTGCCCAGGGGCCAAAAGTGAAATGTATAATGTCAAATGCCATGTAACAATTAAAAGAGAATACCTAGGCATCACTGGGCATTGGAGATTTTAAATGACACTTTGCATGACGTGGGGCTGGTCCCAGATCCAATTAGAAAGTCTGGCGCCCAACACGCGAGTAAGCGCATGAAAATGAACCTTTACGTGCCCCTTGCGTTCTCATTGTATTTTATATTTGGGCCGTGACTTCGCAAACACATCTGCGCATTTGCATAATTTATTCCACTCGCCCGCGCGCTAGCTGGATTTAGCTGCTGTTAACCACAGTTGTTAATGCGTATTTACTTTTACTCAAAAATTACGCATACTCGAGTACCGAGTAAATACACATACGCATACTTTGAAAAAAGTATCTGTACTCGCCTCTACACTTACTTTTTGAGAGTACTCGAGTACAGTGGAGTAATTTTTTTATGAGTACAGAAAGAGTATTTTGATATTCGAGCCCCTGCTTTTCATAAAGAATACTTAGTAATAGAAAGAAAACACCTTTTTGTTGTCCAGGGTAATCAAGGACGTAGCCAGGGGGGGGCGGGGGGGGGGGGGGGCGGCCGCCCCCCCTTCCCGGGTCGGACAAGAAAATATACCCAAAATGGTGCTTCCGTAAAGCGATTTTGTCGCCAGTCCGGAAAAATTTTGCGCGCAAGCGCGCATTTCGGCGCCGCACAGTATATTTTAGTTATACCTGTGGTTAAGGACCAAAAAGCACTGAAAATTTGCCCCCTTCGCTGTATATGTATGTAAAATACATACAAGTACAGCACTATTCGGCGCCAATGCCAACGCCAATGGCGCCATAGCGTCGCGCCTACGAATGGCACTGGCGCCAAGGCGCCATTCCTTTACCACAGGGGTCAAATTTAGGGGGGGGGGGGCGCCGCCCCCCCCGTTCTCCGAGCTCCGTATACAATCCGCCCCCCCCCGCTCAAAAATCCTGGCTACGTCCCTGAGGGTAATCATTCATAAAGCGGGAATTAGAGCTCAGCGTCGATTCGACGTGAAATGACGACGTGAAATGATGTCGTGAAATTAATTACACGAGTGTGGATCATGCTACGGGTCTACAATTTTCTAAGGATAATATATGAATCAATACCTTAATCGTGTCCAATACTGAGTGTTATCAGCCACAACTAGAGCGAATTGAAAAATTCAATTTTTATCATTCCACGTCATCATTTTACGTCAGGGAACAACTTGACATTTCACGCCAGACTATCGTGATCCACACTCGTGTAATTAAGATCACGACATCATTTCACGTCGTCATTTCACGTCGAATCAATGCTGAGCTCTAATTCCCGCTTAAAGCTTTTTCCAGAAAGAAACGTTCAATTTACTCGCTTTTTTGCTTTCCTGAGAAACAATCACATTTACGCTTTCTGAGGAAAAAGGTATTTTACTCTAATTTACTCGCGAGTAAATGTAAATAATTTTTACTTTACGCTTTCTGCACTCCGGGGTGAGTAAAAACAAAACACTTTACGCATACGCATACTTAGAAAAAAGTTCGGTACTTTTAACAACTCTGATGTTAACCAATTCACTATTTGGTTTCAAGATGGGCGTTTTCTTTGCTCGTACTCAATGCCAGTGCTTAGGGAAAACTGTGTTTCGGCTGCGCCGCGAGCATTTTGGGATCAGACAGACTCGCGGGCGCACTCATCTCAAGTTTCGGGATGAAGATACGCTCATTTTTGTGCAGTTTTTGATGTTTTTTTCTTTTTTTTGTTTTAGAATTCTTTTGCATATAATCATTTATTTATTTATCATTGGATGCGTCACTTGCGTGCACTCCACGGTTACCATTGGAAAAGCTTGGAACAATTTTTAAGACATCAAAAATATAAGATAAATACCTAGGTATTTTTATTCCAGCATGTAAAAATGTTTCCAGGTTTTTCTAAAAAAATCACAATTTTTTTCAATGCTATACACCATGGAGGAGGAGTTTCGATTTTCGTTGCAAATTTTAGGGCTGAGAACCCGAACCGAACCGCGGTTCCGAGTATATTTTGGAACCAAGAACTGGAACCGAATCTCCTATCCGAACCGAAGCCAAGAACCGGAACCGGAACTTTTGAAATTCCGAACCTTAATGCATGCTCAATTGTGTAACGAGTACTAATGGAATGGGGAATGACGCCACAACGCTGGCGACATTTGCGGGTGACAAGAGGTCATCGCGCTATTGGCGCCCTTTTTCTGGGGCTGGGCGTCGCCAAAGCGCCATGGCGCTTGGCGCTAAGTCCTGGCGCTTTTTACATCACTACTTAGGATACACGTATGCACTCAAATTGTGATGACTGTTTTACATTGGTTTCATTCACTGAGAAAATACATCCGTTGTTCCAAGTAATGGCTTGGCAAACGAAAACTGTGGAAAGACCAAATTTGGTGGCACATCGGGATCTGGCTGCAAAATCCCCATGGAACATAGGTATTTACGGCAAAGAAAAGATTGTTTTGTCTGGAAAATGGGGACCTGGTTTGTGAATATGTAGTAGCCATTAAAAGTGTTTTAAAATTGCTAACAACATGTCTGAGATACCGCCACTTCACTTTTACAGCTCTTTTTGGACCTTTGCCAAGTCTACCTGTGTGTAAGTTGTAAGGATGTATTATAAGAGTTTCCCAGCGAAACAGTAGTCCCTGAAAAGTTTTTTTTGTCAATTTGGTTGAAATTTGAAATTTCTACCGAATTTCATACCCAGATCTCTTAAGATGCTCAGAAAAATACTCGATGTTACACTTCAATGGATAAAAACACTTTTATGCAATTTTACCCAGTTGCAGGGTACAAAAGGTATTTTACCTGGGTATGTTATGAGCAATAGTAAAATCAAGGTATCTACATACCAGTAGGCGTACTTTTGAAAAAGCTCGGTACTTTGAAACCGACTAGAACCCTTCTAAATACATTTCGATTTGATTATTACACATGTAAAATATGCAGTTGTTTTAGTTGAGTCAGTTATTATGTATCATAAATGGAATACCGTTTATACTCGAATAATTCCCCGCCTTGAAAAATTCTCCCCCTTGAATAATTCTCCCCTCTTAGACGAGTGAGGAAAAAATCATTCCCCCACGAATAATCCCCCCTTTAGGCATATGGTAAAGTTTTTGCATCAAATTTGAACAAAAAAAGTTATTCAGTAAATAAAGCATATTTCATGAAATCAGTTAGTAGAAACATGCTTAAAATTTCTTACGACCTGATAATTCCTCAACTTGAATTATTCCCCCCCCCTCGAATAGTCCCCCCTCAAAAAAGACTGACGAGAAAATAATTCCCCAAGGGGATCATTCGAGTATATACAGTACTACTTACTGCAATGTAGTCTGCCAATCTTGCCCCCAATTGCACACGGCATCAAGTGTCACGCATCTGCTTTCAATTCCAAGCTCTGTGAAATGCCATCAGACATCATCCTCATTCCACATCCCCACTATTTTCCCGCAACTTTTTTTAGAAACTTTAAGGTTTTTCAATCTTTACTTGAACTCACTTATAAAGTGAGTAAAATAATTAAGTGTTTACCGCCCAATTTTTTCTTCACTCTAAATCTTTGAATGTGAATGATCTGGATTTTCCAAGACATTGCTGCATAAAGTGCATTTTTACGCAGAAATATGCGACACGCAATTTTTAGCGTTTTGTCAGTCACGCTGCGTGTGCAAATTGCGGATGCAGCTTGAGTCGAAACCAAACGCCGCTGCGTGACTCCATTGCATATAGCGTTTTAAAATGGGCCATTTTTTTCAGAAAATATATTATAATTAAAAATAATTTCAGAAAATTTATCAAAAATAAATTGTAATGAAACCTCTATGGAGAAAACAAAAAAAAGAAGATATTTTAATATTGTCTTCTCATAAAAATATACCTAATTTAATCTTACTGGAAATACACATGGGGAAAATAAACAAATATGAGTCCTTATATTTTTACTTATTTAACAAAATATACTTAGGTAAATATAAGAGTCGATATATTTAAAAAAAATAAATCTCCCGTAGTTTTTAGAATGCTAATTGCATATGTATTCATGTCAACACACATATCACATGCAGAAAAACTGTGCGTCAATTAAACAAAAGAAAATTTGCATGCTTCCTATATCTAGACATCGGGTATTTAGTTGAATGACTTTGATCAGTTTTAGCTGATTTCTAAAAATATTATCAAACAGCAACTGAAATACCCAGTACAGCACACGCGCGTGCGAACTTGCGACGAATATTTTTACGTATCATGCCGGGAAGGTCAGTTCTAAGGTATTATTTTTATAGTTGTTTGTAGCGACAAAGTTTCTTAGCTTGCAGGCGCGGTAGGTGAGCAGAGCAGTGTATTGTTGCCAGTGATGGAAAAGCTGCAAAAAATTATTCTGGAAACGCCACGAGTGGCAACTGAATGGTTGCTGTGTGCCAATGGCCCTAAATTCAACTTAGAACATAGCGTTGTTAAGATGTATTTACTTTTACATATGTATACTTTTAAAAACGTACCTGTACTCACCTGCACTCACCTGTACAGAAAATGTATTTTTGAGATTTCAAATTAAAAATTTTTGTTGCTAAAATAAAGTAACCTTGAAGAAATCATATCATTTTCGTATAACAATTCTAAATAATCATTAAAAAACGATATCTGCTATGTCTTCCAGTTAAAAAATTGCTCTCACATGTAAAAAGTAGATAGTTTTTAACATTTTCCATGAAAAAGTACCTATTTTTACATTTTCTGTGAAGAAAAGTACTCGCTTTCACATTTTTCAATGTAAAAAGTACTCGACTTTACATTTTCCTGAAAAGAAGTATTTTTCTCACATGAGTACAGGTTTACAGTAAAAAGTAAACAAAGTAATTTACTTTTTCTGTACTCAGGGGTGAGTAAAAAATGTTTTGCATGCACATATACTTTGAAAAAAGTTCAGTAACTGGTTTTGACAACTCTGGGTGCTCACCTTTACATGTACTTTTTTAGATTACTCCGGCACAGATAATGTATTTCAGATAGGCTTTATGGCAGCATAGTAAAGAACAAAGTAATGAAGAAGCTAAAAATACCAAAAAATAGTCAACATTTGGTATATAAGCACATATATAGTCAAGAATAACTGAAAATTGGCAAAAATCAGATGAACTATTTACCTAGTCATCAATTTGAAGGTGAAAATGTGCATAAATGTCTGAAAATGTGTGATTCTGAGTAAAAATTGGGGCAAAATTTCTCAAACATACTGACTTATTTCCAGTAAAAAAGTATTTTACTCACATTTACTCATGAGTAAAGGTAAAAACTTACTTTACATGTTCTGTACTCAGGGGTGTGTAAATACTTTATGTTTATGGATACTTTGACAAAGTTTGGTACCTTTAACAACTCTGCTTAGGTTCAGTTTGAAACAGGCCCATGGATGTCTTCCCAAACTGCGATGGTTTAGAGCTTAAAATTAAGGGAAAAGTACCAAAGAGATGTAAAAAGATAGTGTGCGGGCCGGATTTGAATTGAACCAGTGATCCAGATGCGTGACAAAATGGGAATTTAGATTGGAGTCGGTGCACACTGATTGTAGCTGCGCTGCTAGAGCTTGAATTTGGACTGGGTTTTCGAGGTCGGGGCTGCAAAATCCGACATTTGTCGCGACCGCGACCGGTATTTTTAAAATCGGGATAAGAATCATTTGGTGCATACCACAACAATCGGAATCGAAATCGGGATTGGGGTGTCGGAGTCGGGATTGGGTGGGGAAATCCTGATACTTGTCGGGATTCGGATCGGAATCCCGTTTGAACCCTATGCAGTTGGCAAAGAAAGTCTAACTCGATTTGATTTCTCTTGGCTTATTTCTGAGTTGGAATGCAGTTTCCGTGTGTTTTGCTTGGCGGCAATTTGTTTCGGTACACGGTTGCGTGGCGTATTCACATTTACATTTTTATGTGCAATGTATTTTTTTCTTCCTTTTTCGTGGAAAAAAATTCCGATCGATGCTAAGTGACGCGGCGTCATATCCCCTCGGAAGTAAGAACGATTGTTTTTGGCAAAAGCATTCCGGATTGCCTCTTGTCATTGTTAAAGTTTATCTTGAAATTTCAAGGGCTGTGTCACCTGCCAGTTGCGAAACGATATTCACGAGCGTATGTTTTGAAGTTATAGGTAGGTATCCATTTTAGGATAAATGTATGCCACATGTTTATGTGGGAAATTAATTTCTTAGCCCATCTGCCATTTTATGCCGCAGCCACCGTTATTTTGACTCAACCTTGAAATGTCATATTTTGCAAATTGATGATTATACGTGATTTCTATTTAGAAAAATTTGTTTCTCCCAGATAATATAATAGGTAGAACCAGAAGCTTGTTTAAGCTAAACTCCAATTTTTTAGGGAACCCCCATAGTAATGAAAAATTGTTACGTTTTTTTTACTATAAATGACGTCCCACGATACCTTACCGTAAATTATTTAATTCAGCCCATTACCCATCGGTAGCGTCGTGGAACGCTCTGCTTGAGCAATTGAAGAAAAATGAACAACGCACATTTTTGATTACGTCCCCTGGGTAGCGAAGTTTTTTTGAACTTCGAGTTTTTATTTCAACCCTAGTAAAAAACATTTAACAATCGATTTTTTAATGGAAAAATTCAAAAATTCTGAAATGCATAAGGTAGCTAGTACTAAAAGTTAGCCAAATTTCAAAAATGTTTCAAATTTCAGGAGCCTTTGTACGTACATAAAATACAGGGTGCGGCAATTTAGACGTACGCTCTAGATTTCGAATAACTTCTGATTGAGTGGTCGGATTCACGTCAAATTTTAGGTCAACATTAACAACTAAGTAGGAAAGGATCCCTAAAAATATGGCTGCGATAGCTCCACTTGTTCACAAGTTATTAACGCAAACGCGTAATTGTCACTTTACCACCACCTCGTAATAGGATTCAAATGGAATGGCTTTTCGGGACCGGAATTTGGATCGGGGTTGTTTTTTTGTTTGTTTGTTTTTCTGTTTTTTTTTGCAGCGGCGTGCCTCAAGTCATCAATGCCCGCCACAAATCCGCTATGCCCATAAGGAAATCGGTGGGCACTTGCGTAATTGGTCGTAATGCGTGATGGTGGAAAAGTGACAATTACGCATTTGTGTGAAGAACTTGCGAATGAGTGGATTTTTTTCTCCATTTTTTTCACGGATTTGTTTTCTTTTTAGTCGTTAATGTTGACCTAAAATTTAACGTTAATCCGACCACCCAGTGACAAGTTATTCGAAATCTAGAGCGTACGCCGCACTCTGTATGTACCTATTTATACTCTGTGACCGCATGCCTTACAGTTTTCTGAATGAAACACTCCATCATGACGTCATCGTTAATCAAATACAAATACCTACCTAGTTTAAAAAACACAATAAAGACGTTTCATGCATGTTGAAGTTTTTATTAAAGTGGGTACAGAAGTATTGGGTTGGCGCGTCGTTGCGTCGTAATACATAATTGATTGCACATAATTTGCTAATAATAATCATAACTACAGTAATAAGCAAAATTTTGGTCCGCTCGGTGTATCGGACATTTACCTAGTTTTCTATAAAATATAGGTAGTTGCAATGTATTTCTTTATACCTATTTACATATCTACCACCTATTTACACACGGTTGGTTAGATAAAATGTGCAGATATCAATTAGCGGGAGTCAATTAGAATTGCCTACACGTCATCTGCAACAGTTCGCAGAAATATGTGTGTACACTCCACGGATGGCATGCTATGCATTTTTCTGGACAGAGCACTTCATCATGACGTAATTGTTAATAAAATAAAAAGTGTTTTTTTAAATGACTCGAAGCGCGTAACATAGGTAATGTTGGTTGTACTCGATAAGGATATCCTTTTTATCCAAATATCCTTTTTAAGGATATTTTTCTTTTTATTGTGAAAGTGATTTGCCATTAGCGCCCTCAAATGACGCCATTCCATCACAACATAAATATACCGTAAATGCTCTAATAATACGGCAGGTCTCCAATAATACGACATCTCCAATAGTGCGACAGGTTTGGGCACGTTGTGTGAAAATAATCCGACACTCTCCAATAATGCGACACTCTTCAATAGTGCGACACCTGAGAAATAAAAAGAAAAAGCGCCGTAACGATGTGGCAATCTGCGGAAGCCGCGGATTCGGCGCTTTTGGACAAAGCGGCGGCTGGCGGCAGTTCACAAGAGTCGCTCGGCAGTTCGCAAGTGTCACTCGGCAGTTCGCAAGGGCGCCAGCCGCCTCACAATTGCCACTATTCACTGGCCGAGAAGTTGTTGATTCGACGAAAACAATAATGCGACACTCTCTAATAATGCGACATCTCCAATAGTACGACACCTAAAAATGTGCTGAAAAAAATAGTACGACTGTCGTATTATTAGAGCATTTACGGTAAAGCGGGAATTAGAGCTCAGCGTCGATTCGACGTGAAATGATGACGTGAAATGACGTCGTGAAATTAATTACACGAGTGTGGATCATGCTACGGGTTTACAATTTTCTAAGGATAATATATGAATGAATACCTTAATCCTGTCCAATACTGAGTGTTATCAGCCACAACTAGAGCGAATTGAAAAATTCAATTTTTATCATTTCACGTCATCATCATTTCACGTCATCATCATTTCACGTCACAGTGTCAGGGAACAACTTGACATTTCACGTCAGACTATTGCTTGCAAAAGTCTGACGTGAAATGTCAAGTTGTTCCCTGACACTGTGACGTGAAATGATGATGACGTGAAATGATAAAAATTGAATTTTTCAATTCGCTCTAGTTGTGGCTGATAACACTCAGTATTGGACAGGATTAAGGTATTGACTCATATATTATCCTTAGAAAATTGTAGACCCGTAGCATGATCCACACTTGTGTAATTAATTTCACGACAACATTTCACGTCGTCATTTCACGTCGAATCGACGCTGAGCTCTAATTCCGGCTTAAGACATACCGTATTACCTCGAATTATCCCCCCCCTTGAATTAACCCCCCCCCCCCCTCGAATTAACCCCCCCTCAAAATGGGCTGGGGAAATAATAAACCCCCCCTCGAAATACCCCCCCTCCGGAATGATGTACATCATGGATGCAATGTACATGATGTATTTATTACTACTTATTTGCATCGCAGCTACACTTATACGCTTATTGGTGTACAGATGTACATCTATAGCCCAAATATAACCCACTTTCTCACATTTATTACCGTTTTTGTGTAAGAAAAACCGTACTCTTTACTATGAATTTCACGAAAATTTCTGGCGAAATAATAAAACCCCCCCCCTCGAATAAACCCCCCCCCTCGAATTAACCCCCCCCCCTCGAATTAACCCCCCCTCAAATTTTGCTGGCGAAATAATAAACCCCCATGGGGGTATTTCGAGGTAATACGGTATCTAAGTATGTGCGGTTGAATACTATTCTGTCCGCGGATTATAACTATAATATTCCGGGCGTGTCACTCATAAATATAACACTCAAACATTCCTGTTATTTCACAGAAGTATTTAATATTCAAGTCTATCAAAAATACATAAATACCGTCCAGCGAAGACCCGACCATTCACTCAGCTACATTTCTAACATAGCACTGGTCAGTGGCCAACAGCCATCATGGCGGGCGCGCGGGCGGGTGCCAATCCCACACTCTGTAAAATGTGATGTAAAATGTCAAATGTCAAGCAAAATGTCAAATGCGACGTAAAATGGCAAACGAACTTACCGCAAATCCTCGAATGAGACTCCCCTCGAATACCCCCCCTCGATTAACTCCCCCTCCAAAACGTCTGAGGAAAAAATAACTCCCCTGGGGCTGGGGTCTTTTTCGAGCATTTAGGCAGGTAGTTATCCATTATCCAGGACATTTTACACAACTTCTCGACACTTGACATTTTCCCTGGCATTTTCCAAGGTCTGAGACTGCCCCCCGGTCTATCCGCCAGTGGCATAAGTCGCTCTGCGTCGGGCGACGGCCGCGGCCCCGAGGTGTCGATCGCGCGGCGCGGCACCGCGGTCGCCCAGCCCAGGGCGAACTTGGTCGCTAGGGACGTGCGAAGGCACTGCGGCGTGGCCATGCAAGCCGAGCCGGTGCCGCCCGCGGAATTGCGCCTGCTGTTGCTGGCGCTCGGCGCGCTCCGCTCGCTGGGTGTTGAATATTGGTGAATGTGGTGACTGTTTATTTGAGCCACGCGCTCGCGACAATTTCCAACGCACGGCAAACTCGTGTCGCGCAGGTTTTTGCGCGACACAAGTTTGTCGCGCAGGTTGTGATGGATAGCGCCATGGCGCTGGCGCCATTGAATGGCGCCAAAGGGTGTTGCGCCATGGCACCATTTGTGCACGACACACTTTTTGTCGCGCAGTTTTTTGCGCAACAAAAGTTTGTTGTGCGGGAGACAACGCCGCAAAGATGGAATGCCGCAATAGCCGCAAATGGTGCCGGCACTAGGTGCCATTCCATCACTACCTGCGCAAGAAACCTGTGTTGTGCGAAAAACTGCGCGACACAAGTTTGTTGTGCGTTGGAACGTGTTCCGACCGTGAGCCACGGAGTGTTTTTGGAAGTCAGATGAAATGAATTTTTGCTTCATTCCAATGGCACTGAAAGTCTTCACATCGTCATGAATGTTTCTAAGATCTGCGGAGCGTGTAGTGATGGAAAAGCGCCGTGGCGCTGGCGCCATATTATGATGGCGCTAGTGCCGTCTGTCACCAGCATTTAAAATGGCAACAAAAATCGTCAATTATGATCAGAATACCTACATTGTAGTTTGGCTTAACTCATATCAATTCTGTTGATTTATACGGGGGGGGGGCTCATTCAAAAATATAAGGCCATTTCTGAGGACCTTTTCTGAGGACATTTTCGACGACGGGAGTTTCTGACACAATTTCGCCCGAAAGCATGTTGGGGTTGGGTGCGAGCGAGCGAGCGCGCCAGCGGTCGAGTAGCCTGTGCAATGCTCCGGGCAGGTCCACTTCGAGTATGGCGACGGCCACCGCGAGCGTGGTGGGGGCCAAGCCGCCCTTGAGGGCCCTGGACACGGGCATGGTGCGCTACGCGGCCGAGAGGGCCGTGCACCACGTCAGGGACGGCGTTAGTCCGCTAAACACGTTAACGGCCCGCGTACTAGTTGACGCATGTGTGTCAACTGGTCTGTGTCGACTCAGACGTCGGCTTCACATTTCGGAAAGCGATTGTTCAATGCACTTGCTATAATATTTATTTTTCAACATTGCCGCATGTGCACTTGGAGATCGCTCTGCGACACGTGAAGCTGAATTATGAGTTGACAAGGGCCAGTTTGAGTTGACACACAAGTGTCAACTAGTCCGCGGGCCGCCATTGAATATGACGTTAACCGTGTGTAACCGGCGCGCACTCGCAGCAAGACCAATGGGCGGTGCTGATCCATCGGAATGACACCCCGGCGGGCAGCCCCACCACCAACTCGCCCGCGCGGCTGCAGCCTGACCCGCAGACGCAGCCGCAGCCGCCGGTCGAGATCGAGTCCATGCTCGAGGGCAACGCCAAGCACTTGGTGCTCATCGTCGACAAGCAGTTCGTCGTCATCATGCACTACGTGGACAAGAAAAGGAAACAGAGCACCGACGATTGCGCGCTCATGTAGGGCGCTGGCGTTTTCGGTCGATTACTTTCCCCTTGCAGGGTGGCTCATTTTGTGGAAGTTTGTGTTTGATGTCACCTAACTGGAGTGCGGAGTTGTACTACAGTAAAATTGTCAAGATTTTCAGCTTAAAACGGCGTGTGTCAATTGACAGAGCGACTCAGCAAATGGGTAGATTGTAATTCTTCATTGACACAATACATAAGTGAGCCACCCCGCATTTCTGTCGCAAGCCCTACAATTTGTAGCAGTGGATTGAGCGTTACTACCACAAATTGGATATATTTAAAAAGTGATTTTTCTCTGCAGTCTGCTGGGATGTTTTCAATATTACTTTAAGTTTTATTAAAGTTTTATTTACTTGTGCGATTTCTACCAACCTTAAATTCTATACAGTAGCAAGATTTTCTATGTGAATGTCACTAAAACGTCATCATATCAATTCATTCTCCTCCTTTTATGCCCAACGTTTAAGTTATGTCGTACATGTAAGTTACCATAATTTTTGATTAAAAATGCCGAATTGCAAGTTCTATAAGGCAAAATACTTCATTTCACTTTGCTGGCACCATAGTCACCTATTCTTCAGTATTCATTACCTTCTAATGCACCGATTGGTGAGCCGGAAAGCGCAAAAAGTATTGTTTTATTCTCAATTGCCCTACCTATTTTTCCCAAACTTTCAGTTTCTTACTCCGTTTGGAGCGACACTTCTATACCGACACTGTTTGTATTGTTTTCATTCTATAATAAAAATAAAAATAAATAAACAAACATCACGAGTTTGTATTTAATAAAAATCGATGCCTTCCAAGGTAGATAGTGAAGTGGAAAAGATCATCCGAGCTGAATTTTCAAAAATTCTTGTAAATCACTTATCATCTGGGCGGGGCTGCTGACCTGCAATGTTTCACCTTCTCTACGTATAAATATCATAAAGGTAATGTGCTTTTAATAAACTCACATGCACTTAATAAATTATGTGGGAAAATTTACCAAAATCGTATGGATGCCCATATCCTTCGGTGTAGTCAAATTCAGTGGAATATCATCGCAGAAAATAGCTTCAGTCGGACCGACATTCAGCTCGGATAACACTTTGTCAAAAATCACTTTGTCAGGCTTCCTTGCACCCACTCTGCATGACTCAATTATCTGGAAGAAAAGATTTTGGGTGAACCTTTTTGACATGATCATGGGCTCATTACCTAGACAGGGGGCAGTCCCAAGCCCTGTAAAGTGTAAAGTAAAGTGTCAAATGTAAAGTAAAGTGTAAACTAAAGTGTCAAATGTAAAGTCAAATGCAAAGTCAAATGTCAAAAGTAAAGTAAAGTGTCAAATGTAAAGTGAAGTGAAGTAAAGTGTCAATTCTGTATCCAAATCTTATTTTTCGACATAAGATTTGGATACAAAAACATAAGATTTGGATTCGAAAAATAAGATTTGGACACACAATTGACATTTTACTTTACATCTGACACTTTGCATGACAATTGACTTTTGACTTTGCATTTGACTTTACATTTGACACTTTACTTTACATTTGACACTTTACTTTACTCTTGACATTTGACTTCGCATTTGACTTTGCATTTGACACTTTACTTGAGCACATTTGAGCTTTACTGACACATTTGAGCACTTTACAGGGCTTGGGACTGCCCCCGGGTGCCCCCATTAGACATCATCATTAGACATGTATTTAGTGCTGCACCTATGTAAAATGTCAGGTACATCAATGTAATGTAAAATTCCAGACAAATTTGTTTAGTGTCACGTAAAATGAAAAACTCCAAGCAGTAAATGTCTCTCTTCTGTCATATAACGTTACTAGGCATTTTAGATACATTTTAGGCCTAATGATTTTACTAAAGATTTTACATTACATAAATACGACAAATTTCATAGTACATTTTACACGTTGCACCGCGAACTTTTACAGGGTGCGGTACTGTGCAATGATGATTATTCAAGCCACAAATACATTTGTGTGAAATCCATTTGCACATGGTTTTTTCGGACCATGTACTTCAAAACTTACAGTAGGGTGTAAACTTACAACGTCAAATTGATCTCTAATATCATCCAAGTACACACATGACTCTTTTTTGTCTTTATCAATGAAATAGTTATTAGTGAGGCAGGCCACCTTGAAGCCTAGAGATTTCAGTTTGCAAATAAGTGATTTCGATTCTGGAAACATTGCATTTTGCTTTTTGTATAGCTCATGGGTAAATAGAAACGTGGAGAAAAATGGCAGCTCTGGCTTCTGATACTGCGAGAAGTGTGGGTACGATTGAAAAAATGGGTGATTTCGGGAAAATATAATTAAAATAATCTCAGAAAATCTCTCAACAAGAAAGTATGATCAAATTTCCCTTGAAAATGCAAAGAAAATGCCTATAAAAATATGAATGAGACATACCTATTAAAAATTTTTTCTCAAATCGAAAAATTATATACTGTATTTAATAATTTATGATGAATGCAAAGCTGAATTACCACCAAACATATTCCACATTAATATTTACTTTACATGAAAATGTAAATTACATGAAAATTACATTACTGTACATGAAAATTACATTCTGGAATATACATTGCCATGTTCATTCACTTTGCCGTGCTCGTTTACAATGCAGTGGTAGTGCTCGTCATGGCGCTTTTCCGACCCCCAGCGCCAAGCGCCAATGGCGCCAGAGCAAAATGGCGCCAAGCGCCAGAGGCGCCATGACGCTTTTTGCTATGACGCTACCGGCAAGCGCCAGCGCCAGGCATTTTGTTCCTGGCGCCAGGCAAAAATAGCGCCAAGCGCCAAAAGCGCCATGGCGCTTTTCATGGGCATGGCGCCAAGCGCAAATGGCGCCACAGCAAGATTGCGCCAAGCGCAAAAAGCGCCATAGAGCTTTTTGCTTTTACGCAATGGCCAGGCGTCAGCGCCATGGCGCTTTTTCATTACTACTAGGTATAAGTACTTAGTCCACATACCTTTTCCCGGTAAAAATCCAAAAATTCATGCTCGAATTCTTCACAACTGATGTGGCCACATTCCACCAGCACGTAGCGCTGAAAAGTTCATAGTTGTTCAAACGTAAATATTTACGTTTACTCGATAATTACGGATACTCGAGTACTGCATAAATACGTTTACGTTTCCTCGCGAAAAAAATACCGGTACTCACTTACTCGCGTGCTTTTAAAAAGTACGCGAGTACAGAAAACGTATTTTTAGGGGACAGAAAATGTCATTTTGCAAAATAGAAGGTGACAAACATAAGACATTTTCGTAAGAAATACTTAACAGGAGAGAGAAACACATCATTTAGTATATCAGAGTAAAAATTTGAAAAATACTGATTTTTTTCTGAGGAAAATACTAACTTTTACGTTTTCGGTGAGAAAAATACCTGTTTTTTTCGTTTTCTCCAGAAAAAAATATCGTTTTTACGTTTTCTCTGGAAAAAAGTATTTTGCTCACGTTTTACGCAGTGTAAACGTATTTTAACAATACTTTAAGTTTTCTGTTCTCAGGGGTGAGTAAAAGAAACATACTTTACGTTAACGTGTAGGTAGTTTAAAAAAAGTTCAGTACTTCAAACAACTCTGGAAAAGTGGACACAGTATTTTACTTTATGTTCTAGTAGAGGATATACCTACAAATAAAACGCATGCAATTTTTTCATGAGTTCCTTGATATGTATGGTGTCCGATAAAATTACCCATAGCAGCTATCAGTTTCACTATACAAGCTTTGCACATATTTAGATCCTTTGAATTTGGCTGTCCTCCTTAGCGAAGGAGGAAGAATAAAAAGCGACTGCCTTCAAGATAGGTACACGAAAAATAAAAAAATTGGATCAGAGCCAATGTCGGCTGAAAAATGTCATACAATGCCAAACAACTCGCTTTGTGTGCCTTTTCATCCGGTTCGATCATTGTACTCCAAATTGAATTATGCTCCAGCCCATGTTCTTTCTCAATCTCTACACGTCAAATTTTTATCAAAACTATCGAGGAAAAAAAACAAGAAATAAAGCCATAAGCAAACCATGCCAGTATCCAATCAGAGATGGAATAAGTACCCCGCCCATGTCAAAAATAACAGCTTTTATCTGCGGCATAGTAAGCTAGTTTGCTCTTGCAGTTGATCACACTTGCTACAAAACCAGGTATTCGATTGTTGAGAAATGGACGTGTAATTCATATTATCACCCTTAACTGGTGTAAACAATAGCATTAAGCCTTGGTATCCAGGGTAGGTATACTCCAATCACTTCACACCCTGCACGAGTGGTTCCCGCTGGAAGCGTGCCGGCGATTTTTTACTCAAGCGATTTTCATATAAAGTTGAAAAAAGTCATCTCTGTTGTAACGCTATACGTTAACTTATTCAGAACAATGATTTTTCATCTCTTATACAAAAACCGCATGCTTTACCATCATTGGCACGCTTCCAACATGAGACATAAATGAGTGCGAGGGCAGAGTAAATATCATGTCCGCCGAGTATATATGACTTAAGCAATTTATTCATTGAGGCTGCGATATCCGACAGACAGTGCAAGTCATTGCCCCCACTTAAACTTCTGATTGGGGTATTATTTAAAAAGTTGCTTTTCCCGCACCCCCAAATTCAATATCACCATGCTGGAAAATCCTACTTCCATACATTTAAATAACACCTTCATGTGCCAACCGCATGTATTGGAATTCACCCCCACCGAACTACCCACTGCATGATGTGGTGTGCAAAGTTGTTAAAACGCATTTTCGTTTACTCAAAAAGTACGTATACTCGAGTACTGAGTAAATACGTTTACGTATACTTTGGAAAAAGTTCGGTACTTTTAACAACTCTGGTGGTGTGTGTGTGCACTGAACTAAACTTGTTCTTTTCCAAGCATTTCACAAAATGTCGAACGAAAGATTTCAACACGCGCTGTACACATACAGCAGAGAATCAAACAAAAATATCGTTTTCAGAATGGAAGCGTCACGCAATCATTTCCGGTGGAAGCGCCCCATGCGGCTGGTCCAAAGTGAAATTTTAAATGCGTATTTCGAGATTTTATTGTATGTGGCTCGAAATTTGATTGACCCGAGTTGGCGATTCAATGTTTATTACATCTGTACGAAATAAAAACAACATTGAAATTATAATTTAACATTTCCGATTACCGTATTACCTCGAATTATCCCCCTCGAATTAACCCCCCTCGAATTAACCCCCCTCAAATAATACCCCCCCTCGAAATACCCCCCCCCCCCTTCGGAATGATGTACGTCAAGTACGCAATCAATACGTCATGTATGCAATGTAAATTCATGATGTATATTACTGATAATTTGGATTGCAGTTACACATAGACTAGGTAGTTTGTGTAGCTATCTACGTTTTTATGTCCAAATATATCCTGTTTGGATACATTTATTACCTGTTTTGATTACGCAAATGCCTACTATTTACTACGATCCTTACGAAAATTTCTGACGAAATAATAAAACACCCCTCGAATACGAGCCTGTAGCTGTACGCACAGAAACTCGGCACGCACAGAAGCCCGTTACGCACAGAAGTCAACTCGGTGCGCACAGAAACTCGGCCCGCACATAGCTGATGCCATGTGCGTGCCGAGTTTCTGTGCCTACAAAGTTTATGTGATTTTTCACATTCTCTTCGATTCTAATCCCTATGTATAACAGTAGTTGACACCCGAAATTTTGCCAACCGTTACATCTGTTTTCTACATATTTGACTTTCGCAATTGCGAATGTAAAATATGTAGAAAACAGCTGTAACAGTTGATGAAATTTCAGGTGTCAACTACTTCAACACACATGAAAATCGTGAACTCAGATGGCTGACTTGTCCGACAGGGCCCAGTTGTGTGCGTAACGGGCGTCTGTGCGTGGCGAGTTTTGATTCTGTGCGTAACGGGCGCGTGTGCGTAACGGGTTTCTGTGCGTAATGAGCCTGGCCCCTCGAATACCCCCCTCGAATAAACCCCCCTCAAAGTTTGCTGACGAAATTATAAACCCCCATGGGGGTATTTCGAGGTAATACGGTATAGTAGTTGATCAGTTCAATCAACTTCTACTCGATCCAATGAGTCGGGCTGCCCGACAAAATTTTTGGCTGATAAGATTTTCCGCCTCTTTTCGACTCAACTTTGACTCTTGCGTAAATCTGTCTCTAGTCAATACATGTTTCTAGGTATCTTTCCCGACGCACGAATTTATCACATCCGACGCATGTTGATTTATTGTTTAAGTTTATTCAATTTATTGTATGATAGCATTCTGTGCTACATTGCTTCACTTGCTTTGAAGCCAGGAAATGCCTTTGATATAAAGGGAGCTTAACATACTGAGCTGACCGCGTATTTACTTCACAGAGACCGTTACCGTACTTTTAAGAAAAAAGTGACAAAAACCATCCTTTTCAAGGTTATTCCCGTATCTCTTTTAATAGAAAAGCGCCGTTCAATTTTTTCATCAACTTTTTTACCTGCCGTTCTATTGGATCTGCCGTTCTATTGGAGGCTGCCGTACTATTTTTTCACCAATATTTTTCACACATTTTTCATTAGCAAATAGTGTCTTCAATGAAACATGAACAACATCTTAATATCAGAGCATCAATTCAAACAAAACAATATGTGATATCAACCCTGAATACCAGTTTTGAACACCTTGGATGTTCTCACGTCTCATTTTTCCAATACCTATTTTTGTGTTTCCCAACATAACTACTACCTGCCGTTCTATAGGAGGTGCCGTTCAATTGGAGGCTGCCGTTCTATTGTTTTCGTAAGTGCAAAAATGTGCCAAAACCTGCCGTTCTATTGGAGGTGCCGTTTTATTGGAGGTATGCCGTTCTATAAGAAGAAATACGGTGTTTTCGAAGTTTGAATTTTTGTGTCTTTTCACATTTTCGATTTTTTGATACCCGTTGTAAATGTAAAAATGTAAGAAATGTAAAAATTCTGAAATATTTCCCATCGCTCTCATCGCTTGCATATTTATTCAGAAAGCAAGCCATTCACACGGATGGCATGGTAATACTACAAAATACAAACACATTTTACAAAATTCCACAACCTGTGCGAACGTAGTTTGCATTCACCACAATAAAGGGCGAACGATTTCCGCTGCACGTACATAAATCTATGCATTCGATTTTTTATTTGGATCACTTCCGGTGGGCTGCAAGACACGGACGAAAAATGTTCAATATGAAATGTATATTATGCGCAAACGTATTTTCCGGCGATGCCTAGAGATTATCACGTTGCAACTTGTGGATTTCAAACGCGTTAAATAAAAATAATTCTGAACTAAATAAGACTAATCTGACCACTACATTTGAGCATTCATTCACGGTGTTTGAAACTTTGAATTACGTCCATTTTCATTCATTCGGTTCAAATAGCTTCCGCTGAACTTGTTTTATGGTCGAGAAAGTTTTTTCGTTTCAAAATTTGCGCGGTATATAGGTAAGGTAGGTACCCTTTGATTATTTCCCTCACTCGAATAACTCCCCCTTGAATAATTCCCATGTTGGAGGATGCAAATATTTATACAATGCGGACGGGTGAGTGCTAAATTGGAAGATCTCACGTCATTTTTGGTATCATTTGATGGTAACTCTACATGAAAAAAGTCCACTCGAATAGGCCATCTTGCATAATTCCCCCGATAAAATTAGTTATTTCAATATTAGTTTAAATACCAGACGACTCATTTTTAAGAAAATACTGTATCACGTTTTAGTGATTAATTCCTAACGATGGCCAAAAAAGATTCGAAAATTCGAAAACATTTTCGAATTTTCGAATTTTTTAGGAATTTTCGAATTTTTATTTCACCCCTAGAAAAAACACTTAAAAATCGATTTATTTTTCAAAAAATTCGAAAATTCAAAAATTCGAAAATAGTTTTCGAATTTTTCAGGCAATTCAAGGCAACAAAACGCATTCTTACGTTCAACATGCCAAATAAAGCGACAATTGATATGCGGCGCGTATGAAAAAGCGAAACGTAACAAAAAAAATTGAAATGTCATCCGCGGCTGAAGAGGCGGACTTCGACACATCCGTTTTTATACCGTATTTCCTTGAAATATCCCCTCCCCTCAAAATACCCCCCTCAATATTTGCCCCATGAATTTATAACCCCCCTCGAAATACCGCCCCCAAATTTGGTGTATAGAGAACGTTTGTGTGGTTTGTTATCTGGAAAACACGTTAAAAACAATGACTGTGTTGCGTTAGAACAGTGTTTGTACCGTCTACGTACTTATATAAGTCTATAGAGTCTTATAAATGGCGGTTTTTGTTGCATTTTTTACATCTGTGTTACTTACAAAAAAACAACAATTTAGCACTGGGATTTCGAAAAATCTCTGGCAAAGTAATAATTAGGGGGGGGGGGGGGTTAATTCAAGGAAATACGGTATTCGATGCCAATATTTTATTTGATGCCAATATTCTACTTGATGCCAATATTTTTTTTGACACCGATTTTTAAATTGTTGTTTTTGTTGCCTTTGCTGCGTTGGTGAATTGAATGTGTCAATGTGTGAATTAAATGAAGAAGCAAGACACTGGTCTGTATAACTCCTTCCACCATTTTTAATGCTAAATTATGGTAAAAATAAAGTTATAACAACTGAGGAGAATATGAAAACAGTCCAAATAATGTGTTTAAAGCTTCAGATTCAATACTTTTCCAAAAAAATTCGAAAATTATTTGAAAAAATTCGAAAACTGGCCAAAAAAATTCGAAAATTGCTAAAAAAAGATTCGAAAATTCTAAAATTCGAAAATTAAATTCGAAATTCGAAAATTAATGTGGGGAAAAATTCGAAAATTCGAAAATTAATTTTAGAAAAAACACTTAAAAATTTAAATACTTTTTTCTCGGGGGTTTGCCATCGTTATCATTCACCCAGAAATGCGGTCCTTTCGAAAGTCTCAATTTTAACATTCACTTTAACTTTATGTTTCAGTTTACGGAGCTACACGTAAGCGAACTTTAACTTTTCTATTTCCGGCACAAAATGAGGAAATGATGCCAATTTTTCATTGACAATGTGCTTTTTCCAACCGGAAAAAGCAGGGCACCGCACTTGTGAAGTAGACGCGAGGCACTCCAGTTGAACTAAATCTACTCAAATACGAAGAACAAAAAAAAAGTAAAATTCTCACAAGTGGCTTGGACAGCATTTGTCCCACACCCATCAAACTTTTTCATTGACTTTTTGGGACATTTTACTGTCAAAAGTGCAGCTCTTTATAAAATGAGTATAGCAAACTATTGGTGTGTGTTTTTTAAAGTGAATCTTGCACCATCACTTGGAGTAACCGGTCTTTGAGCATTGAAATTATGTTGCTTTTACTACAACATTTATGATATGCAATAATTGCTTTGATTTTTTGATTCAGTGATGTTAACTTTCTAATGCAGACTTTCGATTGGATTTATTTTTTCACCCGTTTTAGATGATGAACATGAATGCACAATACTTTTTGCAAATGTGGCACTTGATTGCACTTACATCCAAATATTCGGCACTTGTAGCCACTTGCTACAACTCTTTCACCCTGTCAACCAAATATTTTCTCTATTTCGAGGGTTGACATATTCTTCTGTTCCAATGATTCGGTTCCATATTGTTCGGTTCCGTGTGTTTCAGGTCTGAGCACACTTAAATTGGTTCCATATTATTCAGTCCCAATGTAACATTTTCCCTTCTATTTCAATGCAATATTCATCCAGTATGCACCATAGTTGTTGAAACGTATTTACTTTTACTCGATAAAGACGTATACTCGAGTACAGAGTAAATACGTTTACATTTCCTCTGGAAAAAGTTCTGGTACTCGCTTTTACGTATACTTTGTGAAAGTACTCGAGTACAGAAAACGTATTTTAGATAGTCTTTTATACAGGTTTTCAAAGGCATAGAAGGTAAAAAAGGGAGAAAATGTGCTAAAAATATGGAAAACTAGTCAAAAATGGATATAGAACCAAATATATAGTCAAAAATTGCACAAAATAGGCAAAAAATTATGAGAATGAGTGATTTTGAGTGACATTTGTCAAAAATTTTGCCGATATTTTTCAACAGTACTCATGTTTATGTTTTCTGCAGGGAAAAGTACGTTTACTCATGAGTAAAAGTAAAAAAATTATGTTAAATTAAAAAACTAAAACTAAATGTTAAAAAAATT
Organism: Sphaerolaimus hirsutus; assembly: GCA_964036195.1. Lineage (NCBI taxonomy): Eukaryota > Metazoa > Nematoda > Chromadorea > Monhysterida > Sphaerolaimidae > Sphaerolaimus > Sphaerolaimus hirsutus. The sequence continues at coordinate 19,929,007 of OZ038451.1, read as the reverse complement.
AAAAAAACTTTACGTTTTCTGTACTCAAGGGGTGAGTAAAAAATAAATACTTTACATTTAGATATACTTTGAAAAAAGTTCAGTACTTTTAACAACTCTGCTATCCACACCAACATTCTGTGCCTGAAAATTTTTCATCCATGGTTGATTGCAGGACTAATATTCTCAAAAACATTTCTCTTTCTTATTGGAACCAAACAGACACTTTTAAAAAGTACAGTATGTTTTAATGTCACTTCTAGAAACATGTTTTCAACGAGTGGAGGGAAAATGGCAAATAGCATATTTTCTCAAAATACCCCTTTGAATTAACCCCCCTTTAAATACCCAAATGTCTGAGTGAGCTGAGGAAAAATACCCCCTCAAAATACCGACATCTGGAATGATGTACATCATGTACCCAATGTACATGATGTATTAATTGCTACCAATTTGCATCTCAAGTAAACATAGATATAAATATGTCCAAATATATCCTATTTGGTCACATTAAAACAGTTTAAAAAAAATCTTACCCCCACTGACAAAAATTGTGACCATAAACATAGTAAAAAAAATTTATAGTTATGATTACCAGTTGTGGTATTATTTACTATGATACTTCACAAAAATTTCTGGTGAAATAATACCTGCTTCAAATAAGCCCCCTCAAATTAACCCCCCTCCCTAGGGTGGCAAAAAATTTTTTATGGAAAACGGAAACAGAAAACTATTCGCACTTGCCAGAAAATGGAGACAAGGAATAAAAATTTCTTGCTGGAAAATGGAAAAATGAGCCAGAAAAATGGAAATGGAATTGGCTTAAATTTGCTGAAATTATGCCAGAAACAGAAAAAATTGCTGAAGATTTGCTGATAAAAAGAAAAAATTTGTTGAAATCAATCCAGAAATTGGAAAAAACTTGCTGAAATTTCGCTGGAAACTGAAAAAGTTTACATAATTGAGAACATGCATGCATGTTTACCAGTTTTGCTGAATCAGAAACCAGAACATGGGCCAGAAAACAGTCAAATGAGGCTGAAAAACAGAAAATTGAGCTGGAAAATGGAAAAAAGTGGTAAAACAAACAATTTAGCCTGAAAACGGAAAACGGCAGAAAAACTGTAAAATTTTGCTGGAAAACAGAAAATGAGCCATAATTACAGAAATGGAAAAAAAATTAGTGGTTGGAAAATGGGAAAAAATTCAGCGACTGAAAAACAGAACAGAAACAGAAAAACTAATTCACAACAATGATTTTTTCATCTTTTGTATAAAAATTGCATGCTTTATCATCATTGGCACTCTTCCAACATGGGACATAAATGAGTGCGAAGGCAGAGTATCATGTCCTCTAAGTATACATACTTTAATAGAATTTCCTGATTGATAGAATTGTATTCCTTTATATTGGGGGGTTGGGTGGTGGCCAAAAAATACACTTTTTGATAAATCAACCAAACTAAAAAATTGTGTTTTGGGTTGAAGTTTCAGGGGGGAATAAAAGTGGTGTAAGAAAACAAGCAACCCATTCCTAAATACACCCCCATGGAATGGCAAACCGAAAAAATGGATCCGAATCATTAAAATTAGTAAATTAAATCATCCGAGTAAAAATGCTTTTCTTTACTGTGGGACCGAAAAATATGGACCGAACTATATGGACCGGAATTACCGGCAATACCAATAGCACCCTATGGTGTTTTTCTTTGTGAGTCAGCCCAGCTAGAATTCAGTGGGTGGCATTTTATGTAGCTGATTGAAAATGACTCTGTGCAAAATTTCATTTCCTGATTCACAGGGGAAGCTGCAAGTTTCAGTCCAATGTTTACTTGTTCTCCGTTTTTGCCGACATGGATTTCTTTCCTTTGATTTTGTGTTTGACTTGGGATTTTGAGGTGATTTTCGCAGCTGCTAACATTGCGGAAATTCAAATGTTTACTCATCGCTCTGATGCTGTCGCAGTGTAGAATCGCTAGCAAAATATTGTAATTTATTGCGCTTCGGTTTGGCACATGTGCGCTGGCTTTCGCGCCAGAAAATGGCGCTAGCGCCATCTTGCTCTATGAATGACATTTTAAAATGAATTTTGCGCCATTTATGTGCCATTTTTACTCATTTCCAAACGGCACGTTGGGTCGTTTTACTCGATTTCACACCGCGAGATGTGTAACGTAATCTGTAAGCACTTGCACTAGTAGTAGAGGTGCGAAATATATTTATTTTTCGATAGTGTATTTACTTATAACTGTAGCTACCGTCGTAGTTATTTTAATACCGAAACTGTACGCCTTATATTATATAAAGAATAAATGACTGGGAAATTGTATTTATATTGTAGTCGGTATTTCGCAAAATTTTGTTGCCAGTTTGTCAAAGAAAACAGAGATCAGGCTATTATCACAACAAGGTAATTGAACTGCCCAAAAACTCTTCATACAGTATACAGTTTTAGGAGGTAAATATTTTGTATAAAGTATAAGTAATTGTAAGTAGAAATTATATGACTGTTTTGATGTGCACATGATAAAAAGCTTCATATTCTCATCTTTCATGTTAAAAATATCCGGGTAGTGCACAAGAGTAACGTTACTGTATCGATTAGTGTATCCCAAAAACTTTCGGATACCGTAGCTACACATTAACAACTCTGTGAACGGCTGCAGCACTGTACACACACAAAGTTGTGGCTTGGTGTGCATTGAATAGAAGGAACAATTGTTTGCGTTGTAGAACTATGTATACTGTACACTCTTTAAAAATATCGGTCCTTGATATATATTCAACAAAAAGAAACGATGCTGGATTCCCGCCAAATCGTTAAGCAAAATATTTAGCTCAATTTAATACATGTACAAGGCAATGGAGATCAACTGTATTTAACTGTAAATAATGAAAGCAATTCACACCGCAATCATTGTATTATCATTATGAAAATACCCACTGATCTCATCTAGATATCGATATGCGATAATTATCGTCATTCATGAATCATGATAACTCTTGCGGTGCATTCAATAATGCGCATGTTTCAAAAGAAATACACCGCCGCAGTAGATATAACTTGCAGTGTGCCGCCATATTGTTTTCCGCAAATTATCACAGTGCAATGTTTATCATTAGTTTGAAGAGATTGTTTTGAGTGCTGGGCACTTTTGATTTCACATTTATGTGTGCCGTCAAGTTTACATTCGCCCACACAGCAGACACTTTTACATTCACTTTACGAGCGTTGTGTAAACATTGTAAATATTTATTATCACCTGGGTCCGTTGGTTGTATACTGATATACTTTGAGTAAAAATATACCGCTGTGTATGTCCGAAATTTCTGAATCAGTCTTAATTTGCTGTCGCATTTATGCTTGAATTAATTCATGTTGTTTCCGGATAACATATTTATTATGTTTGACATTGCGTATTGAAATCTGTTTCGTCAACTGGGGATGTCCAGATGTGCATGTCGTCAAATAAAATGTTTGCCCCTATATTCTACCCTTTTCCGCGTTGTATTTAATTTTTGTGTTTTTGTGGTGTCTCTCTAATTTCAGAGCAAGCGCATTCCTCAAAGAGAATCTCCTCGTTTTACCACTGAGCTTTACGAATGAATGACTTTTCTCCTTTAGTCATACATTTGTCATATAAATATATCTAGAAAAAGTTTTTAAGAGCCACAAACATGAAACTCTCAGATGGACGTGAAAAATCTGGAAAAATTCCATTCAGGAAATGCGGCGAGATAAGCAGTTTGATTTTATTTGCATTTCTGCCCACACATGGGTGATTTTGAATGCTCTTTTTATCGATGAAACTTCCGCATGCGTTGGTTTTCGCTCGGAATCAAACTGTTTGTTTTCTAATCTGAAATCAATTGCATATATGATCTGTGTTGCGTCAACTTATAATATTTTTCAGCGAAATGGGGCAATGGCCCCCAGTGCCTTTGATGTTTTTATGGCTGCATTCAGAGTCACTAATTTGTTATTGAGAAATTTGTCATTGGAGAATTTATCATCATGATGATGATCTCTATCAAATTTCAGTTTTCGTTGTGAATATTTGCCACAAAATTTTGTGTTGACCTGTCATTGAATAGTATTTATCTGCATTCACTTTTGTCGCTAAATTTCGAGAACAATTTTTTTCAGCAGTTAAGAGATATCCGATGTGCTCTAATTTCTCTACTACACTTCAATCATGACGATCCGTGATTTTTGCACGACTTTTGAATCAGATTTTTGTTGATTGAAGTTGTATTTGGAATTTTTTTATCTTAAACCGGTAATTTTCAGTCACTCGTATTCAATTTGCTTCGAAGGGTGCACATTAGTCATTATAGCAAAAATTTATGGTCGTAAAAATATGTAAATGTGTAAACTAGGACTGATCGTGTCAATCACTAGTAGGTGTTATCACATTTTTTGAAGACTTACCATGTATTTTCGCGTTGAATCTACATTAAAATGTACCCACCTTAACTTTCGATCATTGTAGACTTTCAAACGTGAGGCTTAGTTAAATTTCCCGCCAATGAAGCGCCTAATATAAAGATAATCCCTATATTTCAGGTTTTTATTTAATGACCCTTAATTTGGCCTCATTTCGCCACCGAAATCGTACTAAGGTTTTTTTTCGTGCGAAAATGTGGTGATTGTGGCATTTTGGATCTGTAATCGACTGAATTATTTCGTTTCGTTTTCTGACTGGAAATGGTGATTGATGTGAGTTTTACGAAGAAAAAAATCGATCATCTTAATTAGGTATTCTCAGTATTCCTGTATTAAAAATAGATTTGGCTAAAAGTAAAAGTTTATATTAAAGTAATGTAAAATAAAAGCTATTACTACTAATATTTAAGTTTTGCTTCAAGCATCTAATAAGAACATAAGAACATGAATCATTCAAACATTAAATACCTACCTACATAAATACATGGTACATAAAGTGCATATAAGTGTAGCATATAGGTACATGCAGAAGGAATGAAAAATACAACTCAATTTAAAATAACCCTAACAAAAATATATAGGTAACCTATATCATAGATCCTAAATTATTTCACAATTTTCCTGACACATGCAATCCATACCGATCCACGCAAAGAATTCTATTGTTTTTTACATGTGCACCTTTTTGATGATGGCCGAAAATGTGTGCGACATTCCAAAAATGGGGGTCATCTGTGCGATCAATGAACCCTCAATTACCTGCGTGCACAGGTGTTGTATGGGGGATGTTGCCTAAATATTTTACAACAGTGGTGGTCTAAGTTCGCAGCTTTTCAACAAGTTTCACATTTGACATTCCTTTTGCGGATGGTCAGCAATGATGTTGACATCATTAACTTTATGAAATGTTCCTGCTTTGATATTGCTTCTTGTTTCCACATAGCTATATTATTTAGCTACTGAGCCATATTTTTTATATTTTTGTTGTAATAATTCTTGTTCGATATCATGTGTTCTGTCATCAAATAGTTTTGAAAGTCTGTAACCACACTGAACACCTCAATCTTTGAAAACCCACTCAACAAGTCTGAATTGGCGTTCACCTTTTTAGTAAGATTTTCTTCCTTTACAATGCAATAATTCATCACTCAATCTAGATATCATATCACTCGATTCACACTTCACAGGCATTTATTAATCAAATAGGCTACGAAATTTTTTTGATTCTCGCGAAATGGTGGATTCTTGCAACAGTGAAAGTTGCAGTTCGACAAATCCACCAAATTTCGTTTCATCACTTACAGCGGTGGAAAAGCGATCTTCTTCTGGTGCTGAAAGGTGTGATTTTACTTTTTTCCCTCTCTGTTTGAATTATTTCTGGATTGAGTAAATTGATAACTGCATGAGATACCCAGAACTCGACAGTTTAACGACTGAAAAATTTGACAAAATAGCGGCCTGCACACTAGTTTACACTAGTGTGTCAACTGGTCTGTGTCAACTCAGATATCGGTTTGTATGTGCGATCTTTCAATAAACTTACCGTAATATTTATTTTTCAACATGTGCATTCAGGGATCGCTCTGCGACATGTGAAGCCGGAATCTGAGTTGACACAGACAAGTTGACACACAAGTGTCAACTGGTTTTCAATGGTAGATATAAAATACTATGTGAATGCATCTGCAAAATATTGAATTTCGTTCCGAGACCGTAACTTTTTGGAGCTTGCAAGTGCACAAGTAACACTATAAACTGCACATTTTATAACACCCTGGGATTCAAATGAGAGGGGGGGCTTAATCCACAGGGGCGGTAATAACATCCACACTAAAACGACCACCAAAAATCGCAGCTGCGCATCCGCGTCCACATGCGCATCGAGCGCGACTCCGAGCACGTCGACATGGGCGCCGCCGGCGCTGCTTTCCCGCCAACGACTGCCGCACGCGGTGCGACCGCGCAATTTGTACGTGCACATGCGCGGCGCCGCCGCGGCGACGGAAAATCTACCTGAAATTGGCGACAATTTGGAATCTACTGCTACTGAGCAAGTTGGAGAGGCTGTTAATGGGTAAGTTTATTGGAATTGAGGATTAGAGGATAATTTTTTAGAATGTTTAGATTGTTTAGAACTTACATACATGCTTGTTTTTGAAAAAATGTTGCATAAAGCAATTGCGATTGCCGAGTTAAACACTTGAATCTTCATGGATAAATATAAGGTAATTTTATAAATAGTTTACTCATGCCTTAGGCACCAATCTTGCATCCTCTATTACACGTGAGTAAATACGCTTATAAAAATAATATGCAATGGCGTCGTGTTTCTTCTATCGTCTTCTATATTCTTCAGCAAATCGAAAACACCAGAAAGTGTCCAAACAAATTTTATCCTCAGCCCAAAAACCCATACCTTCATCCAATGCACATACACAGGAAGTGCATCAAAAATCACAATCAAACCATAAATAATCCACCCACAGGTTGGGCCAGCTGCGTCCCTTAGTTCGCCGTCCCCAAACCTCGCTCCCACAGTGGCGCCAGCCCCAACTGCAGCGCCAGACACAATCAACCGTGGCACCAGACATGCACCAGAGCCAGCTGAGCCAGCAGCCACAGGTGCACCTGAGACGGACGCACAGTGCTCAGCAGGCATCGCCCATGGTGGTGGAGGGCAGCATGCTGAGTGGGCTGGTCAATAGACACTCGCTGAGACCTGTGCAGCTGCCTGTCAGGATGAAGGGGGCTTCTGGCGCTACACCTGCTGTCAGTGGCAATGTTGGTGGGGGATTTTGGTGTTTTTTGTGATGGTATATTGTGATTTCAGCTTGCAGCAGATTACGCCATGATGCTTTCTGTTTTATAGCCAACACCATGCAGTTTTGGTCAGTCTAAAAGGAGCAGTCCCGCAACCTGTAATTTGTCAAGTGTCAAGTAAAATAACCTACATACAAATTTGTCAAATGTAATGCAAAATGTCTAAAATTCAATGATAAAACTGTTTAAAAGAATTATTTGACGCTTTGCATGACAATGGACACTTTACATGGCTTTCTACAGGTATTTTAGCATGACTGCCACCGGTTTTGGTTGACTTGAATAGATCATTACAACACAACAACAAATCACACCAACGAAACAACATCACACAAACTGCTATCATTCCACACTAATCTGACATCACCTATTAACCAGACAACCTCAAACACCCGGTGGCCAGCCAAACCCAGTGCATCAACTCCAGCAACCAGTGCAAACTCGGCAACAATGGCCACTCCGAAAGCCACCAGCAGCGTAACGTGCCCCAGCTGCGACAGGTGCACCTGCGACGCGTGCAGACAGCCGGTTAAGCTGCCCACGTGGTTGGTGTACATTTTTACTTTTTATCTTCCTTTTTGGTGGTTTCACTTTGAGGTTTCGGTTAAGTGACTGTGCCAGTTCATTCTGTGTTTGTAAATAGATTTTGTCTGGAAAGCGAAATTCAAATGATGTCGTTTTACAGCGTTTTCAAAGTTTTTTGTTTGTGTAAAAGAAGAATTTTAAAAATGTCACAGAATTTGATAAATGCTTGTGTAAAAGAAGATGTGTCAAAGAAGTAAAAATGTCACAAAATGACATCAAAATTGATTACTTTTCAGAAAAAATCAATGCGATAGGATATTCAACCAACAAGTACCCCACCCATCAAGTACTTTCCAGGCGTCACCCCGATCACTCGTGGTGCGAAGTGTCAGCAGACAAGTGCATAGACCTGTGCACCTGCATGTGTCTGGTGCGCGCCACTGCTGCCAGACTGTTCTGCTCTGGTGATGCTGACAACGATGCTGACAATTCCAGCGACCAGTTTGGGGAAAGTCAGGTTGGAATTTGGGTTTGGTGGAATGGGGAGCATTTGGCTGGGGTCAATTTCACAAGACGAGACTAAAAAACTATTTTTCAATGAGTTTAAGTAAACATTTAAGAGTAAGTAAAAGGTTAAGAGAAAAGTAAATTTAAAAGAGAAAAGTGAAAAGTTTCCCTTTTTAACATTTTACTCCTCACTTAAAAATTGTTGTTTTTTTACGTCTTCAGGGAAGTGGAATTGGCAGTTGGCACGTGGGCTTAGTTATACAGAATTTTCATACTAGCACTTTTCATATAAAGATGGCGCCAACAAAATTGCACCCAAAAATGCTAAACCGATTGGCAATCCACCAAAATACCTCAAAAGTACCACCATTTCCATCCAACAATTCCACCATTCACTCCCCCCACACACAGGCAACACCCCCACCCTCAAAAGACTCCCCTCAGTCACCCCCAGTGACCCCCCACGCCACCCCCGACGACGACACGCTGTGCGCGTGCACCCCCCTCAGCGTGGGGTGCTGCTGCAAGTGGACCGCGCTTGTTGGAGCGGCTGGGGTAATGCCCTGTCTCTGCTGCTATGCGCCACTGAAGTTGGTCTGCTGGTGTGTGGAGGAGGTTTATGGCTGGTGAGTGGGATTTTCGTTGCGATTTTTTGGGGGTTGCCCATTTTTCCATCGTGTTTGAAATGAGTTGATTTACTTTGTAAAGTTGTAGGGCGGTGGGCATGGCGGTATTAAATGTTCCAAGAACTTCGAACCCCCCTTCATTTCACACTATATGGAAATAAATACCGTATTTCCTCGAAATACCCCCCCCTCGAAATACCCCCCCCTCGTTTGACCCCCCCCCCCTCTCGGGACCACTATGAAACAATCACCCCCCGGGGGATATTTCGAGGAAATACGGTATGTCTCAGGCGCCAAGGCGCCGCGAAAAAAACTCTGGCCGCCACATGTGCCCATTGTGATTTTAATAAAGTTGTGTTTGTAGAGTGTAATTCAAGCAATGAGCACATGTACCTAAAGTGTGACACAAATGAACGTGACACAGGGGTCTCGAATGGGGGGGGGGTGGTGGGGGGTAGGTTACCCCCCCCCCCCCCAAACCGCCCACCTATCTATCTATCCAAGAGGCCGCTCAGCTATCTAACTATCCCGGAGGGAAAATTTTGGGCTACTACCCCCTAAACCCCCCCCCCCAAATCGCTCAGCTATCTACCTATCTGGAGCGATTTTTGAGAAACTATACCCCAATTTTCGCTTAAAATCGCTATTTTTCATACCTTTTTACAGATTTTCACCTCCAAAAATACTAGTTTTTGTTCCTATTTACTTATTTTCAGCTATTTTTAGTACTAATGCTCTTGTATGCCCATTTTTAGCTATTTTACACCTACCTATAGCGATTTTTCTACCTTTTCTTCCTTCTACACACTGGAATAGCCTATATATCGAACCAACAGAACCCCCCCCCCCCAAAAAAAAACCCCAACCACCCCCCAAACCCCCCAACCCCCCACCAAACCCACCAACCCCCCCCCCATAATTTTTTTCCAGCATCTGTCTATCCCGAAGGCCGCTCAGCTATCTATCCAACCACTCGGAGGGTCAAAATTCAAGATACCCCTGATGTGACAGGATCCCACAATAAACGCTTTTCTTGAATTGTGCGTTTTTCATATTTGCCGTATTTTTTGCACGTGACTGGTGTTGGAATGGCGCCACCGCGTTGTCGCCATTTGAGGTCGCCAAAGGGCGTCGCTCGATGACGTCATTAGCGCCTGGTGCAATTTTTCTGTGGCGCCTAGTGCCTTTTTAAAATCGCACCATGGCGCGATTGGCGATTGGTGCCATTTTCTGGCGCTTTTCTGGCCATTTTCAAATGGCGTCACTACATGTGACAGGGCAACCCGTCCCAAGGCACTTTATAGCAACCGTCATATTTCCTCACGCACCAAAACAAAACTGTTTCTATCGCAGGTTGAACGATCATTCGTGTCGCTGCCCGCCGTCGCAGCAGCAAAATAGCAAAATCTTCACGAATGACAGACGCCAATTTGTGTATGATGCGAAAAATTTCACGCCAAAGGTACAGCCGCAAACGAGCACACCGATCACGAGGCAGCCGGGAAAACATGATGTTTGTGAAGATTCAGTCGCTTTTAACGGGTCGAAATTATCATTTTGTCACTTGTAAATTGTTTTTTTAATCAATTGTGTGAATCAGTGACAGCATTTTGTAGTGATATTTCCTTTATTGCTTTTCTTGACAGAACTGTAATCATTGCGTAACAGAGCTGCGACATTTGCACATGCTTGTATTTACCAGGCACATGCGTATTACACCACAATTTTGTGGTCAATCAATTTCAACCAATATCTAGAATCATTTTTTAATGTGGCCACACAAGCTTGTTTTCATGGTTCCAATTTGAAACTTTAGTTGGATGAAGATACTCTGAAATTACTACGAAAGTTATAGTTAAGCGTAGCTGATATTGCATGTGCAAACGTAAGCGCTTTCTTAGTCAGTTGGCATTGCCATTGTTTTCTATAAATTCTCAAATTCATTCATTATCGTACGAAGCAGATTGATTTTGGAATTAACACATCGTAAATTAAAAAATAAATTAAACTTTACTCGCCTCACCCTCGAAAATAAAAACAACAATTGAGGAGTTTGGTTCCGAAACTCGATAACTCCATGTTTTTCAGTTTTGTGAAAATTGCATTTGAAACTTTGAGAGTGGCCTGAGCGGGCACGCTTTGAGTGACAACCCTTGCCCAATACTTTTTGAAAAACCAACGAATTTCTCTACATTTTCCATATTTACAATCCTCTGGCCGGCAATATGGCTAGAGTTACGTCCATTTGACTGTCATTACGGCAACAAATTTAACGAACAAAATTTTATAACGAGTTTCAGATGCAAACTTCATTTTTGTATGGGAATAGCCAGAATAATCGTCATTTCCGTATAAATTTATAACGAGTTTCGGATGCAAGTTTTTTCAGTGGACATATCGAGTTTCGAGTGAATAACATGAAGAATTTTTTTGGAGATACGAGTTTCGAGTGAATAACATGAAGAATTTTTTTGGAGATATCGAGTTTCGAGTGAATATTTACCTATTTTGGTGTGGAGATATCGAGTTTCGGATGAATAATTGCATTTTTTTCAAAAATCGATGTCTCTGTATCTCGGGAACGGTATGAGATATTTACGTAAATTTTTTTTATTTTGAGGAAAAAAGTATAAGTATCAGATCCGCACCTAACTCATTTTTTTCCACTTTGGTCTTTATCGAGTTTCGGAACCAAACGCCTCAATTATGGAAAACGTCATTAAATTTGAGGGAATGCGAAGTTCGGGTGCCACTACCAGACCCTGTAAAAAGCCCTGTAAAATGTCAAATGTCACGCAAAGTGTCAAAAGTCATGTGAAATGCCATGCAAAATGGCGACTCGGTAGCCATTTTGCAGGGCATTTTACGTGACTTTTGACACTTTGCATGACATTTGACTTTTTACAGGGCATTTTACAGGGTCTGGGAGTGCCCCCAGAATATATTCAATGATCCTGATTCCTGACATCTTCAAAACTGCACAATTCAGCGTGGGGTCAACTAATTTTTTAGAAAAAATTCGTACCTCTAGTCTAGGTAGTATAAAAAAATACTGACGCCATTTATCGAGATTCGGGGTCATGTAGTAAGACAAACTGTAGTTGATTTCATTTACAAGCCCTGAATTGCAAGGTCATCTTACAGAACTAAATACTGGTGTGAGTACAGTCTACGGTACCCCTTGCAATGGTTTACATATCTGTCACTGATATAGGCGGAGTTTAAAGGCACTTTTACCTGTAAAGATGAAATGTTTCTATCGGTTTAGATCCGCCTATTGAATATCACTACGTAAAAGAAGTTCAACCTAATTTATCTTCAGCTTTTTGGCAAACATCCAACACCAAATATTTACTGTATGGAAACGCGCCAAATTTTTATCGCAAAATCAAATTAAAAAGAAAATAAAAATAGAAGAAGCAGCAGCCGCCTGGAACGTGCCGTTTTCGCTCTTATTTTTCCTGTTCCTTTTTCTCGTTAAACCGCAGTTTAAAAGGCAAAAATGGCTACGGGTGGATTGGCGCGGCTGGCGGCGCGCATGGCCGGCACTGCTAGATTCGCCACTGCCGCAGGTATGTGTTGTTGTTGTCGCATTGGCTGAAGTTTTGTCGAGTGACAAATTTGTTCACATTTTTGGGAGACATTTGAGTTTCAGCGAGGAATTTAAATGGGGGACTTGAATTTATCTATGTACAATTGAAAAGCATGCAACAGAAATTAGAACATTGTTCTTTAATCTCCCAACATAAAAAAGCTGCTGGCGAAGCTTTATTTAATTTTTTCTCCATTCGTACATCCGAGTATCGACTCAAGAGTATTTATATGGCAGTTGGGTTCAATTCCCTTTGAGTTACTCACCAATTCATCTTCATGTTAGGTTACGTTAGGTGTGCACTGTCTGTGCAATACATGGGGTTCTCCACGACAGCGTACCTAGTCTAGTACTTGATACACAGAAATGTCGTGCTCAAAATAGATTTTTCTGTAACCGAATATACATCATGAACCTTGCTGAATAAGTAGTTGCCGAACAATTTAATACCTTGTTCATATATAGATTTCATGTTTTGAAACTTGGAACTTGTATTTTTACCGAGAAATACCATCGCTCCTAATGACCCCCCCCCCCTCGCAGCTGTGCGTCACCACAGCACCACGGTGCCCAGCGCGTCGTTCTACTCTGCGCCGGTGGCCGCAGCTGCCGCCGCCGCGGCACAACGCACCGGTTCCGCACCACCGGCAACCGCCACCGGCAAGAAGGGCGCCACTGGACAGGTGATTTGAATGGATGTTGTATGAGGGCAGATACGTATCCAGTATTTTTGAGCGGGGGGTGCTTGTTTACGGAGCCCGGCGAGCCCCCCCCCCCTAAAATTTGCCTACACTGTGGGAATAGTGCCATGGCGCTGGCGCCAGTGCCAGAAACCACTGTAGTTCTATGTAAATACACGTACATATGCGCCAACTGGCACACTTTTGACAGCAATTTTAGGGATTTCTGCCTACGGGGACCGATCCACTGATAATTACATGTTTGAGGTGATTAATGCGCATTTCCCGCGATTTTTTGGTCTCACCCCGGGAACGCGGTACGGATAAGTCCCTGGATACGTCCTTGCTTGAAAGCAAGGACGTAGCCAGGGGGGGGGGCGGGGGGGGGGCCGCCCCCCCCCTTCCCGGGCCGGACAAAAAAATGTGCCAGAAATGGCACTTTCAGACGACGATTTTGTCGACAGTTTGAAAAATGTTTGCGCGCAGGCGCGCATTCTCCCTTCACAACATATCTTTTTGACTGACTAGTCTCCGCGGCCTAAAAGCCAGTGAAAATGGACTCAATTTCTGTCCATGTCGCTGTATATGCCTGTAAAATACATACGTATACTGCTGTTTTGGCGCCAATGCCAACGCCAGTGGCGCCATGGCGTGGCGCCTACGAATGGCGCCAGCGCCATGGCGCCATTCCCCTGCAACAGGGGTAAAATTTTAGGGGGGGGGGGGGCGCCGCCCCCCCCCCGTTCGCCGGGCTCCGTATACAATCCGCCCCCCCCCCGCTCAAAAATCCTGGCTACGTCCCTGCTTGAAAGGATGTGTTTTTGTTGAGCCTTATAGGTTGAAAAAAATTCAACTTGACTTATAGGTCAACAAAAAAATTTTAACGGAATTTTTATCACTTTTTAGGGGAGCGAAAACGGAGAACTTTTTGCACTTGCCGGAAAATGGAAATACGAAATTCGCATTTAAGTGGAAAAGGTTGCTGGAAACAGGGAAAAATTGCTAAAATTTTGCTCAAAATGGAAAAAATTGCTGAAATATTGCTGGAAACAGTAAAAATTTACACAATTGAAAAACCTGTGCTTGTTTACCACTTTGACTGAAACAGAAAACAGAAGGTTGAGTCGAAAAATGGGAAATGAGGTGGAAAACAAAAATTTCCTGTAAAAATGTAAAATGAGGCGAAAAACCCAGATAATTAGCCGGAAAACAGAAAATGTGCTGGAAAAACGAAAATGTGAAAAAAATTTGCCTGCGGAACGCAGAGACGTATTAGAGCGAATAAGCGTAATTACATAGATGAGTAATTTTTTCAGATCGTGGCAGTGATCGGCGCGGTGGTGGACGTGCAGTTCGACGAGGATCTGCCGCCCATCCTGAACGCGCTCGAAGTGCAGGGACACGAACATCGTCTCGTGCTCGAGGTGCGCGCTTTCAATCAATGTTTTGTTTTTGAGAAATTTCTGAAAATTTAAGAAAAATGGCCCACACACGCTAGTTGACATCGCAGATTCGTGTCAACTCAATGTCAACTAAATAACACAAAAAATTTTTTTAAGCATCACATAAACGAAACAATGAAAATTATTTGCCCTGATGTCAAATTAACTGCTTGTCAGATAGTACAGTTAGAATAACATGATTTACTAGAATTTAGTTGACACAATTTCACTTGACATCTAGCGTGTGTGACACCAAAAATGAGGTCATTAAGGGTTGTCGAAAATTGCTGCCATCCTAGTGTTCATACTGAACTTTCGTTGACTATCGAAACGTTGAATTTTGCGAACTGCATTATAATCGCCCCCCCCCCCCAACCCCCCAACCCCCACCCCCAACCCCCCTCAGGTAGCCCAACACTTGGGCGAGAACGTGGTGCGCACGATCGCCATGGACGGTACCGAGGGCCTTGTCAGGGGTCAGAAAGTCGTCGACAGCGCCGGCCCCATCAGGATCCCCGTGGGTCCGGAAACTTTGGGCAGGATTATGAATGTCATTGGAGAGCCCATTGATGAGAGGGGACCGATTACTGCGAAAGCGTGTGTTTGGAATTTGGATTTCTTTTTTTGTTGGGTGGTGTGTTACGTGTAGGGTTCAGACGATATATCGTATCGAATATCGATATCGAAAATTTTGAAAAAATATCGAATATCGATATCGAAAAGTCATATCGTCCAAACCCTAGTGGTGTGGTGGGAAGTTATTTGATAGCGACTAAAGTTAGGGTGGCAGACGGTACGGCCTTGCGGTAAACCGTACGGTATGGTAAATTTCCGATTTTGCGGTAAACGGTACGGTACGGTAAATCTTCAATTTTGCGGTAAACGGTGCGGTACGGTAAATCTGAGAAGTGCGGTACGCGGTACGGTACGGTAAATTTCCAATGTCAGAAATGTATCAATACGGAAGAATGTAGGGGCTTATTTATTGTGTAGAAGGAAGAAATGGAGAAAAAGTTGCAAAAAGTGGGTGAAAAATTGCTAAAAGTAGCTGAAAATAGTTGAAAATGAGTATATGATCATACATCAAACCTATCACTGCAACAAAAAAGCTCAGAATAGAAAGTAAATACATTGAGGGTGATGTTTCACACCTTGAGAGCGTCTTGAAGCGCATGGCTTGATTTTATAAAGCACATTATAGTAATGTTAATCATGAATTATAGCAATTATGCATGCAGAAATGGAAGGGCTTCTAACAGGAAAACAATGTTGTGAAAGTTGCGCGCTTGCGCGCTAATTTTTTTCAGAAAACCACATTAATTTGCATCAATAAATTGCCATATTTAAGGTCAATCTGAGAAAAATTTACCGCATGTTCGGCGGTAAATGAGTGCGGTATGCGGTACGGTATGGTAAATTTTGGAAAATGCGGTACGCGGTATGGTAAATTTCTAAAAGTGCGGTAAACGGTAAGGTACGGTACGGTAAATTTCCCAAAAATGCGGTACGGTACGGTAAATTCTGCCACCCTAACTAAAGTGTGTGACACTGAGAAGTTCGGATTCGAATGTCTTGTCGATTGACAAAATTGTGATATACCTATTGGTGGAGATTGAAGAAATTTTGGCACATATAAAGACTTTTTTATCAGCGTTTGTATTGGTAAATCGATATCGAAAATTATAAAAAAGTGATATTGTCGCTGATTTTCCACGTTCCAATAAAAACCTCAACCCTCCACATAAAACCCCCCTCCCAGCCAATCTCCAATCCATCAAGAAGCTCCCGCGTTCGTGGAGATGTCCGTGGAGCAGGAGATCCTCGTGACCGGCATCAAGGTGGTCGACCTGCTCGCGCCCTACGCCAAGGGAGGCAAAATCGGACTGTTCGGCGGCGCCGGCGTGGGAAAGACCGTGCTCATTATGGAGCTCATCAACAACGTTGCTAAGGTTGGTTGAGGCTGAGATGTGTGAAATTTTCTTTTTTTCTAAGGTGCCTGTTTTGAATGGGAAGTGTTTTGAAGGGTGTCTGTTGGAATGTGTGGTCAATATTAGGGTTGACAAGTATTTTTTTAGTACTATTTTTTATATAAATCGGACAGCTTAAAAATCGAATTTTTTTCCAACGCTGATCATTTTTCCTACTTCTACTCTATTCGGAAAACAAGTGCATAGTAGCGATACACTTTAACACTTTGCACTGTAACTTAGTATCGGGTTAAAAAACGCAAAAAAAAATTCAAGCAAAAAACATTGTAGGCGCACGGCGGTTACTCTGTGTTCGCGGGCGTGGGCGAGAGGACGCGCGAGGGCAACGACTTGTACCACGAGATGATCGAGTCCGGCGTGATCGACCTCAAGGGCGACAAGTCCAAGGTGAGTGACAAAATACTCTGTGGTGATGAATTAGCTGTGGTGATTGTTGTTTATTAAAACAGTTTCTGTGGCATTTTAGTAGGATTATTTTTCTGATTGAATGTTCGGGAAGACTCGCGTGGTACGTGTAATTATGGTTGGACTATTCATGCAGTAAGACAGCTTAGAAAGCCTCCATACGACGCAATCGATAGTAGAAACCTTATAGAATGTCCATCTAGAACACAAATTTTCATTTATGTTTTACCAGAGGATGTAAACGGACTTATTGCCCCTAACAGCCATCCAATCTCACAATCACAAACCCATTCGAACTGCGCACCCTTCTCTCTCCCACCGCTGACAGCCTGAGCCACAAACGCGCAGGTGTCGCTCGTGTACGGCCAGATGAACGAACCGCCCGGCGCCCGCGCCAGGGTGTGCCTGACCGGCCTCACCGTGGCTGAGTACTTCCGCGACAAGGAGGGTCAGGATGTGCTCTTGTTCATTGACAATATCTTCAGATTTACCCAGGCCGGCTCTGAGGTGAGGTTTTGTGGGCGGAGTTTGAGGATTGAAGTTTTGGAATTGTGTTTCCTGTTTTAGGCTAGACAATTTGATAGACTATTTTTTTGTCCTCAAAAATATAGGAAAAGTTTTGTAGCACTTATGCATATCTTTTTGACATGAGTGATTATTGTCAGAAATCAATATAAATATGTGACGTTTCAACTCTGTCCAGGTATCTGCGCTGTTGGGCCGAATTCCATCGGCCGTGGGTTACCAGCCGACGCTGGCCACCGACATGGGCACCATGCAGGAGCGCATCACCACCACCAAGAAGGGCTCCATTACTTCAGTACAGGTAAATATTTCCAATACAACATTTTTAAAGGGTGGCTTTTTCCGCAGTATAGCATCGATAATATCGTGGTTTTATCGGTCTATATTGGTTCATATGGTATCTCTGTGTTAGCTTTTCTCCAAAAGCTTCAAAAATGCAGGCGATCTACGTGCCAGCGGACGACTTGACGGATCCGGCGCCGGCGACCACCTTCGCCCATTTGGACGCCACCACCGTGTTGAGCAGAGGCATCGCCGAATTGGGTCGGTTCGCAGTTGCCACTGGATTGAATCAACCGACACGTTTTGTAGGCTGACACAAATTACTTCTGTGGAAATTGCTCCCTGTGTGATTCTTTGTGGCTCCGCTAGTTGTCATGCAGCCAATTGAGACCACCCAGTGTCGGATAGATTGAATCGATCTGCCCCCCCCCCCGTTATTAGTGGCGTTATCCGGTCACCACACTTCAATAGTAGTCCAGATGCCACTTCCGCAAGTGGAGAAGTGAGAAGTAAAATGACTAAAGCGAAGTAAAATGGTAGAAGCTAAGTGAAATGGCAAGTAAATTGGCAAAAGCAAAGTAAAAAAAATAAAAATAAAAGGTAATTTCACTTCGCTTTTGCCATTTCACTTCTCACCTCTCCACTTGCGGTGCCAGATAACCCCCTGGCAATACCACCTATTCACCCAAAGGTTTCTTTAACTCCTCCCACCCACTGACGCAGGCATCTACCCCGCTGTCGACCCCCTCGATTCCACATCGCGCATCATGGACCCCAACGTTGTCGGGTCAGATCACTACGAAGTGGCTAGGGGTGTGCAAAAGATCCTGCAGGATTACAAGTCCCTCCAGGACATCATCGCCATTCTGGGCATGGACGAGTTGAGCGAGGACGATAAGTTGACCGTGGCGCGCGCCAGGAAAATCCAGAGGTTCCTGAGCCAACCGTTTCAGGTATTTTATTTACGAGTTTTCACCATTGTTTAAATGTCATGGAACGCCTTGAGTATTTAAGATTTCTTGGGCAGGGGCCAGTTCCGCAAGTGGAGAAGTAAGAAGTGAAAAGGCAAAAGCAAAGTAAATGGCCAAAGCGATGAGAAATTACAAATTCTTTTTATTTTTTACTTTGCTTTTTCAGAATTACTTGCCATTTCACCTCTCTTTTGCAATTTACTTGCCATTTCACTTCGCTTTTTCCATTTCACTTCTCCACTTGCGGAACTAGGACCAGTTTTATCAGCGTTGACGTTCCTTATGTTCTGATGTGGAATTATATCATTGTAAACGTTTCTTTCCCTTGGCCAATTTACTGGTCCGGTATTTAATTGACTTATATGTGTTCGAGGTATAAGGATTGCGTCGCAAGTCATCAGTGCATCGGCCAATTAAATATTGTCAGCACTGGGTTACAGCGGCGCCACAGAGACGGCCCCAACCGCGCGCCACGCTTCTGCGCCATTTGGCATTGGCGCCAGTTTTTGACGCCTGGTGCCATTTGGCGCTGGCGCCCTGCTCGAGTGGGCCGGAGCCAGGCTGAGAGTTGTGCATTGCAGCCGAGAATTTTGGCGCTGCACTTAGAATGCCCTGGCTACAGTTCTTCTCAATAACATTGGCTTAATATTTTGGTTGCTGTTGATTTTGACCTGCCCAAATCGATGGCATCACTTTTTACGTTTACGATCGTTTGAAAAATCGTCGCTGCACGCGTTTCAGGTGGCCGAGGTTTTCACCGGCCACGCGGGCAAGTTCGTCTCGCTCGAGGAAACTATCAAGGGCTTCAAGCAGATCTTGCACGGTTTGCTACATTTTTGACAATAAGAATTTTCGAGTGAACTTTTTTACGCGTCCATCCAGTACCTGTTGGTCCAATTCAAAATACTTTGTGTGTCTCAAAAATCCTAAAATGTGTGGCTATAAATGTAAAAATGAATTAGTTCAGATTAGATTTTCCAATCTCAGGAAAAGTTCCAAGTGACAACTGACTTGCAACTTTTGTTGGCACTTATCCACTTTCAAGATGAGCCCCAAATCGCATCAATATCACTGTCCCCCCCTTCGCAGGCGAGCTGGACCACCTGCCCGAGGTGGCCTTCTACATGGTGGGCAACGTGGACGAGGTGCACTCCAAGGCGCAGCGCCTCGCCGACGAGCAGTGAGACGACACCCGGCAGGTACTTTTGGGGTTGCGTGACCAATTTGTTGGCATCGTTGATTGGGGAATGAGTTGAGGTCCCTAGGTTGGGGGTGCCAGACTGACAGTACACCCCACAAAACCCGTCAGAAAGTGATATACTATACAAAACCTTCCATTTGCCCTACGCCTCTAAAAGGTTCCATGGCACCGGGTGCTTTTTCATAACATCGCCATACCAGGGAAAACTTCAGACCCTGTAAAATGTATTTTCTAAATTATATTTTTACCGTTGCTTGACATCTTTATTACATTACGTTTTACATAGTACATGGTATTGTCTGGGGGTGCTACCTGGCTGAGGATTCTTTGCAGCGCACCACCGCTCGGGTTTAACATAGTGCTAAATTTTCAACGTTCCGCTCGGGTTTAACATAGTGCTGAATTTTCGTTGTAACTAATTAGTAATTCTTTTCCAGAAACGGCAACTTTGGCGTCGATTGGATTGTGAATATAGGCCTCGATTTATTCACGTCAGTAGGCACATTCTGTTTTTCAAGGTGATTATTTTGTAAATGCTGTTACGTATTCTGTGCGATTTCCTTTGCGTGTTTTTTTTGTTGTCACTCTAGGTCACTACTATTCAAATTTACTTCTGAATTCTATTTATCGATACATGGTGACGTTTTACGGTGTTTTAAATAGAGATATGATATTCTTAGTTGTGATGCATTAAAATCGGATTTCATATTGCCTGCTCACCCTTGGAAACCCATCAGAATAAATTATATAGAATAATTCAAGGAGAGACAGACTTTTTTTGGGAAAGATATCGATGCGAACAACTCCATTTGCCGAAAAATAGCGCATTATCCAAAAATTTCAACTTTGAGTGAACCTCGTGTAACAGGAAATGTTTTTGAAATTTTATGTTTCCGTATGTAAATATACTGCTGTGCATGCTGCTAATGGCCGCACGGGATGTAGTTGCCTGCCAGTCAACTCAGCTGGCGCTAAATTCTCGAGTCTGTTTTTCACACATTAATTTATGGGGACGTGAAGACAAAAGTTAACATTCTCGTTGAAAGCGACTCGTTTACAAAAGATTTATCAGCTGACTGCTGGCTTCGATTAACCGCTAGTGTTTACATTGCTGTGCAAATGAATAAATCAGCAATGGGCCCACGCACGCTAGTTGACATCGACGCTAAATGTCAACTGGTGCCGATCCAGATTCTAAGCTTGCTGACGAGCTGACGAATGATGTTTAAACGCAAGCTTCGATTTGGGAGTGGAACCAGTTGACATTTGGTGTCGATGTCAACTAGCGTGTGTGGGGCCAATCGGTCGTGCCATTGGCACAGCACGGCTTGCCTGCTACTGATGTTTAAAAATCACTGTTAAGATTGTGTTGAGCCCGGCGATGGTTCCGGCACTGGCAAAATGTCTGGCCATGGCGCTTTACCATTTGATTCCATCTGCACTGAAAGTGCTGACGTGTCGAAGATTTGTTGCCGTTGCTCGGAAACTGGTGGGTTGCTGAACGTAGTTCACCGGAAGCGCTTTCGATCAACATTAACTGTAGTTGAGCGACCATTCTGGTGAACTCTACTGTTTGAGAATCGCCTATTCATCAACTTCCGAGATTTCAGCTGTCCGTTAGCTTCTGCAGGTGCCAGTCCCAGACCCTGTAATATGTCAAATGCCATGCAAAGTGTCAAAATACATGGACAATGCCCTGCAAAATGGCAACCACTTTGCAGGGCATTTTCCATGACTTTTGACATTTAGCATGACAGGGTCTGGGACTGCCCCCAGGGTTATTGCTTTGTCACTGGGTGTAACGTGCCGTCGCCTACGCAAAGCGTTTTATGCCCCGTCAACATGGTGGCATTATAAATTATGCTGCTCGCATTTAGCGCTGTATGAATAAGGTTTGACAAGCATGAAATAGTTATCGAAATAATTTTTTTATTGTTTCGCTAAATAGCATATATTCTATAGCTATTTGAAGGCTGAAATGAGTCTAGTAGTAGTTTAAATATATTTACTTGAAGAGGGAAGTGCTTAATAGTCTATTTTGATTTTTAGGTAAAGGTAATATCTAATGTTATTTAACCCGTGTTATTTAATCCAATAATAAATAGAATCCGTGTGCATGTGACACCATAAAAAGTTGATAGGTAGTTGCCCACTTTACAACGTTTTACAGTTTTGATAGGCGCTAATTTAGGCTTTGTTGACATCATTTTAGCTGTGCATAAACAACCTGCGACCAGAGTTGTCACTTGGCGCTGTAGACTAGTGCAACGAGCACGACATGAAATGCTTGTATGTGAATATTTTTGTGCAAAATGTGGATACAGTATGTCACTGTTCACGAATCCAAGACATGGTCTATTTTATTTACATGCCAAGTCAGTGCGACATTCGATCCCAAAGTATGCGTAGTCATATACAGTGTTGCATCATGAATATTTATGCTTGGTTAATAGCTTATGCAATAATCGTACAGCTTTAAACATTTTTTTACAAGATACGTGGTATTTTATAAACATTTACTCATTTGCATACAGCTCAGTTTGGCTCAGGGAAACTAGACTCGTGTTTGGCACGCTATCTGCATGGATTCCGTAAAATTAAAAATACCCCCTAGCCCCCCCCCCACACACACGCCACCCGGCCAAAAAATATTTAGCCAAGTTTGACACCCAATGTAAAATATTTGCAATTCATTCTACTAAACATTCGCAAACAATCTCAACCTAAGCCAAATCTAAGCATTTCAAACAGTCCCATCCATAAAAATCTAACTTTTTATATCGCTAATTTCACAAAATGCGGCGTCTCTCGGTAAAAAATCTACGCAAAACTAGCTCAAATTTGCCGCCAAAGGGGCAGGTGCGCACCACAATGAGCCGGAAAATTGCCAGGGACGAAATTTAATTAGCTGGATTGTTTTTTCCTGCTATGTCACATTCATTTCATCTGAAATTATACACTGCCTATAACCGTATTCCTTCTAACAGAAGGGCACCCCTCAATTTTTTTCATCGAGTTTTTATTTATTCTACTTTTCAGCGCCCTTCTAAATATTTATTTCGTCGTCCAAATAGGTAAATTAAAAAATGTACCTTCTATTGGGGACGCCCTTTTTATTGGGGATGCCCTTCTATTGGGGACCCCCTTCTATTGGGGACCCGCCCTTTTATTCGAAGAAATACGGTAGGCGTTTTTCCGAAGTCGGTTTGCAATGGCTTAAATAATCTGGCAGCTTATAACTTCAGACATAAAGGTAAATCTGATTGACCGAAAAAATCAATGGGCCAATTAAATTTCATGCCAGGGTTGAGCACGGTGTCCGGCTGCACAGACGGATACGTCCGTGGTCTCACTTGTCTATTGAGGAAAAGGCTGCCAAAAAACGCAGTTCTTTGTGGGTTTGCATGGAGGAGGGCTTTTTAGAATTTGGTTTGGCGCTCGTGTTGGTTTATGTATTTATATAGTTGTAAGCAACGTTATAGGCGAACATTTTTATTTGTCTACAGAAATACTCGTTATTCCACCACTTATCACCGTGATTCGTCACTTAACTTGACACTTTTCTACCCTGACACTTTTTTCGTAAATTGTAATACACCTGTCATGCGCATGATGATGACAGGCAAGGACGTAGCCAGGGGGGGGGGGGGGGGCGGGGGGGCGGCCGCCCCCCCCCCTTCCCGGGCCGAACCAAAAAATGTGCCAGAAATGGCACTTCCAGAAGACGATTTTGTCGACAGTTGAAAAAATTTTGCGCGCGAGCGCGCATTTTCCCATCACGCAACGTATATTTTCGGCTGACCAGTCTCCGCAGTCCCAAAGCCGATGAAAATGGACTCAATTCTTGTCCATGTCGCTGTTTATCCTGTAAATTACAGCTGTTTTGGCGCCAGTTGAGCCATGGCATGGCGCCAACGAATGGCGCCAGCGCCATGGCGTGGCGCCTACGCATGGTGCCAGCGCCATGGCGCCATTCCCTTACTACAGGGGTAAAATTTTAGGGGGGGGGGCGCCGCCCCCCCCCCGTTCGCCGAGCTCTGTATACAATCCGCCCCCCCCCCGCTCAAAAATCCTGGCTACGTCCCTGATGACAGGCATCTATGCGGCAGCATGGTTGATAGTGTGGGGCGTGGAGTGTCACTTCCTCGTGCTGGCGCAGCGCCAATTTCGGCAAGATCTGACTGCTCGCTCGTTTAGCTTTTGGGCCCTTTGGCAACACGTTCTTTCCGGGATGTAACGTACAATAAAACAATGCCCGACGGACTTCGTGCAGACTGGTCTGGCTGGTGGCGGTGTTGGCCTGCACGCTGCACCTGTACGACCTGGTGGCTGAGTTCATCGAGTCGCCTACCGTAACCCGTATGACGTCATTCGTTTCCCCGCCTCACTCGTTCCCGGTTGTGCAAATTTGTCCCCTGGTGCGTTGTTTTTTAATTGTAGCGGCGCACAGTCGATATGCATGAAATTGGAATGAGGGCGATATCTCCAGTATTATGCAGCGATCGCTTATGTTGTATGGAATGGGCAGTGTACCTCAGCGCATCTTGAGTTCCAGCTAATGCAATTCTGCTCTCAGCGCATCTAGTCACCTGTGCGTGCGGCGGCACACATTAGGTAATGAAATGAATCAAAAAATGAAACTGATTGTGCCCTTCGTCAGCACTTCCGTAATGCATTGTTTCATTTGTGTAGTGATGGAAATGCACCAGAAAAAAGGGCGCGAGGCACCAATGGCGCCACAAGAAGAGGGCGCCATGGCGCGGCGCCCTTTGGCGCTCTCAAATGGCGCCAGCGCCATGGCGCCATTTCATCACTACATTTGTGCCAGATAAAATGTTGTTATTATAAAATCATTGATTAATCGCCGCTGCACACACATGGCGCATAGATGCGCTCTGAAGGTGTAGATGCACTGAGAGCAAATCGAGTTCACTGAGAGTTTCCCCCAATGAAATATACCTGAACAAAAGCCAAGTTTTCTGCAGATGGCCACACTTTTAGACGAACAAAAAATTCTGGCTGCAATTGAAGCCGGCCTATTGTACCCAGAAACAATTTATGGTCTAGAATTGGCTGCAGGAATTGTCAAACCCTACCACGGTCAGGTTTACATGAGACACCTGAACTTGACACTTGTTTATGACCAAGTGAATTCTATGACCAATCAGCATGGTTCCATTTCGAATGCAACAAGATGGCTGTACCAAAAGTATGGAATAAGTTGCAAGCATTTTCTGCCAGCATGTTCCAGAGGCATTGCAGCTAATGATTTGTGTTGTGAACAATTTGAACTCACTTGGACTATGGATGGGCCATGTTTTATTTCCAAAAATTATCCCACTAATCCAATGGATCCCAGGGCTGCATTGCAAATCTACTTGAATATGCAGAATATGTTTGCTCTGGAAGTTTTCAGAAAGAAGGCACCACTTTGCAGGGTGGGTTTACATTTTTGCTTATGGGTTAATTTTGGGTTAAAGACTAATGATGATGGGTTAATGATGACAAACCTTCTGAAAAATATGTTTTTATTTTTAAGTGTTTATTTTTCGATAATAACTTTCTGAATTTTTTATTTTATCCCAAATAGCCTTCAAACTTTTTGATTTAGTTTTTGATTTTTTTTGGAATACTTTTCAGATGTTTGCATTTTTCCTACTATTCCAACCATGTAATTCTGAGCTAATTTGTATGATGTTTTAGGATTGCTTTGGCTTCCACACTTTTCCAACAGCGTAATGGAATTTTCAGTGAATTGTCTTGCTCATGCTTCATTCATTGTCATCCATCAGATAAATAATCACAGCGAGGAAATTAGCACATAGCAACTGTGTATCTCACATAGCATCGAAAAAATCTCTGGGAGAAGATCAAAAGATTTAATTAAATTTCTTTTTGAGAGATTTTCTGAGATTATCTTTCATAAAATTGTACCAAATCATCAGTATTTTTCAATGCTAATCCCACTATACCAGTCTGACTTCGGCTGGCGGCGTGTTGAGCGTTGTACAGGTGGAAAAGTAATTTTTTAAATCAATATCTTTCCCGAAATAAATATAGATTGTTATAGAATCGGCGAAAAATATATCTAAATCATTCGCGCAAAACTGCCACACTCACGCGACCTTTCTCCAACTAAACTCAACACTTATCCAAAATGGCATTGGCCGCATTAATACAGTTGGCAAACAGCAAGCTGTACCAGGTGCCGCCCAAGCCCACCGCCTTGCCAATCGTACAGCTGCTGCTCGGCCTTGCCGCGCTGTGGTACCTCCACTTGCTGGACATGTTGGTGGCGCAGGTGACCACCGTGTCGCCGCCGCTGCCGCCGTAGCCGCTGCCCTTGTGCACCAGCCACTGGGGGCAGTCCCAGACCCTGTAAAATGCCCTGTAAAATGTCAAAAGTCATGTAAAATTTGCTTCAAATCACGTTTGCCATTCACCGGGCATTTTCCATGACTTTTGACACTTTGCGTGACATTTTACATTTTACAGGGTCTGGGACTGGCACCTGGTCGCCGTTGGCGAGGGTGGCCACCACGCCCACGTGCCACAGGCCGGTGGTACCGCGACGCATCCGCCGACTCGACCCCAGTGGGCGCGTGTACGCCTGTTTTCCACACGTGTTCACACCTTTTTCACACGTGTTCACCTTTTTCATAAAACTCGGCGGACATGAAACGAGTCAGTGATTCGGCCCTTCGTTACCAATGACGTATGTTTTTTAATTCGAACTTTAATGGACGGATTCCATTCAGTTCACGATAAATTCTATTCAATCCGACTTTTTATGCGAGAACGATATGAATTTGATCAACAAATCGTTATAGAAAGTCGTATTGTAAGGTCTTAGGTAGAATCTTATCGTCGCAGCACCTAAAAATTCATCCAAAAAAGTACGTATGAATTTGGCTCACGTCGAAGTTACCATTTGCGTTTTATACGTATTAGAGTAAAAGACGCAGGATTTCCGAACTCGTCACCGATAATGGCCGCGCAATGCAATTAAGTCAACACAAGTGTCAACTAGTATTCGGGTCGGCGTCAGCGACCATTTGCTGTCACTTAATTGCATACCGCAGCCATTATTGATGTCGCAGACGGAAATCCTGCATCTTTCATTCTCCCTAACATTCTCGCAAACAATAACTTGGACGTGTGCCAAATATGAATATACACAGTCGTAAGAAAATTCTTTAGACCATTGACTTCTATAATGTCCGCCGAGTTTACCTTCTCTCACGTTTTCACACGTGTTCGCACGTTTTTCACACTTGTTCTTACTTTTTTGTGTTATCAAAAATGTACGTTTTTTAACCATTGTTTTGGTTGAATATGATATTTTGATGTGCGAGTGAGACGCCGCGATCGATTATGATTTGATCGCTTCGTTGCGTAAGACAAACATCAAATATCAAATACTAGAATGTGTAAATTTCATCCATTTGTGAGCAGGCAGCTCTTTGCGCTGTCCATTCTGTTTTTGTGTATCACTCCCGCCTTGCTAGCACGGCCATGGCGCGTTTAAATACAACACTACAGTGTTATTACAAGTCAGCGATTTCTACAATCATTATACACCAACCTTCAGATAGGTGACGCGCGAGTTGTAGAGCGTGTTCAGGCTCATCTGGCTACATGCGCCGTGCACATTCGTGACCGCCATCGCGGCGAAAAGCAACGCACACAAGGCCACGCTGAGACGCATCTTGCGAATGTTGTGGATGTGAAATGGGTTGTAGTTCGGAAAAGATTTGGGTGGATAAATATTTCACGTCTCAATATACCGACCAGACTGAAATGTGAAAAGAAAGTGGAGCTGGTGCATTTTATACAACTGGTTTTCATCATGCTCCCAGATGATTTGCATAATCTTTTTCGATCATTTTTTGTGGATGGCAACTGATCCTTTGTTTTCACACCTGCTCGATTTTCCATGATTGCTGGTATATTAATATATTAAAAATACACAAAAAGCATGCTGCTGTAAATAAATATGCAAACCTCAAGCTCATGTCAAAAATACACTGATTTTTGAGCACTATTCATTCATTCAATTTTCTGAAAAAGTATTCTTTTCAAAATCACTTAGAAATGTATCAAAAATGGGTTCAGGAAACGTGTGAAAGTACAAGAAATCATGGAGCTCATGGAAAATAACGATAAAATTCTGCAGCTATGAAAAATCACTGTTGAATGTTGAATTGTCAGATTTGGGTTTCTTCATTTACACAGGTACATGTGGGCAGCCACTGCAAATATGTGCGTGAAATCGGCGGTTCAGAAATTGTGTCCAACTTGACTTCATTGACATTTTATGTTGAACAACGCAAGTGGGTTTTCTGACTGCCTTACTATTGATTCTGATAAAACCCGCCTTGAATAACACCCTTTGCGTGGGTGGCATTAGGTATGAACCCCTTGGATGTCTGAGGCTTTGCACATTTTTACAATTTTCAGGCGCATACGCATACCAAGTTCAACGGACACCCTCCAGTGCACGGATTATGATCGCTTGGCAATATTTCCGGAATATACGATCGATTCCTGCATGGAGGAAAGATCGCTGATGGCGGATTTGAGCAAACATTTGCCGCACTGTTTACCCGCCTTTGTGGAGTTGATGACACCTGGAAAACTTAAAGAGTTGAACGTGAGTTATCAATTGGGTTCTTGATTAATTGATCAGTGACGGAAAAGGTGCAAAACAATTGTGCCAAGCGCCAGGCGCCGTGGCGCCATTCTGTCACCGCTCGCCCCCCCCCCCCCTATACTTAAACTTTAATCATCCCCACAGAATAACAGTGATTGTGATGCAACATATTTATTTTGACCGCGTTTTTTACGGGTGTTAATGAGTTTTTCGGGTGTTTTGGTGGTCTCCTCAGGTTATGAAAGTTACATAGGTAAACTCGGCGGACATGAAACGAATCAGTGATTCGGCCCTTAGTTACCAATGACGTGTGTTTTTTAATTCGAACTTGAATGGACGAATTCCATTCGGTTCATGATACATTTGATTCAATCCGACTTTTTATGCGAGAATGATGTGAAATTGATAGACAACTCGTTATAGAACGTCGGATTGTTAGGTCTTAGGTAAGATCTTACCGTCGCAGTCCCGACAAATTCATTCAAAAAATTACGTATGAACTTACCGCTGCGTCCAAGTTACTGTTGCGTTTTATATGAACGAAGTAAAAAACGCATGATTTCCGTTCGCGTCAACGATAATGACCGCGGAATGCAATTAAGTCAACGCAAGTGTCAACTCGTGTGTGGGCTGCCATTAGCGACCAATTGCGGTCGCTTAATCGCATTCCGCAGTCATTTTTGTTGACGCTGACGGAAATCATGCGTTTTTCATATTTGGTAACATTCTCGCAAACAGTAACTTGGACGTGTGCCAACTACGAATATACGCAGTTGTACGAAAATTCCTTAGACCATTGACTTCTATAATGTCCGTCGAGTTTAATACAATCGCAACCCTGTGATGAACCACTATTTGAAAAACTTTCTGCTATTTGATCAAAAATGTACAGAAACAAGAGTGCACTGGACAAGAGATCATGAGTGGAATTATGAATTACACATCATACGAATCTGTGTCAGAGAAAATGCATTCGCCAATTACCCTGCTGCAGGAGTCCTCCTTCCAGGCCATTCTGGGCGTGGATTTATCTCAACAAAATCTCACTTGTTTATTGCCAAGTGAGAAATTTAGGGCTGATTTGTTCCAGAGGTTGATGCAGGTTGGCTGCCTAGTGCAACATGTATCGGTGGACGGATTTTGAGACGTTTCATTTGAAGTTTACCTAAATGATCATGTTTCAATTCAAATTTGTGACGGATGATTAGGTAGGTACCGTGCAAAGTGGCGGCTGGCGAGCACATTCTCCTATGAATACCCTTATTTTGCAATACTAAAAACCTCTCCTGCAAATGAAATTGCTATATCTAGCCAACCTTTTTCTTTTAGTTTTGTTATTATTCATTCAAAATGTGCATGCGCGATACGATTGGAAAACCCAATAAAAACTGTTGTCCATTTTTACCATGTGACAGGAATTTAGTGTGAAATCTGGCACTGACATGCGAAATCTGACACAAAACTTAACTCCTGAATGTCAAGACCTTTGAGTGTTTCTTAACTTTTTTCTTCCGATCAATTTTCAATCCGGAATGCAATGGTGCATGTTTAACATTTCTTAATATCTCCTCAAACAGACATATCCATCCAACACCACAAGTCCACCTGCATCTCAAGACATCTGCACATGGGGAGAGATGCACAATGCATTAGACAAGCCATGGCCAGTGGTCAAACTGAACAATCAGCCGTCACTGAATAACATGTACCCTGCAGAATTGTGCTGGAATTATACTGAGTCATCTTTTGATGAGTGCTTGCATGGGACAACTTTAAATGATGAGCAAAGGATGGAAAATGTGAAAAATGCAATGACGTCTTGTCTGGAACTGTGTGATCAGTATAGTTTGCATGTATGTTCTTTGTGAGCTGAGCTGACTATATAGTCCTATGAAAAATTCAGTAAAAATGGTTTTAAGGTTCTGAGAACAGTGTCGAATGAGTACCATTTGGGCGTTATCTATGGAAGCATACAAGTAGTATTTGATAACATGGAGTTGCTGTTCATTGAAGAAAGGAAACACCTATCTCTCAGCGAGTATATTGGTGAGTCATTTTCAAAATTACCTATCTCAAAAATGTCAATCTGAATTTGAAATCCAAATTCAACTGAACAATTTGACAGGTCTGATCGGCGGCACAGCTGGCTTGTGGACAGGTGTTTCACTTATCACATTCACTGGTGTTATTGCTGCCTGTCTGAGCAGAATGGCAGAGCAGGAATTGGAACTTGACAGTGGTGGTAATGCATCTCACAAAAATACACAACTTGGTCAAAATGTGGCAAATGTATCACAGAAGAATTTCCCCCATATGGAACCAATTCCACAGCAAAATTATATTGAAATGCCTGTAGAGACTGACCAAAATTCCAACCATGGGAAACCTGGATGCATGACCATGGGAAATGGATGTGGTAATGATGAAAATCATGTGTATCGATTGTGCATAACTTAACATTGTGCCTACTCACACTAGTTTTGTTCCAAATTTAAAAAAATTTGCAAAACTCATACTTCAGTTTTGAAGAAATTTGTGTTCACCAGAATGAGTCATCTTGAACCTCTCAACAGTAGTTGATGGACGCCTCATTCCGTCTCAAGTGCATTCAAACATGTTTTATGAATTTTCCCATTTTTTTAAAATTTCGGTAGGAAACAAGTGTACTTCGGCCCATTCTGAAAATGATGAATTTATTGATAAAATCATAGATTTGTTGGTGCAATTTCAGTTACCATTTCAAATACCTTGCACTATATTTTTTCAATGCAACATCACTTTTTTGGTACATGAGAATTGAGAAATAACGATGTGACTACCGGTACGTCCGATTATACACAGGGTAGTTAGTGTCTGGTTAATTAAGTATCACCATAGTATCACCATCATTATAATACCTATTTGTGAAGTTGGGACCGTTCTTAGTTGACGACTTGATTAAACTGTTCACGGTTCTTAGTTGACGGCTGGCAAACACTCAACTGCGCCAAAAATGAAAAAATTCAATCCACAAGAAAATCACAACAACAGACGTTATCACTTCAACGCAATTAGTTCAACATCAAATATTATCAAGAGTATTGGTATCGCCTAACCGATGCACACAAATATACAATTGGCTATTCTATAGGGAGCGAATGTGGCCACATTTACCAAAAAAAATTTTTTTGGTCTCTCTGATCGCAAAAATGACCGGCCATCCACACTACCGTACCTAAATTTCCTTCGGATTACACAAAAAATCATCCAAATTCAAATTCAGGCTTTTGCCAGCCCACGTAGTGCCGCTCCGTGTGCCACGGCCACCGTGGTGCCATTGCCGCCATGTGTCATGGTATTTGCATGCGTGGTGTTGCCAGTCAGCTTGTGACCACAGCGGATCATGGTGCGGCCAGAGTGGTTGGAATGGTTCAGTGCGGTGCTTATATGGTGGTGCACGTGCACTGCCGGACGCACTGGCGAAACGCGAAATAACGGATTTACAACACAATGGCGGCCCACACACTAGTTGACACATGTGTGCCAACTGGTCTGTGTCAACTCAGATTTCGGCTTCACGTGCCCCAGAGCGATATTCCAATTAAGGCATTTGCGGTTAATTTTTTTTCAATGCTGCCGCATTGGAGATCGCTCTGCGACACGTAACGATGGCAAAAAAAGATTCGAAAATTCGAAAACATTTTCGAACTTTCGAATTTTTTCGGAATTTTCGAATTTTTATTTCACCCCTAGAAAAAACACTTAAAAATCGATTTATTTTTCAAAAAATTCGAAAATTCAAAAATTCGAAAATTCGAAAATACTTTTCGAATTTTTTAGGGAATTCAAGGCAAAAAAGCGCACTCATAGGTTCAACGTGCTAAATAAAACGACAAATGATACGCGGTGCGTATGAAAAAGCGAAACAAAACAAAAAAAACGTCCAAAAACGTTGAAATGTGAAATGTCTTGCAAGTGTCAAAAGTTATGAAAATGCTCTGGAAAATGGCTAACATATTTGAAATTTTCCGCAGCGTTTCCATGACTTAAGACAATGTGCATAACACTTGACATTTCACAGAGCTCTTTACAGGTGTCCGGGACTGCCCATAGGAACTGCACATATTTATATGTAAAAGGGATGTGATCAAAGATATACTCCGGCCACATCACACCTTACAATGAAATCTACCATATCCCATCTGAATAAAAGAACCAACAAAAAAAATTCATCATATTTATCAAAGCAATCTGATAAATAAAATTGAAAAAATGTACTGTTTGTCCTTTTATTCAGATGGGATATGGTAGATTTCATTGTAAGGTGTAATGTTGCTGGAGTATAAGAGTGGTTTCAAGTATTGGTTTGAGAAGTACCCATATCTTGTGAAGTTAGCACTGTATGCACTGAGTACACTCAGTGTGTCACCCACTTCCAAAACAGTCCAAATTCTGCGTTTATAGCTTCAGATTCAATATTTTTCCAAAAAAAATTCGAAAATTATTTGAAAAAATTCGAAAAATAGCCCAAAAAATTCGAAAATTGCCAAAAAAGATTCGAAAATTCAAAAATTCGAAAATTAAATTCGAAATTCGAAAATTAATGTCAGGAAAAATTCGAAAATTCGAAAATACATTTTGGAAAAAACACTTAAAAATTTAAATACTTTTTTTGGGAGGGTTTGCCATCGTTAGCGACACGAGGAGCCGAGATCTGAGTTGACACAGACCAGTTGACACACATATATCAACTAGGTAGTTCGCCGGTCTCCAATACCGTATATTTATTAAATAAATAAATAATTGGTAAAAATACTCTTAAAGGGTAGGTTCGATCCTTGGTTACGTCGACCGTTTTTGTCTCGATTTGTTTTGTGTTTTCGCCTTTTCAAATGAGCTGTTACAGCTCTTGCTCTCTTCAGAAGAGAAACACAAACTAATCTTTCAGTATCAACATTCCAACAGTTCGGAAACCGAGTGCGGCCCGAACAGTTTCATTGAAGAATATATACACGACTGGATTTATAGCTCCATACACTATGTATACAATGGTGATGACTGCTCCCAATCTTGGAAGTGTGCCAAATGTGTGCCACTTTTTCAGCGCATGAAACCGGACATTTTTTATCGCGTGTGCCTACCTATTTACAAAAGACATCCTTGAAGACAAAGGATGGAGCTGCACCTTGAGCCATTGATGGTTATAGTTCACCAATTTCGGACATAAGTTTTGAGAGGTGAAATTTAGTTTTGTTCACTGTTTAAATGTCCACACTTTATGATTTAAGTATCCCGCTTGAATAATCAGAAAACTAAATTCAGTTCAAGTGGCATTTCTGCTCGGCATGAGCTGAAAGTAGACCGACACCGAAAAAAAATCAGTTTCAATTCCGTTGCGCAGGGGCACACATTTGGATACACCTGTAGTCGAATGGGATGAATCTGGCGGGCACGTTAAACACCAGCGCCAACAGGAAAAAGTTGCCCAGCACCACGGTGAAATTGAAGTACAGCCTGCGCTCGCGCTTGGCGCGCAACGACTCCTGGCAAATGCATCAAGCATTTATCCATGTATTTGTTTTACTAAAATATTCCCCGCACAACCTAAAAAGTAGCTATGCTGAGACTATTTCGAGGGAATGGCGGCCCACAGAGTGTGTCAACTGGTCTGTGTCAACTCAGATTTCAGCTTAACATGTATCGCACAGCGATCTTTCAATGTACTCGCTGTCATGTTTATTTTTCAACATTGCCGCATGTGCATTTGAAGATCGCTCTTCGACACGTGATCTGAAATCTGAAGTTGACACTGGCCAGTTGACACACGTGTGTCAACTAGTGTGTGGGCCGTCAATAACGTCATAATATTTGGTTTTGTTTTCTTGAATTTTTGACACCCAAAAACTGCAGTTGACACCTCTCAGTTTGAACAACCCAAGGCATATATCTATCCCCAATCTAACATTGGGGATATTTGTAAAACTCACGTGAGCCGTACAACTGAGCGTGTCGGCGACCACATTATGCTGCCGCCTGATAGCCAGAAAAGTGCGAAAATTGAGTGCGCCAGCAATGAGCACCACCAGGTGCAAATTCCACGAGTGGACAGGTGACAAGGAAAGTGTCAAGTGGTAAGTGAAGGGAGAAGTTACCATGTCAGAGACAAGTATCGTTGATTGCGACTTGGAAGTTGACTTTCCGCTTGACATATCTTTACTCACCATTAACGATGGCAAACCCTCCGAAAAAAAGTATTTAAATTTTAAGTGTTTTTTCCTCAATGAATTTTCGAATTTTTCCTCAAATTAATTTTCGAATTTCAAATTTAATTTTCGAATTTTCGAATCTTTTTGGTTAATTTTCGAATTTTTTTGGGTAATTTTCGAATTTTTTTACATACTTTTCGGATTTTTTGGAAAAATATTCAATTAAGAGCTTTAAGCTGTTAAGTAGTTATACTCGGCAGACACGATACTCTACAAACAGATACGAGTTATGTCTTCGGCTGGCAGACGGCCAGCCGAGAACTTATGGAAGACGTAATGAAGACGACGTGATGGCGAGAGATGATAATCTTGACGAAAGTGATCACGTCATAAAGCCGGAATTAGAGCTCAGCGTCGATTCGACGTGAAATGATGACGTGAAATGACGTCGTGAAATTAATTACACGAGTGTGGATCATGCTACGGGTCTACAATTTTCTAAGGATAATATATGAATCAATACCTTAATCGTGTCCAATACTGAGTGTTATCAGCCACAACTAGAGCGAATTGAAAAATTCCATTTTTATCATTCCACGTCATCATCATTTCACGTCACAGTGTCAGGGAACAACTTGACATTTCACGTCAGACTTTTGCTTGCAATATGCTTGCTTCCTCCGGAAAAATATACAGCGTAATGATATCTGAGTATTTATATGTTGAAACAGTTATGGGTACTCGGTGCATTCCTGAGCATTCTTCTATGTGACTGGGTCCACCCATAGCTGTGATTGGGGGTGGCTGTTATGGGGGGTCTACCAGACTTTTGTGTCATTCCATTCTGTTGTAAACACCTTCCCGGACAAGTTCACCACCCACTTTTTTATTTCACTTCGAACGCAATATCTCCGTCTATGGGGGTGTTATAAGGCTGAAACTTTGTATATATAAAGTTGTAAGACCCCCTTACCTCCCAACAATGGGGGGAGGTGCGGCGACTCACTACAGGGTGGGTCACCCTATATGCAACAATTTTTGTGGCGTTTTTGGTGTCCCAAGCAAGTTCACCACCCACTTGATTAGCTACACTTTGAAGGCCATATCTCCAGCTGTGAGGGCGGTAGAAAGCTGAAATTTGGGGGATGTCTTGCCAACAACCCCCCTCACAATACACCAGTGGGACGGCTGCCGACGACCCACTAAAGCATGGGTCACTGCATATAAATTGATCATTTTTTTAAGAACAGCCCAAGTGTCAGAAACAAGTTCGCCACCCAACTGCATTACAAAAAAATGTTGTGAGAACATACCTGATATAAAATTGAATCAGATTTGAACCCTAGTTGTGCTCATAAAATTTTTTTTCAGTAGGGCACCCACCCTGTCCCATAAACAGCAGACTGAAAATTTCACTTTAAACAATTTTTTTGTATCACACTTAAAAAGTTGGTTTACAAAGTTCAGTAGGGGAGGGTCTAAGGTTCAAAGTTATGTAAACAACATAACCTCTAAAATGCTTCCATAAGGAAATTTATTTGGTGTGAATGAAAAAGTGAAAATTGTGTCAAATTTTGTTCCTGAAATGACATCATTTTGACATCATAGAATTCACCCCAAGTAAATTTCCTTATGGAGGCATTTTAGAGGTTAAGTTGTTTACATAACTTTGAACCTTAGACCTTTCTCTAGTGAACTTTGTAAACCAACTTTGTAAGTGTGAAACAAAAAAATGGTTTAAAGTGAAATTTTCATTCTACCGTTTATGGGACAGGGTGGGTGCCCTACTGGAAAAAAATTTTTGGGCTGAAATAGTGTTCCAACCCGATTCAGTTTTATATTAGGTATGTTGTTGCAACATTTTTTCAATGCAGTTGGGTGATAAACTTGTTTTGGGACACTTGGGCTGTTTTTAAAAAATGGTCAACTTTATATGCAGTGACCCATGCTTTAGTGGGTCGTTGGCAGCCGCCCCACTGGTGTATTGTGAGGGGGGGTTGTTGGCTAGACATCCCTCAAATTTCAGCTTTATACCACCATCACAGCTGGAGATATGGCTCTCGTAGTGTAGCCAATCAAGTGGGTGGTGAACTTGTTTGGGACACCAAAAACGCCGAAAAATTTGTTGCATATAGGGCGACCAACCCTGTAGTGAGTCGCCGCACCTCCCCCATTGTTGAGGAGTAGAGGGGTCTTACAACTTTATATATACAAAGTTTCAGCTTTATAACACCCCCATGGACGGAGATATTGCATTCGAAGTGAAATAAAAAAATGGGTGGTGAACTTGTCCGGGAAGGTGTTTACATTTGCTGATTATATAATTTCAAAAATTTGATGTCAATTTGACCCTGTATTTATGTGATTTATATATATATATATATATAAAAATTTACCATACATCCTTGAATAAGTCCCCCTCGAATAGCTCCCCTTCGAATAAGTCCCCTCAAAAATCACTGACAAAAAATACCCCCGGGGGACTTATTCAAGGATATACAGTATTTATATGAAGTGTATGATGATGTTTAGAAAAAAATTATTTTACATGTTAAAATACTGGCTCAAATTGGCATAATGAATTTATACATCACTAATCCAGCCTCAAAAATGGAATCTACAGGTTGTGCAGATCATTTTACATATTTAACGGTCCAAATCGGCCAAGAAATGGCCGAGTTATTAAGCTTCAAAGTCAACCAGCCAGATCGCGGCCATGTAAAATCAACACCTTTTTATAGACTGGGGGACGATGACTGGAAACAAAACAATTTGGTTGACGTGCAACAGAATGGGGCGACACAAAAGTCTGGTCGACCCACCCCTTAAACTGCTTCCCCGATTCCAGCTATGGGTCCGCTACTGATGCCATTTCAACGTTCATTGACGTTTTTTTCTCGTTTCGACAGACTTTTTCAGACGCACCGCGTATCGATTATCGATCGATTTAGCACATAGAACGTAAGAATGTGTATTATGTCCTTCAATTCCCTGAAAAATTCGAAAACTATTTTCGCATTTTTGAATTTTTGAATTTAAAAAAATCGTTTTTTTAAGTGTTTTTTTCAGTGGTGGAAAAAAAATCCGAAAATTCCGAAAAAATTCGAAAATTAGAAAATATTTTCAAATTTTCGAATCTTTTTTTGCCATCGTTACTGACCATACACCACTTTTATAGCCATTTTCCCACTTGTGGAATTGGTCCCAGGGCTGTCCAATAGGGTTCCACACTCGAAAGGGTGTCAGCACATAGGTGCTCAGTATTGTAGCCCCAAGATATGTCTCCGGGAAAGTAGATCTGGTGGCGATTCCACACCTTGTCAAGTGATAAATAGAGTGATAAATGATTTGTAAACTTATCAGTGATAGGTCGAGGAACAGGTACGCTGTCACAGGTGGTGATGTAAAAAGCTCCGAGACTTTGGCGCCAAGTGCCTTGGCGCTTTTCCGACCCCCAGCGCCAAACTCCAATCACGCCAGAGCAAAATGGCGCCAAGCACAATGGCGCTTTTGCTTTGGCGCTAGCGCTCAGCTCCAGGCATCTTGTTCTTGGTACCGGGCTCAAATAGCGCCAAGCGCCAAAAGCTCTTAGCGCTTTTCATGGGCATGGCGCCACATAAAGATGTGGCGCTTTTGCAACACTAGTTACAGGTACAAAATATTTGTTGCTCAAACTTTATTTTTAACTTAAACAATCGTCAGTTGAACAATTCACTTAATTACTCAATTTATCATTTGCCAAATTGTGGAATTGGCGCCAGCTCGCAGCCATCCACCAAGTTTAGCAGGGCGATCGGCAGCGGCGCCAGCCAGCATCCAGCCAACCACATGGGCATGCTGCGTCGCGTGAAGCTCCGCCCCTTGTTGCACAGCGTGTCGTAGCTGTGCAAGAGACGGTGGGTTGTGTTTGTGGTAATGATGGAAAGGCACCGAAGGGCACCAGCACCGGTGCCGGTGCGGTGCCATATTTCCCGGTGCCTTTTCCATCACTAGTTTGTGCTGTTAGTGATTTTGTTGGAATCCATATTCATATGGTTGAATGGAACTCATAATTCTTCTCTTCTCACTTCTAATTTCACTTTTCACTTCTCCACTTGCGGAATTGGCCTCTGGTCAGGTGTAAAACAAAAAAAAATGAACCGATTGAATGCGGTGACGAGAATGTGTGCGGCGCTGGTGTACCACGCAAGTTGCACAAATGTGCCCAATACGATGTTGACCTGCCTGCCGCCCAGGGGGCAGTCCCGGTCCCTGTAAAAGACCCTGTAAAGTGTAAAAGACCCTGGAAAATACCATGTAAAGTGTCAAATGTCAAAAACCATGTGTATCCAAATCTTATTGTGTCCTATCCAAATCTTCTGTCTTGGTGTCCAATTCTTACTTTTGTACACTTTACAGGGTTTTTTACATGACACCTGACATTTTGCAGGGTATTTTACATGACACATAACATTTTACAGGTTTTTTTACACTTTGCAGGGTCTTTTACAGGATCTGGGACTGGCACCAGCTCGCTGCCCAGCACGCCGCAGGGCACCGCGTAGAACAGCATGGTGACCAGCAGACACAGGTCGCTCAGCCCCAGCGACAACGCCAGTTCGTAGTACGCCAGCTTGCGCATTTTCTTTTCCTAGAGTGTTGCCGTATGCATGTTTTCATAATTATGTTCGATGGTTTGGGTAAATTTGTTTGGTGTACACGAATTGTGCATCGAATCGCAATTGTTTTGCATTTTGCACCATATAGTATGGATTTCAATGAAAATATGGAAAATAGGTAGCTGTAAAAAATGCATTCTGGAATGGACGCTTACATAAACATGCGTATAGAATACAGGTAAATAAATACCATAAAAACATTCAAATTTTCCTCAACCACAAGCTACAATATTGAAATAGAACCAGCTCACCGACAGAATGGCGATATAGAAGAGTGTATACAGCGTGATGCCAATGCCACTCAGCAACATGTAGCTGGTGCTGAGCACTTGGATCGCCCACATTTCTGATAGCTAGGATGAAAAGTGACTGGAAATGCGGGGCCCTCCTGCACAATACACTGAAAATGATTGAAAAATTCACAAGGCTAGAGAGTTATTTAACTAGAGAAAAGTAGTGTGAGCAGGGACATCGGCATATCACCAAATGAATATTTATTATACTCGGTGGACCGTAAAGTATGCGGCCAAAAATAACCTACTTGTGTCTCAGTCGATAATGCGCGAGCAGGATATTTACGTAACTTTTTTACGCACTTTCACGAAAAGAAAACTATTTAAAAAAAGAAAACGGCGGAGTCGCGATGCAGCGAATGTTTTTTCCCATAACGTTTTCTTCGTCCTTTTTCAGAGCCATTTTTATTTTATAAATGATGACGTCATGATGTAATGTTTCCTTCAGAAAAATGCATAGCATAAGATTCGCCGAGTTTTTAACCTAAGGTAAAAATATTTACCTGGATAATTATTATGAGCCAGCGCATGTGCACTCGGTAAACAGAATCTCTAACAAATGAAAAATTTGGAAAACTGTTTTTCAACTAAAAACCGCGTCCTTGACACTCAAAAAGGGAGTACCGTATTTCCTCGAATTAAGCCCCCTTGAACTGACGTCCCTCGAAATACCCCCAGGTCTGATAGAACTGTGGAAATAACACCCCCCCCCCCCCCAAAAAAAAAAAATGTTCTCACCAGAATTGAGTGTAAAGATAGTTTACATTGAGTCATATAAATGGAAAAACCGCGGTTTGGTGATCCATGTAAAGCAGAACACATGTCAAAAACAATGAGTGAGTTGTATTAAGAGAAAACTTATACCGTCATATTACACTTAAATGTAGATATGTCTAGAAGCTTGTATTTACATCTGTGTTATTGTTCGTTTTTTTTCTACAGTTGAGTATGTGCACTTACATAAAATTTCTGCTGATATAACAGACCCCTCACTCGAAAAAGCTTTCCCCTTCTTGAATAGGTAACTCCCATAAAAATTTGTTGGCAAAATGATAAACCGCTGGGCGGCTGGAGGTATTTCGAGAATATATTTACAGTAATTTTGTTACAGTATTGGCATCCCATATTAAGTCAATTGGCACAGTCAATGGTACTTTGGGCAGATGTACTATTAAAATAATCACCAGATGTTGAAAGCTATGATTAAAACTAAATTGTAATGTAACCCCTCAAATTTTATGATTTTTATGATCCGTAATATTTATCAAGTAGTATATTTTTACCGTATTGGGCCCACACACGCTAGTTGACATCGACACCAAGTGTCAACTGGTGCGGATCCCGATTCAAAGCTTGCTGACTGGCCGACGATCAACGCTCAAACGCAAGCTTTGAATTGGGAACGGAACCAGCTGCCATTTGGTGTCGATGTCAACTAGCGTGTGTGGGGCCTTTACCTCGAATCATCGCCCCCTTGAATTACCCCCCCCCCTTTTCGCATAGTGATGAAATGACGCTATTGCACCGTCCTGTCTAGCGCCATTTTGTGCCCAGTCCCACTTAATCGCGTCATGGCGCCATTTATTGTAAATTTTATATCATTAGCGTAGATTGACTTTATCCGGGAACGCGAATCACACAATTAAATGTCTCACAGACGCTGTTAACATGTGACATTGGATCGTGATCATTAATTCCGTATTCACTCCAGATAAACTTCTAATTGATTGATCAAATCACTGGGTCGCTCGAACAAAATGTATAGTGTAGTAGTTGATTAAACTTATTATACTACAAAATTATTGGTTACATCGTAATTACATCGCAACGGCGTAATTAGTAGGTTCGAAGTGTCAGTGCTTAAGGCTAGTGTAGTGTTGTGAAATGCGCCTTGGCGCTTTTCCGACCACCAGCTCCAAGCGCCAATGGCGCCAGAGCAAAATGGCGCCAACCGCCAGAACCGTCATGGTTCTTTTCACTTGGCGCTAGCGCCAGGCGCCAGCGCCATGGCGCTTTACATCACTAGGCTAGTGACACTGGTAAAGGGAATTTTAATGGGCAGAAAAAAGTGCTAATAGACTGGGTTTCGGGGTAATCCTGCTTTTACGTAAATCTGGGACCAGGCATTCAAGTCTCATGTAAAATCTCACACAAATCTTCCAAGTGTATATTTAAATAGGTACCTTGTTTCCTTTCTATTTCACTCTACACTAGGTATTTACATTAGGTATTTTAGGCATTTTAGATGACACTTTACAGATTTGTGTGACATTTTATTGGTCACAGTTTTGATATTTGACACAGGGTGCGGGTAGAATATAACTACGTATGATCTATAAATTCTGAATAACATAAAGCAGAACTGTATAAACACGCAAAGTTTGCAACACAGCGGTGAGCATATTTAACAAGACGTTGCACTGTATCCAAACGTTGTATTTACTGGTGTCGCCTTGCCGCTCATGGGGCGCTTGACCGGGAATTTGAAAATTTCCCACAAAAAGATAAGAAGCCGTTCGTTTATCGCGAGTTGATTTCGATAGAAGTGGTCCAATATTTCAGCCAGTAAAAGATGAAATCTAAGGATGATCGTACACCAGTAGTTTTGTCTCCGGGCAAAATGAGTTCACGCACACCTTTCAGGCAGGCGAATGCCTTGAGCAATTCTGGTTGGAGATTTTATGTTTTGGCATGATGCCAAGCAACTGTATTCTTTTGTGTATACCTTTGCAGCGGGATATTCTGTAGGTCGACCGCCAGCCATGGGAAATAGAAAGAGATCCCCTGCGCCAGCTCGTGGCAGGTGCGTTTCATCTATGCGCTACCTCGCACGTTCGCAAAAGCTTTTGAGACACTTGCGATCACTGGCTGCATCGCTATACCGAGTTTTTATAACCGGCAAAACGCGTTTTCAAACTATCGATAAACCACTTAAACTGATATTTCAATGCACAGAACTCTTGTAGTTGGCAGCGTGCCCAACCAATCCCTCGCAGCCGGCGTCGACAAA
Source organism: Sphaerolaimus hirsutus (assembly GCA_964036195.1). NCBI lineage: Eukaryota > Metazoa > Nematoda > Chromadorea > Monhysterida > Sphaerolaimidae > Sphaerolaimus > Sphaerolaimus hirsutus. Next base: position 19,886,218 of record OZ038451.1, on the reverse strand, counting down.
ACTCGTCGCATTAGCGCGCCGCCCTCCCCGCAGAATGAATCTGCTACACCGGTTTGTTTTATATGAAAAATCAGATTAATCTATCAACTTGCGCCAGCCTATCCATATTTATTGACTGAAATTGACAATGGACACAACTCGCAGAAGCCATTCATAACTCCGCACCGCCCAAATAGTCGACAAGGTGCGACAAAGGATTTGCGTCCCAGATCGATTTGCGCCAGCAGCGACGGGAATGTGTTTGTTTCATTAATTGGCGTACGGTACTCTGAAAATCTGCTTTCAGCGGACGATTTCGACGTTTTTGGTTTCGCAAGTGCGGGGATGGTACTTGAAAAAAGTGATTTTCATAGTACGGGGCATCGACAACCATTTAGGGATGGGAAAAACGTTTTTTTCAATGACCCTGTTTTTTATTATAAAGAAACGTTTTTTTAAATAAAACGGGTTTTTTTTTCAAAAGCTCGCAGTTATGGTTATGGGTCAACATATACAGGTACATTAGACAACTGGCAGTACTGTGTGATGTTAATTTTAGCCACAGGATGGCTGTGGAGCCATGGGATAGCATTATAAGTGGTGATTTATGTCAAAAATATCCGTTTTATGTCGACTTATGTATATCGCCTTTTGTCAAATGTTCGTGACTTCAAGTGAAGTTGGGCATGGAAAAGTGCTTAAATAAGGTTATAAGAGCTGGCAAATACATTGGCAGTGATGTGTCACACTGTACAGCTATATGGGGGCACATTGGCTGGATATTATATACTACACTTACATATCACGGCTTATTATGACACACTAGGATGAACAAATGGAAGGTTTCACACTAAAAATGCGTCAAAACCAGGGCCGTATCCAGGGGGGGGGGGCGGGGGGGGGCTGCAGCTGCCATTAAAAAACGGTTTCGATGCTTCTTTTTTTTTAAACAACGGTTAAAAAAACGGTTTAAAAAACACCGGCCATCCCTACAACCATCGCGGAAATTTCAAAATAATTTGCAATGCTGTTCATCACAATCCGAGCTTGATCACAATACTTATGCTTACAACAGGGGTCTTCTAGAGTTCGACCCTCCGGGGGGTTGGATAGAGCGCAAATTGCTCCTCCGGAGAGATAGATAGTTGACAAATTTTCTGGGGGGGGGTCGCGGGGGTTCAATATATAGGCATAGAAGGAAGAAAAGGGAGAAAAATCGCAGAATCGAAAAAAGCACATATACTACTAAAAATAGCTGAAAATAGGCAGTTAGACACATGAACTAGTGATTTTGGAGGTGAAAATCTATAAAAAGGTATGAAAAATAGCGATTTTGAGCGAAAATTGGGGTCGTGTTTCTCAAAAATCGGTCCAGATAGGTAGATAGCTGACCGATTTGAGGGGGGGGGGGTTAGGGGATAGTAGCCCAAAAGTTTGCCTCCGGGATAGATAGCTGGGCGTTTTTTTTGGGGGGGTACCCCCCAACCCCCCCCCCCCCCCCTTTCCTACCCCTGGTTTATAAACTTGTCCATGCCTTATCATTCGTACGGCATGCACAAATAGGTCCGTATTTGTAGGCGCGGCCACGACTGCGACGGCCGCATTCGAGTGGCGCTGCGTATCCGACCCGAACGGTTTGGCGGCGGATCAACAGACGATTTGGAACCCCCTTTCCGCGTTTTGCCCACCGCTGGAGAGATGGGGGATGCGGGAAAACCACAGCTGGTGTTGACTAAACCGGCCGATGTTAAGGTACTTGGTGGCTGTGTTTGGTCTATTTTACTGTAAGAAATTAGGTCGATTTATTCACATCCATCCATTAGAGCCTATTCCATCCACCAATCTAGAGCCGCTCGTCACTCAAATGGTTTGAAGGATTTATCGTTATTCGTGATATATCACAATTTCGCGATATTCCAACAGTTAAATATGAATTTTTTTGAAGACAATTATAAATGAATTTTGTCAAGAAACCAACACAAGTATAACCAAGTTGAAGTATAACCAACACAAAATATTATCGATAAAACCGCACGCCTATTTTCTGCCACTCACCAATCCCCCCACCTCAGTCATTCCAGTCGTTCTCATTCGACGCCCTTCTCGACGATGGGGACGTGAGCGAGTCCAATGCCCATTTGTTGGCAGAGCGCCAACAACGCACTTATGACGCTTTGCTGAAAGATGCCGTGAGCAAAGTGATCGAGGGCTTCAATGTCGCGGTGCTCGCCTATGGACAGACGGGAAGCGGGAAGACTTTTAGGTGTGTGGGTTATGGGATGTCAACAGGGATACTGAGTGTTTGTGATCGGGTCTTTTGAGTAGCTTTTTCCTTCGTTTATTTCTCCGGGTGTTCTTGAGATAGGGGGTGCTTTATTTAGTCTTTTTCGTGTCAAGGATCGTTAACGTGAAAATTCGTAGTTTTGCTGGACCCTATTTAAGTCTGAATTGTCCATTTTCTTGTTTCAGACAACAAGACGTCCTATTTATTCGCTATAAAATCATTTCCGTTGATAATCTCATTGATCTCCGTTGATACATTTCTAACACTATTTAGATCGCCTAACACAGAAAATTACACTTACCGTATTTCCTCGAAATACCCCCCGGGGTCATAGTGGTCCCAAGAGGGGGGGGGGGTTAAACGAGGGGGGGGGGGTTATTATTTCACAAGAATTTTTTTTGAATCCCAGTACGAAATTGTCGTCTGAAACGTACGCAGACGTCGAAAAATACAAATAAAACCGCCATTTATAAGGTTATGTAGACTAATATTAGTACGTAGATGGTATAAACACTGTTCTAACGTGATTCCGACATTGTTTTAACGTGTGTTCTGCACTACGCAGAACACAAACTGCAGTATTTGGCATGTACGTTCACTTTACACTCAATCTGGGGGGGTATTTCGAGGGGGGGGGTGATTGTTTCATAGTGGTCTCGAGAGGGGGGAGTCAAACGAGGGGGGGGGGGTATTTCGAGGAAATACGGTAAATAATATTTTTTTCAAATTCCGTCTCTGCTACTGCAGCATCTACGGTGGGTCGGGCGCGCCTGGCATCTTGCCCAAGTTCGGCTCCGCCCTCATGCCCGTTGTGATTGGCCGCCAGCAGAACGCAGCCAAAGGGGAACAGTGGCAATTGCATGTGGCCGCTTATGAGATTTATTGCGAAAAAGTGGGCATTTTTGACGGGTTTTGCATTTGGTGTGCATTTTGTGCCACTTTTCCGGCCCAGTGCGTTTTCAGACCTGTTTGTGAAAGATCTGAAAGGAGAAAACACAAAGTTTTTTGGCCAAGATTTTGACATTCTGAATGCCAATTTCGAGACCCCCAACACGGTTCCGATCCTGAAAATTTTAAAAGCAAATTTCGTTTGAACCTTTATCCTTAGTAGCTGATCTAAAATGTAAGATGGTTAAATTGAAGTGTTCTACAAAAAAAACCGTTTGTGCACAGGTGTACGATCTGCTCAGTGCAGCACAGACAACTGGCGGGCAGCGGGCAGCCCTCACAATCAGGGTCGACCCCCAGTCGGGGCCATTCGTTGACAAACTGACCTACCACGCCGTGCAAACCGAGCAAGATTTGGATACTTTTATTTCTGTTGGTTGTCGGGTAAACCGGTTTGTCGGGTAGTTGTCGGGTTACCCTTTGCCACCCCACTCTCAGTGTGCGCTGCGCGGCCGGGCCACATCTGCGACTGGCATGAACGACGTGTCTTCGCGGTCGCACGCCGTGTTCACGCTGCGGCTCACGCGCACCACCAAGGACAACGACTACGACAAACGTGATTTTTGGCCATTTCTCGCCAAGATTGACACATTTTGGGTGTGGAAATTGAATGAAAGTGACTTTACAGAGGGTGAGCGCACTGCGCACGCGTACTTTGTCGATTTGGCGGGCAGCGAGCGCATGGCAACTTCGCACGGCGCCAACACCCACGACACAACCATAAAGGTCTGTCTGCACTGGGGTTGGGAATATGTGACTTTTCTGAAACTCAATATTCGATATCGATAGAATTTTGATTACGGGTTTGACTTTTCTTAATTTAGATCCTTTTTTAATGTTCGGGGGCGAAATTTTGAACAAAGTTATCGTATTCAGGGTTTTTCTGTAATTTTACACAAAAAGCTCTAAAAACACCATTGGATGCCTGAGAAGTGGCGTAAACTGGTGTGCGCTGGGAAGTACACACCCACCGCTCACAACTAAGTCCCCCACCGCTCACAACTAAACCCGGCCGTAATGCGGTCCGGCTATAATGTAGCACTCCCTACATTACAGCCGTGTTTACATTACGGCCGGCACAGGGTCATTTAGTTATCCCCATGCGCAGGAGATGAAGTCGATCAACGTGTCGCTGGCCACGCTGAAGCTGGTCATCGAGCGGCTGGCCGAGCGCTCCAAGGGCGCCGAGGTGCACGTGCCCTACAGGGACTCGGTGCTCACCTGGCTCCTGCAGGACGCACTTGGAAGCAATGCGCTGTGAGTGGGTAGTGGGTGGCCCTTTCAGAGTTGGCTGCGGATGTTGGGGTATTCTAGATTTTGATCCGTTGGGTGGTTGGATAGATAGCAAATCGCTCAAGCAGTTTGACATATACTAGTGATTTTTTTAACTCCCCTTTTTAAGAGGTGATAACTCCCCTAACCCCCTTTCCTACCCCCGTTTCGCTGCTAGGGCTATCATCGACTATTACACTGCCTCACATCGACCGCAGCACGACCCTGCTGGCGACGGTGTCCCCGTCGCGGGCGCAGCTGGAGATCACGTTGAGCACGCTGCGCTTCGCCACCGCCGCCGGCCAGGTGCGCACGCACGCCGTCGTCAATGATGATCCCGTCGCAAGGCTGCTCGCACGTGAGTATAACTTTGGGCGGCTGTGTTCGATGTCACAGGCGGGGTGGTTCAATTTTGGTACTTTTTATCTTGGTGCGAGGGGTCGCGAATGGGGGGGGGTTACCCCCCCCCCACAAACCGCCCAGCTATCTATCTATCCCGTAGCCGAAATTTTTGGCTACTACCCCCCAACCCCCCCCAAACAGGGGTATCTTGAATTTTGACCCTCCGAGTGGTTGGATAGATAGCAAATCGCTCCTCCGGAGGGATAGATAGCTGAAAAATTTTCTGGGGGGGGGGGGGGTTGTGGTGGTTCGATATATAGGCTTTTTCGGGGCATAGAAAGAAGAAAAAGGAGAAAAATCGCTAACAGTAGGTGTAAAATAGCTCAAAATGGATATACAAGAGCATATAGTACTTAAAATAGCTGAAAATAGGCAGTTATACGCATGAACCAGTGATTTTGGAGGTGAAAATCTATATATAGGTATGAAAAATAGCGATTTTGAGCGAAAATTAGGGTATAGTTTCTGAAAAATCGCTCCAGATAGGTAGATAGCTGGGCGATTTGGGGGGGGGGGTTTTAGGGGGTAGTAGCCCAAAATTTTGCCTCCGGGATAGATAGATAGGTGAGCGGCCTCCGGGATAGATAGATAGCTGGGCGGTTTGGGGGGGGGGTAACCCCCCCCCAACCCCCCCCCCATTCGAGACCCCTGCCCCCAAATCGCCAGCTATCTAACTATCTGGAGCGATTTTTGAGAAACAATACCCCAATTTTCGCTCAAAATCGCTATTTCATACCTTTTTATGAGATTTTCACTACCAAAATGATCGTATTTGCCTATTTTTAGTACTATTTGCTAATATACTCATTTTGAGCTATTTTACACCTACTTTTAGCTATTTTTCTCCCTTTTCTCCCTTCTATGCCCCGAAAAAGCCTATATATCGAACCACCACAACCCCCCCCCACACCCCCCCAGTTAATTTTTCAGCTATCTATCCCCCCGGAAGAGCGATTTGCTATCTTTCCAACCCCCCGGAGGGTCGTACTTCAAGATACCCGGCTTGGTGCAGTGGCGCCATTGCAGTGCGCACACTAGTTTGCACCGTGACTTGGGTGAAAATTAAATTTTTTCAAATGCAAATGAATCAACTCGGTTGAATGATATAATTAAAATGAATGAGATTTTAAGTTCATTTCAACATCTGATCACTAAAACACTTATGGCGTACAATACGTGTACACTGGATGTCGCCATTTCACTTCTTAGCAAGTCACGGTGCAAACTGGCGCATTGTCAATATGAAGTGCTTTAAAATCTGAACTGAACTCTAAAACTGAAGCTGGTGCCAGTTTCTCGTATCCGGTCGCTCGCGATTACAAAATCCCAGGATCACCGTTGTTACGACAAAATTGTCAAAAAAATTGAGAGATAAATCTCAAAATGGGGCCGGTGAGTGGAAGTATTAATGAAAAATTAACCACACTGTTAACGCAGGCATTCGAGAATTGGAAGCACGCCAATCGAATGGCGAGGGCTCTTTCAATACGGCCGATGCAGATGCCGAGTGCAGCGGCGCTGCGCGTGAACTGAGCGAACAGAACGCGCGTGAACTGGCTCAACTGCGTAAACAGCTGCACGCTGCCAGATCCGTCGTGGACACGCTCAAAAGGTGGCTTTTCATTGTTGGATAGGGTTTCAGTCATATTGCCCCTACACACACTAGTTTTCACCGTGAAATGTGTGATAACTGAAATGGCCACATGGCGACATCCAGCCTACTCTTTTTGCATGCTTTATGTGTTTTAGTTTTCAAATTTTTTCTTTCATTAATTTAAATTCAATTAAATCATCCAATCGTGTTTATTAATGTGTATTTTTTTGAATTCAGTTTTCACACGAAGTCACCGTAAAAACTAATGTGTGTAGGCACATTAAAGCTCTATATCGATATTCAATATTTTTTAATCATCGGTCGATAATTTATATAATGAAAATCGAATTTTGGTCCGAGATTTTGGGTGCGCGGGTTATCCGAAAAACGAGTTTTGCAACGGAAATCGCATTTTTACTATAAAAAAACTAATATACAAAAGCAGGGTTGGCAAAATCTGAGAAAAAATACAAATAAAATGGAAAGTTGAAGAATAAAATAAAATAAAATGAAACAGTAATAAAATAAAAATAAAATACAATTTTTATACAATTTTACTACAATTTTAGTGAAAAGAATTTTACAAAAAAGCAATCCTGATCACGAAATAAAAATAAAATTTTAAAAAATGGAAAATTGAAGAATAAAATAAAAATAGAATGGAAAATTGAAGAATAAAATAAAAATAAAATGGAAAATTGAAGAATAAAATAAAAATAAAATAAAAAATTTATACAATTTTTATCCAATTTTACTAAAATGAATTTTTATAAAACCAACCCTGTACAAACGAAACAACTATCTTATTTGCACTGTTCTTGAATAAAGACTCTTCTTCAAAATCGACCGGAGGCGTTCAGCGCAATGAAAACTTTGAAAAATATGTAAAGATCATTGTCTTTTGGAACTTGGTTTTTCTACCGATAATATATTCATACCAGGGGTCTCCTAGGGGGGGGCTGCCCCCCCCCAAATCCGCCAGCTATCTATCTATTCCGGAGGCCGCTCAGCTATCTATCTATCCCGGGGCAATTTTTTTGGCTACTACCCCCAAAGACCCCCCCCAAATCGCTCAGCTATCTATCTATCTGGAGTGGTTTTTGAGAAATTTTGCGCCAATTTACGCTCAAAATCGCCAATTTTCGCACCTTTTTATAGTTTTTCACCTTCAAAATTGTGCTCTCCGGCTATATGCATGGTTATATACCTGTTTTTAGCCATTGCAAACCTACTTTTGACCACTTTTAACCGATTATTAGCGAATTTTTACCCCTTTCGGCCTTCTATGCACTGAAAAAGCCTATATATTTTGCACCCGCGAGCCCCCCCCCCAGCCCCTGCCCAGAAAATTTTTTCAGCTATCTATCCCTCTGGAGGAGCGATTTGCTATCTATCCAGCCCCCGCGAAGGCCAAAATCTTGGAGACCCCTGATTCATACCAGATCATAAAGATATTAATGTCAGGCAGAAATGTATGCCGGCGTTGATATCTAGTCCGACATATCGCGGAAACTCAAATGTCGCACGGTGCACTGAAATTTGTGTTCAGCGTTCGAACGTTTTTGGTTCAGCGAGCGCTTAATTCCATTTTCAAGCTAATAATTTTTAAATAAACCCATTACCCATTATTACTCATTTATCCACACGTAGTACCGATGACTGAGACCCTCTGTGCATGTTTACCCGCTGTGCATGTAGACCCTAATTTTCACACAAAATCGCTTATTTTCATACCATTTTATACATTTTCACCTTCAAAATCACTAGTTCATGTGTTTTATTGTCTATTTTCAGCTATTTCTTGTAGTACATGTGCTTTCATACCCATTTTTAGTAATTTTTCACCTACTTTAAGCGATTTTTCTACCTTTTTTCCTCATTATGAAAAAGCCTATACAATGAACCCCCACGAACCCCCATACCCCAAAAAACTTCTTCCTAGCTATCTATCCCTCCAGAGGAGCGATTAGCCATCTATCCAACCCCCTGGAGGGTCAAAGTCTTGAATACACCTGACATGCACAGCGGGTAAACATGCACAGAGGCACAGGCCCGTACCGATCATCAATAATCAATAAAAATAAAGACACCTAAAAATATTTGTGCCGCAGCGAGCGTGACTGCGTGCAGGCGGACGCGCGTGCCCTGCGCCAGCTGCTGGCCAAGCACGGGCAAATGGTCGCCGCGGGACACGCAGTCCAGCCGCCGTGCCTGGTGACTTTTTTAAATTTTTTTTCTCGAGTGGGCATTATTGAATGCGATTGGGCGCCTTTGTTCGTTCTAAAATTGTACACAGCGCTAGGTTTGTCATTAATCATGGGCATGGCATAATATTGTATTTTATTGGGACCACGATCAATTGCTATTTTCTGGTTTATGATAATCTGGGAATGTAATACGGTCTTTCCTGTATGCTGGAGTGAATAGTGTGAGAAATTCCGGCTTTTAGTGTTGCCCATTATCCTTCAAGGACCGGTGAAGCGAAACGCGTGTAATTATGGTCCGCCATATGCAACTTCGTATCAAGATTTCCACCCGACCCCGCAGATCTGGCTCACAGAGGACCCATCGCTGATGGCCGTTTTCCCACTATCATCCAACATGGTGTCCTTGGGTGCCGACTGCGCGCGGTGCGACTTTGTGTTCGACGCGCTTGGCATGGAGCCAGTGCACGTGCAATTGAAGCGCGGTCGAGATAACCAGTGGCTGGTGAGGCCGTACGGCAAATCAGAAGTGTTTGTGGATTCGCAATTTGTGCACGGTGGCGATTGTGGAACGAGTGATGGGCAGTGGCGGGAAATTGGACATGTTGGTTTAGTTGTTTTGTGAGAAAGTGGCTCGGTTGGGGACGGGGGTATTAGTTTTAGTCTGGGTGGGTGGTGGATCTGTAATTTGCCACTATAATATATTGAATTTGCCCTGTCATCCCTGTGCGCTCCGATTCTTTTGATTTTTACCTTTGAAACTTGAAACTAAATCAGCTTCGAACCATATATATCAGACTATATCACCATCCAACAAAAACATTTGTGTTAACCAGAAAAGGGTGTCTGTTTAAAGCTTATGTATTTATGAGTTTTCGAAATTTTGCTAGAAAACTAGTGCGTGTAGGCACAGTGACAGTACTGAAAATTTCGGCTGCTGTTAAAAAAAGTTTCGATGCTTGCTTTAAAAAAACAATGGTTAATTAAAAACGCCTGAAAAACTCCGTCCACCCATATGCCCCACTGCGAACATTAAATTCTCAGAATTGGACAAATTGAGTGCCAATTGGCGTCTCTCACAACAAGAGGCCCTGTATTTCACTTTTCCAATCGTGTCCAACCCACCACACTCAAAGCTGAGCCACATGAGTCTTTCGCCCGACGTGCACCTGCTGCCCGTGCTGCGCACCGACCCGCTCCTGTTCCAGTCGGACACCGACCCGCCCGTGCTGTTCATCCCGGCCGAGTATTCGCACGCGGTCGCCCGACAAAAGTTCCTTACACACTCGTTCCAACGGCAGGAAAGTGTCCGCTTGCGGGAAGAGCGCCGAAAAATGACCGAGGAAGTTGCCGCGATGAAAATTGAATTGCGGAAGGCTAGCGACTTGAATGACAAATTGAAAGTGGAGCTGGAGGGAAAGTTGGAGTCTTCCAGAAGTCAGGGGCAGGTGAGTTATAGTTGTGCCTGATTTTCACCGTTCGGTCACGTTTATAGCGTGATGAACCATGAACCGTGATAGCTCCACATTCTAAGCTAGGTTTTTGGATGGTCGCAAAAATATTGATTTATCATATCGAATATTTATTTTTTATTCTTCGAATATTATCTAATTTCTACCAGCCTTTCTATTGGAGCCGAAAAAGCCAACCTACCATTTTTTGGCGGTGCCACAGGGGTCTCCAAGATTTTGGCCCTCGCGGGGGCTGGATAGATAGCAAATCGCTCCTCCGGAGGGATAGATAGCTGGAAATTTTTATGGGGGGGCTGGCGGGGGCACAATATATAGGCTTTTTCAAGCATGGATGTATCCAGGATTTTTGAGCGGGGGGGGCAGCTTGTTTACGGAGGCCGGCGAGGGGGGGGGCTTAGCCCCCCCCCCCTAAAATTTTACGTACAGAGTGGCGGAATGGCGCCATGGCGTTGGCGCCATTAGTAGGCGCCACGCCATGGCGCGATTGGCGTTGGCGCCAGCGCCATGGAACGCTGTATATGTATGTAAATATACATACAAAACAGCAAAAAGCACAACATTGAGTGTATTTATAGCGATTTGCGGCCACTTGGAGCAAATGTGATGATAATACCTTATGTCTGGTGAAGAATGCGCGCTTGCGCGCAAAATTTTTTACGCTGACGTTGAAAAAGTCGCATTTTCCGGTCACTTTCTAGTCTCGCCCCGGGAAGGAGGGGGGGGCTGCAGCCCCCCCCCGCCCCCCCCTTGATACGGCCCTGTTTTCAAGGTTAAGAAGGCAGAAAGGGGAAAAATCGCTTATAATCAGTTAAAAGTAGCCAAAAGTAACTTTAAAATGGCTAAAAATAGGTATATAACCATGTATATAGCGGGAAAGCACGATTTTGAAGGTGAAAAACTATAAAAAGGTGCGAAAATTAGTGATTTTGAGCGAAAATTGGGGCAAAATTTCTGAAAAACCACTCCAGATAGATAGATAGCTGAGCGATTTGGGGGGGGGGTCTTTGGGGGTAGTAGCCAAAAATTTTGCCTCGGGATAGATAGATAGCAGAGCTGCCTCCGGGATAGATAGATAGCTGGCCGATTTGGGTGGGGGGGGGGGTAGCCCCCCCTAGGAGACCCCTGAGGTGCCATTTTACTGGAGGTTTTTTAAATACTTGTCTATTAGTAGAAATACGGTAACTATCGGACATCGTACCAAAAAGGTTGAAAAATGTCGTGTATGTTCGTCATATGTCGCAATGCAACCCTATTCCCAATTGTTCTCCGCAGAACGGTCGCGTAGCGTCACTAGAAGCTGAACTGGCCGAGCTGCGCGCGCAGGCGGCCATCACGGAGCAGGTGTGCAGCCAGCTGGCCACCCTGGACTCCACCACCACCGGCACTGAGCAACCTGTCAGCAACGCCACTGAGCCTGTGATGCAGTACTCGCTGACTGGTGAGCTGACACCGCCCTCGCCGCCCGTGTACACCAACAGTGTGGCAGATACAGTCCTGAGGATGGATGTGGCTGCGGCTAATCATTATTTGGATGCTTTTGGCAAGGCGCATTTGGTAGGTCGCTTTCGTATTGGAAATAATGAAGGGATGTTTTTGGACTTGAAATTACATTTGCGGTGTTTGTTCAACAGTCATGTTTTTTGAAAACATTTTTCTGATATTAACGGTCGGAAAGCAGCTTTGCAGAGTCCTGCAGCTGCAGTCTTGCTGTGCCGTTTTTGTTGTGGCTGTGATGCAGTCACCTTAAAATTATATTGACGAGACGACTGATTTGTACTGGCAAAAAAAAATCAAAAATTATCGCAATTAAATTTTCCGAAACGTAGACCGCAGAATAACGACATTTCTTGTTCGAGCACTTCAAATAATCCCCTATCCATGCAGTTTCGCGTCGAGTTGGAGCCGTGCGGCGACGCCGCGTGGTCGGGCAGCGGCGGCAGCGTGTGCCTGCACAACTTACGCAGCGGGGAGCGGGCGCGCTGGCCCCCCGAGCGCCTGCGCGACAAGTTGGCTGCGCTGCGGCAGTGCTTTGCGAGGCACGCGGCCGGTACGGATCCGCAGGTATTTTCGTTACTTGATTCTATTCACTTAGTTTTTTTTAATATAAATACTTGGTGGACATTAAGCTTGGTATGCAAACCTACCATAACCCATCTGAATAATGAACCAAAAATTATACAGTTTTTCATTATTTCGTTTTTACTTTGGAATAATTAAGAAAATTATCATCAGATTTTAGTCATTAAATTATGGTAGGATTCTGCACATACTTTGCGGTCCGTCGTGTATACCCTTAGTAGTGTAATAACAATTTGAAGAGTCACATTCCAAAAGTACCAATACGATATTTAACCGATCATTAGTTTTTCCAAAATCCGAAGCACATTTCTCAGCCAATCATTTTCTACTGTCAGGTGCACGCGGTGCTGTACAGCCGCGAGGACGCGTGGGAGTCGGGCTCGGAGGGCATGCTGGGGCCGGTGGGCGGGACCGGCGGCGCCGCGGCACTCTTTAATAGAGCTGTGTGCGTTTTACGGTTGGGAGGTGCATGATGAGTGGGGTTTGTAGAGTCCTGTCGCCAGGGTTTAAACGGTATTCCGATCCCGAATCCCGAAAATATTTGGGATTTTGCGGTGCCGATCCCGAGATCTCAAAAAACTAATACCGATCCCGGTCCCGAAAATTTTCACAATCCCAATCCCGATCCCGGAAAAATTTGCTCAATCAAATGCGAAACTTGATTAAATGCCATCTTTGCAACATTCACAATAGACGATTTCTCTTACCTCTAATAACTTCTAATAAAAAATTCATTTTAAATTAAATCATCTTATTTTTTTTGTAAAAAAATTTATCTCTCATCACAGTCGAAACGCGCGTCGCGAGATCGGGTGCTCGGAGGCGCAGATGCGTAGATCCCTGGCTCGCTGCACCCAACCTGCCTCCAGCGGGGGCCGGCGCTCAACTATTTCACAGTTTTTGGGTTGGTTTGGTTGTGAGTGTTTGTGGGGTGGGAAGCGGGGTGTAAATATTTTTTTGTAGTTTATTGTTCGTTTGTTTGTTGTGGAGGCAGCATAGCTGTTTTGTCTCTTTTATCGTCATACTTGAATATGTTATATTTACGCAAAAAAACAGTCGTAACAGCTACAGTGCAGCTAACTTATGACTTTCAAGTTCAACTTTCGCTGTTTTTGGAACCAAGCACGCATTTGACTTTTTCAATCGTTGTCACAATTTCAACTTCACAATTGTAACACTATCTATGGCCGCATTTTATCGACCAGGAAAAGGTGGGCTGCAAGAATTTCTGTGGCAATCCACCAGAATAGTGGTCGTAGATAGTAACTTTGTGTACGGCGGGGGCCGAGAGTGCAGCTTGAAGTCTATACAGCCTGTTCTCTGCGATGCCCCGCCCACATGTAGATTTTACGTTCATAATGTTGACTGATTTTGGAATCGTGCCAAAAATCACTTATCATTTCATTCATATATCGTTTTTCAGAGCGCAGTGAATTGGGTGCGGCGGGTTCTGATGCGCAGTCGCTTTTGGTGCACCGAATTTTTGCATATTTCCGCGACCGCATCGATACTCGGAGCGATAACAAAAGTGGTGGGTTCTTGCATCTTTTGAATGGTTCAGCCCCACTTTTAAGTGTTCACCCGAATAACTCCCCATTGGGAATTGGTCAGAAACAAATTGGTCCCAGGTCTATTGGACCAAACAAAGTCGTTCATTTTAACCCCCCTTTTCCACCTCAGAGTGCATGCACAGCGCGTTGGACAGCTTGCTGCTGCACCTGTCCGCTTTGCTCGACTGCGTGGAGCACCTGCGCATCGCAGAGGTCAGCCTCACTCCCGATGACGCGGGTCCCGCTGGTGATGGTTGGTTGGGGGGGGGGCAATCGAGGGTTACTTTTTTGGGGGTTTGATTTTTTTTAACGTATGAAAAACTACGCAGTTGACTCTATCTGCTCGTACCCAGCATCTAGCAGCGCATCTGGGGCTTTGGCCCTGGCGCGCCCTTTGATCTCGCTGGTGAACACTTTCGGCGGCGACCCGCAGCTGCATAGGTGACGATTTTGCACTTTATCAAGTGACAAGAATTTGAATAGTTGCGAGAAAGTGCAACTGTTTGTCGAGTGACAATGAGTGTCACAGTTAGTGTGTTGAGCAAAAATGCAACTCAGCTAGAGTCTGAACGAGCATTATTTTTTATACTCATACATTTTGCAACTTCTACTGACGCACTTTCCATTCCAGTACAATTAACATTCATGTATTTCACTTTTATGCACTTGCTCTCAAATTGCACCCAAATTCGTCAATGGTGTAATTTTTTTGTTCATGCGCAGATGGAGCTGTGGGGCGCGTCTGCGTGTGCTGCGCGATTTGTTGCAGCAGATTGGTGATGACGCACATAGATTTGCCGCTGAAAGTGCCGTGGAGGAGGTTCGGCGCTTGAAGATGTTCCCTCTTTGCTTTTTTTGACCTGCCGCTGAAATTCTTGCTACCCGCATGATTGCATGTCAGATATTTCACATTCCATTTTCAAGCCCCTCCCCTTTGCAGTTCAGCCAAGCCCAGGACTCCCTGCGCTCTCGGCTCTCATTGGCACTGCGCCAAAACGGCGCCCCAGCGCACACTAGCGGCCTGTGGGAGCAGGCAAAGGCTGCTGTGCATAGGATGGCATATGCACTGGGTGCCGTGGCTGCGGCGGCTGGTGCCAAAAGTGCTGTGCTCAAGGCACACCAGAAAAGTTCTGCCCATCTGGGTTTGGTGGGTTCTTTTTGGTGGTTCGAGATTTTTGCGACAGTTTGAGATTATTTTCTGTTGTATAATGATGATCTTTTCTGAAAACATTTGATTTTGACATGTCGACATGTTGTAAAATCTTTTTTTAGCGCATTTGAGTGTGCCCGAATCAATTATTTTTATCGCAATCAACAGTAGTTAACCAACACCTAATTTCGGTAAACTCAAATGTGTCAAAACAGATTTATCAGCTTTGGAAGCATCAGTTATCAAATAGTATGTTTAAACCAATTCTCAATGTGTCAATGTGTTTCTCACATTGCAGGGTCGCTCGCAATGCATTGAGGCATTCACGGGGGGCATGGGTGCCTTCCGCAAGGCCCATGAAATGGCTGCCCGCATGAGCGACGCCTGACGCTTCAAATACCCCCCCCCCCCGATCGATTGATCAGTTTTGGATTATTGCTTTAAACATGGTCACAGGTATGCTTGATTTTTTCCCTCTTTGGGTTATTTGTACTTCCATTTGCATTGATTGCGGTGCTGGGGATATTGATTTTGGTTAATTTTCCGTTGATTTAGTGTGGGTGACATAAAACTTTGGCGTTGACATGTTTGTTTACTAAAAATAAGTTAGTTCTTTTTTTCGTAGAATCATTGCCAAATGGAATTTGTGACACTCACTCATTTCTGTCTTTTCTGCTCATTATCAATGTTATTGAGCGTATTTATTTAGTCAATTTCGATAATTTTGCCAATTTTTCACACCCAAAATTAAAATCGCTTTATTTCAAATTAGGTCGCACTCATTACATTTCCATCATGTAATCCCCAATTTTACTCGCGTGCTCAGTGCAAACAAAAATGTTTCGCTGTACATTGTGAATAGTAATTTGAAAAGTAAACTTTTTTCGTGCCCTAATGTAAATATGATAAGAATTTTACACATTGTAAAGTATGGCGTCCGTGAGTATTTGGGAACTGAAAGAAGTCATTTTAGTATTGTAACACGGTGTTTTTACGTGCATTCCGTATTTATTTTATGTTGATTGGATGTACATTTGAATAAATGCGTACCATCCATTTTGCATTTTGATTTGAGTTTTTGTTGTCTTCAATCTAAAAAAACCCTGTAATACCTCGACGTCGGGACGGCAATTTTTCAGCCTGGATGTTCACTTTTATGTGCCACTTTCACCGGGATAGAAAGATAGTTGGGTCGTTTGAGGGGACCCCCTCCCCTACCCCGCCTACAACCCACGGGTATATTTACCTTTCAGCGAAAGTGTTCCTTTCTTGATACGAAACCTTTCTTGATAAGTTGTTCGGGCTAGCATGCAATTAATAAAAGAAGTAAGCACACAAATATGTATGTCCATAAAACGTGGTCATTTATTTTTGATGTACTTATTCACGGTGTCTTCTTATTGCACCATGGTGCATTTTGCACAGATTACTTAAATACGTGAACACCGAATCTTGGCTGCAGTTTGTGAGTAAATGTTATCTTTTAAATGTCTTTGGTGGACTGACTGTAACTAAAATTTGAAATAATTTAGTTTGGAGCCCTACCAGTTTGTCCCAACATATTTATGTATCTTAAACAAAGCTGATGCTTTCCGTCGTTAGCTGCATAGCATCAGAATTTGTGTTTATGTTCATGTTAACAATGTTAACAGTGCTTATGTTACAGTAACACATCACACATTTAATGCATTTGAATTAATTGGATACAATTGTGCAGTTTGTGTACTTTGTATCAAATGTTTATAATGGCGGTCAGGTGTTCGCTGGTCATGTGCAAATGTTTATTTACTTGCCATTAGTTATTGTCTGTATATTCCTATGATGGATTTGAAGCAATGGCATTACATAAGCACATTACAGCAAGTACATTACCTTTATCGTATTTTTGATAATTTGAGAGATACAGTGTAATGTTTGACCGTATTTCTCCGAATCATGGAGTAATCCACCTTAATAAATATAGATTATCTCACATTGCTTGAGAAGTGGCTGTGCTCACGTGTAGTTTTGGAAAAAGCGCCATGGCGCATTCCCGAACGCCAGCGCCAACCGCGAATGGCCCCAGAGCAAAATGGCGCCAAGCGCCATAGCGCTTTTTTCTTTGGCGCTGGCGTTAAGCGCCAGGCACTTTTTGCTTGCGCAGGTAAAAGTAGCGCCAGAAGTGCCGTGTCTCTTTTTATGGGTGTGGCGCCAATGGCGCCACAGCAAAGTAGCGCCAAGCGCCATTCCGCTTTTTCCTTTTGCTCTAGCGCCATAGCACTTTTCCATCACCACTCACATGCTAAGTGGTGAGCTCCACTTTACAAGTGATATAGCTTCATTCACATGAGAAGAGGGTTTTTTAGCTTGGCTGGCCCCGCCCCTTATACTTCTTCTTGGCGCCGTGGGATGAAGGTGCTTTTTATTAAAACGCTTAGGTATTTTGTTGTATAATAGAGTCCAAACGGCGAGGCATTATTTGGCAGAATTCTGTGTTTTGTTTTGAATCAAGTGAAATTTTGTTCACACTTATCCCATCTATATTTATCCGCTGAATTCTAAGTACCGTATTTCCTCGAAATACCCCCCCCCCTCGAAATACCCCCCCCCCCCCTCGTTTGACCCCCCCCCCCCCTCTCGAGACCACTATGAAACAATCACCCCCCCTCTCGAGACCACTATGAAACAATCACCCCCCCTCGAAATACCCCCCCCAAATTGAGTGTAAAGGGAACGTACATGACAATAACTGTAGTTTGTGTTCTGTGTACTGCAGAACACACGTTAAAACAATGTCGGTGTCACGTTAGAACAGTGTACATACCACCTACATACTAATATTAGTCTACAGAACATTATAAATGGCGGTTTTTGTTGCATTTTTCGACGTCAGCGGACGTTTCAGACGACAATTTCGTACTTGGTTTTCAAAAATTTTCTTGTGAAATAATAACCCCCCCCCTCGAAATACCACCCCCCTCCGTTTAACCCCCCCCCCCCTCTCGGGACCACTATGAAACAATCACCCCCCGGGGGGTATTTCGAGGAAATACGGTACATTTATCAATGGCAGCCGTGAAGTATTTATTAATTGTTCAGTTTACTTCTGCACCATTTGTATACCGAAGGTGGTAAATTAGTTAAAATATATTTTACGTGTGTGAAAATAAACGGGTATTTTCGAATTTAAAAATATTTTTGTAAAAATTGTAGTTGCATGAATATTTACCTAGTTGACTGTCAAAAGGTGCTAAATAAATCGTACTTCAACATTCAGATCCACGTAAATACCTCTTATTTTTTCATTTCTGTTAACTTTTATTCATTTCTTTTGCGCATTAGTCATGCCTGATTACCACCGCCCATTCCATGATTCCATTTATTTCATTTCCATTGTTTTTATGCAGATTTTTGAGGTCACGATTTCTCGTTCAAGTCAGTTTTCATTATATTTATTACTCCCAAAAAACGCACATCACTCTGGCACAGGCTAAAAAATGTAAATGTGACTTTGTGTGCTGCAAAAGTTTCATCTGAGGGCAGATCCATTTTGTACATAAGTGCATACACAAATGTATGTAAATAGGTATGTATATTGCACTGTAGCAAATGTAAGTATGTATGTATGTAAATGTAAAAATACAATGTAAGATGACAAAAATTGGCTGGTGTGTGTATACTTATGCAGAGTAGAAATTTTTTGGGCTGTTAGCAAATACAGTCTGCCTGTACATACTGAGTTTTTCAAGCACCTCAGTTTCAGCTATTTATTTGAATTGCCGCCTACAGAGGTTATGGGAATATAAGTCACAATTTTGCTGTGCTCTAAACTTTCATTCATCTAAAGGCTTAAAAAAATGTGTGAAAAATATTATGACCATTCCAAATCTATGAACATTTAGAACACTTGTAAATGTTTCAGGGTTTCCCAGGATTACTGTAGCTTTGTTGTGCTTGGATATGGGATATTTTGAGCCAGCTCAGCTACTGACTTTTGCCCTGAAATTTGCTGTCTCATTTCCCACACGATCAAATATCTTGTGTACACATTTGCATTTACATTTACAAATTGTAATATTTACCTACCCACACACTATGGATTGGCGGGAAGAAAAATCCCTGTCTTAAGAATTGCACATTTTTTCCATAGTATTTACTTGGTAGGTTTTTTTATTGGGGGTGAGGGGTGTAATTGAATAATTTCTTAGTCAGCCATTATTTCGTGTACTCAAAAATGCTTTTACAATTTTTTTCTTTCCGGTAGTGACTGGGTCCTTGGGAAAACATGGCAGGTACATTTTACCAACTGTTTATTGTTCTCATTTCGTGGGGGATTTTTTCTGTCAATTTTTGATCGCTTTGCACTTGCAATTAGAGGAAAAATGTCCCCTTTTGTCGTTAGTAGTTAATTGAATTGCTTTTTTCCCGTTTTATGGCCATTTTCTTTCATTTACACTTGGATGAGCATTTGCATTGTGATATGAAGTTTTGTGGCACTCATTCGAATTGACGGGCGCGTTAATTTGATTGTCCATATTGATAACGTTATCAGATGTCATAAATTAGTATGGCCAATTTATGTTGACGAAAATAAAGATGTTTTGAGGTGTACAGGTTTTTAAATGATGAACAATGATGATAATTACTGTCATATTGAACGGTATTATGATCAATTTGACCATTTTGTGAAATCACTGATATTTTGAACATTTAAGTATTTCCAAATTTGCATGTTGATTGTGATGTGATAACTTGAAGAAGCTCTATTGTGTACATCACTTTTTTGTTCAATTAGCATAATCTTAATTTTATTTTATTGTGAAACTGCACTTCTAAAGATGTGTTGATTACTAATTTGCTTCCTTTCAGAAATTTTATCAAGTACCTAAAAACGCATTCACGTTAACAAAATGTAATTCTGCAGCAATTTTTAATTGAATTTTTTAAACCAAAATAGCCATCCGCCAACCGAAAATGGCGCCGCTCGTCAAGTCAAGATTATGTACCCAAATAGCGCAAATAGAACTGTGCAAATGCCCAATCAAAATGCGTAATCGCTCACTCACGCCCATCAATTATGGCGCGCCGCGCGTTTGCGATTTTTGCTGAGTAATGTATCAGAAATTTTTGTGAAATGGGCGTCCGTTTTTACACCTGAGCGACGTTTGGAAAAACAACACCGTAATTTACCTAGTTTGAATTCCGTTTTCAGTTTAAAGAATTTCGTGTCATCTTCGTAAATAACTGGTGCCAATTACTCACCTAACTAAGTAATCAGTAACTGTGCTTGTAGATGAATGTCAAATGAACTT
Source organism: Sphaerolaimus hirsutus (assembly GCA_964036195.1). Taxonomy (NCBI): domain Eukaryota; kingdom Metazoa; phylum Nematoda; class Chromadorea; order Monhysterida; family Sphaerolaimidae; genus Sphaerolaimus; species Sphaerolaimus hirsutus. The sequence continues at coordinate 19,865,993 of OZ038451.1, read as the reverse complement.
TTAAATTAGAATACACTTGAGCCCAGTCCCAAACCCTGTAACATGCCCATCAAAATGTTAAATGTCGTGTAAAATGCCTTGCAAAATGGCTACCGTGTTGTCATTTTTCTGGGCATTTTCCATGACTTTTGACACTTTGCATGACATTTTCCATTTAACAGGGCTCTTTACATTTGACATTTTGCAGGGCATTTTACAGGGTCTTTACTATCCAGTGGTCTAGCCACTCAATTAGAACACAGGAATAACTCTGCACTTAAAAGAGGATTAGGATAATCCATGCACTGCTGTGCAGTGCGATCAAAAAGGGGGCCGTAGGCCGCGGGCAGGTTATTCTTGTTCATTTGCACTTCTCGTAATTATGCCACGGGAGTCCAGACGGCGAGCGAGGTCCAGATCTACGTCTTGGTCGACTTCAGACGACGACAAAAAACGCAGTTCTCGCAAGCGCAGACACGCTTCGAGATCGCGTTCGAGGTCGAGCGAATCTTCGGTCGTCAATTCGTCGCAAAATGTCAACTTCGACATGCCTGCGAAAGAGGTTTTGCTGGCCCGCGCTTCTGGCGGCCTGAAACCTCGTCCAGAATCAGCTGTGCCCGTTATCTCGGATCAAGATTTGGTCCGTTTTTGTGATCACGAGTTTTTTCAAATTCTCTGATCATGGCTTGTCAACTGCGTGTCAACTCTGTGTCAACTCAGGTACACGCCGCTGTTGAGCGCGAATCGGTGGCCGACTCGGCGTTGGCAGAGTCGCAGCACGCCCTCGAGGACGTCAACTTGTTGCCCGACGACACGTATGGCCACGGCGACAACGACGGCGACAACGCGCTCGACGATGGCAACAACGAGTTGGACGAGGACATCGACGCGAATGACTCGAATTTGGACGCAAACCAAGTTCGTCATTGTGTTTTTTGCTTTCATTTGTTGGAAATGGGAAAATATTGAGAATTTTCTTGTCGGATGTTTTTTCGGGTTATTCTTTTAACCCATTATGTCCACTTATTTTCCACTCATCGGCAGGCCCTTGACGAACTGCAACGCGGTGCCGATGAAGATGCCGAAGCCCACCTACACGATGGCGGTGGCAAGCGTCCTCCGGCCGACACCCCGGAGGAAGCGTTGGAGCGTGCCAAAGCGAACCGCGGCGCCATTATTTCGCCTCAAGTCAAAGCCTGGGTTCACAAGCACCAGAACGCACATCGCATGGCCGGTTTGGTTCGACGCGCTTTCAGACAGAAGTATGGCCGCACTGGAAACATTCTCATTGAGTTGGTTTCGGGGTTGCCTCCTTTTTGTATCGGCACAAATTGTGTTTTCTTTTCATCGCAGTACTCCGCCGAGACGCGACGATGAATTTAGTGATAAGGGCATTTGGGGTGTCGCGCACGCAAAAAATAAGGAGGGTTTGATCGCAATCCAACCCTCTGCTTTCAAGCTTCTCAGTGACAAGCTTTTTCGCTTGCATGACACTGTCACTGAGTCGGCTAGAATTGCGTACCAATTGGGCGATTTGCTTGGCTCCATCAAGCAGTTGGACCCTGCCGAGGTGTCTGACGAGATCAAGTCGGATGCCATTACGGTCAATTTCTGTTTTGTATTACTTTGAAAATTATTCTAAATTTGGAAAATTCAAATTAGAAAAAATTTTAAAATTCCAGCACGCCTTCAATTCTTGTAATTGGGCGGCGACATACAATGCCGATATCACTCATCAATTGGCGGCTATTAGGCGGTACGCCAATGTGATGCCATTCTGTCGGCACAAATCTGCGATGCAACTCAAAAGCATCTACGAAGATCTGGATGCAGAAGGCATCAATTTTCGTGCATCCAGAGAAATTGGTTAAAATTTATGAAATTTCAATCTTTTTCTTAGTTTCACAATTCTAAAATTGTGAGCAAGAAAATTTTTATGCTCAGGAAATTTTCCGTCGCGCGAGATGGCCCCGCCTCTTTTATATGGGCGTGCCTTGAAAAAGCGTCTGCACGCGAAGTTTAAGGATCGCCACAAGGCGGAGAATGTCATTGGAGACCTATTGGGAAATGGTGCTTGTCAATTTTGTGCATTTGTCACAACTTGATTGTATTGACATTAATTTTCTCTTAATCTCAGATCGTGCGGTGCAACAGCAGCAGCAAGTCCGCCGTGCACCTTCTCGCGTCAATTCCATGCCGGCAAATTTCCAGCGTTCGTTTCCGCGGCAGTTTGCGGCGCAGAGGCCGAATTTCAGGAGCTATGGATACTCCAATCGGTATGTTTTTTATCGTGGAAGTTTGTTGAAGCGGTCGATGTTTTTTGAAGACTCGGTTTTTTACTCAGTGTGACTGTTAACCGAGCCGCTTTTCGATTATCAAATATCGGTGAAAACATTACGGCAAAGAAGGTTTATAGGGCTTCTTTGGAAGTTCCACATTGTTTGGACAGCTCTATATTTGAAAATATTTCGGCGCCAGAACCCCCTGTGGTATCTGGACGTATTCGTTTTGCTTTATCCAATTGGAAAATTGTGACTTCCGATCCATGGATAATTAAAATTGTCAATGGCGCTGAATTGGGCCTGTTTAAAACACCAATTCAAGCTAAACCTCTTTTACCCTTGCATTTTGATGAAGTTCATGCGAAAGTCATTGATGATAGAGTAGAAGAAATGATTACTAAAGGCGCAATTTCAGAAATTCCCTTTCAAGATGCAAAATTTGTCTGTCGCATTTTCACGGTTACTCAAAAGTCAGGCAAAATCCGACCAATTTTGGATTTATCACCATTGAACAAGTTTATTCACGCGCCTAAATTTAAAATGGAAACTATCAATAGTCTGCGCACGGTGATTAAACCTGCCGACTATATGGGAAAATTGGATTTATCGGATGCTTATTTCACTATTCCGATTAGAGAGGATCAAAGACCCTTTTTGCAATTCTTTTGGAATGCCAGATTGTTTCAATTTTCTTGTCTTCCGTTTGGACTTTCCACGGCGCCATTTATTTTTACCAAACTTATGGCTCCGGTTGTCGCTTTTTGGAGGGCCAGGGGTATAAGATGTCTCATTTATCTTGATGACATCATTGTCTTGGCTGCTTCGGCTCAAGTTTTGCAGCAGCAATTGGAATTTTGTATAGTCACATTAAAAAGTCTAGGATTTTTTGTGAACCGAGACAAGTGTCAATTAGAACCATCCAACTCGATCGAATATCTGGGCTTGATGGTTAACTCGATTTCTATGACTTTTCATGTGCCTGTTCTGAAACAGAAAGAAGTCATGGAAAGAGCTGAAAGAATTTTGGTGGCTGATACCATTAGTTTGAAAGTTTTGGCATCATTTTTGGGTTATATTAACTTTTTGTCAACTGCATTGGAACCCGGTGCTGCATTTTGTCGGGAATTACAGTTTGTCCTGATAGATGGGTTAGCGAGTAGCAAATCTTTCCATCATCAGGTCGCCTTGCCCTTTCAAGCTAGAAATGAGCTTTTTAAGTGGCTTCACGAGATGCGTTCTTGGGATGGTAGACCCATTAACCCCCCTAAAATCGATGTTGTTATGGCTTGTGATGCCAGCGATTCGGGGTGGGGAGCAATTATCGATGATGGTAGAGAACACGGATTTTGGTCGCTCAATCAGCGCCAATTGCACATTAATGTCCGCGAGTTATTAGCAGTGCGTTTTGGACTTAGAGCTTATGCGGACAAAGTAGATGGTAAGAATGTCTTGGTGCAGACAGACAATACCACAGTTAAGGCCTACATCAATAGGCGTGGTGGCACTCGCTCACGCCTATTGTCGAGGATTGCTTCAAAGCTTTGGCAATATTGCCTGCAGCGAAAGATTTCTCTTGTCGCTCAGCATATTCCGGGCATTTACAATATTTTGGCGGATAAAGCATCTCGTTTCAAACTTGATCCGTCGGATTGGAAACTTGACACAGAGATTTTTCAGCAGCTAAATGCTCTCTTTGGCCCCTTTCAATGTGATCTTTTTGCAGCTGATCACAATAGGCAATGTGATGTGTTTTGTTCTCGAATTTCGCATCCCGATGCATTCGCCATCGATGCGTTTTCGATATTTTGGAATCAATTTTCCATTTCCTACGCATATCCGCCTATTTGCATGATCGGCGATGTGCTACGGAAAATTTGGCTCAATCAAGCAACTGTTTTGCTTATTGCTCCCATGTGGCAGAGAAAGTTTTGGTATCCAATTCTTTTGGATCTGTGTGTTATGGTGCCAATCTTGCTCCCACCTTCGGCTCAATTGATTTCTAGACCCGATGGTGTGTTTTTTCAAGTATTTTTCTTTTGTCTTAAATTTTACATTTTTCTTTGTTTTTTAGGATCGACGCACCCTCTTGTAAAAACAAGATTGAAGTTAACAGCGTGGCTGTTATCAGGAGTGGATGTTTGTCGGCAGGATTTTCTGCGCCAGCTGCCGATCTGGTTGCAAAATCCCTCAATCCTGCAACGCACACACAATATTCAGCTGTGTGGCGTCGCTGGCACTTTTGGTGCGCTTCAAAATACTATGATCCCTTTCGGCCGACTGTGCCCCAGGTTGCAAATTTTTTGGCTTTTGAACATCATAGAGGTCAAAGTTATGCTTCTATTGCTTCGATAAAATCTGCACTATCATCAGTTTTATCCCCTTTTATTGGAGACATTCTTTCTACCAGTAATATCTTGAAGAGATTGTTGGCAGGCATTTATAAAATTAAGCCTCCACAACCCCGTTATTCTTCTATTTGGGATCCTTCGGTAGTTATCAATTTCATCAAATCGAATTGGAATGATAATGATGCTTTGTCATTATTGAATCTTTCTATTAAAACGGTCACGTTACTTTCTCTCGCCCGCCCTTCTAGAGCGGCAGAGACGGCTAATATTGATAGGCATTCTGTCCAAATTTTGGCGGACAAATGCAATTTTAATTTACTTAAACCTACTAAAACTCAAGTTTCGGGACCCTTGAAGCAAATTTCTATTCAAAAACTTCATGCGGATTCTGATATTTGTCCTGTTAAAACTTTGATGGATTACTTATCCAGGACTAATTCGTTAATTTCTAATTCTACGAAACGTTTGTTTATTATTTCTAGAAAACCTTTTAACGAAGCGTCGGTTGACACTGTTAGGAGATGGTTGTTATCCGCTTTACAGTTGTCAGGTATCCAAAAATTTTCTGCGCACAGCTTTCGTTCTGCTTCTGCGTCGAAAGCTTTATTTCATGGTATTCCATTACAACAAATTTTGGCCGCTGGCCAGTGGAGTTCAAAATCTAATGTTTTTTACAAACATTATAATCGTTCCGATGCGATTATTGATAATTTTGCGTCGGCAGTTTTGCTCGAGTAAGCTTTTAACTCGTTCTAATTGAGTGGCTAGACCACTGGATAGTAAATTATTAATTAGTCGAAAATCAATTGAAGACTAATTGATTTTGCTAGACAGTGGTCTAGCCACTCCAAACCCTCCCTTCCCACCCGTGTAACTCTACTCTTACTCTCGCAGTGGTGGTGCCTCGTCTTCGGGTGGCCAGCGTCAAAGAGCTCAGCGCGGAGCCAGTAGTTCAGCAGGTGCTGCACGCGGCCGTTCAACCAACAGAGATGGTCAAAGGCAATAGGCTGATTTCTTTGAGATTCTAAGTGTATATCAAGTCCAAATATGCTTTATTTTTCTTGATATTGGGGGGCTCCGCCCCCCAAACCCCCCGTTCTTTATCCAAAGATTTCAATTTTTACATTTCACGGAAAATTGGAATTCAACAGATCAACCCTAATTCATTTCATTGGATTTGATATGCACTCCATTCGTTTTGTTCGAAATTTCGAGTGCGACTGCGTGAACGTTTAGTTGAGTCAGCGTTTGTTATGCTGCTTTTTTGATGATTGCAAATTTCATTTGAGGCCTGTGTGTTTATTCAAATGAATGGTCAAAACGTTGAATCGAATCATTTTATTAACGTCACGTTGTATTCAAATCTAAAATATTTGAAAGTCGAAAATAGCCATTGAAGACTAATTGTCATTATACTCGAAGTGCAAATGAACCTTGAATAACCTGCCCGCGGCCTACGGCCCCCTTTTTGATCGCACTGCACAGCAGTGCATGGATTATCCTAATCCTCTTTTAAGTGCAGAGTTATTCCTGTGTTCTAATTGAGTGGCTAGACCACTGTCTAGCAAAATCAATTAGTCTTCAATTGATTTTCGACTAATTAATAATTGGATTGGCGCTTGGTCATTTATTACTCGTCACCCCACTACACTTTCTACATTATTTACCATTGATAAAATTACTTGTCAACCCGCCAGGAATTAAATTGTTTCCTGTAAAATAAAATATTTATTTCATAATATTTTTTCTGAGGGTGTATTGTTTACAAAAAAAGTATACTCCCCTACACATCACAACCGCATTTCTTAAAAAAAAGAAATACCCAAATCAGCCTCACCCCACAAAAATGGCATCATCACCAAATAACTGTTTCAGTATTACCGAAGTAGTGTGTCTACTGTGCGCCTGTACAGTGTGTATTGAAAGTTTCCAGTGTAATTGCGGGCGCGATAGTAAAATAAAAACTGCCTTTCTACCGTAATCAGACTGATTTAGACCCACCTTTTGATTACTCAGCGATGGAAAATTTGATGGTTTTTTACCCCGTTTCAAACAAAGTTTTTGTTCACTTAAACTTTCGTTTTTATGAGAAAAGCATTAAAGAAGTCACCAAAGTGCATGACATCAATTGAAGGAATGCAAATATCAAGACACGATTACGATTGCTCGATCATGAACAAGTCACTGTACAAATTATTTAGGTGGTATAAGCAACGATGGAAAAAAACAGAAATTGAACACAGAAACTCATTGAGTTTCTGTGTTTTTGTTTTACACAGAAACACGGAAACTCATAAATTTTGAAAAACTCAAAACTCAAATGAGTTTTTTTTGGAGAACACAGAAACACAGAAACACGGAAACACAGAAAAGTTTTTTTGAGTTTTTGTGTTTTTTTCAGTGAAGCGATTGAATGCACATTAATTCAGTTATACTAAACAAGATAAGATAAGCATGTATAGTATGCAAATATGTACAGTATGTACCGTATTTCCTCGAAATACCCCCCGGGGGGTGATTGTTTCATAGTGGTCCCGAGAGGGGGGGGGGGTTAAACGAGGGGGGGGGTATTTCGAGGGGGGGGGGGTTATTGTTTCACAAGAAAATTTTTGAAAACCAAGTACGAAATTGTTGTCTGAAACGTACGCAGACGTCGAAAAGTGCAACAAAAACCGCCATTTAAAAGGTTCTGTAGACTAATATTAGTATGTAGATGGTATGTACACTGTTCTAACGTGACACCGACATTGTTTTAACGTGTGTTCTGCAGTACACTGAACACAAACTACAGTTATTGTCATGTACGTTCCCTTTACACTCAATTTGGGGGGGGGGGTATTTCGAGGGTGGGGGGTGATTGTTTCATAGTGGTCTCGAGAGGGGGGGGTCAAACGAGGGGGGGGGGTATTTCGAGGAAATACGGTATTCACATTTTATAATGGTACAAAAAAAAAATTCAAGATGGCATGCACATCTCATGGTGGATTTGACAATTTAAGTTTCGACATTTAAGTGTACCTTATTACCTCAAATTAACCCCCCCTTGAATTAACCCCCCTCAAAATGGACTGGTGAAATAATCAGCCCCCCCTCGAAATAGCCCCCTCCGGGATGATGTACATCATGTATCCAATGTACATGATGTATTTATTACTGCTAATTTGCATCGCAGCTACACATAGACTGTACTAGGTTGTGCAGCTATCTACATGTTTATTTCAAATATATCCTGTTTGGACACATTTATAACCTGTTTTGGTTACGTAAATGCCTACTATTTTCGTTGATCCTTACAAAACTTTCTGATGAAATAATAAACCCCCATGGGGGTATTTCGAGGTAAATGGTAGTTGTAGTTCAAATCAATTCCGTAGTCTTCCATACAGTGCATATCCATTGAAGAATTTTGGAGTACTGCGTAAATTGTCGTTTCTGGGCATTTTGTTGCTGGTGTTGTGATGTTGATGTCCTCATTGTGGACATTTTTATGGACTTTTTGACACTTGAATGAATACACAGATGTTATGTGGGGTTAAAACATGTGTAAAACCAACATTTTATAAGAAAACCACTGTTTCCAGATCGAAATGCTGTAAATCAAAATTTTTTTGGGGAAAACTCGATTTTCTGAAAAAACTCGAGTTTTTTAGAAAAAAAATCAAAAAATCGAGTTTTTACAAAAAAAACACAGAAATAAAAACAGAGTTACTCAAGTTTTTTTCGAGAAAAAAACTCAAAACACAGGTATTCATTTTTGAAAAACTCAAAACACAGAAAGTGTTTTTTTTTGGAGAACTTACCCATCGTTGGGTATAAGACACACCCTTTTCAGTGACTCACTATTTTGACTCAGGTGTGAAAATGAGACGCACAAAAATTTTCTGTGAAATGTTTGCCTAGTTTACTAAATGAGTAGATTTTATGAATATTGTAGAGCTCTGTAAGTGGGTAGACGAAATATTGAATACATTTGCATATGCAGAGCTGCCAGTGCAAAATTATAAGTGCAGGCAAAAACTCGAATTGTAAACTGACTGACATTTAGGTGATCCCGTCGGTTGAAAACTGCACAGTTATGGTTTTGCATACGCAAATGTAACTACACAGAAACTTTTCATGTAAATTTTTATCCCCTTGGCACTTTTCCAGCCGTGCGCCATACCAATCAGCGGTACCCGTTTGGTGTTTATTATATTGAGTGGTGGTGCAGAAGTCTATATTCCTTTCTTTTCACTGGCAGCAAGTCGTACACATCGATATCTGGAACTATTAATCGAATGGCCTTGATTATGTTATCTGCAGAGTTTGCATTGCGGCTATAACTTTTTGACGGGGTGTTCGAGTTTGTATATATTTATTTGTGTTTGATTTTGGCTGCCAATGGAACAGTTTTAGTGCATTGCTGCCAGCGTGTTGAGTGCATGTCTATGTTATGTGTTTGATGCATATAACATACATACGTGCATTATCCATTCAACATGTTATCATTTGGTTTGTGTGGATATAACATTACTCTGATGGCCTATTTTACACTGCTGAAATTTTGATGCTAGCAATGGAGGGGTGCCACTGGCTAGGTTCAATTAGTTATGACTGAACGTTGGACTTCCTGATTCTAGTCACGGTCCTGATCCTTGTCTCAGCAAATCGAATTACCCATCCTGCTCTGAATTCCAGTATTGATATTTTCTGTGTCCTTTTTTGGCTGGTCCCACTCGAACCCTAATTTTGATATTGTTGGTAGTTTTTTGGACAATTTGTGCATGGTACTTTTTAGGGCCAGTTTTTTGTTATGACACTTTTTATCAATAAGGTTTCATACTGACATACTTGCAATCACAAATTTGTTTTCTCAACGAAAAGATGATATGTTGGCTGCTGTTATACAGTATTTTGATTGGATTTATTCAACTTTTTAGTGAGACATAATGTTTAATCTAATGACCAGAGGTACAGTATAGGAGTGGGAGGGGGATCATGATATTTGAACCTTGTTTGTATAAAGGTGTTCAATGTACTTGATTGTTTGTCATACTTGTGTTATGCTCCTTCAACATGTCATGTTTCACAGTAATTTGTGGCAACTTTTTGGAAAATTAATTGAGATGATTTTGAATATCCATACAAGCACTGTAAACAGTTTGTATTCCACCTTGCTTAGATAAAATCAACAGAAGTGTAAGTCCAACAATACTATGCATTGTGCTTGTGGTGAGGTCAATCACTGTGGATGTGTGTGATACGCGCTTGTATGTTATACGCGCGCCATCGTTTACAGTGCGTGTTGACCTGTGGCGACCTCGGCATGTGCCCAGAACTTTATGAGGTGTGGCTCGTTTATTTTCGCTCTGTTTTCTAAGGATGTTTTTGGTCAAATTCTTCATTCACACATTGTATTTTTAACAATATTCCATAATCATTAGTTGACCATTGGGATACAGTTTTCATGAATCGTCAACGTTTTTAAGTTTGAAAATGCGTCTATAATCCACTGGAGACACTTTCAACAACATTTCCCGCATTTCACTACTCACCATTTGGTTGCACCAGACATGACTGAAGATTTTTTTGTTTTGAAATTTATGACATTTGCCACTTGGCTTGTCTCTGAATTTGGACGTAATTTAATTTCATTAGTTTCATTGGACATCGCCTGCTGGTGATTAATGCTGCTCTATCAGATTGACTCGACTCAGCAATAGCGCAAAATACTTTATCGGGCCGCACAAAAAATTGAGCCAGTAATTTTTTCCAGTCAGAAAAGCAATTTTTCGAATAAAAATGCATACCTGTGCTGATAAAATTGCGGGATGCGGGACTAGAAATCATTGTCCCTCCTTTTTGCATTTGCACATGTTATGCATACCATCTTGCAATTTTCAATCTGCACAGACCAATTCCCCCACCAGCCAAGTGTGCACAACCAACTTCGACGTGTGATGTGCACTTATACATTTCAGCGCGGGCAGCCCGGTTATTACAGTGCGCCAAATACTGGAGGCGTATGAACTTCGCATGATTACCACAAGTCAAACCAAGTCATGATGGCTCTATTTAGTTTTAGTGTTTATTGATAGTGTCCCAGTTTGATGCGTTTCCGCCATTTGTCTGTACTCTGTCATTGTTGCCATTTTGGACGTGGTTTTCAGAATTTTGGTGAATGAATGGAGTTACTTATAAATCGTTGTATTTAGTGGAAAAATAATTGCACGTAAAAGTAAGCCTAGGAAATGCCTGCATGTCCACAGGGATGGGCTCTTCAGTGATTTTTTGCATGCTTATCGACCAATTTCATGGGTATCTAGGTGCAGATGAACAACTCGATTTAATTACTGGAATGATAAAAAATTGAGGCACTTCACAGATCTTACATTTACACGTGCAAATCAATTTGCACAGGCACCTTCTGTACCCGCTTATTTTAGGCTCTTTTTCCGAGAAAATTGATTGGAATTTTTTCGGCACATTCCTTACTTATCTGGATTTTGCTGTCTATTCGATCGATTTTCATCTTTCAAGCGACCAAAATTCCGTCGATTATCGTAAAAATCGGCAGTCGCGCTGCACAGTTTAAGTGCGGTCGCCGCGGAGGTAAACGGTGAAAGTTTCTCTTTGCCAAATATTTAAACAAAAATACCTGGGGAAACCTACGTATTTAGGGAATTTGTATGTATCGCTTGCCAAATCCCAGTTTTTGTCTGCCTTTGATTTATAAGAAATTTCACGCATTTGATATTTAGTCCTTTTTCGCTCTCGTTTTTGTGCGCCGCAACAGTTTTGTCTTTTGGCCAAGTCAACTGTTTTTCCTCTATGAGAATTGAGGTGTCTATCACACACACCTCGTTGAAATTATAGCGCCAACGCCATTCAAAGCGCCATTTACGCCACAGCGAAATGGCGCTAGGGTCCGTAGTCCGAGTCAAAAAAGTAGTCATTCTATTTCTTCAAAATTCTTCCACAAACATAATTATTTAGCACATGCAGTTTTGTCTTAATTTTCCCAGAGCACTCCCAGACCCTGATGAGCCCTGTAAGATGTCAAATGTCATGCAACGTGTCTAAAGTCATGGAAAATGCCCTTCAAAATGGCAACTCTGTTGCATTTTCCATGACTTTTGACACTTTGCATGACATTTTACATTTTACAGGGCTTTTTACAGGGTCTGCTGGGAGTGGCACCAGTGATGCTGTGTCGATTGATTTGAATTTATCAAATTTGATCTGAATAAATGTAAATATGTACAGATAGTCCGAAACCAAAATCTGGTTCGCTAGAAAGTTATTTCCAGATGGAACGTGTTCCCTATTTTTTGACAGCCTCGGCGCAAATAATTAATCTTGGGACGATATTTATCATTTAGACGTTAATAAGGGCGTTAATGCGTGCTTCTTTCATTGTCAGCACCGATATACCTATTTAAAAGGTTTTTAAACACTTTCTGTGTTTTGATTTTTACTTAATAGGTATGTACCGTATTACCTCGAAATACCCCCAGGGGTTTTATTATTTCGCCAGCAAAATTTGAGGGGGGATAATTCGAGGGGGGGTCTATTATTTCGCCAGAAATTTTCGGAAATTCCCCATACGCAGACGTAGAAAAATCGAACAATAACATAGATTTATATGTGTTTATAGGCATATATTACTGTATATACACAAAAACCCTTCCCTAACGTCACTCAATCATCAGTATTAACGTGTGTTCTGCATGTGGCTGTACACGCTAGTTTACCAACACGGCACGTCGATCAAAAATGTAAACTGAAACGCGACGCGTCGCGCGTCGGTTTACATTTTTGATCGACGTGTGTACTTTAGTTTACGTTGGTGTTTCACTTTCTGGGGTTAGTGGTTTCGGCAAGTCACAAAAGTGCGACGCGTCGCACGATTACACACGAATGTGACACAGCTGGGTAAACTGGAAGTGACGATTATGCGACGCGTCGCATTCGTCGCGCGACGCGTCGTATGCGACTCGCGACGCGTCGTACAGCCAAAAATAAGGAAGGATTTATTCCCCGAGACTTATCAGGTGAGCAGTAAACTAATTTTTTTGACTTTTCAAATTCCCTAACGTATCTTTGTTGCGAAACGTAGACAATTTAGACGTGACAATTACGTTTGTGTGTGTCTGCTAACATTTGTTCTTTATCGTGACTGTTGATATTTCGTTATTTATCGTGACTGTTAATAATTCGTTTTTGTTACTTTTTACTTCAATTTACAAATTGAAATGTACCTAACAGATTTATTGCGTGATTTCATCATGTTGTTACGGATAGAAAAATTAAAAATTACATGGACACGTGATTTGTATGGAAGTTCGACAAAAAGAAATGCAAGTGCGACAAAATAAAATCCAAACTTTGTACTCGCGAATTTTCAATGTATATCTAAAAGTGTAAAAAAAGAAATCATTCTCCTTCTTGCTTCGACAAAAAGAAAGGAAGTGCGACAAAAAAAAATCCAAACTTTGTACTCGCCAATTTTCAATTTAAATCTAAAACTGTAAAAAGAAATCATTCTCCTTCTCGCTGTAACAAAAACTAAGAAAAAACAAAAACAAGACTATATTGCTGTTGACAAGAGTTACACTTTTGAGCAAAATTTAAAACTTGTTTACCTATCTCACAATGCGAAATTTGACAATTGTATACGGAAGAAACTTAAAAAGTACATAACGTTTTCACTTTGAAATGTGATAATTTGCGAATGATGGAAATGTTACAAAAAAGGAACTGTATGAAAACGTAAAATGATAAGAAACTGCATTAAAACGTATTCACTACTTTCAGCACTTTCACATGACTGAAGCCTTCTGTGCATGTAAACCCAGTGTGCATGTGGACCATAATTTTAACTCAAATTCAACAATTTCCATAACTTTTTATATATTTTCACCTTTGAAACGACTAGTCCATGTGTTTTATTTGTAAGAACTATCAATTGCTCCAGAGGAGTCTACCGAATCCCCTGGAGCGTCGTGGAAAGTCAACATGTAGAATACCGCTGACATGCACAGAGGCACACGCCCCTTTCACATTACCAAAAAAAACACATTTCAATCATCAAAATCCTCCAGTTCCTCATAGTAGTCTTCATTGATCGCCTGAGAATGTGTGCAATTTCAGTATACCGTTCTATTTGTTAAAAAGAAGTAAACAGTTTACATCTATGAACATCTGTAATGGTAAACTTATAGAAAAGTTTCCAACTGTTTCCCAGATATATATATATGCACACTGGGGACTGTACATATCAATTACTGTAGAAATACTAAAGTCTAGTAGACACTGCACATAGAAACATGTACAACACCGAAAACCACAATTGAACCCAAGACGTACCGCCAGTCGTTTTGCGTAGCCCTCCTCATCCAAAGGGCAATTGCGCGGCGTCGTACCGGCGCGCGATTGGCGGATCGGCTGTGGCACGGTACGGCGCTGTTCACTGGTCGGCGGCGGTTCGCTTGTCTGCACATTTTCATACTGTAAACATAGATTACAGTACGAAGCAAAATATCGAAGCAATTTTCTATCCTAACCGTTTTGGTCCCGGCAGCCGCTTGCTCGCTCTTCTTTGCACTTTTGCGCGCGCTGGCCGGGGAACTGGCAGCAGTCTGATTCTGAGTTTATATTATCATTTTATAATGGCAACAAAGTTGTACAACAGAAGCACTGCAGACAGAAACTTACTGTCAGGCGGTACCGCTTCGCAGCACATTCTGTGTCCGGTACAGGCTGGCCAGTGCGTTTCTGGGCACTTTGCAACAGCACGACGCCATCGTCGTTCTCGCAGTCCATTTCAGCGGGCTGTAAAAAAGCGGATAGAATTTACTTGCTTCTTAACACTGAATTATAAGTAGGAAAAAAAAACAGAAACTGTCAGTCACCTCGGCATACTGCAGCTGTTGATGCTGCCGCTGCGGCGCCTGCGATGCCACAAACGAGTACGTGATGCCGTCTTCAGTGGCATCGACCTGGTGGCACGACTGCGAATATACATGAGAAATTTCAATTTGCATATGGTATTGCACATGAAGAAGTAATGAAATGTCTTACTAACGTTAACGTTTTGCAGGGCTTGCTGCAAGTGCTGCACTTCAAAGCGGGTCGCCTGAAGCTTGGCAGCCAGGGCAACCTCGGAAGCCTGCCTTTGCATCAAGTGTGCGGCGATGGTCGTCGCTGTGTTCACATTCACCGGTGACGTGTACGGCAAACTCGGTGCTTGCACGTTCTGTTGCGGAGTCGGCAATTTCTGCACCGTGGGCAATTTGCCCTTTTCCGTCGGCACGGATTTCTTGGCTTTTTTCATAGACCCGGCAAGTTGGTCCAGTTGTTGCGTCGGCTGTAAGTACGATATGTCACTTTATCATAATCATAAAGAAATGCACTACTACAAATAAGTACCACTGTGCACACTGATTTACCGAAATATGTATAAGAATGTGTAAATTGGATTTCATCAAAAGTAACAAGAAGTAAATCTTTTAAATTACACATTTTCAATTTACGAAAAGATGCATCTTAAGTAGTTTGTTGACACAAAAGAAAGAGTGCAATCCTCACAATTTGAGCCAGGTATTGTACCAGACTGTCATCTTGGTCCGGTTCGGCAACTTTCGCCTCCTGCTGCGGAAACGCAAAGTTGCCCGGGTTTGTTTTCTGATGTAAGTAACATTAGTAGTTAGTACAGGGTTGTTAGTTACATGCTGTTTACGTACATCATGAAACACCACCGTTATACTCACCTGCACCGGCGTGACGTTGTAGTCCATTTCCGCGTTCTTTTGCGGCGCGGCGAGGGGCGACACAACGAGCCCGCTGGTCCTGCGGCGGCGGCGTTCGAGCAGCGCACTGCCAGACGGATTGGCAGGCGGAGCCGCAACGATCGGCAAACTGGTCGTTCCAGTATTGGCGGATTCCTACGAAAAGTTAACATCATTTACGAAACGTTTCAAGTAAATTACTTTTTCCTACTTTTAAGTGGTGACGTTGAGATACGTTCAAGGCAACAGTCCCGAAAACACACACACTCCATTCTCAAAATGTTTATCAATCAAATAACCTGGTTCATGATGAAGTCCTCGATCATGTCACAGAACTTGTTCATATCGGCCTTCAGCAGCGTGTTGATCACGCCGATTTCCTGCTGCACCACGCCGATGAACCGGATGTTCTTGATGAAGGAGCAAATGCAGGGCAGTTTGCTGCGCTTCACGCTGTCCGCATTCACGCTTGTGCTCTGCAAATTAGCACATTTGAAAGATATGGTAGAATTGACTGAATACATGACAATAAAGAATAGTTTACCGATTGGGTGCACTGCGACAGCATCCTTTCCATATTTTGGCGCATTGCACGGATCGCTGCAACGTCCATCTTGTCGATAATGGCAGTGAAACAGTGAGTGAAACAGTGAGTGAAACAGTGAAACAGTGAGATAATGGCAGTGAAACAGTGAAATATATATATGGCACACACTGAGACATTTTTGATTCCAAGAATATACACCTTTCTAAGAACCAATTAAAATTGTCAGCCAGTGAAACAGTGAGAAATTTGATGGCTGAAAAATATATATATGGAACAGACAGAGACATTTTCGATTCCATCAATCTACACCTTTCTAAGAACCAATTAAAATTGTCAGCCAGTGAAACAGTGAGAATTTTGATGGCTGAAAAATATATATATGGCACACACTGAGACATTTTTGATCCCAACTTCTGATGCATGAGGTGAACAATTTTAAAAAGATGGGAAAAAGTGATTTTACAGAAGGATTTTGGTATAACAAAAATTTAAATATGGAACCCACTTAGACATTTTTTGATTCCAAACATACCTGCAGAATGTGCAAAATTTTCAAAACAGAAACATGGGGAAATTTTATTTCACATGAAAGATTTTGGTTATACACAAATATAAATATGGAAGCCACTTAGACACTTTTGATTCCAACGGAATATGCAGAAGGTGAAAAATTTTCAAAAGAGAAACATGTGAAAAATGGATCTCACATGAAACATTTTGGTTGAACAAAACTATATATGGAACCCTGTCAGACACTTTTTGATTTCATACATATACGCAGAGTTTGCCAAAACTTAGAAACGGAATTATGGGAAAAAGTCATTTTACATGACCGATTTTTGGTATAACAAAAATATAAATATGAGCCCATTTCCCTACTTTTTTGATTAGTATACGTCTCCATATTTCACCAAAAAACAATCGTACTGAACTAACTTTGGCGGTGATTGTGCCCTTCACCTTCTGCACGCCACTGCTTTTCGGCTGACGATCAGTGCGCTTATCTGGCACGATCGGATCGCCATACTGAAATACGTAAGAGTACATGTATTGAAGAATTTACCAAACTGAACATTCTTATATTGAAACTAACGCATACTTAACATTTACATTTAACGAAAACAAAGTGCAAAAAGGATGAAAGTAAGGAAGTAAACTTACTTCATTCACAGGGGCAGTTCTGTACTCGCACGTCCTGTTGTGCTCCTCCCTCAAGCGCTTCTTTTCCGCAATCTTCCCGGGGCTTTCCGGCGGAATTGGTAGGCCGGCCTCCATCGCCAAGCGCTCTTCCTCATCCTGCAACACATTCAGAAACGTCTAAAACATGTCTCAAGAACACTGAAAGAATTCTTACTGAAAGTAAACTAACGTAAATACCGTGACACCGTGGCTTGTCACAAACGAAGAGCGCAAACTTTCGCTTTGGCTTCTCGGCTGCGGCAGCGTCTTGGCCAACTGTCGGCGTCGAAGGCTTGGCCTTCTCGGCTGTGGCAGTGTCTTGGCAAACTGTCGGCGTCGGGGACTGCGAACCCCCAACAACGACAGTTTTCACGGGCAATTTCTTGGCGGGCGGTACGACGGGCGCGGGCGCGGGCGCGGGCGCGGGCGCGGGCGCGGGCGCGGGCGCGGGCATGGACACGGAAGCCGTAGTGCTTGCAGCGGGTGCAACCACTGCGGACGGCACAAGGGGACCACCGTACACGTTCGTGGCTGCCTCACGTGCCTGCCGTTGCAGCTCCTGCTGCAAAGTGACAGTGTGTGTGTGATCAAACTATCAGTTTACATCTACATTTTACATAATGGGTAAAAGGTGCTACAGTATGTCTGTCACAGTGTGCAAAGTTACACTGTCATGGCAACCTCAGTTTACATCTACTTTTTACATAAGTGGTGAAAACAGCAACAGTAGTTCACGTTGCGCAAACTTTCACGAAAGTGTACAGTGAGGTAATGCCGGAAAGAGAACGTATTCAAATAAAGAAAAAATGACAAACCATTTTTTTCTCTTTCAATTGCAGCCTCTTCTGGTCTCTGCGCCGCTTCGCCCCGATTCTGTCATTTTCCAACTTTCTCAGCCTTCTTTGCTCCTCCATCGACAATTTCTGCTGGCGCGCTCTTTCCTCCTCGCGCGCTTTTTCCTGCTCCTCCAAACGGTCACCGTCAGCCGGGACTTCCGGCTCAGCCGGAGAGTCCTGACTCGCGAACAAATCCTGAAAAGGAACATTGTGTACACTTTTGACACGGTGGAAAGAGAATTCCGCATAGTTGAAACAAATGAAATGTGAGTTTACGAAAAAGCACAGAAGTTTGCTAAATTAGAAATGAATTTAGACAAATTTCAAATAAAGAATAAACTGTGTGTGTAGAAAAAGTTCAGAAACCCATACAAATATAAGTAGCAAACCTGCGACAAAACCCTGCCAAACGAATGTGCGAGGTGATCGTCGGGGACAAGCACGCGCTGCGGCTCGGAAATGTCGCGCTGAGAACTCTGCGCAGCCTGCCCTCTGGTGCGCATGTTTGTGCCTCGGCCACGCACGGGCGGTCCAGTCGGAACGGTCTGAAGTGGGGCAAACGATTTGTAAACATTGGTTGGCTTATCTTGGATTGTAAATATCGCGTTGGCTTGTAAACATTCGCAAATTGTAGATAAATTGGCAGATGTCCAAAACACACTTGTACTCAAACAAAAATGATAACTAGAAAATGAATGAAAAGAAATGGTCAGATAACCAAAGAAATCGGATGAGTAACCTGTTCTGGGGGCTGGCTCTCACTTTTCTGCTTTGGCGGCCGTCCACGTTTGTTTCCATTTTTGCCTTTGCCGCCATCCGAAGTCGTTTCCGCGGTCGCGGAAACGTTTTGCGATCGGCCGCGCGCCATACCGCCCAAAGTTCGGACCATTTTCGACGCGAAATCAATCAAACGGTCTATTTTTCACTTTTCCACAAAATTTTCGCTTTTTATTTCTTATCTGTGAAAGATATGGATTTGTGACAAAAAAAAGTGACACGTCGTGATACAATTTTATGTTATTCATGGTTACTTTTTTTAATGACATGTTTCATTTCTGGCTACATGCCAGAAATGTCTGGCATATGGCCAGAAATCTGAAATATCGATTGACAAAAACTGTCCCCAAAAAAACGTTTCAAAATGGCGCAAGATGAATCCATTTTGGGACAAATGCAAAGAATGAACGAAGCGCTAGAGCGGAATTTGGATGGAACTGCGCCACTAATGCACAATCAGAAGAGACAAATTTTAGCCGCTTTTTTGGCAGTCGGGAACACGTTGTTTTCGTATGATGTGGACAACGACGACGAAGAACAAGAGCAGGAACAGCAGAATGTCGCACAAGAACAGGGTGATCAGGGCAGGAAAAAGTACATGACACCGTATTTACTAGAAAGGGCGCGCTCCAGGGGCAATTACTGGCGAGCTGTTATTGCCTGCAAGAACACCGATCCAGCATGGTTTTACAAACTGTGCAGGGTTCGTTGTTTCACAATTTCTGTTATTTACGTAAAATATACAGACGTATATAACATCACTTACTGTGTTGTGACATTTTCATGTTATTGTTTACAACAACATTGCAATCGAACAGTAAACTGATATGTATGAATGAACTCAGTTTACCGATAACGTTCACAATGATTACAAATTAATTACAGCTGTGGCCAACTGAATTCGAACAGCTGCACGCGATGCTTACAGCTGTCGACCCTGAAACTGGTGAACAGTACCTGAGAACACGAGATGAAAGAAGACACATCGCTGTAGTGACAACAGAAATGCGACTGTTTTACTTTCTGTATACATGCGCAAACGGCCGGGAAGTTGAAGATTGTGCCGGCCAGTCACAGGTGATACCATTTTTCATGCTTTTAGATTGCTTTATAGTTCATTGTATTTTGGAAAAACATTTACAGATTTCCGGCGCTACGATTAGAACGATTATTGACGAAGTGTCCACCGGAATAGTGAAAGTTTTGAAGGACCACTTGAAACCTATGGGGAGTGATTTAGGGCAAATGAAAGATTTCGCGCAGCAATACTGGAAACTGTGGCAGATGCCGAACTGTGTGGGGAGTCTGGATGGCAAACACATCCGTATTCGCAAACCCGCTGGTAAGTACATATCATTTTACGCATTCTACTTTTGCCCTCATGTGTGTTGTTTCCAGTAAACATAAACATGGTGAGTCGTATGCAACGTCACGGTAAACTAAGCGTCGCATTTGCGACGCTTGCGACGCTTGCGACGCGTGCGTCGCCTTCAATCAGAAATAGTCGCCAGTTTACCAAGGTTGCAAATTTTTTTGTGAAAACGTCGCTTTTCGTCGCATTTTGCGTCGCAAACGTCGCAAAATCGTCGCTTTTGCTTGAGTTTAACCGCAACCCCCACCGATTTGAAAGTAACTTCATTTGGGTCATGGGAATGTTGTGCAAATGATTTTTGGATGTACTTGTAGAGAAAAAAATTGCGCTTCTTCTGACGTACCTGGCTTCTCATAAAAGTGATCCAAAAAAAAGTTATGATTTTTTTTAAAAAAGGGCCAAATTGCGCGACGAAATGGCGACGGTCTGGCGACGGTCTGGCGACTGTAGAAAAATGACTAAATTCACAGTGATGGGAAACTGTGCAGTGAGGTGGAAATGTTTACAGTTACAAAAGTAAATGAAAAACGCCTTGCAGAGGGTGGAACGAGATACTGGTGCTACAAGGGCTTCTCGTCGATTATACTGTTCATCAGCGCCAGCGCAGATTTGAAAATTCAGTACGTGGACATCGGTATGCCGGGGTCACAAGCAGATGGTGCTGTGCTGATCACGTCTGATTTCGGGCAGGATTTGATGTGAGTTTACATCCTTTTTGACATGTTCCAATGAGGTGCTATACATTTACACATGATAAAAGTGATACATTTACACAGACATGGCAGAATGCTTATGGCGCCACCATGCTTGCTGCCCGGTGCAGATGCCAACGAACCTGCAAATACCATTCCGAGTTATTTTGTGGGTGATCAAGCGTTCGCGTTGCGCAAGTGGTGTATGGTGCCATATGCGCTGCATGCAGATGACAGCCAGCGACACTTCAACTATCGGTGTGTTTGAATATTGTGAAAGAAGCGTTGTTTGGTAAAACTGAAATCTAAATTTGACTGCAACTACTGCAGCTTATCCCGAGCTAGGCGCACTGTCGAATGCGTCTTTGGTATTTTGGCTGGCAGATGGCGCATACTGATGACCTGTATCGCGATGGAACCGCCGCGCGTACAAAGACTGGTTATGGCCTGTTGCCACCTGCACAATTGGCTGCGTGATATCCGCGGGGAAAGTGCTGCCAACCAATTTGATGAAAATGGCGATGAAAAACCACAAGATGACCCGAACGACACTGTTGAGCGAAATGTAAGTTTACCTTGCATATTCACTGTTACAATTCAACATCACATAAATTCATTCCCATACACAGCTGCAGTGGCGACCAGTGTACGACAACATGGATACGATCGATAACGTGCCAATCCGAAGGGACGTTGACGAAAGAGATGCGCGCCCCATCAGGGATGCAATCAAGGAGTGGATGATGACGGACGCCGGTCGTGTTCCGTGGGTGAATCCCGCTGACTGCTGAATTTGCAACTACGTTGAATATAAAAATCAAACTGAAATATTTCCGTTGCAGTGGCAGTTAGCATTAAAGTGGCACTGGAATGGTAAACTGATGTAACAAATACAAAAAATTCATTTTCATGCTATCTGCTACAGCTACACTTCATTTTTCGATTGCAACCGGTTATAATGGTTGTTATGTAGTACACTGTCGTTGAATGGACAATTTTCATTCACTATTCGATTTTTGGCTGATTTTTTTTTTTTTAATTGTGATTAAATCATAATTCGCAAAGTCTTTCGTTTCACGCCGCGAAAAATTGTGTGATGTGTGCAGCTAATGTTCCTCTTTCATGTGTGATTTTTTTTTCCGGATTCGGGCTTTCCGTTCACGTGCTAGTGATTTATTTGCGTTTAATTGAAATAAAATCATAAAAAATCGAAAGTTTATATTTCATGTCCGCTGTGTACACCAATCGATAGCGCAACGAAAACTGATAATTTGGAACGTTTCAATAAACGAAAAAACGTAACAGGTGATTTTATAAAAATTTATTTCCACAAAAAAATGATAAATTCAATAAAAAATCCAATGTTGCACTTAAAAATATTTTAAAAATTTTGACAACATCTACACAACGTACTGTACACGATGACGCAAAAAAATTGCATAAACAATGCTCCGTTCTTCCACAATTAAAGAAATTAGAAATTAACGTTTACAGCGTAAATTCACATCACAGGCAAACTTGAAAAAAATAAAGATGGCGGCCTAAACTCCGCCCACTTTTACTATGCGTGAATTTAGCCGGTAAACTAAAAAATGGAGTTTACCGCCAGTAAACTGAAAACGCCAGTAAACTAGTGTGCGCGGGGCCATAAGTACAGATCACAAACTGCGGTATTTGTCATGTACGTTCACGTTACACTCAATTTTAGGGGGGGTATTTCGAGGGGGGGGGGGTTATTATTTCCTCAGCCGAAATTGAGGGGGGGGGGTATTTCGAGGGGGGGTCAATTCAAGGGGGGGGATAATTCGAGGTAATACGGTATGTAAATATGTTGTCATTTAGTGTTTTTTTTGTTTAGCACAATATTTCGTTTTCTCCCATCAACTTCCAAATCCAAAATGAACTCCTGCTTCCAATTTTTAATTTTTTTCTAGAATGTTTCCAGAGTGTTGTCTAGAAACACAGATCCCGATCGGTTCTGTGTTGTTGAATAGAACGGGTATTTTTTATACCGGTGAACTATCACACACTTTTTCAACACTTTATGTGTTAACGTCTGCGCGCCCGTCCCGATTTCTCTATATAGGTAAATAGTTACCTGAACCCAGTTGTGAATCCGACCAATTGATCAAATGACAGTAAATATATTTTTATCTTCATTTGTGTTGTTTTTGCATGCATCGATAGCTTTTGTTGTTAACAAAAAACAACGTTTTTTCTCAGTGCAAACACATACCGTTTTTTATCTAAAATTGGGAATATGCCGCGTTTTTATGGGGGGGGGGGATCATTAGAATGAATTTTTTGTCGTTCAGCGATGTCCGTCTTGTTTTTGCCGTGGTGTTAATTATCACAGTGTTATGTTGTAATGAATTTTCGGCTCGAATGTTTTTTATATACTTCTGCTTTCTGCATTGTACCAGACTTTTACTACATTTCTGCTTGTATACTTTGTCACCTGAAAAGAACATCCACAGAAACTTTTTCCCTTACAGGCGAACACCAAACCACCAGGCCAGTCGGCCACAATCCACCAGGCCAAAACTGACCAATTTTCACATTCAAATTCTGTGTGAAAAACACTGAAAAACCATCTAATTAAATTCAGTAACTAGATTGTGAAAAATCTGTCATTTATCAATCACAACAATAAAGATAGATATTCAAATTGGTCAATTATACACATTTTATCAATTTATCGATCGGATAGATCAGTGCAGCTGACTAGCAGAGTGTCAGCGCGGCAGCTTCGCACCATGCGAGCTGTGGTGCTGTTCGGCTTTGGCCTGTTGCTGGCTGCCGTTGGTGAGTACTGGGATTTTGTGCCTAATTTTTGTGACTGAGTGGGTGGAAAATGGATTTCAAGCAAATTCAGTATGCTTTTATGTTCCAAGCACACCACTCTACCATAAGTTAGGTTTTTATTTGTATTTTTACTTGCTGTAGATGATTTTTTATAGCTGGCTATTTGGTCGAAAAATCTCCCTGTATAGTACACAGTTATGAACATTCAATTTGCGGGCAGCCGAGGCTGGGAAATTTGACACATTTTATATTGTGTTTTTTATAATCAATTGTGCGCGGCCACTACATTTGCATTCGTGTTCGAAAGCGCATTTCACTACATTGTCTCTCATTCATTTCGTTTCAGCGTTCAGTTTCAATTTACTTTTATGCCATACAATAAAATAAAAACAACCAAAGCGATCATGGTCACCGAAATTTCTAGATTTTTTTGTAAAACTATACACTTTCTGTAATTATTTTAACGCCTGAAGGCAGTTGTAAATGATAAACTTCGAAGTACACTTTTGTACATAAACATGTATATGAATTCACACCGAGTCAAAAATTGGCATTTTGTACAGTGCGATGTGTTTATTTATGACCGTAGTATTATACAAAATTTTCATTTTCACTATGCGTTTGACGCTATTTCACTTCAAGGTTAAAAATGGGGGTTTATGAAAAATGCTCAGCGTTTAGTAAACTTGTGAAAACTTAGAATGTCACATTCTTTAGAATTACTTTCAATCTTGAAAAGGAAGAGAATATGAGACTGTAAATGAGTCAATAAATGTGAAACAGACGTTGAAAAAATAATTCCCAACACAACAGGCATCAGGCATCAGGATTTGAAGCCAATTTTCGTTATGTTGTACATGGTTTTGATTTTTTTTAAATGTGGATGACCTAGAATATTTTTTTAATGTTTTGGGGGCGTCACGGGGAATAACCTCGTGAAAATGATACTGTGATTCAAGGTTTCATTTCCTTTTCTAACTCTCCAGTTCTCTAGAATCCATGAACTTTGAATGCATTTTGTGCCGCAACAAAAAAGCGACACAAAAAATTTACAGCATTCATTTAATGTCGACACGAATCACCATTCTCAAATCTGACGACATTAAAAAAATTCCCTTCAAATTCCTGTCAAATTGAAACGGGATCGTTAATCGGACACGAATGCAAATGAAACTCACCGCAAAAACAGCCAGAAATCGCGCATAAATACGATGTCCTTGGAGTTCGGAAAAGTTCATGCAAATTTCATTAGTCACTCTCAATGTTTTCCATGTGTTAGTCACTTTCAGTGTTTGTAAAACGCCAAAATCTTTGGCGCCAACGCCAATCTAAAAGTGCAGGGTGGGGGGGGGGGGGTGACCCTCTGCGCCTGATTTAATGTGTTCAGTGTGTTTCATTGTCGGTATGACTGAATACCTAATGGGTGAGTTGAGTATCAAACAGTGGGTGTTATCTGAGACAATTTTGGGGGTGTTCCAAAAAGTTTGGATCAAAGTTTTCCCGCCCCTGGCTCTTGTTATCATTTTTATTCAACGATGACAATCAAATTTGATTTAAATGTCTATGTATGCGAATCTTTACCCATAGTTGATCTTTAAATTTATCCTGGGGGCGTTGGAAATTTTATTTTAGGCTCACAAGTACAATAACTTTTCATTCGATAGGAGAAGACGTTTTGCAGAAATTCTAAATTTAAAAAAATAATCCAAGTGATGTTTTGTTATTCCGACTCGTATAGATGTTCATTACGTGATCTTTATTTGAACTTGGCCAGCGTCAAACTAAAATTTTCCAAATTCCGACATTTCCACCACTATATACGAGATGCGGTTTTTGGCAAAACTTGTCCATTTTTCATTCTCTCTGTGGGTGGGACGTGCATAAATCTTGAGAATTTGTGATGTGCGCGTCAGGCTAAGTAGTGGTGTTCATTAGTCATTCAGGTTAGGTGTTTCACTTGGCATTAACAAGTTAATGGGATATGAATATCATAATTGTAATTTGAATTGAAAGTTAAAGTGGGTTAAAAATCACATGTTTTCCACTGAAAACAGCATTTCTCTTTGGGTTTATGGATAAAGTATTTTATTTCGAAAATTTTGAGAGATTGTACATTAACGTGTCCTCGGAGCTTATAAGTTGTTAAAGTATCTGGGGCGGCAGTGGCGGTAATATTCGAATCGAAAAAGGTAAAGGGATATATTATTGGTGGTACACTATTGATCACACTTGAATTATCCTTCGGTCGTTTTCACAACAAAGAAATATTTACCAATTCTGAGGCTTCCGTACTCCATCAAGCTCATCTATATTGGGATTTAACGGTGAATAAATAGTTTCCAACAACGTCATTCAATCAAACGCACTTTGAAATTTCGTTAAAAAAACTCACGCCGATACCACCACTTTCACAAAAACGTTCCACAAAAACACCGCCTTTAAAAAAACCTTTCTAAAAACCATTCTACAAACCTTGCAGGCAGCACAGATGGTCTAGTTCGCGTTCGACGTGCTTCAAAACCACATGGCACCAGCGTTATCACAGTTGAGTGGGAGGGCATACAGACACTTGTGGACGATGGCGGTATAAAGGGGTTTCAGGTGGAATATAGGTCTGTTTTTGGATGGGTTGCACTTTTGTTTCCTGAATTTCACGGAATGAAAAAGGGTGGGTCGGTGTTTGGGGTCATAAATTCGTTTTCTGTACACGATTACTTTCAAAAAGTGTACGTAAAAGCGAGTACAGGAACTTTTTTTCGAATGAAACAAACGCATTTACTCTGCACTTGAGGTATAGCCAGGGGTCTCCAAGATTTTGGCCTTCGCGGGGGCTGGATAGATAGCAAATCGCTCCTCCGGAGGGATAGATAGCTGAAAAAATTTTCTGGGGGGGGCTCGCGGGGGCAAAATATATAGGCTTTTTCAGTGCATAGAAGGCTGAAATGGGAAAAAATCGCTAATAATCGGTGAAAAGTGGTCAAAAGTAGGTTTAAAATGGCTAAAAACATGCATATAACCATGCATATAGCCGGAGAGCACAATTTTGAAGGTGAGAAACTATAAAAAGGTGCGAAAATTGACGATTTTGAGCGAAAATTGGGGCAAAATTTCTCAAAAACCACTCCAGATAGATAGATAGCTGAGCGATTTGGGGGGGGGGGGGTCTTAAGGGGTAGTAGCCAAAAATTTTGCGTCGGGATAGATAGATAGCTGAGCGGCCTTTGGGATAGATAGATAGCTGGCGGATTTGGGGGGGGGGCAGCCCCCCCCCAGCCCCCCCCCCCCCTAGGAGACCGCTGGGTATAGCTATGTATTTATAGAGTACCGTAAATGTAAATACATTTTAACAACTATGGTATGCAAATTGACCGAGTAGGGTAACCCGACGTAGGGGAACCTATTCACAATTCATCTAGTCATAAATTTCAAAATACGAAAAGCCTGCCCTCCGCCCTACAGACAAGAAAGCGACAACAACTGGATGGAGCATAAAGGTTTGATACCCTATCGAGGGCCCGACAACCAGTACAGTGTAACTATCAGAGACCTACCATCTGGGACAACGTATTTTGTCCGGATCAAAGTGATCGGGCAAGATGACAAGGTTCTGGTGAGCACCGGCGAATTGACTGCTGAAACTAAAACACAGACGCAGACCGGAGGCACACGTGAGTCGGGCCTTGGTTTGGGTGCCTTTTTTTTACAAGGTTGTTGGTGGAGTTTTTCAGGGTTCAACTCTGAGAGTTGTCAAGTGACAAAATGTATTATATATACCGTATTTCCTCGAAATACCCCCAGGAGGTTTATTTTTTCAGAGTGAGAATTTTGAGGGGGGGGGGTGTTATTCAAGGGAGGATTTATTTTTTCCTTGGAAATTGCGCTTTATTCCTTGCATGAATGCATTCCATCAACTCGTGTAATCCCAGGTATTAAATAGTTCAAAAACAACAAAAAGAAGGTTTTCATGCTATAATTGGTGTTCAGCAGCATCTGAATAATTCAAATACACGTTGTGGATACAGATATCAAATACCCAGAGGGGGGAGTTCTTCAAGGGGAGGAGTTATTTTGTCCTCACTTGACCAACAGGGGGGAGTTATTCAAGGGGTGGTGTTATTCAAGGGGGAGGACTTATTCAAGGATATACGGTAGATAGTTTCCAACCACGTCATTTAACCAAACGCACTTCAAAATCCCATTTAATAGACTCACGCCCAAACCACTCAAAACGTTCACAAAAACGTTCCACAAAAAAACTATCTTTAAATTTTTTTAGAAACCATTCTAAAAACCATCTCAGGTAGCACAGAAGGTGTGGTACGCGTTCGGCGTGCTGCACAACAACATGGCACCAGCATTCTCACAGTTCAATGGGAGGGCATACAGAGCCACGTGGAAGATGGCGTTATAAAGGGCTTCCAGGTGGAATATCGGTCTGTTTTTGATGTTTGTTACAGTTTTGTTTTGTTGCAGTTTCGTGGGATAGTAGCCAAAAATTTTGTCTCGGGATAGATAGATAGCTTGAGCATTTGGGGAAGGGGTAACCCTCCCCAACCCTCCCATACTGAACCACTGATGTCGTATTTGTTCATAACATGATGGTTCACTGAGGAATATGTGGTGTACAAATTGACCAATATTTACGTGTAAAGTGTAAATTCATATGTCGTGTAAAATGTCAATCGGAACAAAGAAAAAATTATTACAGATATTTTTTTACACTTTGTATGACATTCTACATGACATTTGACACTTGACTTTACACGTTGCAGGGCTCGGGACTGGCACCATGCCTTCCATTCGCTATTCAAATCAGAAATCTAGTCATCCATCTCAAAATATAGCCAAAAACCTGCCCTCCACCCTACAGACAAGAAAGCGACAACAATTGGATGGAACACGAAGGCTTGATACCTTACCGAGGGCCCTACTACCAGTACAGGGTAACCATCAAAGACCTACCGTCTGGGAAAACGTATTTTGTCCGGATTAAGGTGATCGGGCAAGATGACCAGGTTCTGGTGAGCACCAGCGAAATTAGAGCGGAAACGCAGACACTGCCTGTGCAGTGTGAGCCAGGTATGTTTTCGTTTATTTCTGTTTTGAGCAGTCTATTTAAATGGTTGCCTCATCCCCAAAAAAACTGGTATCCATTTATTGTTTTTTTTCAACGGTCAAATATGCGGTCCCCCTGGCGCCAGTCCCAGACCCTGTAAAATGCCCTGTTAAATGTCAAATGTCATGCAAAGTGTCAAAAGTCATGTGAAATGCCCTGCAAAATGGCAACTCGGTTGCCATTTTGCAGGGCATTTTCCATAACTTTTGACACTTTGCATGACATTTGACATTTAACAGGGCATTTTACAGGGTCTGAGACTGCCTCCTGATGCAATTTACAACCATTGCTTCTTTTGACCTCATTGTGCATGTGTGAAAAAATATTCCACTGCTCAGCTACAGATCTGCATATGCAAAACAAACGTCCACACTAACTCCGCCCCCTCGCAGACGAATTATCCGAACCAATGACAGTGGAACTAGTAGAAGCGACAGAACGTGGTCTGGTTTTCCGCTGGCTGGCGCCCCAGTGCACGCCGGCCGGCTCCCCGTCCGCCCTGAGATACGAGTGCGAACTTTCCGGTGCCGACAGCTATGCCACTTTTGAGCTGCACCGCGCCACTGTTGCTCAGACCGTGCTCACTGTAAGGGGGAGGGGGGGGGGTGGCATTTTATCTCAAATTTAGGGTTTTTAATTGGACAAATTTCCATTTATTTTTCAAGGGAAGGGGGTTTATTCGAGTCAAATCGCCACATGAACAACGTTTTCAATGTGCAGATCAATTTCAAGTAATTGGGACATCCTCAGCAAACACAGCAAAAAATGGGTGTGTGGATGCGCGGTGAAGCGTCGGGAAGTGTCTTCACACCAACACTTCCCGAACGCTTCACCAAGCATGCCAGCGCTTCCACACACATCACAAAGAAATGCGTGAAGCCACTTCACGCTTCTTAATATGGCGCTCCCACGCAAATTTATACGCGGGGGAAGCGTGTGGAAGCGCCAGCGGCGTGAAGTGTCTTCCACATGCTTGGATGCGCGTGAAGCGCGTGTTGAAGCTAGGTTAAGCGTGTGGAAGACACTTCACCCAGAATCTCGTGATGTTGGTTGAAGCGTGTGGAAGCGCGCCGCTTCACGCGCATCCAGCCCGCTTCCACACGCTTCACGGATGTATTTTTGCTGTGAAACCATTGAATACATAAAACAAAAGTTGTAACCTTGCAACAAAAAGAGCAAAGTAATTTTGAGAAAAGAAAGTGCAAAAAATGCCAATTCCAAGCTCCCAACCAAAGTTCACTCATCCAAAAAAACAACAACAAGAAAATGCTCAAAAACTGCATCTCCAATGCCTCAAACAACGCAACTGAATCCACCACAACACCCTTTCCACTCGCAGCTGTCCGACTTGTTGCCGGGCACCGGGTACCAGCTGCGGGTGCGCGCCCTGCCCGCCGCCGCCGGGGCTGAACCTGGCCCTTGGTCTTCCGTTGGCGTGGAAGCAAAGACTAGAGGCACTCGTAAGTTGGGCTTTGTGTTTGGGGTCCCTTTTTTGAAGGGTGGTTGGTGGAGCGGGTGGCGGTTTGTTCTTTATTCAATTATATTTGTGCAAATCGTCAAGTGACAAAAATGGGTATAAAAATGAGTGGTAATAAATGTTGCAGGTGGCCGGCGAAGTGACTTTGATGTGACAACAATTTTGTAAATGGAAATACACCTTACTCATAAAACCGTTTTGTCACTTCACTTGATTTACCACCATCTTTTTCTTTTACCATTTATAACTTTTTTTGTTCACTTGACAACTTTAGCCAGCTAGGACATTTCTAACGATAGCCAATTTTGCTTGCAATTTTTCTTAGGCAAACGCCGTGAAAAGCATTGTTCAAACCGAGCGGGATATTAAAAAAGATTAATTCGACCGTTTTTTTTCGGCCTGCCCGATTAAATTGTGTCTGAAATTTTGTGAAATTCCCAATACAAGGCTTTAATTTGTGCGGTTCAGCGCACCTTCCAGTCAGAATCACTTGAACCCGCCACGAGTGGCGTATGATTTTCACATGGAATAAATTGTGTCGGGCAAATTTTATCGTGCACCAAGCGCTTGCTATTCAGAAACACGCATCGTGATTGATTGAATATAAATTTTTTCACTAAGATGTAAATAAAATGTAACCTCCCGAAAATCATCAGATTTTGCCGAAATCCCATTCTGTGTGTGACGCAGAAGAATTAGTGTTAGAATTTAATTAAAATGGGAATGGGTTTGATTAATTTTAGATTCCCTGTGAATTTTTTGACGTCTGCCCTCTCAACAGAAACTAAAAAAACTAACAGAGGAATAAATTAAATGAGGTAGCCAAAATTTCCGCTAAAGAAGATATCGATTTCATACGCAATATCGTATCATATTCATAAACTACCGTATATCCTCGAATAAGACCAGGGCATTAATATATATATAATACCTTTGTGCTATTATTTCGTCAGATGTTTTGGAGAGGGGGGTTATTCGAGGGGGGGGGGATATTTTTTCCCTCACAATTTACAAAAAAACTTGCACTTTATTAATTGTATGAATCCAGGTATTTAACAGTGCAACAACAACAACAACAACAACAAGGTAGCATTCATGCTAAAATTCGTGTTCATCGGCATCCAAATCATTCACTTTTCATATACATTTTGTATTGTGTACATTGTGTATACGCGCATATCAAATACCCAGGGGGGTTGTTATTCATGGTGGGAGTTATTTTTTCCCCGCCAGACCAACGGGGTAGTTATCCAAGGGGGGTGTTATTCAAGGGTGTCTTTAGGGATATACGGTATTAAAAAACGCATTGAAATGCTTATCGGTTCTGAGTATTGAACACTTTTTTCATAGTATGTACACCAATTTTATTATTTTCGTCGCCAATTTCTCTTCACATAAAATTTTATCAATCGACAATTTTGAAAAATATCGACACCGGGTCAAGTATTGGGCCCACAGACACTAGTTAACCATTATGAAATGCTCGACCATTCTGGTAAACTGTTTGCACAAAACAGTACAAAACGGTACAGATTTGTACAGTGTTTCGTACCGTTTTGTCAAAACAGTTCACCAAAATGGTCGAGCATGGTAAACTAGTGTGTGTGGGCCAAATATAACGCAGCCCCCCCAGCGCCAATACGCACAATTAATTTCACGCGCTTACTCTCAGGCGCCTGGCGCCTTACTTGCGCCCTACGTTCCTATCGAATCTGGCCCCTAACCCTGCATCCAAGTGCGATACGCAGTGCATGCCTAAGTAAAATACATATATGTACATCCCCCAGTGTTCCCTAAGTGCCGGCGACGCATTAGGCCAGCCGTTACGCAGTGTTGTGTTTTGGCACTGTCACGCAGTTTTCGTAACCTTGACTTTTGTGGCACATTGTGGCCATTTTATGCAAATGCCCCGACTGAAGACAATTGAGGTGTTGCGCGGCATGTGAAATATTCTATTTGCGTTGTTTTGGTTGCGTTTTGGAATTTTGACGGGTTGACATATTGACTGTTCAGTTAGGTTTTCTTTTGGGTAGAAGGCTATCTCGTTTTTGGTGAATTGTGTTTTTTTTCCTTCAAATTTGCCAATTATGGCGTGGGCACTTACAGCTGGGTGCTGCCAATTTAGAGCATTGTGAGTAGTGATGTAAAGGCGCCATGGCGCTGGCGCCTGGCGCTAGCGCCTAAGCAAAAAGCGCCATGGCGCTTTTGGTGCTTGGCGCTATTTTGCTGTGGCGCCGTTCGCACTTGGCATCATGCCCATGAAAAGCGCCATGGCTCTTTTGACGCTTGGCGCTATTTTTGACCGGCGCCAGGAGCAAAATATCTGGCGCTGGCGCTTGGCGCTAGCGCCAAAGCGGAAAGCGCCATGGCGCTTCTGGCGCTTGGCGCCATTTTGCTCTGGAGCCATTGGCGCTTGGCGCTAGGTGTAAGAAAAGCGCCATGGCGCTTTTGGCGCTTGACGCCAAAGTTCTGGCGCTTTTCACATCACCAATTGTGAGATCAACTGCGGCCATGTGTAGTATTCAGAGTATTTGTGGTGTGGTTAAAAAGAAGAATTATGGAATAATCGCACCTACGGGATCCGGACTAAAATTACTTGCTTAAATGCTGTCTATTTGTAAAATTAAAAAAAAATTCATAAATTTTTTCATATATTAAAATGCCGCCAAAACTGCTTGTACGTAAAATTGTAAGTAAATAGATACAATCTTCTAGAAATATGACTTGTATGTATCTTGAATCGATTTTATCCCCATGTCGACTGTAATATTAAATGAATTATCACCTTTGAAAGGTTGCCTTGAGTGCCCAATGAAAAAAACACCTGACCTACAGTAAGACAGTGAATTCAAGCATTTCGTATGTAGTTAGGTAGAATATTTATGTAAAATGTTTTCTTGGTCATTTTTGTTCGCATATTGACGTATTTATTGAAGTAGGTACCTATATCTTTATTTACTGCTTTTTTATTCGATTCTTTCATTCAACCAAACAGTGTAAAACATCAAAAATGATACCGATCAGTGTCAAGATTCTCACAAACGTCCTTTGATCCCAGCGACACGTGTGTTTTTTAATCAAATTTGACAAATTTAGTATTTTTCACACCCGGCGGTTGAAAAATCGTTCATTCGATTCATTTTTTTCGACGAAAATATGCGTCAATTTCTCAGAGTGAAAACTTTGCGCTGGCCGAAATTTCACGAAATGGGCACTTGAGTGAAAATTTGGGCATCGCACAGCGACAATGCAAAAGCTATGCCTCTGTATATTTACAAAATATCTCCGTACAGGTGCGCTGCGCAGCTGATACGAGGTGGTTCACTGTGTATTTACATTTTTCTATTTGTCGTTTTTGTTGTTTCATGTGTCTTGAAAGTTTGGACCCTCACGGTGCCAAGAAAATTTCTGTCATAACATTTATACACACATGTAGCTACTCTACCAATTACAAAAATTCAGAGTAGGGTTACCTATAATTTTCATCTCGGGTTAATCAAATTTCACCCGTGGCACATTAACATTTTTTTATTTGATGAAAAAATGGATCATGATTATTTTGGCGCGTTTTTTTGGGCCACCCTGTAGCCCCATTGCTTCTGTGCTGGGATTATGAGTTTATGCACTATTTGCTCAGCTTGGTGGTCGTCGCTGAAATCGGCTGATTTTACTCACAATTTTCTTACTATTTTCGATTTTGATTGACCTGATTTGGATTTCCTATACCTGCGTTTCGATAATTTTTTTTTGTTGAAAGATGTTGTTTTGTCGATAATTTTTCAAACTGAACTCTAAATAAAATATCGCTCATTTAAGAAGTCAATGAAATTGCTGTAAATTTCCTTGAATAATTCCTTTTGTGTCTTATATGTCCATCAGGCTTTTATTTTTTTCCTTAGGATAAATTTTCACCGAGCGGCGGCCGCGATAGACAATAGCTGAAGCGTTTGAGGGGGTAACCCCCAACCCCTCATTGGATACCCTTGAGGCCTATGCTTAAGACAAGTAACCATAAAATAGACGCGAGCTAGAGAAAACAGACATATTTATTTGACACAAACCATTGAGAACATAAACATTTTCGAAAATTACTACAACATTGTAATGCGAATGATGGGAGTTATTCGAGGGGGTATTATTCCTCAATGCGGTTATTCAAGGAAGGGCACTTATTCAAGGGTTTGCGGTAGAAGGCATATTAAGGTAGAAGCGATTTCATTTAATTTATTCTACCAGGCCAGCTACAAGAATGCCTGTAATGAGATTTTTTTCATGAGGTCAAACCAGAGTTGTTAAAATACCGGTATTTTTGGAAAGTGTAAGTGTAAGTGTAAATACACTTTCCAAATTTTGAGTATGGATACCAAAAGTGTAAGGTATTTTAAAAATACCTAGGAAAGTGTAAAAAAAGTGTAAGTGTAAATTTTTTTTTAGAAAGAGCTCACACTGTTGAGCATTAGGAAACACCGCTGTTCTCACCTTTATATCAATTTATTTATCATTTTCATGCATTATTTCACATTTTACAGCCTTTTATGAAACATTTCAGACTGTAACAAATACTGTAGTGGTATGATTAGTTCCCTAATAATGGCAGTTTTTCAGTGTTGATATTATACTGATCAAGCAATGCGATACACACTGTTTAAATGCAAGAATGGACATGCAGCAAATGTCAATGCAAAAGTTGACTTTGTGTCCAGTTGGTGAACTTCCATTGATCTTGTCCTTTTTACAAAAGTATGATGAAACTGTAGAATACCATGAGTACTGATCAAAGGTTGTAGATCAAAGGCTAGTTTGTACATTTGCCATATTTTCTACATGCAATGCATTTTTTGTACATGACCCTATTTTATGCCTTCTCAAAAGTATAAAACAGGGCCATCTGAAAGAAAAAAATACACTTTCTGTACCCAGGTATTTTGCCCAGGAAAGTGTAAAAAAGTGTATGGGTATTTTATGAAAGTGTAAGTGTAAGTGTAAATATAAATACCCATTTACCCGGGTATTTCGGGTAAGTGTAAATACACTTTCGCAACTCTGGGTCAAACTTTCAGTTCACATCGTTTAACAAGCTAGAAATGGTCATAGTTGTATTTGTGTAATTATTATGAAACTCTGAGAAACTGCATCCTCAAACCTTATGAATAAAAACCTCAGAGTTACAACTTTGTCAACATTGTATGTAAATACATGAATACATTTATGCACAATTTCAGTGTACACAAACAGTGTATAAACGATACATTTTTGCATTTTAGCGTAGACACAAAACTGGACCATCACTTTAAGCCGTTTACTATACAAAAATGTGTTGCAGTATGGTATTTACCTCCATTAGAGTGTGGGCCATTTTTGACTTTTTGTATCACTTTCCCTGACTAAATTAACAGGGCGTTTACTTTTTGAACATTTTTCGAATAGAGGAAGTCTGCGGAGTGCGGTTCCTTGTACATTTTTACTGAAGCTTCCAAACGATCTCTAAAGTTTTAATGTTAAAAAAAGTATTCTTTGGCATTGGCAGGAAAATGACATATTTTTGTGTACCACACCTCAAAATGCGCGCTTTTTATGAAGCTTTCTCACAGTTGAGTAGATCTGCAGCCACACACCTGGGCAATTTGTTCTCCCAGAAAAATTTCATAGTGAAATTTCACTGTAAAGCGATGGCTGGGGTATTGTTTTGTATAGTGTGTGCCATATATTCTGCCACTACTCCTCTGATTATGTAGATGTCGCCAGAGTGAATGTTGCAGAACTTTTGGCTTGCGCTGTAGATTTTTGTCCGAGGTGACTGATCAATTGTGTTCAGTGAGATATAGTTTCTATAGTAACAATTATACAGTCTTTACATTGTGAAACAAAAGAAACACCTGTAAACTAGTAGCGTCTTCGATGTGCTGAATACATGTTGGGCTAAAGTTTTGCAAATAAATGCACTTTTTGTTGCATTTTTACACTTTTGTGTTCGACGAGTGTGAAATGCACCTTGCGATGAGTTAAAAATAGTGCCTATTTACCTCCAAGCATATTTACACATTCACCTTTTTCCAGAGTTTTTCGAGAAAAGTGACATTTACTAATGGGAGTTTTTTGTAGAGAGCGTATTTTCTAGATGTATTTTCTCGACAAATTTCTAGTTAAAAATATAATATTTTAGTGGTCACATTCGCATGTAATATTTAAAAAAAAATTGTGTTGAAAATGGGAAATTGTGATTTCTACTGTGTGTTTTTTTGTTTCTTCAAAGCTTCGAGCATTTTTATACATACCGTATTTACTCGAATAATTCCCCCGGGGAATTATTTTTTCGTCAGACATTTTTGAGGGGGGAACTATTCAAGGGGGGGGGGGGAATTATTCAAGTGGGGGGATTATTATTTCGTCAAAATTTTTAGCCATGTTTCTATCACACTAAATACGCATCCTGTTTCCACTGGTGGTGCACATTACTGCATCTTTGAACACCGGATGTACTGCATTTTTGCATTCTGTGAATCAAACCACACACACAGCTCTTTTGCTTGGGTTGACTTCATCGATTGTTTTTTTAATAAATGTGCATACACTACCTTCCATCATTGGGGGGGATTATTCAAGTGGGGGAATTATTTTTTCCTCACTCGCCTAACAGGGGGGAATTATTCGAGTGGGGGAATTATTCAAGTGGGTGGAATTATTCGAGTAAATACGGTAATTCAAAGAACGGACTTCCATTTTGAAAATGCAATCTAGGTATTTTTCTCAATAGTTTCTTTCAATTAACACAACTCATCGGTGATAGTAAGTCGCATCGCATCACCGTTTTTTATTCTAAAAAGCGCCATCTTATCATACCGTATTTCCTTGAAATACCCCCCGGGGGGTGATTGTTTCAGAGTGAGAATTTTGAGGGGGGGCCTATTATTTCGCCAAATTTTTTTTGAACTCGCAGTCGCAGTACTTATTTGTAGTTTGTAACGTACGCAGACGTCGAAAAATGCAACAATAAGCATCATGTATAAGCGTCTATAGACCTATATAAGTATGTAGGTAGTACAAACCCTGTTCTAACGTAACACAGACATTGTTCTAACGCGTATTCTGCATTGCCCGGATCACAACGCGCAGTTTTGTAATATAAGATGTGTTACAATCAATTAGGGGGGGGGGGGGTATTTCGAGGGGGGCTAATAAAGTCATAGTGCCCATTTTGAGGGGGGGGGTATTTCGAGGAAATACGGTATGTAACTTTCAGATGAGGTCATTGTTTTTTAGTCACCCTTACAGGATCTGGGGTTGCACCAGTCCGTTCCCTTCTGGTTGCCCCAACATTTTTCACAAAAATGTCCCGGCGTCCTATTTCCGAGACCACGGTAGTTCTCAAACTATCCAATTTCAAATCTACAACTGTATCTACATTCCAAAATTTCGCGAATGTTCCTAAAGTTAAATTACAGTTTTATGTTATTATAAGTCAGAATGGGCTGGGTGGCCTCGTCAATTTTTATGCCTCATACTGTAAATTGGTGCCGTTACATGTATTCATGTATTTAGTCATTAGTTTTGCATCCGCGAAATAATCCCTTTGTGAGTGGTGTACAAAAGTGTCCTGTTACTTTTTAGTACAAAGACATTTGAGTCACATTTTTGGTAGAAAAATCTTTTTGTGTGGTTTTTGTTAATTTCTATTGATTGGATTTCAGGATATCCCAAATATTTTTCGAGTCGCGTGAGGGTGTGAACTGTGAACGGGATGTTTATGTGTTTATGTGCTGTGATAATCAATTGTTGATAATTACATTGCAAACTTGACAATTACTTTGAGCTTTTTCTTTTTTACGATGAAAATTGAAATAGTGATTTCATAACACATGCAACTTGATGCCTATCATTTCATTCAAAAAGTTATGTTAAAATACTCCCAGTTTCGCCATACAAAAATTACTGCTAACGTTCATATTTTTTGATCCACCACAATTATATATGTCATTCTGCTCATGTAAATATGTGAAATAAATAAATATCCATGTTGCAATCACAATTGTAAGATTGTGTAAAATTCCTCACTTCTAATGAAAATTTTATGGCTCTCGGAGTCTAGAACAGTATCATGATATCTCCAGTGGTGATTGGAAAAGATAGTGGCGCCAGTGACGCATGGCGCTAGTAATTCTGTATGATTGGGGGGTATTTGGCGCCTTTACCATCACTAATTGATCTGATATGCAATTCTTGAATCATGTAAAGTGTTCCGCCTTTATTTTGTAAGTGAGCCGCAATTTATCGTTCGGGTCGCGATTTTATGACAGTCCGAAAAGTGTACATATTTATCTAGGTATGTATCTTACGCAAATGGGACAAGTTTATTTGCGTATTTGCCGGACTTAAGACATTTAGTGCTTCAGCAGGTTCGTAAATACATCTGCACATGCAATACAAGCTGTGCTAAATCATAACATAGATATGAGTTGTTTTCACCCAAAGTAAATGCAGATTTTCAGCAAACCAAACAGAAAAACATATTCCAAACAGGTGCTGAAAAATTTCCCGTGATGCGGCGCTGATCCCAAAAACAACCCCCGAAAAATGGCATCCATCCAAAATTGGCTCTCAAAATTCAAAATCAGCCTAAATCCGCACATAACTCTCCTACTAGTTATACACCTATGTGTCCATACAGCGCCGGCTGTCAGCGACGATGTACAGGCGGTGTACAGGTCCGGCACCCAATTGAGGGTCACCTGGGACAAGCAGGGGGATATGGTCCAGCATTATGAGGTATGGGGGGGGGGCTTTTTTTTTTGGGGGGGGGGATTTTTTTTTGGGGGGTGGCAATTTTTGGTAAAAATTTCAGTGTTAAGAATGTTGCCTTTATTGATTCATATTTAAAAATAACTTCTGGTATTTATTTAGTTTGTACGAAGTTGGAGTGATGTCGCCGGGAATCGTCAAAAACTTAGATTTTCATTGTTGTGGCTGGCCAAACTCGACCAAGGAAACTTATCTGGCACCTTGCCAATTCACAGGTGATGATCCTGGAAGTTTCTTCGCGCACTGAGGGCACCCAAGTTTGGCGAGCAAGAGTACCAGCAGACCAGAACTCGTATTTGTTCACCAATTTGAAGCCGGCAACCAGTTATATCGTTGGGGTGGTCGCCCATGTGGATGGAAGACCTGTGCGCGTGTATAAACTGAGTTAGTAGGGGATGGTTTAAGTTTTGTGGGTTTGATGCAGGGGTGGAATTGTTGTGTGTGTTTTTCATAAGCGCGTGAAATTTTTTGCTCTCACTATTTTTGAAAAAATGTAGCCTCATGACTTTTTGAATTACCGCTTTCCATGGCTATTTCGTTTGGAATATATTTCTCGGTATATTTACTTGAATTTTATGTCTCTTTTTCACCGATTCAATAATCGTTCAAGTTGTCGATATCTACATGGTCGGGCTGAAAAGTCCCCGGGCAGTGCTCGCCATTCGCGCTAGGGGTAAGCTACGGTTATAAAATTTTAACACGTTAATATATCAGGTGTTTTGAGTTTTCATCCATAATTTCGCTCCTCTAGCTCCACCCACTGCGGGACTGTGGGGGTTACAATTTCGGTCATTTTGTACTGATGTACAAATGGTGCTATAGCTCAATGCTGCTTTAAGTTGTGATCATGAAACGTTGGCTAGTGTAAGCCACCAGTGTTGGCAATGTGCCAGCACTAACCAACATTAGCTATGATATCATAAGCCTAGTCCATATTGCCATTACTGTCACTACTCTCACTACCAAATTCATCATTCTGCCTCTACGGTTGGTCAATACAGGTGAATACAGGAGGCGTTTTTCATGCACACTGCTGTTGAACACAGGTAATGTGTCCACTAC
The DNA here is from genome assembly GCA_964036195.1 of Sphaerolaimus hirsutus. Taxonomy (NCBI): domain Eukaryota; kingdom Metazoa; phylum Nematoda; class Chromadorea; order Monhysterida; family Sphaerolaimidae; genus Sphaerolaimus; species Sphaerolaimus hirsutus. The sequence continues at coordinate 19,825,956 of OZ038451.1, read as the reverse complement.
AGATTAGTAATGAAACACAAATGAAATTTAATTGACATAATAATTTACTACACATTTCAAAACAACATTAAAATCACTGCAATACAACACGATCTCAGATGATGACCAAAAACATCCATCACAGTTCCCACGTTTCTTGCACATCACCCTGATCTGCATATTAATTTTACGATAATAGCAATGATGTTGATGAAAGGGTTGAATACTATCAGCACATTGCCAACACTGGTGGCTTACACTAGCCAAAGTTTCATGATCACAACTTAAATCAGCGTTGAGCTAGAGCACCATTTGTACATCAGTACAAAATGACCGAAATTGTAACCACCACAGTTCCGCAGTGGGTGGAGCTAGAGGGGTGAAATTTTGGGTGAAAACTCAAAACACCTGATATATTAACGTGTTAAAATTTTATAACCGTAGCTTACCCCTAGCGTGAATGGCGAGCACTGCCCGGGGAGTTTTCAGCCCGACCATGTAGATTTCAGATTTGACAGACAAATATCCCAATATCACATATAATCCCTACCTTCCATTTAACCTCCCAAACAAAACTAATTTCCCAAAATGTACACGCAGACGTGGAAACATCTAGTTCAACTATGCGCGTTTGGCCACAGCAACCCAATGTAAAAGCAGATCCGGTGCGCATTGGAGCTTTCAGTGTATTTTGGTCAGCCCCTGCGCAGTTCGCTAATCAGGATTTGAAACATTTTGTGGTGGAGTATAGGAACCCTGAGGATACTGAGTGAGTGCATTTTGAGTTGACATTTTATGTTTTGAGTTGACATTCTCTTAGTTTGTGAAACTTGTTTCCGAGCGCTGGTGGTTTATGCATCGAGAATGACATTGCACCAGTAAAATCGTTCCATTTACCATTTGTGTTTTGGTAAGCTCAACAAACTAGGTATCAAAAAATGTGCAAAGAAATCGGGAAATAGAATAAATTTGTCATTGTACAGTTCTTATTTTCGCATATTTGAATTTGCGAATCTATAGGCAACTGACTGCTCATATTTTATGTCGGAATATATTCTTTCCAATTCGAATAATAAACCACAATGGGTATTTTTAGCGCAAATTTGGCCACACCACGTTGGGTATTTGTCAAATTCTGGTAACAGTTTGTGTATACCCGGCGGACATCACACTTAGTTTGAAAACCTACCATAACCCATCTGAATAATGAACCAAAAATTTTACAGTATTTTTATCAATATTTCGTTTTTACTGTGGAATAATTAATAACGAAATTTATCACATGATTTTATTCATTAAATAATGGAGGGTTCTCACACTAAGTGTGCTGTCCGCCGAGTATACAGCATGCGTTCCTTACATTTCCAACCCTCCAACAAAAACCTCCCCAACAACCCCCGCCCCCCCCCCCCCCGCCCAGATGGCTGACCTACGGCGAGCCGATCCAGTTCCGACCCGGCCAGAGGCACTACGAGCTCACCATGGACGGGCTCGACCAGGACGGCACCACCGCCTTCTACATTGTCCGGGTGTACATTGTCAATTCCAGGGGCGATGTGGTCGCTGGAAGTGACGAGTTTAGAGTTGGCAAGGCTGTGGAGAACTCATGTGCTGGTTGGTGTTGATGGTGGGGTTTTTGGGTGATGGAAATTGTGTGATTTCAGTTGACGGTTCGGTAAAAAAGTGGCAGGTCTTATGTTACTGGGTTTGATTTTTGTTGATGATTGCTGAAATTGCTCAAACCTAAAATACAGCAGCTTATAGTAATAATTTTGTGTAATGATCCAAGTTTAATATTTACAGTTTCAGTTACCCTTTCTAGTATCAACTCCGAAAACAAATATTTTACATTCACAGGTTCAGCTGGCATTCCATCTGATGTCACTGTAGAATATGCTGAGGATACAGAAATTGCGCTCAAGTGGACCAAACCTCGTTGTGACGAAACTCACGGACACATCGATAGCTATGAATACAAGGTGAGTTCTGTACTGCTTTTCGGATAGTTGAAAAAACAGCCCATTTTTAAAACCCTTTTTTGCCCTTTTTAAAACACTTTTTTCACCCTTTTTTAAACCCTTTGACGCTGAAGCTCTAGCCGCTGAATTCAATCGATGAGTTGCTCGGCGGTCCGATTTATTCTACCAGAAAGTACACAAATGTAACCTAATTCGTGTCGTAAATGTGACATTTTTACTGTTCTGAGTGGCGTTAGGGTCTGCTATTAAATTCACTTTCAGAAATCTGAGAAGTCATATTTCAAACTTCCAAAAACCTACCATGGCTTCTCCTACTTTATCCACAAGCCACCCTAACCTCTCAACCACCCCCACCCCCCCTCAGTACTGGCCGTCGAGCACGTCTACCAGCGACACCTCCAGCATGCCGGTCAAGTCGACGAGCAGCACGCGCGCCCTCGTGTCCGGTCTGCTGCCCGCCACCACCTACGTGGTCGCTGTGAGGACCATGAGCAAGGCTGGACCTTCGCCGTGGTGTGACAGGGTCGAGGTTGAGACTAAGGTTGGTTAAGGGGGGTGGGGGGTTTGGGGGTGGGGGTGGATGGGTGATGGGTGAAGTTTGATGGATTTTTGGGTTGAATTTGGTCGGATTTTTTGATGATGTTTGAAATTGCAAACAGACGTAAAAATGTATTATATATTTACATTATTTTTTGCATTCGTACTGACACAGGAACCGCAGATTTCTATGTATATTACTATTCAATCACTTCCATTCAAAATATACTCAAGAACATTTTCCCCTCCCTACACAAAAACAACAACAACGAAAACACAATCAATCAATCTATCTAAATACAGGCAGCGAGTGGTGCCACCCCCGGTGCCGGCACCAAGGGCAACCCCTACAACATGCGCGTGCTCTTGGGCACCCCAAAATCACATTTGGCTTGGACCCCCCTCGCCGCCGATTTGCAGCACATTGTCAAATTCAAGTGGGTTTGGGGTGAGATGGAGTTTTTAGAGGATTATGTGAGCTTTTGGAAAGGTGGCGGTTATGAACTGGAAAATTGCGTTGTTTCCGGTGATGGTGAGGCATTTGAAGTGCCTCAAAACGATTTTGTACCAATAAACAATTGAAATTGTTTAATAAAGATACATTTTTCTAAAAATAATTTGATCGATCATTTTCATGCAGAGGTGATTTCTCTCTACCTAACAACAAAAAAATCAATCCATTCTTGTAAAAATTTGAATCTAAAATACATACTTACTCAGTAATACCCCCAATTTTTCTAGACTATCGTACAAGCTGAGCAACAAGAAAGAGTGGACAGACATCGAAGGCGCTCCAGCCAGATTTGCTTGTCCCGCAAACATCGCCACCGAAAATGACTTTTGTTTTGACTTGACAGACTTTACACAGGGCGTACAGTATACTGCTAAGGTGAGTTCACTGTTTTTGGGACAGTCTATCAGGGTTCGCTGCAATTTTGCATCATTTTTGGTTGGCTGTTTCAGAAGATTTGAGACAATTATATTTAGAGTCTTGTAGATCTGGGATCAATTTCAAGTGGTCCGTCTAGTGTCAAGTGACAAATGTTATGGATGAATAAAAAAAAATTACTTTGGGATGTTTTGAAATTTTTTATAAGAAATCTAAATCTAGTGAAGTAAGTATTTATAAGAAATGTGGCCATTGAGTTGACTCTTGAAATGACACTTCGAAACGTTAATGCAGTTATTTACCGAGCTTGAAATTTTGTCTGAACTTGGTCAACATGAGATGACCTCAGTTGTTGCTGATTTACTCTTTTTGTTATGAATTTCACTGTCCCAGATCTTATGGAATAAATTCAAAGTAGCGTGTTTTTTCAGGTCGTATACCAAACGAGAGATGGCCGGTGGTCAGAACAGGGAAATCCCCTGTTTTTCATACTTGTCGAAGCTGGTGCGTTTTGTTTTTAATTTTGACTTTATGATTTTTTAAGATGCTTGCAGATTTGGAATTGAGATGCTTGCATGGGTCGTTTCATTTTTCAATTGTGATGTTCATTTCTTTCCACTTTCCTCTCAACTTAATTCTTCCTTAAAATCAAAGTTTAAAATCCACTATCCAATCTGATTAATCCATCTAAATATTTACAAATAACTGCACTTTAAAAAGTTTCTTTTCGAAACTATTGCTCGCTGCCTGCAAAAAATAACTAAGAATGTCCATTTTCCGGAATAAACGTAACGCCACACTTGTAGAGAAGCCAAACATTCCTGTGGCGCCGAATGGTTTTGATGCGGTCTTCAAAACGCCTTCGATGCTGCATCTCAGCTGGCTGCCGCCGCTGTATGATGAAGTGGCAGTTGACTTTTACAAGGTGCCTGGGCGCTGGGCGATTACTTAGATGATGTGATTGTGAACATCAGCTGCAAAAGAATACATGTTTTTGAAGAACACATGCATAAAACATTTTTTTATACATGGACGTCTTTCCCGCCCATCAAGGGAGGGTGGGGAAGGGGTTATTTATTGAGGGGAGTTTTTTTCCTCAGTCAGCTAACAGGGGGGGGGGGGGGTTCGAGAGGGGCATTTTGGGTATCCCAATTTTGTTTCAGGCGATTTGAAATTTTGTGTGAAAACTAAATACATACCTTGTCTGTATGAAGCCTGCCCCTTGAAAACAAACCATAAATACCTCCCAAATCACACAAATTAACCCCCTGTAACAGATCGAAGTGATAGTCATATCATCGACACTACCGGACGTTCAGCCAAGTTCGGCAGACTCGTTCAAAATCGCCGGCAATGTATTCACGCACGCTGTAACGGGCCTCAAAGAAGACACCGTGTACAATGTCAGCGTGGCTGCGGGCACCGCGGAGGGCGCTGTAGGGCCGAGCGCGTGGAAGGTGGTCAGCACTGGAAAAGGTGCCCTACCCAGCCCTACTTTTTGGGGGTCGGGGTGCTTGATTTTTGGGGGTTCTTCCGGAAAAGAGCCTTGGCCTGCCTTTTTGTTTGACTTATTTTATTGTGCAGATATTTATGTGATGTGATTGGGATCATTTACTAAGCCAGTTTTCATCTCTAAATTGATGCGTGTATATTTCTTTCCCGGATACTGACCACAGTGATTTTGTGCATGTAATGCATGTGTTTCTCCTATTAAATCATACTGACCCAATTTGAAACCCAAGTGGTTTACCTAACTTTTGGCGGCGCATGGCGTGTTATTATAAAGAAAGAACGATCTTGGATACCTGAAGTGATCCACTCTGCTGCCCGGAAACTGTCTATCGATTTTTTCACTCCAAAAATAATGTCGAATGTCGAGTACAAATCTTGGAGAAAAAAATCGGAAAAATGTCGTGTCGTTTCAACCCAGCCCCCACACTCGTCAACAAACACCCAAAATCACGCGAAACCCATTACCCGAACCCACAGGTTCCCAGGGCCCTACAATCGAGGATGCCCGGGTTTCTCAAAGGGGTGACGCCCTTCAGTTGCAGTGGACTTTGGTGGGCAAACCCGACGATTTGTGCTGTTTCCGGGTTGACATGCGCACAGATGCTGAGGGAAATTGGGAGCAGTGGGGCAGTTTGATACCCGTGCAGAAGGATACTGATGAGGTGCGTGGGCCATGGGTTTTGGGAGTTTGTGGGTTTCGGGTTTGGGTTTGTGGGAACTGGGTATATTGCGTGCGTTTTTTGTTTGTCTTGAAATTCTGGATGATAGTCTTGCAGTACGGAATGACGCAAGACTTATGTAGGTATCTATTCAAAATTCACAAGATAAATTAGAAAAAGCAATAAATTAATGAAAAAAAATTCAAAAATTAGAAAACAATTTTGGGAAAGCATTCGAAATTCGAAAATTCATTTTCGAAAAAACACTTAATAATTTTAACACTTTTTGCATCGTTTCAACCCCCCATCCTCCCCGCAGTATTCCGCGGCCCTGGACACACTTCAAGGTAACACGCTGTACCACATTCGCATCACCATTTTGGACCGGTCCCGTGTCGAATTGCACTCTGCCGAACCGGTACGTGTCAAAACGGAGTGCAGGAGCCCCGCGGCCGCGCCCACTGATGTCAAGGCGGTCGCCAATGGTCCTACGGAGGTTTTGTTCACGTGGAAGGTGGGTGGGGGGATTATTCGAGTTTTGTGGTTCTGTTGTTGGATTTAGGAGTAGTTTGCATGCGTCTATAGGAGCAAGTGGCATCAGAGTTCTCATTTTTGCTATTGTCACGTTTGGTAGAAGGCTTCAAGTGTTATTTAACTTACAGCTTAAATTGTGATGAAGCAACATTATAGCAAAATAAAATGTCTCAGGCCCCCGATCGACGTTTCTGGAACTGCGATTCTCTGTCCTATATAATCCAAGGTTCTGCTGGCACACGCGCCGTCCAGGTTAGCGATAAATCTACCTTGTTGCTGAGTTAACGTGGGCACTTTCACCCGCGCTACCATCTTTTTGCCATTCAAAACCATTGAATCGGGCAGCGCAAGGAACATAACGTGTTGGGAAATGTAAAGTTTACCTGGTGCCCAGGTAAATAATTCAGACAACGCTTAAAGTGACATCCTCACAAACGTTTAGGCGCCAGTGCTGTGGAGTTTGATGGCTCTCCGAAATACTCCATGGTGGCAGTCCCAAGCCAGGTAAAGTGTAAGTGTAAAATGATATGCAATGTGTCAACTGTCATGACAAATGTAAAGTAAAGTGTCAATTGTAATGCAAAGTACAGTATTAAATTTTTTCTATTATTGTTTTGATTAACACTTTACATGAGATTTGACACTTGACTTTACACTTTACAGGGCTCGGGACTGCCGCCGCATCTCATATCTACCATTTCCATAAACACCAATCTCATGTCGATAAACACAAAAACACAAAACAATCAACATCATTCCAACCCCCCCCCCCCTCCACCCCCAGTTGCGAGTAGAAGCAGACCCCCGGGCCCCTATAGTCGAACACCGCGAGCGTTCAGAGTCTGGCATCACGTGGCGCGTGCGCGTCGCCGCTTCTACTGATGGGGGTGCCGGACCTTGGAGCCAGGAGATTAAGGTGGAGACGGAGACTGAGAGTTGGTTTTTTGGGGGTTTTGGGGTTGTGAGGGGGTTTTTTTTTTGGGGGGGGGGGTTTGAGGGTTTTTAGTTGTCGTTTTGTTGTGTTTTATCTTTTACGTTTCGTTTTATATGTGATTTTTTTGTGTTGTATACTCGTTTACATTTATTTATGTCCGATTAGTTGCCCACTTAATGCGTCCATGTCCTATTTGTCGACTTATTTGGAGAAGCAAATCAATTGATGCTTACGCTTAAGTGCATATAAAGCTGATCACGGGACACTCCAGCATGTTTACATATACCGTATTACCTCGAATTGACCCCCTGAAAAAGTGCTGGCGAAATAATAACCCCCCCGGTGGGTAGATTCCTGTAAGGAATCTGCGTGTAAGGAATCTGTACTGTAAAGAACCCAATTAGGATTCCTATCTGTACATGATGGGTTCTTTACAGTACACACATTAATTGGCGCAAAAAAAGCATTTCCGGTTGCGTATCCAGCAGACACACACACTCACAAATGTCAAGTTCGCGTCTGTTCCACTGCGTCATAACACTATGAAACATAATGCTCTATCAGTGGCACAAGAATATTTGTGCAACAATGGTATGCGATTCCGGGTCCAGTTGCGGATCATGTTCTGTGTAAGGCAATAAAAAATTATATATATATATATATATATATCTTTTTTTTTCAATTTCAAATATTGCCTGTAAACCGGAATGCAATCCTGAATTGAAATGTATAATTCTGGGTCTAATTGCGGGTTGCATTCTGGGTAGGCAATTAGAACAATTATTTATAATATTTTTTTAAATTTCATTTCAATATTCATTTGAAAACATGGTGCTAGAACATTTGAAAACATTAGAACTTTCTAATCCCACAGAAATGTGATCTAACTGCGTGCACACTTATGGTTCAGGTTACACACATCGAGGTAGGATACGCATAGGTACATTCGAGATTCCTATGGCTACATTGAAAGTTTTCCGTATCCCGCAAAGTGGATACGGATAGGTACATGAATAAAGATACGCTACGCGGAGATTCCTTACAGTATCCTCCCCCTCGGTGTATTTTGACGATAAACAAATAATAATAATAAACAAACAATTAAATACTTGCATATAAAAAAATATTGTCCCACTTCAAATTCGCCAACTCCCCGACAAAAACCAACCGTGTCTCAGCAACCTTGATCAGCTTTATATCCATGTATTCGAATTAGAGTTTATCGGGATCGGAACTGGAAATTCCCGACATATTGCCAGACTCTTGAATCCCGGTCCGTGATCCCGTTTCAATTCAACCCTAATTCGAATCCCACTTTGTAAAAAAATGTGTCCAGCGGCCACAACCTCGAGGTATACAGATGCTCGGCAGCGTCGAGACGCGTCGCTCGCCAAGCCGCAGACGGACCACATCACGTACGTGCTGGAAGTAGAGAGCCGGCCAGCGATAACGCGAACCATCACACAAATCCATATTGGTGCGGTTTTGTTTTTTGTTTTTGTTTTTGCCGTGGTTTGCGTGCAGTGTTTACTAGCAGCTTTGTTGTGGCATGGCATGACTTCGGACGGCTTTTTAGATGTGCCTGATTTGTGTAGATTTTCATTTGGATTTATGGTGTGTTCCCTTGTAGTGAATGCTTTCATAGTCCACGTTGCACATGTGATGGTTACAAAAATTTGCGCTTTCTTAAATTTAGAAGAAAAAATCAAAATATTTTTAAATTCCCGCTTTTTTATTTTGGCGCCATTTATTCAAATGTTTCTCTGCCAACTAACGCGTGGCGATGAATTTCGAAACAGCGCCAGGAACACAAATCCCGTATTTTTTTCATCAGATTAGACTAGACTGGAACTGGGTTTTGTTACCCCGACAGTTTTTTTCGGGCGGGCCTGAAATTTTACATCTACTTTCACCGTATCCAGATACTATAAATGCACGCCCGATTCAATGTAAATATTCACCTACATAACGTATTAGCTCGAAAAACTCCCCCCCTTGAATAACTCCCCTTTCACAGACAAGTGAGGGGAAAATAACGACCCCTGTCTGCAGTACGGGCAGTAGTAATGTAATGGCGCCATGACGCTGGCGCCATTTGAGGGCGCCAAAGAGCGCCGTGCCTGGCGCCCTTTTGCTGTGGCGCCCGGTTTCCCAATAACGCAATGGCGCCGTTGGCGCTCGGCACCCTTTTCCTGGCGCTTTTCCGTCACTAACGGGAAGTATCGGGAAACTTATATTTAGCTTTTTTTAGAAAAATCGGGTGCCCGAAAAACGTGTTGGGCCTATTGACTCCCAAACCTATTCATTATTGTGACCAGAAAATAAGTCACACCTAAAACACCTGTGTTGACAAATATCATAACACAAAAGTATACCGCATGTGCAAGGTAAAGACCTGTTATTTGTATGTATGTGTGATACTAATGTGTGCTTTGTGTTGACTTTAGTGTTTTACAAAAGTATTAAATAGTTCGACACTCGTCCCTCGCGCCATCCATTTCACACAATTTAATGGATTTGGGTTACCCAAACTTTGGGCGCGATAAATTTGCAATCCGCAATCCAATTTGATTTTCATAGTCAAACATTTCATCGATACGCGCTCCATTGCATGTTTCTGTGTTTGTGACATAATTCCTCGGCGCTAGATGAATCTAGATAACATTCTTAGCAACTTGACTTGTGACGGATTTATTCGATTGTGGTTTCATGGAGGTTCATTTGCTCATGGAAAATAAAATGAGCTTAAAAATACCCGTAATTTCGCTAAAAAATGCTAGTTAAAAATGAAAATGCGTAATTAAAATGCTCATTTTGTGAAACAATCAGTTTGGGGTAATTTTATATTGATGCTGACATATTTCCAGAAAATTTCACACGAATATTGCCGCCAAGTCTCATGTCGCGTGCAATAGATTGATTGTAATCTGGTTCGTGGGACCGACGCATGGTGCCAATGCACCGTTTTTGCGAAGATACGTTGTGAAAATTCGTCTTTTGTGCGCATTTTTTAATCGTTCACTTGCCTTTTTTTGGGAGAAACCTACAAAAATGTTGGGCGGGGTGTAGATAACTCTATCAATCACTTTGGGGCGCTATGATAAAAACATAACTGTATTTTAGGTATTTGTTACGATTTACCTGACCTTATTTTACTCCACATAGACCTAGGTAGGTAAGTTTTTTTTGTAGGTAGGGATTATAGCGTTTGGTGAAGTGTTGTTTTTACTTGCATCAATTTTTCACTTAGATCTCATTCTCGAGGTACTTAATTCTGAGATTAAGGCAGGATTTTTTGGCTCTCATATCAATTTACCTATGTACAAATACTTGTGTATGCCAATGCCACAAATTATACTTATGTGAGTTTGTTTTTTGAATAATACAGTGTAGCGCTGTATTTCACATCTGTGAACATAACAGTTACTAAATAATCAAATTTATACAAAATGGATAGGTATACCGTATTTCCTCGAAATACCCCCCCCCCTCGAAATACCCCCTCAAAATGGGCACTATGAATTTATAACGCCCCCCCTCGAACCCCCCCCCCCCAAATTGAGTATATAGGGAACGTAAATGACAAAAGCTGCGGTTTGTCATCCGGGCAGTGCAGAACACACGTGAAAACAATGACTGTATTATGCTAGAACAGTGTATATAAAGTCCAGATAATTATACAAGTCTATAGAGTGTTATACATGGCGGTTTTTCTAGCATTTTTCGACGTCTGCATACGTTTCAAGCGACAATTTAGTAATGGAATTTCACAAGTTAGTTGGGATTTCCCATTTAGTAAAGGGACTTCTCAAAATCTAGCTTGATTTGCCTCAGAGCAGAAGACTGTAAAATCTCATAAACACCTTGATTCAGTGGAGCCTGTAGCTGTACGCACAGAAACTCGGCACGCACACAGGCCCGTTACGCACAGAAGTTAACTCGGTGCGCACAGAAACTCAGCCCGCACATAGCTGATGCCATGTGCGTGCCGAGTTTCTGTGCCTACAAAGTTTATGTGATTTTTCACATTCTCTTCTATTCTATTCCCTATGTATAGCAGTAGTTGACACCCGAAATTTTGCCAACCGTTACATCTGTTTTCTACATATTTGACTTTCGCGATTGCGAATGTAGAATATGTAGAAAACAGCTGTAACAGTTGATGAAATTTCAGGTGTCAACTACTTCAACACACATGAAAATCCTGAACTCAGATGGCCGACTTGTCCGACAGGGCCCAGTTGTGTGCGTAACGGGCGTCTGTGCGTGGCGGTTTTGATTCTGTGCGTAACGGGCGCGTGTGCGTAATGGGTTTCTGTGCGTAATGAGCCTGGCCCGATTCAGTGTTCCATCCCGCAACATTTATTTGTTTATTCCATTGAGCGTCAATCATGCAACATTAATATTTGCTTAAACTCTGCCACAAATAGAAATGTAACTGTGTAAATACATGTCATCGGTTCGAGTGCGACAGTGACTTTACATTGGGCACTGGAGTACAAGTGTGTACTTCCGGCCAGTGGCACTGCTGTGCTGAGCTGCCAAGTGCACACATATTGTAGGTAAATACCTACATGGGCATTGTCGCATATCGTGTGTTTGGTTAACTGTTGCCGCCAATTATTTATATCTACTGTGGATCTTATGTGGATTGTCACTGTCTGTCCAGATGCCACGCACTACGCAGCAAGTGGTCAAGTGACAAGAAAAGTGCTAAGTCATAAGTACAGTCATAAGTTTTTAGTCAAGTGTCAAGGAAACATACAAGTGGCTCATATTTTCATATTAAAATTTGTATCTACCTTAAAGTTACCGTTTTTCCTTGAATGATCCCCCCCCCCTGTTAGCCGAGTTTGAAAATAACACCCCCTCAAAAACTTTGACGAGAAAATAACTCCAATGGGATCTAGTTCGACGATATACTGTAAGTACCTTTCACTTGACTTACCACTTTCAACTTTATCTTCCACTTACCACCTTTCTTGTCACCCGTCCACTTGCGGAATTGGCGATGAAGTGTTTTTTAGTAGCTTTACCAAGTGACTTTACGGGCAACCCGACTGATTGTATGGGATATTCATCACTGCCCGATTCGATATCACCATTCTATCAATAATCGGGTTGCCCTAAGAACCGTGCCGGGTCAATTGAAAACAAGCCCGCGCCCTCAGCAGACTATTTAATAAATTGGTGTGATTTTTTGTACGGGGTGTTTTTTCACGCTTGTGTGGTTCCTATTTTTCGAGTGCATTCTTATTTTAATTTCATACTATTCTTTCTGATATTTAATTTTTATGTGGTAAAATTTTTGAGTGGTACTAGTTTTCCTACTACTATGTATTTGTGAAAACATCGATTTTGGCTGCAAATCAGTTGATGCGCAAAGCGTTTTACGTTTTTTTTGTTTGCGAACTGTTAATCCGTTTTCAATGTGATCTGAAAATCCTTTTAAATGCGAAAAAATCGCACTGCAAATGCAGTTTTCCCAATCATATTTACAGTAAATATATTGCTTATTGGAATGTTTTGTTGCACAAAAATTGAATACTGTAAAAATGAAAATGTTATTTGTAACCACCGATCAAGACCTAAACACCAATATACCTAGTTCCAGCTTGAAGCAAACACAAGTACATATTGATATATATTTTTTTTACCAATGAAAAATCAAAATCAAGAAGAGAAACAAATTACAAATACATATTTACCAACTACCTATATATTGCAGGCAACGTATTTATATTTTATTGATGTATTTGTAATTTGTTTGTTTGTATTTTGCAATATTTGAAGTAAAATTTGATCTGCCTTCGTCAATTTCATCACTCCGCCTGTTCTAAAATGCTTTCGTATTATTTTCGTAAAATGTTTATCTGCTATTTTATTAGGTTCATCCTGATTTGATTCGTTCCAAAATCAACGAACAGACAAAAAACTCTCATCTGAATGCCCAAAATTCGTATTAAATTTTTTTAAGGTCACCGGAATTCATCTGTGTAAATTGATTGCATAAAATTTTATGGCTGCTGTTTGAATATTTGCATACAGTCAAGCAAATCGGATTGAATATTTGTTCCAGTATTTTAGCGGAATTTTGATATAAAATGCAGCTTGCTGATGCGTGAAAATTCGCCAAAATTGTTGTCAAAATTTTTAAGATGTCTAAGTACGTGTAAATAACACATTTAAATTTTTTTGTAGGGGTGTTCACTTTCACTCTCACTGCCACATTTTCAGTAAAAAGTGCATTTTTATTTTCACGATTTTGGAATTCGAATCATCGCTTGCACATTCCATATCACTCAAAATTTAAATTATTTTTCAAATGAACACACTTGTAGCGCACTTCTTAAAAAACGCGATTTTTAACACGTTTGGCATTACAACATGGAATTCTTTTTTCAAACTCTGGAACTAAAAATGTACAGTATTTTCTTGAACAAGCCCCCAGTCTAAAATAAATCGTTTCTAGTGATGGAATGGCGCCATTTAAGCTTGGCGCGTTTTTAATGTCGCCATTTTCTCTTTCGTTTTTGCATCACCAGTTCCAATAAAATTGAAAATAAATTTCAATAAGTTTAAAAAGAATTATGCTAGAAGCTCCAAATTTTACACAAAAATTTGCAAATTAATTTGCCACCTTTAACCTCCCGCTCCAAGTCTCGAACAAAACATGTACCTATTTATGCATGTTATCCGTATGATTTTTGAAAAATTACATTTTGTGTAAAAATTGTTGCATGGGTGAATATTCAAGCAACTACGATATGTATCCTTGAGCCATAAAATATCACATTGATTCATGATCGTGAGTGGAATTTCTGCGCGTAATGGGAAATGTCCCCAAGCCGAACCACTATGAACCAAAAGTAAAGTGTTCCCACAAACACAAGTGTGACTGCCAAGGGACTTTGCTGTATCTTTGAAATTTTTTTTGAAAGTGTAGGACATTTTCTGTCAATTGTAGTATTTTTATCCCTGTTTTTTACCCATTTATTTGACAGCTTATGAAAAAGTGAAATGATCCTGAAAAAAATTGTAAATACTAAAATTAAACCTAGATCACGATCAGAATGCAGCACCGATTAGATTAACTATTTTATGTTTTTCATATCGGTAAAATATTTATTTAGAAAAAACATATTTGCTCAAGTTCAGGGCGGTATACTTTACAAAAAATGAGACCGTCGCAGAAATATCACATTGTAAATACAACAATAAGTAAGATATGTGTAGGAGTTTGTTTACACAATCCTCCCATATAATTTTATCAGTATTTGCCATTTTGATGCTAGCGCAGTTTTCTGTGTTTAAGATGCTTTTGGAACGAGTTAGGTAACTTGCCATTGAAAAATGTGAGTGTATGTTATCATGTCATAAATAATTACTATATGAGCGTGTATGTGTAGGTGTATAGGTGTATTTACGGTCTATTTATTTTAAATTTTCTATAATGATAATCATTCGATTACACACCCAAGCTGCTTTTGTGTTTTTTGTCGTACTGATATAAGCGTGAATGTGTTACCGTATTTCCTCGAAATACCCCCGGGGGGTGATTGTTTCATAGTGGTCCCGAGAGGGGGGGGGGTAAACGAGGGGGGGGGGGTATTTCGAGGGGGGGGGTTATTGTTTCACAAGAAAATTTTTGAAAACCAAGTACAAAATTGTCGTCTGAAACGTACGCAGACGTCGAAAAATGCAACAAAAACCGCCATTTATAAGGTTCTGTAGACTAATATTGGTACGTAGATGGTATAAACACTGTTCTAACATGATTCCGACATTGTTTTAACGTGTGTTCTGCACTACGCAGAACACAAACTGCAGTATTTGTCATGTACGTTCTCTTTACACTCAATTTGGGGGGGTATTTCGAGGGGGGGGGTGATTGTTTCATAGTGGTCTCGAGAGGGGGGGGGGTATTTCGAGGAAATACGGTATCTACCTTTTCATGAGTGATTTTGTTAATGTGTATGCGTCTAAATTTCCCGAATTACTGTAATGTAATGTTAGCTTGTGTGTGCATCGAGGCCAGAATTATTTGTAAAACGATTGTGCATTGTGCATACCTGGCTGCGGTTCCAGAACGAGACTCGCAGTCAAGAAAACGCCCAAAATAAATACCGATCCGTAAAAAAACTGGCACGCACCATTGCATGCGATGTTTGTATGTCAGCTCCAAAAAATTGTGTAACTGTTTTCCAAAAGTAAATACTACCGGTGTCAAAAAATACAAAATCAAACACCGAAGTGTCTGAATCCAATATGTTGCCCACCAGCGTGGCCCTGTTCACTTTGGGCCTTATCATCACCATCGCCGCCACTACAGGTCGCAAGTCAGCGTTGCAATCGCCTCATTTATGTCTGCCAGGTGTGAAATTTAATCAACCTGACAATTTTTTTTGGGCACCCCGATTCATCGCATCTGAAATTTTACGCCGCCCGATTCAATGTGGCAATCGATAACACATTAAATCGGGCAGATCATAATTTTAAATACACTATGTCGGGCTGCCCGAAAAAATGTGTCGGGCTAATAAAATGTCCCACCAGGAGATGGTAAATGGCATTGTTGGCAGCCTGCCAAAAGCTCAACTGGTGGTGCGAGTCGAATTGATGGAAAATCTCCAGCAAATGCATTTGTTAAGGCGGGATCTTTGGAGAGACGTCGTGATGCTGTGCATTTGCAGCAAAGATTTTGTTTTTCAGGTGTGCTTTTTTGTGGAAATGCATGGTTTTTAGTCTTTGGGATTTGAGTAATTTTTTATACTTTTATACCTGGTATGAATGATTTTTACATTCGCTTTTGTGCCTTTCTTTGCTGATCTAGTTTTCTCCAATTTTCTTACATTAATTCTCAATTCGTCACACTAAAATTCCTTCTTTCTATGTAGCGATCGATCATCTAAACACACTAAAAATATCCTATTTACCCACATAAATGAATCCCTGTCTAATTGAGCGACTGCAATTATGATAGCCCCTGTAGATTTACCACCCGCCTTCAACAATAACCTACAAATACTCCCCGGGACCAATTCCAATTTTAGCACCCCCATCCCAAATTTGCTCACTGTACCCCCCAAAAATGGCAAACACAAACTTCTACACCGTGCCGAAAATGGTGAATATTCCATGTTTCTCGCTAGCAGTCGTTATTTCGGTGGAGCGGGCCCCTATGATTTGGCCAGGTGCCAATTCCGCAAATGGACAAATGACAAGTAAAGTGGTAAGTGAGCAGTAAAGTGATAAGTTGTGAGACAAGTGACAGGTAAGATTACAACTGGCAGATATTTTTTTACAAAATTCCTTGCCACTTGATAGTTTACTTGTCACTTGACCTACATTTACCACTCGACTTATAACTTCCACCTTTCTTGTCTTATTTCTCTCCAGTTGTGGAATTAGCCCCAGATTTCACGGGCGCGTACAACTAGAAAATACAGCGGAGGGTATTTCCGGTCCCCCGGTGTTGTTCGCACTCACGTTGACTGGTGGGTCGATAAAAAGCATTTTTGAGTGCTGTATTTTGTGAAGTATTTTTGGGTGATTGCGGTTTTTTTGTTATTGCTTGCAAATGTTTTTTTTTGTTGCGTTTAGGGAATATTTTGCCAGGAAAATATTTTTTGTTTTCATGTCTGTCTATTTTTTATGTTGGTCTGCATGTGCCTGTAGCCTGTAAATACCTACATTTGCATTGTTATGTTTACAATGCATGCATTTAATATATGTATTTTGTGTTCACTAACAAGAGATAAAAACACGAATGCCGTTAATTACAGGACTTTTCACCCAAACCTTGAATCACCACACAAACCACCTGAAAATCACCCAACCTTGAATAATACCCCACCCTAAATTTTCACAGCACTCGTATCCACCCCGCGAGTGGATTCCAGAGGTCCTGAGCTGCTTGTGAGTTGGCAGGCGACCGCAGCACCGGAAAGTATTTATGGGTATCGGGTTGAGTATCGAACAAGTGATACTAGCAGATGGACGCAGTATGGGTCAGTTTCACTTGACAGATTTTGTTTTGGATCGTTTGGAGATTGTATTTGAACAACTTGATGTTGGGATTTATTTCCAGAGTTTTTTTTAACAAAAATGGCTTAAACCGTAACTTTAATGGGGTATACAATATACCTACTCAGTTATTGGGGGAAACAATCTTTGATCCTCCCCTAATACCTCAAATAATCCCCCACTTGCAGTCAAGTAATTCAATTCGAGGGCACTGACCGGCCATACCGGGTTACCCTGACCGATTTGAGACCCGGCTTGACGTATTTTGTCCGCGTCTTGGTGTATGATCGCAGCCAAAATGTCCTCTTTACTAGTCCTGAAAGCAGCGCGGCCACTTCTTGTAGACGTGAGTGTATTTTTTCGGTAGGGTGTATTTTTACTTTCGGTAGCTGGGGACAATTCTGACCGGAAATTGATTGTAGAGCGAAATGACTTTTATCGTATTTTCATTTTCAAAGTGACCTTGTTGATGGTTGTATAGTGCGCATTAAAATAGGTATCTAGCCAGTTAGGTACTTAGATTTTTATCAAACAAAGTTTAAAA
This sequence comes from Sphaerolaimus hirsutus, assembly GCA_964036195.1. NCBI lineage: Eukaryota > Metazoa > Nematoda > Chromadorea > Monhysterida > Sphaerolaimidae > Sphaerolaimus > Sphaerolaimus hirsutus. The sequence continues at coordinate 19,808,363 of OZ038451.1, read as the reverse complement.
TAAACTATTGAATTTTGTCCACAACCGTCAAGGGCACCCCAGAATAGCAGTGTCTACCAATAAATGTGACAATTTACGCTACCGTATCCAGCCAACTTTTACCGGCACTAACTAATCCACCGGTAATTAAACTTAACCCTCACCCTCACCCCCCCTCAGCCCCCTCAACGGCACCCACAAACGTGTTGGCAGCGGCGCCGGACCCGTCGCACGTGCGCATCAGCTGGACAAGGCCGCCGGCGAGCACCTGGAATTGTAACGCGGCCAGAATAGAGTTGGAGGTCACTGAGCCGGCTAGATTGGCTGGTTGGTTGAGGGGGGTGTTTTTGGGGGGTTTGAGTGGTTGGTTTTGTTTTTGAGGGTTTTTTCTTGGATGGACATGTATTTTTGGTGGAGAATTGAATGCTAGTTGAATGATAGTTGAATGTGCTAGTTATTTCAACTCAATTTTACAATTTAGCAGAGATATTGATGTGAAAGGAGTTCAAGATCAAAATCAGTTGAAAAGTAAAATCTATCCAAGAATGTCTCCATATTCCAACAAATTTACAGGCCGCCCCCTTTATGTGGATGCTGCACAAAGGGACAGCCACGTGTTCGACTCCAGGCCAAATGAAAAATGGGAGGTTCTAGTGCGCACGGTCAATAGTGCCGGCGCCAGTCAATGGGCACCTGTGGCACAGGTTAAATACTTTGATTTTTAATTTGAATTTAAAAAAATCAATTTTCAACTGTCAAAAAGCCTCCAGAACCTTCAACCTTCAACCTCCCGCTACCGCTCACAGATCCGAACATCCCCCGGTGCTGAGCTCATAATCAATGTACGTGTAGACGCCACAAAAAGACCCCCGGTGCTCACATGGCAGTGCATAGGCGGAGTGCAGGATTTGGTGTCCCATTATCATGTTGAGTGGTCATTGGATGGCACCCAGTGGAGACAGCATGAGAGTGGAAATGTGGGTGCAGTTTGAGTTTATGTAGTTGAGGAGAACCTTCTTTCTGTTTACCTAGTATTTGTACTTAAATCAAAATACAGCTGATCACAATAACATGTAGGTATTCATTATTCATTGGCTGTGTGTGACAGTGATTCACAATTTCCAACCTCTCAACCTCAAAAGTAACCTACCCCTCCACCCCCTCAGATAAACTACATGGGCGCCCAGCAGCCCTACTCCGCCCTCCTGACCAACCTACCCGAGGGTGAACCGGTGCAAGTGCGCGTGCTGGCCACCGACTACAACAATGGCAACGCGTTCACCACCAGCCCCCTGCAACTGCGCATCGAGCCCACGTGTAGGGCGCCCGCCCGCCCTCCAGCGCAGTTGAATGCGCAGAGTACCGGCCCTACTCAGATTAGGGTCACCTGGCAGGTGGGTATTTAGATTGTGGGAGGGTGGAGTTGGGTTGTTTGATTTGGAGGGTTTGTGTTTGTGGTACAATTATTAGCAGAGATAAATATAATCTGTGATGGTCTGGTGAGTTTTGAAGCAAATTTTACATTGCTGACTTGTCTCCTAGGTAGGGTTGGAAAAAAATCGATTTTTTTTAACGACCCCGATTTTTTTTAAAAAAAATCGATTTTTTTTTTTAAAAATCGATTTTTTTTAATAAAAATCGCTGGGGTCAAAATTAGCCCCATTTCTGCCTAAAATCGCCTCTGGGGGTAATAAAAGCCATATAAATTGGTAGGGAGTGCACACTTATACTTTCTGTGCTAATATAAGTACAGTAGAGCTTTGGAAAAGCTTGAAAGTCAGTTATTTTTAAGTGTAAATGTAATTAAATTGTTATATTTGTGACGTGAATCACACTTCATCGACAATTTGCAATTTTATTTGCAGAAATAGCATGTTCTTGCTCAGAACAAAATATAAATGATATTGGAAGTGAACATGGATGCATTTTGCATCAATGTTTGATGTGACAACACAAAGCATAACTATGAATACTTCCTAAAATAATTCACAGCCTACCTTACACGCTTAAAAGCACACATAAATGGGTACTACACCCCCCAAATATGTTGTCAAAGCCATGAAAAAAGCAACTTGTGGATTGTTTGCATGAAAGTGCGCGCTTGCGCGCAAAATTTTTGCATTTTACCTAGTGCTTGAGTACCAAAATTTTTTGCCAGCGATTTTTTTTAAAAAAAATCGGTACGGGTGCTGCGATTTAAAAAAAAAAAAATCGCTTAAAAAAAATCGCTTGCCAACCCTACTCCTAGGTCTACTTTTTTACATTTTACAAAAAAATTAACCATATTTTTTCAACGTTTCAAGCAGTCGAACCCTTTCACCCCCACCAGGCACTACCGCGGGACCAATGGAACTGCGACCGGGTGTGGTACATCCTGAAATACAGCAATCCAACGACTCAAGGCTTCCAAAACTACACCGATCGGGACGCTTCCGCCTTATTTGACTCCGCCCCCTTCACCGAGTGGAGTTTCCAAATTCAAGCAGTAAATGAGGCCGGCTCTTCCAGCTGGTCGCAAGCTGCAACTGGTGCCACTTTGGAAGGCACCGCTAGCCCTCCATTGGATTTGAGATATTATCAAATGGGGCCGAATACTGTTCAAGTGTCCTGGAGGGAACCTGACAGGCCGAATGGCGTTATTACAGGATATGAGATCAGTTACCAACTGATTGATCGGTGTGTTTTTGAGGTTTTGTGATTTTGTGCTTAGATTGATCGGTGTGTTTTTGAGGTTTTGTGATTTTGTGCTTAGTTTGGTGTGATGATGACAATTTAGTGAAGAGAAGAGTTATATATGTAAAATGTCAAGTGAAAGGTAGACACGAAGTCACAAGTAAAATCCATTATGAGAAAAAAATACTTGTCACTGGACTAGTGATGCAAAAAGCGCCAGATGCTTGGCGCCAAGAGCGAAAAGCACCATTGCGCTTTTTGCCGGACAGCGCCAAACAACAAAGGCGCCAGTGCAAAGTGACCCAAGCTCCAAAAGCACAATGGCGCTTTTTGCTCTGTCGGTAGCGCTAGGTGCCAGCGCCATTGCACTTTTACATTCCTACAGTGGACTTACCACTTATAGCTTTACTTACCACACTTTTATTTTCCCGCCTTCACTATTCCACATTCAAAGTCGACCACTTCCATCAGTTCCATCCCATCACCACCCCCACCCTCAATCTACCCCCCACACCCAATCCAGAGGTATGTGCGGCGCGACGTCCGGCGAGCGGCAGTTGGTGCGCACCGAGGGCACGGCGGCCATGCACAGACTGGAGCGACTGCACGCGCACAGCAAGTACAGCGTGTCGGTGGCGGCCAGGACTAACACCGCCGTGGGCCAGCCCGAGACATTGGAGTTGATGACTGATACGCAGGCGCCCACTGGTGGGTGGGGGGGGGGGGATTTTTATGTTTGAGAAGGTTTTTTGGGTCTCATAGATCACGATTTGCAACATTTGGTGTTGCTTTTTGGTTTTTAAAAGCGATCGCTTTACAAATCACAAATGTGTATAATTATTGTCGCGAATTTCCGCAGCGCCCCCGCGTACGATCATCGCCAAAGCTCTGGGTTCATCGGAAGTTGAATTGCGCTGGCAAGCTCCGCCTTGTTTGGAAACCAATGGAGACATCACTGAGTATGAGTATGAGATCAGTGGGCTCGACAAGTGGGCCGAGGTGAGATTTTTTTAACGATTTTGTAGCCAAATTATTTTCTTATGTAATTTATTTTATTTAAAAAATGAAGTTGCCGGTGGAAATATAAGGAACATACCTAATATAAAGGAACAGTTGTTGCTTATTTTTGAAGTTATCTTATTACGATAAATGCAATTTTGGTAGTTTCAGTATCTAAACCACAAGAATAACTATAAAAATCAATTACCCCGTCCCAGTCCGATGTGCGCACGGTGATCAATGCGGACACAGTGGCCAAGGTGGTCGGCCTGACCCCCTTCACGCGGTACAGCGTTCGTGTGCGCGTGTATACGAGTAAAGGGGCGGGGCCATGGAGCGAGCCCCAGACTGTGAGGACCAGTGCTGCTGACAGACCTAGTGAGTTTTTATTGCTGGTGGAAAATATAAATCTTATTCTTATCATTCGCTTCGTGTAATTATTCCATGGAAATTCACAGTATTAGGAGTCACTTATTTCCACATATTTTTATGCAAAAATTACCTCGCAGACCCGCCGCCCACTGTGCGCGTGGTGGACACGTCGCCCACGACTGTGCAACTCATGTGGACGGCGCCATACCCGCCGCACGGAGAAATCGACATGTACAAGGTGCGTGCGCTGCAGGGGTTTTGTAGATTGTGGCGTATTTGGCGCGGGGGTAACCCCCAGAGCCTCCCCCTACAAAACCCCAAACCACTCAACCCCCCTCACCCTCAAACAACCCCCCAGGTGCGCTACTCGATCGGCGGCACCGGTCGTTGGCAAGAGCGCCAATTCCCCTCCGCCGGCGTGCACTGTTCCTCTGCAGCGCTGCAGGCGGCCAGGGTGGTCCAATCTGACGCGGAGACGTTTTTGTGCGCCACCGTGGACCAGCTGCAGCCGGAGCAGCTGTACGATTTGCAGGTGTCCGCCCATATGTCTGGAAGTGAATGGGGTCCTTGGAGCCAGATTGAAAGTGCTAGGACTGGGAGTGGTGTGTTTGGATTGGGTTATGGCCATGGATGAAACTTTTTTTTTGGGTTTTAGAAGTTTCTTTTTAAATTAGCACATGAGCCAAATACCTACTATTGTATAGAAAGTATTTTGATTCATTGTGATATGATGCCGTACTTTGTCAGGTGACAAAAGTTATCAATTGTTTCCAATTTTTTTGCTAAAAACGCATTTTTTCAACTTCACTTCAAGTATAATGCTAGTCTGCCTAGGTATATTTTTTACCGAATGGACCTGTCTTAAATACCTGGTCAAAATAGTGCAACCATAAAAACCCGCAGGTCCAGTGCAAGTTCTGAGTGTAGAAAAGACCGGAGGTTCAGGAAACAATTTGGAAATATCGTGGAATGTGCGCCCAGCCGACCAGCCGCGTGTCATTGGATTCAGGGTTCGCTATGTGTCATCACTTAAATTGTTTATTAGCATTTCATATTAGAAACCTATCATGAAGTCTTGGGGACAGTTTAAGCTTAGTGCAATAAGACGAATATATTTTCACAAAAAAATACAAATACATTCGGTGAATAACATGTTTATAATTGTTATTTGTAATTTGCTTTTTTGAGAAATCGTTATAGGTACGTATTTATTTTTGAAGATTCACAAGCTTTTTCAAGCTGTAAGAAGCCGCGAGGACCAATCATACACATGTGGAGTGTCCTTGTCAGTTGACAAAATTCAGAAGAAAATCTAATATCCAGTAAACTTGTATTTAAAACATTTTAATGACCGGTAAAGTGCCCTGCTAAACATTTTGCCGAGAATCAAGGCATGCGTTTTAGGTTGATTAGCAGACAGGTCACGAACCATCCCCCGTCACATCGTATGTTGCGCCTCTATAACCGCCACCCCAAATGCAGATAATCTCCCACCCACTGTCCGACGTGGCGCGCGTGCAGCAGTACGTAGTGGACGGCACCACGTACCGGTACCGGATCGACGGGCTCACGCCGAATACCGATTATAATGTTTCGGTGCAGGCGCGCACCCAGTCCGGCTACCACAACGCCCGCGCTACGGTAATGCGCACTGATGAAGCGAGTGAGTATATAACCTGGCAGGATGCCAATTCCGCGCCCTGGCGTTGCGTTGGCCGGTTTTCAGCGAAGTCCTGGGATATACTTATTTTTAAGTGTCATTTGTCATTTGTCGAGTGCTTACTTATAATTGGTGAAGTGCGAGCTATGAAAAAATTAAGAAGGAAATAACAGGTTTAAGTAAGATTTAAGCGCGTGAATATCATGGGGGACATGTTTGACGCGAAAATTTTGCATTAAAATATACATATTGCAGCAGTGAGTTTTTACAAAATTAAGTACAAAAGTTTTTAACAACGCTGTTTTGCATACATTTTAAATTTTTGCAAACTATTTATTTAGGTACGCATTTTTACCCTTCCTCTTATCACGAATCACCACAATACAACTTTCATACACTTTAAAAGACATATCAAGTCAGCACTTGACAGGTGCCTGTCACTTTACCCCACTAGACACTTACCCTACATAACTTGAAACTCAACTCGGGGTGCGGAATTGGTTCCTGGCAGGGCAGTGGGCTCTGCTGATCTGCTCTCTTTTGCACACTTTATAGCGCGTCGTGCGGCAAACAGACGTTTATGGTAAGACGTGTGCCTGTGCGTGATGTAGTCCCGCTAGTGTACACTGTGTATCAGTCAAGTTGGGACTTTTTGGTTGTTGTAGATGGATAAATACGTACTTTTACTTTTGTTACTTTTTAAAGAGCTTTCATTGTGGGACATATTTATGCAGATTCAAAAACGTTATTGTCCCAACTTCAGTAATGCACGGTGTTCACAAAAAAGTTTGCAGGAATAATTCGGCCACAGGAATGAGTATTAACATTTGGGTATGTATCTGCCAGGGTGAATGAATATTTAGTACGTTTGATCAAAGTAGTTTCGTCTGATTTTTGTGAAAAGTTCCAATTTTCAAGCATCATTCATCCTGTCGCAATGTATTGTCATCTTTGTGAAAAAATTCACACACACTGTGTGTCCTTATAGTGAATATGCAGCACCAAAACTCATTTTGCAAGTGAAGCAAATTTCCCTACATCTAATGAATTTATTGTGATGGGAAGAAATCTATCATAATCCAGGAGCACCATAATAATAATTACCCACCCTGAATGAAAGCCAATTAATTTTTTATAAAATCGAGCCGAATTCTAGTTTAATATCAATACATCTCTCAAACCGTTTTCATCTTTCATTGAACCGCTGCATAAGCCTGAATCAACCAGATAAATAATTGAATTATCGTTATTTTTCGCGTGCCAAATTGTCGAAAGGGTTGGTTGAACCTAAAAATTTACACATGCAACCCGCACTATAAAAAATATGTATGCACTTTTGTCATCATGTGGCGCACACAAAAAATTTCTGGCCACATGCCAACTGCCAATAATATCATCAAGCATTGCAAACACCCTGTGGATTACTCTGATGCAGTTTATATAATCAGGTAGCTGCACATTGTCTAACAATGCCAAAATTGTCACAAAGTGATCCAAACACCCTGTGCACTGCACAAATTTCACAATTAAAGAAGTTCACAACATACAACGAGTGAAGCTGTTCACAAACAGGATCTTATCAGATGTGGGAAAAAAAATTAAGAATGATCAGTAGTAAATAATCGTGAAATTCATCAATTTCGTTTACTCTTTCGTTACCCAGCTTGTGAACCGCCACACTTGTCAAATGAGCATAGACAATCCCATTACAAAATCCATCACTCCCACCCTCCATCGCAGGCGTACCCGCCCTAAGCATACCCCCTCGCGTGGTGGAAAGTAGGGCGGATTCCCTGACCATCGAATGGCAACCGGCCGCAGATCCCCGGGGCACTTTGACCTATTTGGTTGAGTACAGAACTGACCCTACTTTGGCTTGGGAGCAGATGGAAGAGAGGGTGCCCCATGTGCAGGGCCAGAGCAGTTACAGGGTGCGTTTTGCAGGGCTTAGGGGATTTATTTGGAGGGCGCTGGAAGTGCCCTATTTTCCCGACGCGAGTTTTGTGGTTGGAGTATTTTAGTTGTTGAAAATATTCATGAATTCATGAAAATGAATCGTACCTTATGATGGTTGAATGATTGTGTAAAATGTTTTATTATATGAAAATTGGTTGAATGATTGGTAAAGGTTTCCGTAAAAACTGCCGTATTTTGTATATTGCAAAAATACTCACAAGAATATCTTAAATTCACTTTAATAAAGATTCCCACAACAACTCTCACTCCGACACATTAATTCGCGCTTTTCTCTTGAATTTCTTACAAAAATCCTCTGAAATTCACCCCACCCCCAGACTACCATCTCCTCCCTCTCACCCAACACGAACTGCGAAGTTCGAGTGACAGCCGAGGGCAGCCGCAATCGCAGGGGGGACCCCTCGCCCAGCACGAACGCGCGTACAGCCTGCGCCACCCCTCGGGTACCCCCGCAGGGAATTCGTGTCGACTCCCCCAGTAGCACTGAGGTGCGCATCCAGTGGTCCAGGCCTAGGAAGGATAGCTGGAATTGCGACCATTTGGATTACGAATTGTGGAGTCAGGTAGGCGGGGTTGGCGGGTGGTTTGAGTGGAACGTGCCCGATTTTTCGGGTAGCCCGAGTTGTTGAATAAAGCAAATTAACGCTTGCACTGCTAGACTAATATTCCAAGCGGGCAGGCGGCGTTTTTTTCTGAAATCTTCACAAAGTTACAAAAAAATCGCAGTTATCCGGAGAAGCGGAACGAGTGTTACCAATAACCGGGGAACAAACAGAGTACACGGTGCAGAGCAACCCGCACACCCCATGGACATTCAAAATGCGATCCACCAACCAGGTATTCTTCAATTTTCCACTTTTGTCTGCCATTTTTACAATTTTTACACAATTTTACAATTAGCAACACTCTCAATTCAATACAATTCACGTTACTCGCCAAGCTTTTAAAAGTCAGATGAAAAATAGATACTAAATAGAAAAACGAATACTCAAAAAATGAAAAAATACCTCTATTTACGACTTAAGTGATGCTGAAAAAACTGATGATAGAGTTTAATTATTCCTCAGTTACAATTCAAATATAGAAAATAAACTTTACACCCCCCAACCCCAGGTGGGTGCATCATCATGGTCGGAACCCCAATCAGTAACCACCCAACAAGACTCCCCCGGGGCCGTGCGCAACCTAATTTTGGACCCCCGGGGACCCAACACCATCTACGCCAGTTGGCTAGAGCCCCAGGACAAAAAGGGCGTCATCGTAGGCTACGATGTCAGCTACAGGCTAAAATTCAGGGTCGCCTGTCCTGAAGAGGCGCCCAGGGATGCGACCGAGAAATGGATTACTGTGTATAATTTGAAACAGAATGACCATTTGATTACTGGCTTGCTGCCAAATTCGGAGTATGAAGTCAGGGTTCAGGCGAGAACTACTAGTCCTGGCCCGGGGGTCACCAAGACTGATAGGACTAGACCTACTCGTGAGTTTTTTTATGGTGTTTTGTTTGTGATATACAGTGTGCGGCAATTTAGACCTACGCGCTAGATTTCGAATAACTTGTCACTGTGTGGTCGGATTTACATCAAATTTTAGGTCAACATTAAAAACTAAATATGACAGGATCCCTGAAAATATGGCTGCGACACCCGTTCTCAAGTTATTCATGCAAACGCGTAATTGCCACTTTACCTGAAGGTTTCAAATGGGATCCACTTGTCGGGACCCGGATCGGGATTGGGATAATTTTTTTCTGTTTTTTTTTCTCTCTTTATTTTCGTAGCGGCATGCCAAAATGCGTGAGCGCGCGCCACTAATCCGCCTCACCGATAAGGAAATCGGCAGACGCATGCATAATTGGTTGTAAAGCAAGGTGTTAGTAAAGCGACAATTATTGATGTTTGCATGAATAACTTGAGAACGAGTGGAGCTATCGCAGCCATATTTTCAGGGATCGTTTCCTATTTAGTTGTTAATGTTGACCCAAAATTTGACGTTAATCCAACCACCCAGTGATAAGTTATTCGAAATCTAGAGCGTAGGTCTAAATTGCCTCACTCTGTAGATGGTTGTGTGATCAACCAAGGGATTCGAGGAGTTAATTTAGCGCCTTTCAAAGTTACAAAATGTTATAGGTTTTATTGTGTTTGATGTAACATTCATACATCTTGTAAATATGTGATAGGTGTCCAGGGATGTTCTGTTCTAAGTGACAAGCATTTCAGACATCATTTAACGCTTTTCCTGTCATGTCACTGTTTTACGATTTTACTTGTCACTTATAGCAACCCCCATCCCTTCCCTCGCGACTTTTATTTTCGACTTTAATTTTGAATTGAATCCCCTCTCGACTCGATTTCTTTTCACATTTCATAGTCTGTCGCATTTGTTTTTGCATCGTTTAAATTTCATCCAATCTCAGCGCCCTCTGCCCCTCCGCTGGACTTGAAACTGAGCTACAAACTGGAGAGATCGCTGGAATTCTCCTGGCAACCCGTGGAATGTTCGCAGCGACATGGCGTCATCTCCAATTACGAGTATGAACTGCTCGGATTGGATAATTGGGCGAAATTGGAGAGGCAAATTGCCAATACTACTAAAACACAGGTGGGATTGGACTGGAGTCCATTATTGGGGCTTTGGATCCATGGGTAGGGATGGCCAGCGCTTTTCTTAAAGAACGCTGGATTAGATAGACGCCCCTGTGTAAAATGTCAAAAAAATTCTGTGTTTTAATCCCGCTGTTACTCTGCTATTTTATACACGGGCGAATAAAGTGCAAAAAGTTAGGACTCCCCGGCCGGGAATTGAACCCGGGTCTCGCACGTGACAGGCGCGGATACTCACCACTATACTACCGAGGAGATGTTCTCAGCTGCTCTAAAATAGTGTTACATCCAAGTCGGCTTGTACATATTTTAGTTTCCAACTACAGTACTGCAATAGGTTAGGTACTCGTTTTAACCAAAAACTGTTAAACTACCCATATGGCGCACCGCACACTGCAAAGTGTAACGGGAAGTTCGGATGATTTTTGCATGGGTGGAATTCAAAGGCGGAATTAAAAAGAGGGTTGGATTTAAAAATCGTCCGAACCGACCCAATTTTCAGTAGTTTTTTTAGATGTGTCGTAAATAAAATCGTCCGAACTGACTTTATAATTCTGCCCGGGCGGAAATTAAAACGTCCGGACCCGATCGTTACTCTTTGCAGTGTACGGTGCGCCTATGCGTATTTTTACGCAAAATTATATTTACAAAATCATTATCCGATGAGTTTTTAAATTCGCAATTTTAAATTTGCACGGGATGATTAGCACGATTTGCACGACCAATTTGCAGGTATCGATCGAAGGTCTGATTCCGTTCACGAAATACGTGATGCGCGTGAAGGCATTCAACAGTGCTGGCGGCGGGCCAAATACTGAGAATTTGGAGGTGCAAACGGCCAGGGCTGGTGCGGTTTTTTAGAAAAATATAATTTTTTGGAATTAGCCCGACAGCGCGCTCCGCGATTGGAATTATATACTGCCCGATTGATTTTTGCTTTCTATTGGCATTAATGTTGAATTAATTGTGCACGTGTGTAATTACCGACCTGATAAATACATTCTAAAGATGTTGATCAAGATGTCAAGCCAATAAATATTTACGATCGTTTGCTATCAAATGTCGCCATATTTTCACTTTCTTTTTTTCAGATGCACCGCTGCCGCCTCAGGATTTAGTTGTGCTTCAGGAGGGTATCGACTTTTTCGCACTTTCGTGGGTACCGCCTTATCCACCCTACGGCCCACTGGAATCATACAAAATTAGGTTCAAAAAGGTTAGGATATTATTGTGGTTTTAATTGTTCAGTACTTTTTACTTATCTGGCACGGTGCCAAAGTGTGTATCATTTTCTGGGTTGGAATTTTTTATCATCGTATAAAATTATTTGCTGCAGGTGCCTCCAGGAACGCCGATTTATGACAGAAGGGTTGGTAGAAATGCAAAAACGTGCACATTTTTACCCTTTAACTTACCCTGACGCGCAAGGAATTTAGGCATATTCCCGCATGCACTTTTCTTGTGGAGCGCCAATGATGCAATTTGCCAGGCTAATTAATCAGTCACATAATTAATTGCCATTTGAATTTGTGCTGTATATTGTTGCATTTGAGCGCTGCATGTGCTTATTTTTCAATGTATTTCACCAACTGATGAAAAATATTTCTTCAACATCTATCACCCCGACCTCTCGCATCCCTTCTTTACTGGATTTTTCACAACTTTTCAATCCGACATTTTTACGCACGCCCTGTGTTACCCCGGAATTTTCAAATTTGGGCAATTTCTCCAATCTCTAAATGGGTAGACAGCGCACTGAAAAATTGTAAGTATAAAATTATTATCTTTTATTGCTCAACAGATCAATCTCATCGAATCTCATTTTTACATTCTAGTTTAACAATAATTTATTGTTAAATCTATCCTTGAAATGATTTTCCGTGCACTGCCCCGCTGCATTTTTTTACTGCATGTGTTTGCTTGGAATAGGACATTTTCCAAAAACGTGTTGACTCATGTGGCTGCGCGTAAATACTATCGTACGCCATCGAAATTTGGGGATCTCATAAATCGGTTTTCAACACATTTGACTTGAGTTTACCAGAATGAATGTGTTTTTTTGATCGCTGTCAACAGTAGTTGACAGACTCTTCATTCTGGTAAACTCAAATGTGTTCGAAAAAGGAATTTTCCCAAATTACTGTGGTGAACTAGTGTGCGCAGCGCCATTTAGTCTAAACAGTTTGCATGGATTTCTGTTTGCATCTTATCTCAGTGCGTACCCAAACTCGTACACTTCTACCTTATGAATGCAGATATAAGTACGAGCTTGCTTATGTACTTAATAAAACCATCATTATTGTTGGGGCTAATTCCAATTCATGTCAGATATGATGAATGTTTAAATTTGTGTCTGAAAAAAACAAATTTATACAAAAATGTATAAATTCTGTGACCTATTTAGCTTGGTATTGTATTGTAAATATGTTTAGTATTGGCGGTGTTGAAATTCTTTGGCCTTGTTTCAATTTTCTCACTTCATTCATTTCTTTTTTCAATCAGGCCATGTGCACCCAATATTCCGCACACTTCCCGCCACATTCACAGGAATTAGGATTGGTCCCCTTCGGTTAATGTCACACTCGTTCCTACCGTAACCACCCTTAAATTGTCCCACCCCTTTTCCAGGTGTCATTTACCACCGACGAGGACTGGGTTACGGTAGAATATAACAGTGATGACCCGATTTTGACTTGTCGGGCAGATCAACCCGCCTACAGGGCATGCTACAATGTTTCCGGGCAGGAACCTGGACAGCAGTTTAGGTGAGAAGCGGGACTCTTTTTGAGCAGGGGATAGTGCTAGACTCGTCCCGTGGGCAATCCCTGGCCTTGTAAAGTGTCAGGTCACGTGTCGTGTAAAATGTCAAGCAACTCAAACAAAGAAGATTGTATTACTGAAATTTTGACACATTACATGTTAATTAACAAATTTGCATGACATTTTACACGTTACTTGGCACTTGACTTTACACTTGACATGGCTCGGTACTGGTAGCGCAGGGTACACTCCAGAGTTGTTAAAATACCGGTATTTTTGGAAAGTGTAAGTGTAAGCGTAAATACACTTTCCAAATTTTGAGTATGGATACTGTAAGTGTAAGGTATTTTTAAAATACCTAGGAAAGTGTAAAAAAAGTGTAAGTGTAAAAATTTTTTTAGAAAGAGCTCTCACTGTTGAGCATAAGAAAACACCACTGTTTTCACCTTTAGATCAATTTATTTATCATTTTCATGCATTAGTTCACATTTTACTGCTGTATGAACAGCCGTATGAAACATTTCAGACTGTAACAAATTTAGTGGTATGAAGTTGCGTAATAATGGCACGTTTTCAGTGTTGATATTTTACTGATTAAGCTATGTGATACACACTGCTTAAATACAAGAATGGACATACAGCAATAATGTCAGTGCAAAAGCCAGTGTCCAGCAGGACAAATTGATTTTGTCTTTTTTACAAAGTATGATGAAACTGTAGAATACCATGAGTACTGATCAAAGGTTGGAGCTGGTGCACGTTTGTACATTTGCTATATTTTCTACATTCAATGCATAACTGCATGTGTGCACTGTGCAGTTATTTTTTGTACATGACCCAGTTTTATGCCTCCTCAAATGCTTCAAACAGAGCCATCTGAAAGAAAAAAATACACTTTCTGTATCCGGGTATTTTGCCCAGGAAAGTGTAAAAAAAGTGTACGGGTATTTTATGAAAGTGTAAGTGTAAGGGTAAATATAAATACCCATTTACCCGGGTATTTCGGGTAAGTGTAAATACACTTTCGCAACTCTGGTACACTCCCAGATCTGTAAATTTCAAAATGTCATGGAAAGTGTCAAAAGTCGTTTAAATTTTTTGTTTGCTATTTTACAGGAATTTTACAGACTTTGCATGACATTTGCCACTTTACAGGGCCTTATACATGATCTGGCAGATGGTAGTGGCACCTGGGGCCAGTTCCGCAAAATGAGAAGTGAGAAGTGAAATGGCAAAGGCGAAGTAAAAGCGAAAATGCGAAGTGAAACGGCAAGTGAATTGGCAAAAGTGAAGTAAAAAAATAAAAATAAAAAGTTATTTCTCTTCGCTTTCGCTTGCCAATTCACTTGCCATTTCACTTCGCCTTTGCCATTTCACTTCTCACTTCTCATTTTGCGGAACTGGCACCAGATGGTTGAGCACTCAGTTTGCCACTCAACAATGACCTACCTTCATCTAACCATGCGCACTTTGCAGAATCCAAGTGGCGGCCAAGATCAAAGAGGGTGTGTACGGCCAGTGGTGCGAGGTGGTCACCGCCAACACGCTCGAGGTGGTGCCCGGCGCGCCCAGCAGCATCGGGCTCATCGACAAGTCGGACTCGCATCTGCGCATCAAGTGGCAGCCCCCGGTGGAGATGGCTGAAAGGGTGACGCAGTATAAGGTGGGTTGTTTGTTGTTGTTTTTTTTTGGGGGGGGGGGTGAAGTTGAGTGACAGGTGGACTGGAGAAAATGTCAAGTGACAAGTAAATTTGTTTGTCAAGAAATTACTGTCAGCAAAGCCTAGTCATGTAAAAGCACCAATACGCTTATAGCGCATGGCGCTACTTTTCCATGGCGCCAGGAACAAAAGCGCCTGGCGCTAGCACCAAAGCAAAAGGCGCCATGGTGCTTCTGGCGCTTGGCGCTGGAGTGTCGAAAAGCGCCATGGCGCTGGGCGTCGAACCCCTAGCGCTTTTTACATAACTGCACTTGACTTCTAGTCACGACTTCACTTACCACTTCCGCCTTGCTAAGTGCTAATATTTAATTTGCCCCATATTTCGTACAGATTTCTTACCGCCCATGTGACATGGACACTGAGCCAAAAACATTCACAGTGGATGGTCAAGTGTTTGAATACACAATTAATGGATTGGAACCAGAGACGTGCTATGCCATTGAGATTCAGGTGCGGCTTTTGGCATTCTTTTTTACCCAAATTTTACCACAAAAACATCAAGCCCC
The DNA here is from genome assembly GCA_964036195.1 of Sphaerolaimus hirsutus. Taxonomy (NCBI): domain Eukaryota; kingdom Metazoa; phylum Nematoda; class Chromadorea; order Monhysterida; family Sphaerolaimidae; genus Sphaerolaimus; species Sphaerolaimus hirsutus. The sequence goes on along the minus strand of OZ038451.1, from coordinate 19,793,111 downwards.
GCAAACGTTTCGCATCATTTTCCACTGTCACAAACAATCCTCCATTTAGGCCGGCACCACGCGTGGTTTCGGTCCCGGTGCCACGGCGCAAATGCAGACAGACCGGTTCCAAGTTCCCTCGGTTGGCACTAAGCCAACTGCGAGTCCCGACGGCGCCTATGCGCTCAATGTTGAGTGGCAGGGAGTGTCGGACCCCTCGAACAGGGTGCAGCACTATTTGATTGAATATAGGAGAGCTAATGAGCCAATGTGGAGTGTCAGGGAGGAGGTTTGTTGTTTCTGGGGTGCCGTTTTTTTGTGTTGCTTTTTGAAAATATTGAATCTTTATCGAGTGCCTTTTTTTATTCTAGGTCACCTCAAATATAGTCAACCCCAATTCGACAAAAAATAATTATCTATCGATCTACAACCACGTACCAAACTAATCCGGCACCCCAAATACACAGCCAGTGGCTCACAACAGCGTGAAGAGAACCTACTTCGAGAAAATCCTCGACCTATCCCCCGACACGACCTACATGGTGCGCATTCGCGTAGTTGACAAAACGAGTCACCAGTCTGCACCTAGTCCCGAGGCTGAAGCGCGAACTGGCTGCGCACCCCCTTCGCACCCCCCGAGCAACGTGCAATTGGCGGCGCCCAGCCCCCAGCAAGTGAGAATGACCTGGCAGGCACCCCCCGCCTACACGTGGATGTGTAGTAGGATCACTTATTTGTGAGTTTTTGGGTTGTTTTGAAGGTTTTGAAGTGGGATGTGTTATTTTCGCGTCTCATTTTAGTGTTAGGTGAACAGTTAAGTGTGAACTCGAAAGTCAAGCAATAAGTAAAAAATAGTTTTATGTTGAAGTACAGCTACATTTTGTTTTAACTTAAAAATTTTAATGTCACTTTAATTTAATTTATAGTTTACTTCTCTCACTTGACTTGTACTTTTAACGGCTTATGCCATACACAATCATCCACTATATTCCCCAAAATACCCCCCCCCCCTTTCAGGCTGCAATATCGCAATAGTTCCACAGGCCGCTGGGTTGACGTGGACTATCCCGGTTCAACAACTGACGCCAGTTTTGGCTCGCGGCCATATTCACTGTGGACTTTGCGGATCAGAACTGTGAATCCGCAAGGACATAGCCCTTGGAGTGAGGAAGTCACTTTGACCACTCCGCAGGTGGGTGTGCGGACTTTTTTTGTATTTTTGGATGTTATTTTTAATTTGAATGTTTTTTTTAAAAATAATCGGGCTTAGTACCAATTCCGTACCCTATCAATGATCAGCCCATAAGGTGACAAATTTCAGCAAACATAAGTTATTGAAGCATAATGACCCCCAATCCCTCAGGGCGTTCCCGGTGCCGTTCTCGTAGTCAATGGACGTCCACTAAGTTCAGATTCTATGGAAGTTAGCTGGGAAAAACCTCCGGAACCTAATGGTGCCATAACCGGATATACACTGGTGTATAGGCTGAAAAGTAAGGCTGCTTGTGCGGTGCCTCCAGGCCAGCCTGAGAGCAAGAATGTGTTCAAGTGGGTTTGAAGGTTTTTTGAGGGGTTTCTGTGTGGTTGTTGTTTTCACCGAAATGTGTGTTTGCGATCTGGTATTTCTCAACCAGGGGTTATTCACGGGCGTGGCAGTTTTCTTGAATTTTAATAGTTTTTCGATGAGGTGGATAATGCGGTATACGGTTTTTTTAGATTTTGTGCGTTTTGGCATGCAGCCAGCTGTGACTTTTGTTAGAGGTATGTCTTATATTAGAGGGTACCTTACATTTATTTGGTAACATTCAAAATAACCAAAAGAGGGTACCTTATATTAGAGGGATGCCTTATATTGGAGGTAATACGGTACTTAAAATTCTAAAATAATTATAATTTACAACACTATTTATAACAGTATTGAAGCTAGGTATGTGAACCAAACACTCTCAACATCACCCGCTGTAAAAAACCCCGCCCCCCATTTCAGCGAGCGTCAAGTAATCGACAATCTCGAAGCGGACACCACCTACGAAGTGTCAGTAGCTGCGCGCACAATCCGCGACGGTCCCCAATCTGCCCCCATTTTGGTGACCACCCACCCGGCGCGGCCCACGGGCGCCCCCTTGCGTGTCAGGGTGGCCGCTGTGAACAGGTGGGGTTTTTCAAGGGGTCTACTTTTTGATTTTTTTGAGAATTGGGGTTTTGTTTTTCAACTACAAAGTAATTTGGCGCTAATAATAACTACAAAGTGAGCGCCTGCTGTGGGTTTGATTTTCTTGTCAATACTGTAATTTACTATGCAACAGACAAAATCTTACATTATTGTTTTCACTTTATGATGTATTTCGGCACATTTGTGCCCTGAATGTTGCTGCGTCCAACCTGAAATGTCCGTACAATATCCAGCCACGCAAAAGTGCCATCAACAAAATGACCACAAAAAATGTCCGTCATTTTGTCAACTCTATATTTTTCTCACTTTAATCACCCCCCAGGGACCGTGCCCAATTTGACTACGCCCCGCCAGAGTGCCACCAGAGAAATGGACACATCACCAGCTACGAGTATGAGGTGGAAGCCCTGGACGAATGGGTACTAGCCAATAGACATCTTACTGGGGTCAGCAGCCAGGAGAGGGCTGATGTGTCCGATTTGATTCCGTATACTCGGTGGGTTGGGTGATTTCTTTGGGGGGGGGGGTTGAAGGATAAGGGGGTGTGTTTAGGGAGAGGGTTCAGGGGTGTGTGTTTTTGGTTGACACTTTCTTGTGGAAATTGCCTGTTCATTATCGTTTTCAAATAATCGATTTGGTCTACATCAGAGAAGTTGTTCAACCTTACCTTTATTGGATCATTAATGCCCACTCATTAAATACCCTATCCCTGTCTAACACACCGCAGATACCGTTTCCGAGTGCGCGCCGCCAATTCCGAGGGCTCTGGACCCTACAGCGAGTGGGTGGAGTTTGTAACCAGGCCCGGCCCCCCGCCGCCGCCCGGCGATTTGGTGGGTTGTTTTTAATACTTTTTTAAATTCAGATGTAAACAGTCCTACAAAAAGCTATGGAGTGTTTATTGTCATGTCTATAAATGAACTAAAGTGTGATGAGGTAATGATGTGTTTGATTGGAAATTCTTATCAATACAAGTAAAAAGTAAGTATACAAAGATCAATTTCTTATAAATAAAAGTACAAAGTAAGTATACAAAGATCAATTTCTTATAAATACAAGTACAAAGTAAGTATACAAAGATCAATTTCTTAAAAATACAAGTAAAAAGTAAGTAGGTATACAAAGATCCATTTCTTTTCATCACCTTTCATTTCTGAAAACAATTCAAGATCACCTCAAACAACACTTCCCCCACATCACTAATCCACAACCCCCCCCCCCAGCGAGCGGACCAAGCCTTCCCCACAGCTGTGGCAGTGAGTTTCCTGCCCCCCTCGCCGCCCCATGGCATCGTGGATGAGTACAGACTGAGACATACGGCCACGGACAGAATAAGTTGGGTCGAGGTCAAGGCCACTGCACAGCAGGTTGTGACTGTTTTTGTATTTGCATGGGGGTGTGGTTTAGGGGGATGTTTTTGGTGGATTTTTTTGTGATTATCGTTCATTATCTTCAATTTTCTTGCGAAACAGGCGGAATAGGTCACTTCACGTAGGAAATGTTACGAAAATTAAAATTGAATAAATGACACCAAAAATTGTGTTCCATATGATAACATGGTGAATGTAAATTATTTTTCAGCTAGAGAACAAATAATTAAGTTATAAACCTGTTTTGAAACATAAAATCCGGTTTTTAAATTGACATAAACCTTCTAGCTAATAGCAACACAAAGCACTACCTCAACCACAACCCCCCCCAGTTGGAATGCTCTGCCGGCATCGAGGACTACGAGCGTCGTCTATGCCACCGCGTGTCCGAGTTGATGCCCGACAAAGAGTACGCCATCCAGGTGTCCGCGCACACCAAGGACGGCGACTGGGGCGATTGGACAGATTCCATTACGGTTGATACCAAGGAAGGACGTGAGTGTAACTGGAAGTTTTGTGTAACTGGAAAAGTGTCGTTGAATGTAGAAAGTATTATTGACAATTGTGTCATGTTTTAGAAATTGCAATAAATATAAAAGTCATGTCGATTGTCAAGTGTCAAGAAATTTCGCTGTATTTTGATTTGCTGGCACTTGTATCGCTTTTCAACTGAATTCCAACAATAGACGATTATCTCAGTTCAATATTTGACTTCTCCAAAAACCAAAACTCCAAAACCTCAAATACCCCTCCCCCCAGAAATCCCTGTTCTCGAAAACCCGATCCGAGTGAAAGAACAATCCGCCGAATGCCTAGTCCTAACATTCGAGGGCTTAGCTCCAGAACAACAGCGCAATATAGATGGATACGTTTTAGAATACAGCAGGGGTGCCGGCGACCAATGGGCACCCCATGGAGATTCCACTATCAAACCGAAGTTGAGGGGGGAGGATCCTATGCACACTGTGCAAGTGTGCGAACTGGATCCGGACACTGGGTATTATTTTAGAGTGAGAGTGAAAGCGAAAAATGGAAAGACTGGGTTGCCTGGCCCTTCGCTGCCCGCCGCTACTGCATGTGGAAGTGAGTTTTTTTTGTGTTTGTTTTTGTTTTTATTGTGTTTAAATTTGTGTAATTTTTTTACCTGCGAAATAAAATTTCGAAAGGTAAAGCAAAAGCTTTCAAAAGTTTTTTTTCTCCACAAAATGTTCCACTCTGATCTCTGACCCATACACAAATATTTTTTCGCAGAGCCCCTGCAGCCGCCATCTGCTGTGCAATTGGTTTCCACTGATTACCGCAGTGTCTCTGTGTCTTGGTCTCCGCCAGCAAAATCAACTTGGCAATGTGCCAACGTTTTGTATGTGCTGCACTATTCCAATAACACTCACGAGGGCATGATTGGTTGGTGGAGTGTTTTCGATGAGTATACAGTAAAATTGTATGAATGTCGAACCCTGAAGATTGTTTTGTGTTTATTACGTGTTATTTAAATATTTAACAGAGGATTTAGATACCTTTATATTGCTTTTTCTTGGCGATACACAACAATACATCACCGGACATTCGAACATTTAGTGGTCTGTTCAGTTGACATATTTATATTTAAACTTCCAGCTGCTAGCGGAATATATGCGCAGCACATTTGCGTTCTCCAAACGATCATTTCCCCACATCCCCAATCCCCGCAGACATCTCCCCGACGGAGCAGCGCACCAGCCACCAGTGGGCCACGTTGCCGGGCACCACGTGGACGGCCAAGATGCGCACCCAGGCGGTGCTCAGCGACACCGGACAGAGGGGACACGTTTCCGAGTGGAGCCCCGAGGACTCTATTACTATTAGAGTGCCTGGTGGGTTGGGGGTTTTAGGGGGATGGATGGGCTTTGTAGAATGATACGTTAAGTGATAGTCCGAGACAAGTAAACTTTATTTGATTTGATTTGAAGTGATGTTCAATGTATTTATGCTCATCAAGTGTGACATGTAGAATTCTGAATGAAATACATCAAGTCGAGCGAGTGACGATTGAGCTGATTGACAATAAGTAAGTCTGTATATAATTTTACTTATTTTTCACTTGGTTTATTTATTTGTGACACAACTCGACAGTTGTCTAGATATGAATATCCGTGACTACACAAAAATTGATCACTTTACCTTCCATTTGCTTCTTGCTTAAATGTAGGAGTCAATGCTTATTTCTTTTCCAATTACATTTTCCGTGCAGTTTTTAAATTATTCACCATTTCGTTTCTCACCAGATTTTTATTTACCCCCCCCCCCAAACACCCCAGGTCCCATTTTCGTGTACGCGAACCCTGCGGGGCCAGATGCCCTCGATGTCCACTGGGAGCTGCCGGCAGAGGACAAAAACTGGCAGTACGGGGTAGATGTGACTTACAAGTTGAAACAGCTCGGTGATTGTCCCCCGGAACAGCTGACCGCTGAACAGAGGAGGGAGTTTAAAGTGGATAATGTAGAGGTTCGTTGGATTATGGTAGATGTCGGGTGGGATTGTATTGGTTATATTATCTGGTCAAGATCATCGATGTTGAATGTACCCGAATATGTTAAATTTCCGAAAATCCAAAAATCAAAATGCTACCCAGATTGAATCGATGAAATTTGTGTTGAGCTATAATCTGAAAGTCATTAAGGAACAGAAAAAATCTTTCCACTGATCGTCCTGACCACTGTTTGAATTATAAAAACATGTCAGTAAACCAGTGCCATGTAAAAGTGTCATTTTTCATTTATTCCGTTACTCTGAACATCACACTTTCCTGGCATTCTGCCATCATATCACATCAAAATTCCAGGGCTCCAACGTGTTGCTGAAACCTCTGATGCCTTATGGTACCTATGAAATTACGGTAAGGCCCCGGTCGCCGCACCCGGATGTGACGCCGCCCGAAACTACCGTGACGAAAACTACGGAACAATCTGTGCCTAGGTTGGTGCATGGATTTTTATTTTTCCTGGGTCAATTCATGAATTCTAAGTTTCAAATTCTGTTGTTCTGTTCAAATGGTTGACTTTTCCACTGGTCCAAATGGTTCTTTTTCACATTGAATCGGGAACTTTTAAAAGTCACAAGTTACCTATACCAGTTCACCAGACATACCTTATTGTGCACTTCATTCTTAAAATTGGTATAAATATGTATTCAAAATAAATATCAAACTTGACAATTAAAATACTGCAACAGCATACTCATGCTTGATAGCGTTACGCTGTTCTGTTTTGCCCAGTGAAGTTTAAACGGCCACATGCGTACTTTTACATATGACGAACCACCCTGTACCAAACTAACCCGTGACGAAATGCAGTGGACCGCCGCGCAACGTGCACAATATAGAAGCAACTGAACGGAATGCACATTTCAAATGGGAGCCGCCACAATGCGATCAGAGGAACGGGGAAGTGACCCAGTATGAGTACATGCTCTCTGGATTGGATGATTGGGTAAAAGTGGGTTTGGGGGAGGAGAGGAGTTATTTTTTTTGGTTTTGGGTCGACTTGCAGGAATTGGCGCTACCTCCTATTTGGCGGCACTTTATATTTCTGGTATTGTACAAATTTTCTTGGCAAATTTCAATCACGCTACCGTATTACCTCGAAATACCCCCATGGGGGTTTATTATTTCGCCAGCAAAATTTGAGGGGGGGTTAATTCGAGGGGGGGGGGGGTTTATTCGAGGGGGGTTTTTATTATTTCGTCAGAAATTTTCGTGAAATTCATAGTAAAGAATACGCTTTTTCATACACAAAAACGGGGAAAAACGTGAGAAAATAGGTCATATCTGGGCTATAGGTGTACATCTGTACACAAATGAGCGTATAAGTGTACCTGCGATGCAAATTAGTAGTAATAAATACATCATGTACATTGCATACATGATGTTCATCATTCAGGAGGGGGGGTATTTCGAGGGGGGGGTTTATTATTTCCCCAGCCCATTTTGAGGGGGGGTTAATTCGAGGGGGGGTTAATTCAAGGGGGGGATAATTCGAGGTAATACGGTAATTCATTGCTGTTTTAACTCTCAATTCCGGATAAACAGTGCTTTATCACCGGAACTATGTATAATAGTGTGTATGATTACCTAAATTCTGTCTCCCAAATTTTGCATATCCAAAAAATAACCCCCCCCCCCCAATAGACGGTGGTGCGTCAAGCAGTGACCGCTCGCGACCGGGCCATCATAGACGACTTGTCAGCGGGTACCCGGTACCGATTCAAAGTGCGCGCGTACACGGCGGCCGGTCCGGGACCCTGGTCAGCCCCGGTGGACATCCGCACCGCTGGCAGCGAGATCGGACCCCCGAGGGAACTGCATGCCACTGGCACCGGCGCTAGGTTATTTTGGAACGTTGTTTTTTGTTGCGGTATTCAGTGTGCTTAGTAAAAATTATCGTAGCAAAAATGATGGTTTTGGAAAATGTGCTAACCGGAACAATTAGTGGGGGATTTCATGCTCATTGAAGTCCGTGTTTCAAAGTTAATCTAACAAACCCGAATATTCTTTCTACTATTTAGGTAATTTTATTGAATATTTTCATTTATCTGCAGATATATAGCTCTGGCCTGGCTGCCGCCATACCCACTGCGCGGCGCCGTCACTGGATACAGAATTGCATATGCTACTGAAGTGGAAGCTGTGGATCCAAAAGTTCGTTTTCCTTTTACATTCCTTTTTTACTGATACTGATTGACATGAATGTTCAGCATCGACAAAAACACAAATATTAACTGCCAGGCCAGTCCCATAACTTCTGGAACATAATTAGTATTTACCAGGACCCACGTCCAAAATCCCTACCATGCTAATGTGCCATCCCCTTAATAACGTCAGCTGGTGGACGTTTCTTCGCGCGACCTGTCGTGCACGCGGGAGAAATCTGGCGTTGGCGTGCTGGGTCTGACTAGCGAGTCTCGGTGCTACACACTCAAGGAATTGATTCCAGAGACCACGTACATTATTAAGGTACGCATGATTCTCTAAATAAATTTGATTTGGTAATAACCTGGATTTTATGGACGCTTCTGTAGATTTTTAGACCTGTTTTGGTCATAGCCATAGGTTCAGATGCGGTGACAACTCGAATAATTGAAATTGTTTTCTGTTTGTCAGATTTTATTACTTGGGGGCGTTTTTTTGGGGGGGAGGGGGGTTATCCAGAGCGATATCATCATTCAACAAAAGAAATGATGCCAAAAATTGCTTGTTTGTTTCCGTTTGCTGCACTCACATAAGGTCATTTTATATGTACACTACAAACAAATTATCCACGACAAACGAAGGAATAAATTCAAAGTGTACTTTTAATCTCCAAAGAAATTCACATCCTCGCTTCTTCCACTTAAAGCACTCAATATATGTATTCAGCACTACCACTAAATATATGCATAAAAACCCCCTTCCACCCAGGTGCAAGCGCGCAGCGAGTCGGGCAAGTGGGGCGACTGGTCGCTGCCAATCTACGTGGGCACCAAGACCGGCGTCGGTGCACCGGGCGGCAGTTTGGTGCGCCTGGCGCACACCAGCAACTCGATCAGGGTCAAGTGGACACCCCCGGATGTGATCGATGCTGATATCAAGTTCTATTTGGTGTGTTGAGGGGGGTGATTGGGGTGGGTGGAAAATTTGTACCCTGGACATCATTGAGGACACCATTGATTGTACCATTGAGTAAAATCTACATTTCTTCATAATTTGCCATTCTCATATTCCGATGTTCAATACTTTCTATCATTTAATCTGAATGTGCATCGCTCTCCAAAACTTTCCATTTGCTTCCACAAACCAAAAGTATCCTTCACAAACCGTAAACCATTTTGCTCATGCAAAATAAAAAGCGCCTAAATGTGCCTCCAAAATGTGTCAGGTATCTGCGACAGTGGCAGTTGACAAGCCGCAAACTGTACCCGTACACAACGTCAGCGCCGGTCTGCGGGAATTCACATTCAAGGGTCTGGCGCCGGTCACTTCTTATAATATCTCGGTGCAGGGAGGCAATGAAGACAGGGTTATCTGGTGGGTGCTGTTTTTAACACTTTATTTTAAAAAATTGGAACTATTTACACTTCACCAATTCCAGATTTATACAACAGACGATTATTTAAGGGTAAAAAATCCTCTGTAACGTTTTTTCGCAGCAATTTTTTGCTAAAGGTGTATTTACATAGATAAAATTACGGAATTTCCAAGACCAGTCCAGCTCCCTGTAAAAGATAATGTCGAGACGTCAAATGTCACATGAATTTGTGGATATAGGTAAATACAATCCCCACAATCAATAACACCCCCAGGTACATTTCGCGCATTTTCGCCACCACCGACGAATCCGTGGGACCCCTCTCATGGCTGGGACCCCCGCAAAACTTGAGCATGATCTACAAAACAGACACGGTGATGCACGTGCAATGGGAACCCCCGGAGGTGCTCCACCCCAGGGACAGAGAGAGGATCACCAGCTACAAAGTGACTATTGCCGCCTATGATCCTGTTACGACGATTACACAGCCTGCGCAGTTGGTTTACTTTTTTGGCTGATTTGTATTTGCGAAAATTAGGTACTAAAATTAGGTACTGATAAAGTGTTATGGTGCTTAGCTTTTGTAGCTACTTCCCTAACTTTCCCTCAATGTGTTCCAGTGAATAAAAGTTTGAGTCTGGAACCCTGCTGATAACAGGATCATTTTTTTTCACCAAAAGTAAGAACCCGTCAGAAAAAAATAAAGAAAAATACAGAAATCACCTTGCCACTCAGGGAATATTCAACGACAGCTCCTCGGACAGATATCCAATGGTCAGATTTACTACCTGAAACTGTATACAACATCACAGTGGAGGCGTGTACTGAAGAGGGGTGCGGTGCGCAATTGTGGGGTGCTTATTCTACTTTGCCACCCCCGGGAAGACCATGGGTGCTCAGACTCATTTATAGAACGCCGACCAGTTTGAAAGGTGCTTTTTCATTTTTATTTGTTTTGTTTTGTTTGATATGTGTATGTGCATACCGTGTTAAGTACAATGATATGATACGCATTGTGTATTTTTGGAAAATTGGGTGGAATATGTTGAATACTGAAAACAGATAGGAAAAAAGATTTGGTAATGCGCTTGTGTGATCACCATTAGCATGAATCATTAGCATTCGCGTCATTTTGTAGATAGGTACACAATCAGTTAGGTATTCAAACTGTATCATCCATTGAATTTCCATTCCAAACCACACTAAAAAACACTCCAAACACACCCCAAAACCCATTCAACTCCCACACACAGTTGGCTGGAACCCAATCTGGGGTCGCACTGGGGGCTACGTGCTGCGGGCTACCCCCATATTTTCCCTTTCCCGAATGGTGGAAAGGACCCCCACATTGCGCGATGCACCCGATGGAGCGAGGGACTTTGTTATACGCGGATTGACCCCCAATACTATTTATAATGTGTCGTTGATTCCCAAGAATTATGCTGGTGGGTGTTTTTTTCCCTTTTTTTGGGGGGGGGGGGTTAGAGACTTGGCATCATGGTAATTTCGCAACTGGTTAAGTAACATGAAAAATAATGGGGAAGTGACAATTTATTCATAAGTAACGTTTTTGACCCAAACAACTTTTTCCTGCTACTTTTGTTATCACTTACATATTTTATACCGTTTATCTTGTCAAATTTTCTCCTGTCACTTAACCAGATGAGGAATTCAGCCCTGCATGTCAACTAAGTTTTTGCCGATCACGCAACAAAATCGTAATTCCAATTACCCCCATTTCTATCATAGCCAAGGGTCCTCAACCACAAATTCCCACTGTGCATGAAAATACATATAAACTCACTTCACAGGTGAAGCGTGGGGCGCTTACAACACGCTGCCGCCCGGCGCTTTGGTAGTGTCGCAACTGCGCGTGTGCAAGCAGACAGAGTACGCGCTCAGTATATCTTGGCTGCCGCTCGAAGGCGGCTCGGACACTGATGCCACTCATTATCAGGTTGGGATCTTTGTGTCTGTTTTTCCCTCTGTTTTCCCTCATTTCCCCGTCTGTTGTATAGATCTGGAAAGGGTGAAGTGTAAATACCGTATTTCGTCGAAATACCCCCCTTGAATTAACCCCCCCTCGAAATAACCCCCGTCTGGAATGATGTACATCATGTATGCAGTGTACATGATGTACTTAGTGCGGTCAATTTGCATCACACAACTACATAATATAGACTAGGTAGGTAGTTTGTAGTTGAGTAGGAATTACGTTGGTAGGTACCAATCTATCGTGTTTGGTCGCACTTATTCCCACTTCCCAGTTTTTGGTATAAAGAAGTGCGTTCTTTACTACAACCTTCACGAAAATTTTACAAAAGTCATCAATATTCACCAGGTTCGGTACACGCGCACACACGGACACGGGAGCTGGTCGGAAAAGCCGCAGAAAACAGCTGATGAGTTAATGTGCCCCGGCGTTTACAATGTGGCAAAGTGCCCAAAATTGTGCTATTTGCTGTTCAATTTGGATAATGCCATTGAGTATACTGTGCAGGTGCGGTGGGCTTGTGTTTTTGAACAGTTTGGGGATATTGTGTACAGTTTGTTGGAAGAAATATAACACACTGTGACGGTTTTACTCCTGAGGAGTACGTATCAAGGAAAAACCAGATGCCAAAATGAAATAAAATTCTTGTTATCGTCTATAATCTCGAAACATTTTTAGTGGTTTTAATGGCGCAGCGTGCGCAACGGTGAACTGGATTTTGTTGTGGAATTCAATTGTCAATCGAATACATTCCAATCAATGTACCGAAAACTAATTAGGTAGATCCACAATCCCCTAAAATCTCAACACCTCCCCAAAAACCAGGTGCGGGCATACGTTGCCGGGCAATGGAATCGATGGAAAACCGTCGCCCGGGATTCCCTGCTGTACAGGGAGCCGACCCCGCTGCAAGAACGGGCGTGCTGCATTGAACCCCCTGATTTCTACTTAGACAACATTGGCGAGCCCAACACTTTGGACTATATTGTTATAAAACCAGTGCCCAATGATACCTTTGTGGAGTGCGTTTTGGGGGTAACTTTTTTTGAAATTTTGGGTGAAAAAATTAGTGATGTCACAAAGTGTCATGCAAAAGTTGCTGGGTGTCATGTAACATTTCCGGGTCAAATGCCTCTTCAAATGCATTCACGTGCGGTGCCGTATGTTGACAATTATGCATGAGATTCAAAAAGAACGACCAAAAGCAACATTTTCACTAGTGTATTAAACTTACTCAAGTTCAGACGACACTCAAATATACGGTATATACTCGAATAATACCCCGGAGAATTTGGTTTTTCATCAGACTATTTTTAGGGGGGAATTATTCAAGGGGGGGGGTTGTTATTTCGTCAAAAATTTAAGCATGTTTCTATGAACTGATTTATAGAAATATGCTTTATTTACTAAATCACATGTAATTTTTGTTCAAATTGAATGCAAAAACTTTATCATGTGCCTAAAGGGGGGGGGGTGTTCCAAGGGGGGAATTATTTTTCCTCAATTGTCTTAGAGGGGAAAATTATTCAAGGTGGGGAATTATTCAAGGCGGGTATATCCGAGTATATACGGTATTCCATTTTCATCACAAAAACGGTTGATAACTCATATTATTGCTTGAAGCTATCCATTCAAATTTCGATCATTCAATAATCAAGCTCCTCCATACATCCATTTTTCATCCCAACAATGTCCAAACGCAACCCACCCACTCAGACGGTACTACGTGATAGCTGATGAGCGTGAGACGCGCGGCGACATAAACGCGACAATGTTGACCGACATGTTGACTGCGAGACGCGCCGGCATACCGTATTATGTCGCCGGCTCTTTTAATAGGCACACACTGACGCAACAGATGGATTTCCCTGTTGGAGATGGGATGGTATATGGAGGATATCTCAATTATCCTTTGGTGAAGGGTGCGTTTTTATTTTGACTTTTGGCGTGACATTTATAAATATAACGGTATTTTTTTGTTGTAGCAATCAATTGCCTTTGTGAATATTTTGGGCCGATTGAAATGCTTTACAAAACTTATCTGCATTGCGATGCCATGCTGAACTGACGTTCTCAAGTTAAAAATGTTGATCGGAGGTGTTACCACTCAACGACTAAAAGGCGTATTGTTTCGGTATATGCAGTACCGTTTTGCATTTTTCCGATTCTGTATGATTTTCTGTGAGGAATATCTTCAAGCATTACAGGGTTCCCTAAGCTTCTGCCACAAATACATTTATTTATCATTATGACAATATCATGATGGCAAGAATGTTCGCAAATGTGCATCTCAATTGAATTTCAACCTTAATTTCCCAATCTCCTTTATTTTTTGCAGGTAAGGCATATGATTTCCCATTTTTGACCGTTTGGAAAGTGGACGACAAGCCAATTGTCGGCTGGTGGCGCGGTTGGTCACTTTTTTAATTTTTTTTTTTAATCAAATGACTACTTGGTTACTTTTTCATCAAATAAGTCAGTTAGGATATTGTGTTTTGGAAATTCTGAGTGACTTGGTGCGGCAGAAAAAATTGGAAGATCAATTTTTTTATGTGCGTTTATTCCAAGGTTGTGGAATTTGTTGAGGAGAAACGCGTGAAGTTTGAGAAAATTGTACCCTAATTGTTTTTTTTCTATTTGATGTAATTTTTTCTATTTTTTATTTCTGTATTTAAAAACACATTTAGACAAATACGTAAGCGAGCCATGAGTTCTCACAAAGCCCTTGTATTAATTTAATATGTACTACTGCTAGAACCAATGCGCGCTTTCTATTAGGTAATCGCTGCCTTTTTAGCACATTTTGAACTTCACGTAAATTATTTACGACAGCATTTTGTCAAACATTAATTAAAAATGACAGAATGACTGAATTCTCTTTGCATTATAAATATTTATTTACGCGAACGAATAAGAAATAATTTCCCTACTTTTTATCAACTTATGTGAAAAATCTTGTATTTATGATTTTGTGCAGTCGGCATGCCATTTACAAAAATATTCTACACCTCCAGTGTAATCAAAAATGGTATAGTTCAAATACACCGTTTACCTGGACTGAACCCAAAGTCAATTTAGATATTTGCATTTTGCGCACTGTGTGAACGTTGCAGCTGCATTTGGTAGTATTTGTAGTGCCATGTGAAAAGATAATGCAGCATTGGTGAAAAATTTTCTGGCGATTTTTCTTACCTTGAGATTAAAGGATTTTTTAGGGTGGTGTATAATTTTCCGAATTGTGTGTTAGGAGGTTCTCTTGAGCATGTTAAATTTTCCGCCCCAGTCGATGAGATTTTCCGAATAGGTTTCTGTTTGAAAAATTGCGGTCGCGTTGACCTATTGAATTTTGGGGTGAAGTCAAAAATTGAAAAAATGTCTCATAAAAGATGTATATTTCACTCCTAGATGCCACAAAAACTTTTCATTTCCATCATTCTGGTGTTCTTTAGTGTAAAACTTTTACTTACCATTTTTTAACTTCACTAATTTTCCCGGAAAAATTATGCTTGACTGAATCGTAAATATTCGTCCATACTTCTGTGTTTTAGTTTTGCTGCAAAACTGCGCCACTTTTAGTTTTCGTTTCGCAAAATGCTGTCAATACATCAATGGTAAAAAAGTTCCATGGTTAGTGTAAAATTTTTGACATCTCTGTGAGATTCCTACAGTCATTTGAAATATTTAGTAATACTCATGCATTGCGAGAGACCGCAATGTACAGGGTGTTAACTTTTATAAACGGGGCACTTTCCGCATTTTTCTAAGTGTCAAAATAGAAGAAACTCACTAAGTTGGGAAACTTAAGTTGCATCCAGCACTTGACACTTGAGCTGAAATTTTTGCATCTTTTCTTGATTCATGTGATGCAAGTGAGAAATTACAGTCTTACCGATTTTTCCAAATATCGCTGGGCCGCTGTAGTATTGCATAAATAAATACAGTTTTGGCAATTCATGAATACTTTGACATTGCCAAATTTCTGGCCACTATCACTCGTCACCTTTATTTTCTTTGCGCCGCATTAATTTGGGCATTTATACGGCTGGCGAATTTCTGCGCGCGAGTTTGTTTAGTTGACTACTTGTAGTTCTATTGGTCCGTTCCAAAAGTGATGGGTCAGGAAATTTTATTGATTTTTTTGGCAGAGATTGACGTAGATTTGACACCATGATTAATACTTTGTGTTATTTTTTTTTTTCATGAAGTCATATAAAATTCATTTGCTATTCCTATTGTTAGTGTTATATTTTCAAATGCAGCTGCTAATGAGAAGTTTGTTGCAATTTTGTCACTTGACAGGGCAGTTTACAGGCTCTAAAACTTACATAGAACATGTATAAAAGAGAAATGTCAAATTACCTATGTGTTTGTCGTATTGTGCTTGCGCACACTAGTTTTCACACGAAATTTCGAAAACACCCAAAACAGCTTATAATGCATTTGAGTTTCCTACAATAAGGTGGCCGTCAACTACAGTTGACGGAGATGTAATATGACTCATTGTGGAAAACTCAAACACGTTCAAAGCTGATTTATGAGTTTTCGAAATTTTGTGTGAAAACTAGTGTGCGCAGGGCCAATGACAGACAGTCGCGTTCCCACCACTTTTGGGATAAACCAGGTAAAAGTGTTTATTTAGGGTTTACTGTTTGTTCTCATATAATTTGATAAGCCAGTTTTTGTGATAATTTCAGGGTAAAGTAGCCAGTTTTTATAATGGTTTGCAACATATTAAGTAATCTTTTTGTTGTTGTTTTTTCTTCAATTTTTTAATAGAAATTTTGGCTGTCTTGTTTTTTTATGTTGTATTCTGTTTGTTTTTTAAAATTGATTCGCGAATGTGTATACCTAGCCAGAAACACTTTATCGGGAATTCGGAACTTTACTTGCCGCTCAACAAAAGGGCTCGGTGGGCGGTGCGATATTTATTTACATTTATGTTAATATCTCATTGGATATCGAATATTTTATGAGACTTTTTCAAGGCGCAACATTGAAAGTTTTAAAACAATAACGAATATCTAAAAGCGACATCGAAATTCCTCCTATCTCTCCCAAAACTCTCTAAAAAATACCAAAAATCACCACCAAAAAAGCCACACGATCCAAATCATCCAACCTCACGCCAACCCCCAAAAACGAGCCAATCATTCTTGCGACCCACCTAGACTCCAGCGGGGTGTTGTCCGGCTCGTGGGGCACGCTGGGTCTGGTGGCTGCGGGCGTCGCACTGGTGGCGCTGCTGGTGCTCCTGTGCTGCCTCCTGTTTTGCTGCATCGGCTCGGGGTCTGTTTGAGGATTGTCGAGTGGATGTTTGAAGTTTGAATTGACCCGACACGCGACGATACCCGACGTGTGTGTGTGTGTGACTGTTTTTGTGTGTGTGAATTTTTGCACCATCATTAGCTGTCTTACAGTAACGTTTGTCACGTTTTTTATTATACATAGATTGGCATTATCAGATTTTTCCACCAATCCATTTTGCTGTGCATTATAAATACATTTCAATAACAGGTTACCACGTACTAAATGTAAATTCAATTAATTTATTCATCCGCTAACTGGCCGCCAGCATGGGCTATGCAATAGGTAAATTGCATTTACATTTTACATTTAAAAACCACCTGCTTCTATTGATTCATCTGTTTTCAAAACGGGGTTCAAAAAATATTACATTCTTCGAGCTGCACCAAGTCACTGAGAAAGCACACCATTCCATAAACACCTTCACCATTAGAGAATTATCACTCTTCAAAACGTCCAGCCATCACAAAAACCAGAAGTTCACAACCACCACCCTTTACCACGTTGCAACCACGTTAACCACACCGCCTTAACAGACGCGCGTGGTTTGGTAGCCGCGGGCTGGCCGTGGTGGTGGCTCTTGCTACTGCTGCTGCTGTTGTTGCTGCTGATTTTGCTCTGCTGCTGTCTGCTGTGGTGCTTTGGAAGGTTAGAGAATGGATGGATGGGGGGTAGTGGGTTTTGTTGGATTAGCCCCCCCCCCCTACCCCATAATGGTTGCTGGTGAAGAATAAATCTCGTTTGGCTGTTTTGAGGAGATATTTATTTGTAGAAATGACTGCTGGTGTTGAGAAATTTCACTCGAGCGGCACTCGAGGTTTGATATCATAGAAACAGTCACTATCATGGATTTGATATCATGGGAATTATCACTTTGACAATCAAAGGTTCTTGTATAGTTTATACTCATTTAGATTGCCTTGAAAGCTTAGAGAAATAAGGAATGTGCAGTGCTGAGTGCATCACTACAAAAACCATGGATACATATTTAACTTTATGGTATTCACACACAAGACACAGCACATTGTGTGCAATAACTGAACATGATACAATATGATTATATTTATACCATTGTAGTTGCTTCCCGGAGTGCAAACTCAATTTTAATCCATTTCACAACTGCACCTGCGTCAAGTGAAACACGATTTATCATACACCAAACTAAATATTTATATAACATTATCGTATTGTCTCGAATAAGCCTCCTGTTTTTCGTCAATTTATTTTGGCTTGGAACTGGAGTTATTCGAGAAAGTACAATATAGAAATATTCTAATTTCCTAATAATTAAATTTAAAAAAATTCCATCTCGCAGTCGATACCGCCGTAGAACAGCTCGCGTGGTGGGAAATGGACACACGCAGCCGCTGCTTGTCGCCGGCACTCTTGAACAAGATGTTGGTTTTTTTATGTTGTTTTTTTTTATCGAAGGTTTGAGTTGGGAGCACTCCCAGACCCTGTAAAAAGCCCTGTAAAATGTCAAATGTCATGCAAAGTGACAAAATGGCAACCGAGTTGCCATTTTGCAGGACATTTTCCATGACTTATGACACTTTGCATGACATTTGACATTTTACAGGGCTTTTTACAGAGTTTGGGAGTGGCACTGGGTTTTCTTTTGTAACATGTTTTAAAGGGTGAACAATTTATTCGCAAAGAGAAGTTGTAAACACCTTCCCGGTCACGTCCGGCACCCATTTTTTGATTTTACTTCTCACATCCTATACCCAGTTCTAGGGTGCCGCAGAGGCTGAAACTTGGGGGAGATATTGGCGCAACCCCCCTCTACTTCGCATGAATTAGGGGGGTCGCGGGGACCCCTCTTAGGGTGGGTCGCCCTAAGTGCAAAAATTTTTTGTGGCTTTTTTGGTGTCCCACAGCAGGTCCGGCACCTGCTGATTTTTTAGCTGTGGGAGCGGTATAAATCTAAAATTTTGAGGATGTGTTACCAACACCACTCCCCTACTATACAATATTCAATAATGTGAGATTAACGTGAAAAATTTCTCAAAAATTCGCTTATTCTCCAAAAAAAAACACCACTCCCCAATAGATGGATGACAAAAAATTCACTTTTTGGAACTTTTTTATTAGACACTTGAAGAGATGGTTTACGATACTTGAAAGGGAAGGGTTTGATGTTTAAAGTTATGTAAAGAACCATACCTCTAAAATGCCTGCATTGCAAAATTTACTTAGGGCGAATTTTATGACATCATAATGACATCATTGCAGGAACAAAAATTTGCAAAATTCACACTTTGAAATTCCCCCCAAGTAAATTTTGCAATGCATGCATTTTAGAGGTATGGTTCTTTACATAACTTGAAACATCAAACCCTTCCCTTTAAAGTATTGTAAACCATCTCTTTAAGTGTCTAAAAAAAAGTTCCAAAAAGTGGATTTTTTGTCATCCATCTATTGGGGAGTGGTGTTTTTTGGAGAATAAGTGAATTTTTGAGAAATTCTTCATGTTAATCTCACATGGTTGAATAGTGTATAGTAGGGGAGTGGTGTTGGTAACACATCCCCAAAATTTTAGATTTATACCGCTCCCACTTCTCAAAAATCAGCGGGTGCCGGACCTGCTGTGGGACACAAAAAAAGCCACAAAAAATTTTTGCACTTAGGGCGACCCACCCTGAGAGGGGTCGCCGCGACCCCCCTAATTGATGCGAGGTAGAGGGGGGTCGCGCCAATATCTCCCCCAAGTTTCAGCTTCTGGCGCGCCCTAGAACTGGAGATAGGGTGTCACAAGTACGATCAAAAATAGGGTGCCGGACGTGACCGGGAAGGTGTTTACTTTGAACTTTTTTTTCGCAGAAGGAAAAATCTGTGGTGGCGTCCGATTTGAAGGCATTGGAAAGCAGATTGGACAACATTCGCATGCAGCTGGACTCTCGCGGAGGTGGTGTGTTAACGTGACATTTTTTTTTGTTTTTTTTTCCCTTCAAGTTTTATAAGTTTTTATAAAATGGTTTTTGCACTGGCACTTTTTCTTCACTCACCAAAATAGTTGGTGAAATATAATTGCATGGCTTTTTAAAATTTATTTATTTTTTGTCTCAAAAATTTTCATACTGGTGGTGGAGTGGTTTTTAACCGTTTTGCTGTATGTTTTTAAATGCACTACTCTGTAGATTATATTGTGTTGTATTTATGTAAATATTTACAGTGTGATGTGATATTTAGTTTTAACATAGTAATTTTGGATACCTTTTGGATGTGTTACTTTTTGAAAAACAAAATGGAATCTGTTCATTATCAAAAACATGACACAGAAAACTGTTTATCGATCACACTGTATACTATCACTTTTTTGCAAATGTGTCGTTGACGAAATTCTGCACTTGACAAAGTGTTCATTTGTATCCCGATGTGCCTGTGCAGATGTTCGCAGTGTGGCCACGACCACCGGCGTCCGCGAAGCAGATGTGCGTGTAATTATTTCTAACATTTAGATACTTTATTTGTTTGTGTTTCGAAGTGTGTGGTTGTAACTCCGAAAAGAGGTTACGGTTGTATATTTATTGGAAAAACGTTTCCTGGGGGCACTCCCAGACCCTGTAAAAAGCCCTGTAAAATGTCAAATGCCATGCAAAGCATCAAAAGTCATGGAAAATGCCCTGCAAAATGGCAACCTAGCCATATTTTCCATGACTTTTGACGCTTTGCATGGCAGTTAACATTTTACAGGGCTTTGAACTGGGTCTAGGTCTGGCACCTGGAAAATTTTTACAAATGTAACATGATGAAAAATAGAAATTTTTGCATGCTTTTTCCAGATGAGATATATAGGTAGTAATTTGCATTTGCACCACCAACTTCTCTCACTCTTAGATGCACATACTTTTTTTAGTATTCATGTTTAGCTGCACTCTGTCGTATCGGCTGACTACATGGACGGGCGGGACACGAGTGGGCGGGGCCGCGTCAAACGGCACACGACCGCCCTCAGCGGACCAAATGTCTACGATCAGGTATCGATTCAGCATCTTGTTAAGTGCCCCGTCGAGTGACGAATTTTATATTGTTTCAACTGGCTCAGCGATTTACAAGAAATCAAATTAGGTACTTTGACTCAAACTTTAATGGGACATTGTTTATCACCTGACGCCCTTTGAATGAAACTTTGTCTAACTGTACAGTTTGCGGGGACCTTGAACGTGCTCTTGCTACTTGACAAGAAGTTTGAAACTTGCTGAAATTTGTCACTTGACAATAAATTTGAAACTTGCTGAAATTTGTCACTTGACGGTGCACTTGGCACGATGCCAGAATGGTTGCATGCAGGTGGCTGGCAACAGTCAATACGAGAGGGATTTTGTGCACCGGGATACTACACTGATCAGGGATCGCGGCGATATTTTGTCTGGCAGAAACACGCTGGTCTTATTGGAAGGAGATTTGAGGAGACTTTTGAGCGTCAATGAACATGGTGGTGGGCGGAGTCAGGGAAATAGTGCGTGCCGGTTCCAGCTTGGGGCGTGTACTAATTCGAGTTGACAAAAACAAAACTTTCTAAAGAACATCAAATATGCTGCTGATGGATATTCATTTGTCATTTTTTTCCACATCGAATTGTGTTTGTCCGCAACTGGAACAGGACCCTGGCGTTATCTTGTTTTTCTCAAGTCGCTTTCTTCACTGAATGGTGTTTGCATTTTCACATCTCCACTTGGTCATTTTGCACGATGACTTGTCTTCTGTCTTGTAGCATTTCTCTGGTGCTGGTTGTATACTCACATAATCACATGCACACACACCTGGCGGCAGTCCCAGACTCTGTAAAATGCCGCGTAAAATGTCAAATGTCATGCAAAGTGTCAAAAGTCCTGTAAAATGCCCGGTAAAATGGGAAACGTACGTTTGCCATTTTACCGGGCATTTTACAAGACTTAGACACTTCGCATGACATTTGACATTTTACAGGTCATTTTACAGGGTCTGGGACTGGCATCTGATTACATTTTCCACTGTTTCGTGTTACCACAGAGAACTTTCAAAAAATTCAAACAAAACCAAAAACTACCGCAAATCCAAAACCTCAAATCACACTTTATATAACCCCAAAACCACACCTCTTCAGGCAAAGGCGACTTTGAAGACGGCTATGTGAGAGGTTTCAAAGACTCCACGAAACTGGGCGGTGCCGGGGAAGCCCGAGCCCACCTAACAGAACAGTATGGACACATGCAAGGCGACTTCCACTCGGGATATGTGCAAGGTTTAAGGGACGCCGGTATGACTGGCCTGTCTTCCAGTATGAAGGATTTGCAACAGCACAAAGCCGGGTCTGGGTATAGTTCCGGGTATATGCAGGTGAGGGGGGATTGTTTGGGGTTTTTTGGTAATGGGTGATGGGGTTGCAACGATTTGTTGTGTTCACACTAGGGTCGGCCGACGTTTTTTTAAACATGGAGTGAAAAAAACGTTTTTTTCCAACCCTAGTTGACACTTCGCAATTTTTATCACAATGTAATTTCTTTCCAGCCTCAATTGTAGGGCTATGCTCTGGCTGTTACTTGTTTTTTGCTATTTGCAAAAAAAATTATCATTTGTTTTTATTCTGTGATTAGTTTTGTTTCGCCGGCACTTTTACAGCTACGCACTTATTTCTCTTCCGAAAAAAATATGTACGCATCACTTTTCCCTTTTGCAGGGTTTCCGCGACGGGAACAGTGGAATTTTCGGGGATCGTATCACAACTACTCTGCTCCACCGACTGGAGGAACAGTACCCTGCACAGGATGACTTCAGACAGGGATACATTGAGGGTTAGTGCGGCTTCTATTTTGTTTGCTTGGTCCCTTTGGTATCCCTGGGGGCACTCCCAGACCCTGTAAAAAGCCCTGTAAAATGTCAAATGTCATGCAAAGTGTCAAAGATCGTGCATTTACAATGCCCTGGAAAACGGCAAACGAAGTTTACATTATTGTCTGAAAGTGCCCCCAATAAAATTATTCCGATAAATGTTGTCGAGCTTCCAAAAAACGAATCCGACAAACGAAATTTGGATCTGGGGCTTTTTATCTGAGTTTATTTTCGCTCATCTATTTTTCACGTGACTTTTTTCAGGCGGGCGATTACATGCGCTACGGCAGCGACGCGGAGGGGTACGGAGCAAGTCTCCGTAGAAGTCGCCGCTCCCTCTCCGCCACCGCGCTTGGAAGAGGTTCGATTGTTTAGAGTCGATAATCGCTTTTCTGAAATACCTTTTAATCGACAATATGTCGATATAAATACCTATTTTCATTTTCCTTCGCAATTCGATATAGTGCGCATGGCCGAGTTTTGCTGTGCTAACACTTATCACGAAAGATTGATTTTTTGCAGGGTTGATTGAACTTACCACAAAATTTGTTTGAACTGCGGTTGATTGGAGTGCGTTGGGTTCTGTTGACGGTGTTGGAAACCCAACCCGACTGTTTACTTAACACGTATTGCTTCCCCATTTCGGAATCCAGATTTAAAATGCAACCAGATTTTCGGGTTTTACCAAGCTTGCATCAGACATTTTCGGGTCGGGTTTCCAGCCTAACGCCCCCGATAAGATTTTATCACCCGACACGTTTTTTCGGGCTTAGCCATAGTCATTGCGTCGGAGCCAATGCGCTGCCCAACAATTGAATTAGATTTCCGTGAAAAAATACGCAATGAATCGGGTTACCCGGAAAAAAACGTGTCGGGTCAATCAAATCCCATCACTAATCACTTCTCATCAATTTAGTGACAGACGACTACACGCCGGCGGGCAGCCCGGTGCGCGCCAGGGCCACCGCATCACGGACAAACGTTTCACAACAGCGCGTCGCGGACGTGGGCACCCTAGACTCCGCATATCGCACCCAGCGTTACCACCAGTACCGGAGCAAGTCGGATTTGGGACAGTCTGGGACCTTGTCCCGCCGCTACGCCAGCCAGACTTTGTTGGACGGCAGCAGACCCGGTCCCACGGCGCACGGGTGGCGCAGAAACGCGCTGGAGAGCCTGCAGAAGGAACTGGACACCTTGTCCAGGGCACCGACACAGCACCAGCACCAGCACCAGAGCACCGTGGTGTCCAATAGCACGGTGGTGCAGCAGCAGAGACAGCAATACGTGGGCCAGCGGCGGGCGGCGCCCCCGGTCGGGTTGCCCGCACACGCGGGCAGACAGCCGCACACCGAATTGGCTAGGGGGTACAGCAGCGACACTGGATATTTGAATGACACTTTGAGGAGTCAGGCCCAGCGCACCAACCTGCAACAACCCATGGTGCCCCAGCATAGAATGTATGACTATGGTTAGTGGGTGCTGTGGGGGTTAAGTGGGTTCCTTTTGTGGGTTTTTTCTGCAGTGTGTCGTTGCTGTGTGACTAAAAATAATTGTGATGCTTTCTAACACCTTTTTAAAGATTTGTGATGTTTTCCTGCTTGCGCGCAAGGCTTTTTTCTGCGAAGAGTTTTCGATAGTGCATAACACGTTTTTTAAGGATTTTACAACGGTTTCATATATTTTTTAATGTGCAGATGATAAATAGGTTCCAACCAAATACTTACCCAACTATTTCCATTGACAATTGAATAATCAACCAACACGTTTCTCTCAGCGGCATGCGTAACAATTTAGGCTAGAATCCAGAATAGATACTGCGTGATCACTTAAATAGTTATAAAATCCGACAACTTGTTAAATTTCTGGCAAATTTTCAAATGCCCGTACCAAATTGTCACCTAAAAGTATCACCGTAAACTGTTTCCAATGCATTTTCACTACTTTCCTTTGTCTCTGAATATGACATTTGAAATATTTTCTAAAATTTGTCACTTGACAGTTTGCCACATCATTATTTCAAATCGCCAATGTCAAAAAAGCTCCGCCCACAAATCCAATCCAAACTGCGTGTCTGCACAGCTCCTCCCGCTATAACCGTCAATCAAATGGACCAGCACCCAATTGCGAACCCCATTCCTGGTGCCCCATTGGAGCAGCACCAAGAGCGCAGCACCGGCTATATGGTGCAGCAACAACAGCACCACAGGTACACCAGTGCCAGCGGCAGAGTGCAGGGTGGCCCAAATTCAAACGCTGGACGATATTATAGACATGGATTTGTGTCGCCCGCTTCACACGGTATGGTTTGTGCGGATGTCCCTGTGTAGGGAGGGCTTTGTCTGCGTGCTGGTGTTTTTTGCGTTATTGTATACTTTGTGAAAATTTAATGAAATTTAGTGAAATGGCAAAATGTTTAGGTTAATGCTAATATACATGTGTTCCTTCAGTAACTTCGATGTTTTTAAGGATGTCTGTAAATAATTGTTTGTCACCAAAATGTGGGATAGTTGGTCTAGAATAGTCCGTGACTAAAAACGCAACTCAACTCAACTCAATTTACGATA
The DNA here is from genome assembly GCA_964036195.1 of Sphaerolaimus hirsutus. Classification (NCBI taxonomy): domain Eukaryota; kingdom Metazoa; phylum Nematoda; class Chromadorea; order Monhysterida; family Sphaerolaimidae; genus Sphaerolaimus; species Sphaerolaimus hirsutus. Next base: position 19,767,869 of record OZ038451.1, on the reverse strand, counting down.
CGTCTTGTCTTCTACTAAATAGTCTAGATTCTCAATTTACTAAAAAGTGTCCTTTATCAACATCAATTTCATTCTACAGTCGCTGTGCTTTTAGCTGCTTCTTTCCAACCCCTTCAAAATTAGTGTCCAGATCTACCCGAAAAAAGAGCTGGATCGAAGTTCAATTTCCCCATAAATTTTGTCGGGCAGCCCGATTCTTTTCCCCGCCCTCGCGAAAAGTTATCAGAAAACTAAGAAAAATATTGGTCTTATCCATCACTGCCAACTCGGCAAGCGGATAAGCTTGACAAAATTGGTTGCAAACAAGGGTTCAAACGGAGCCTGTGCCGCTGTGCATTTTTACCCGCTGTGCATGGTTACCCGGCGTGCATTTTTCGCTGCCCAGTGTGCATTGTTGCCCGGTGTGCATGGAGGGGCGGCCGCCATGCACACCGGGCAACAATGCACACCGGGCAGCGAAAAATGCACGCCGGGTAACCATGCACAGCGGGTAAAAATGCACAGAGAGTCTGACCCGTTCAAACGAAACCACGGTCCCGGTAGATTGTTCGGCAAAATTCCGCGACTGAAGCGGTCCCGGTCCCGACACCTCGGTCTCGGTTCCCGGTCCCGATAAAAAATATGCCAGTCCCGGTACGATGTCCCAGTTCCGGTCCCGATAAGAAAAATTTCTGGTCCCGGTCCCGGCCCGAAAAAGTGGTCCCGTTTGAACCCTATTGCAAACTGCTTTGAATCAGTGCGCAGCAATTCACAAAAACACACCTCACAACGGGCTGCCCGACAACCCCCCAAAAAATCCGACCCGTCAAACCGTGTCCGCCAAATAGCCACCCCACTAGCTCGCACCCCAATCCCCTCCTAGACGGCGCCGGGTCGTCCGCATCGGAACAACAGCCACGCATGGGTGCCCAACAGCAAACTGCGAGCGCGCAGCACCACGTGGGGGGTGGCGAGTGGCCGGAGAACCTGATGGACATTGTCCAGGAGCCTATGCCGGCCACTTTGGAGCGCATGAAGAAGTTTGAGGGCGACCCCCAGGGCGCACCCCCTGGGCAGCAGCTGCAAGGTGCGCTAGGTTTTTGGTGGTTGCTGGGGGCGCCCCCGGGCTCTGTAAAATGTCCTGTAAACTCGTTTGGCATTTTCAGGGCGTTTGACATGACATGACTTTTGACACTTTATCATTTGACATTTTACAGGGCATTTTACAGGGGTCTGGGAGTGGCACCTGGTTGAGCGGTTGTGCGTTTGTCTGATTTGTTGCGTGCGTGATGTGTTTGTGTGTAGTCAAGGGCTTAGGTATTGTAGTACGTGTGGCTGAGAGAATCGTTACACTCAAAAAAATTTGGAACCTAAACGTTACAAATCTGTTCGTTTTGTGTATGTATGATGAATCTCTTGTGACAAAGATTTCTCCTCTGAAATTGTTGAAAGGAATACTGTCGATAAAATACCTACTATTTACCGTATTGACCCAATACCTTATTGCGACTCTGTAATATGCTGGTTTCATCGGTGTGCATTCTTTAGCTTTTTTATTTGTGCAATTGTGAGTGGCTTTGATAGTTTTCGTTGTTGCGCTACATCCTCAATTATTGTTTCAATTGCATGGCATCATTTTTGCGAGTTATTCACATTTTCAATTTCAAGCGTACACACAGCAGCAACACTTAAAAGGGGTCGGTCCTCTATGTGCTATTTTACCTGGGGTATAATTTGTCACGTTTCACAAACCCTACTGTTACCTTGCCATCTGAACGGTATTTATATATAGATGGAGTTTAGTTTTTGAGTTTCTGAGTTTTGTAGACTTTGAGGCGTAGAATTCCGCCTATTGAAAGTTCAGTAAAAATAATCTATTAATGCTGGAGACTATTGCATGCCTGGTGAACAGACACATTTGTGAAACGTGTATCTCACACATAAAAAAATATATTCAAATGAATGCCAAAATGCATTTCAAATAATTTTCAGGCACATCGACCAGCGGGGCGTCGGGCGCGGTGAAAGAAACTGCCGCGGAATCATATTCTGCTTCTTACAAGGTTGGTAACTTACTACATTTTATCCTGACTCCGCCCACTTGAGTAATTGACCTTTAATTTGGCTTTTTGCCAACTTTTGTTTAACATTTTGCACAACGTTTGCAGGAATACAGCACCGCGCAGTAGTAGACAATACGATTTGGCGCTCGCGATTCTGCTGGCTAGAGCATTTTTTATTATTGTGGAATTTTTAGATAGCTTTGGTTTTTGAAATGATAAAAACTGCCTGAAATGAAATGTGGCGCTATGTTGTGAACGTTTGTACCTTGTTCTGTGGTTGTGAATTGAAATACCTATTGACATTTTTTTAGGTCAAACAGGCTATCATATCATTGAGAACAATTGACCAATCAGCTATTTTGTCCGCCTCAATTTCGTCGATATCTGCTTTCTTTTTTGTTTTCATTTTAACGATTTCGGTTTTGGTGGCGGGTGTTTTTCATTTTGAAGAGTTTTCACTCTAAATTGTGGGTGGTGTAAGATATTTTAGTTACCAGTGCAGGCATAAAATGCTTATTGAACTGGGATTTTATTTCTTAAATGGGAAAAGTCAGTGAAGATGACTTGTGCTTTTTTAGTGGTTCAAAACACTGCTGGTGCTTCTTCACTACTGTACTTAAACTCTTACTTATTAGTTTTTGCATATGTAAATGAATCACTTGTTTGCACTTTGGCTTTTCGGGAAATATGTTATATCCCAGTTCAATTTTGCATTAAGCTGGCTGGAATTGAACAGATAGGCGACGATATTTGTGTGTGTTTTTTCATCGAGAAAAATTGTTGTTTTTTTCTGCGTTTCTACCGCGGATTATGGTATTTGCGGAAATCAAGCTGCCATTATGTTCATGTTTGTAGATTTTATCGTGTGCTATGCATATTCTTATTTCTTTCTAGTTACCCATGCTGCTGCTGTGTTCTTTTATGTTTTCTAAGATGACAAATACGTATTTATTTAGAATTAGAATATTGACGCTAATTTGTTTAGAACTTAATATTTTTGCGCTGATAGATATTTTTGATATGTATGTTCAAACGTTAAATGGTTGTGTGTTTCTGTTGTGTTCTAAAATGAGATTTATTAATTTTACAAGTGTGACCATTGTAAAATGAAATCTATCATCATTTCCTTTTAGGTATTTACATCAGAAATTGTCTCCCTTCAAATAAATTTTTATAAAACCTATTTCAGATGACAATGGTCACAATATACCTACATAAATATGCAAGTAATATTCCACCTACAAATCTAAAGCAATAGCAAAACACACCTTTGCACAGGATTGTTGTATTGAAGCCTTTACATGGCCCAGCTTCACAGCTAAAATGCTCACGTGTGAAGCAGATATTTACTTTCCTATGGTAGTTAACATTTTTCTAATTTTTGCAACTTTTTTAGTTGTAGTGCAAGCTTTTAGTGCTTTCTTCAAAAAGATCAGGACTTTTCATTTCATTTTAAATTGTAGATTTTACAGATTCATGAACATGACCCGGTTTTTATATTGTTAGGTATTTTGAAAAAAGGTTTATGTGAAAATGATATTTATGTGTGTAATACACTACAATGTCGGTTTTTCTTTACTAACTATATAGGTATTTGTTTTTATCATAATAATTGTTTTTGTATTCAATGGTGCATGTATAAACGTTATGGTTTCTTAAAAACATAATTCACTTGTAATTATTTTATAATCCATTTCACTTACACTTGTATTTAGTATAAATATGTATTTACTATAATTTACGATAATTAAAGTGCCAATGAAAAACAGTCCATCCATAAATGCATTCAATGCTGTAATTATTTCTGGGGAAATATCACAACATTGCTCGCTTAATTTCAGGAAACGGATTTACGTATCCAATACCACATAAATATTTACATAAAATCACACTCGCTGGTCATCATATCAAATAAACGCATTTAAATGTACCGTTTATCTTCGAATAAGTCCCCGTGGGAGTTATTTTTTCCTCAGTCAGCTAACAGGGGGGAGTTCTTCGAGGGGGACTTATTCGAGGACTTACGGTAAATGTAAAATGTCACACAGATTTGTCAATATCGGATGGAACCTGATACCGTAAATTCTCTAATAATGCGACAGGTCTCTAATAATACGACATCTTCAATAATGCGACACCCTGAGAAAAACAAAACAAAAAAAACTTAACGATGTCGCAATCGGTCGCATTTGAGTTATGTGAACAATGAAGTTTATGATTTGACGAAAAATAGTATGCGACAGTCTCCAATAATACGACATCTCCAATAGTGCGACACCCAAAAATGTGCTGAAAACAATAGTACGACAGTCGCATTATTAGAGAATTTACGGTAATAAACCGACATACCTAGCCTAGAGATCATATGAATCATCATCCTGCGGCAAGTGGTCGGTGATTTTTCTTGCTATCAGCGCATAATATGTCCAGTAGACAGTGCTGCGATGGAAGAATTCAGAGACAAAATTGAATTAGCTGACGGTTTTTCTCATGTAGCCCGATGCAATCATTTTCAGCGTTTTAGAAACCAACTTGAAAATAACAAAGCTCGAGGGGAAAATGGTCCTGCTGTACTGGTCTATGACGCTGATGTCTCTGATCGCTGGCAGCGCCATCAGACGTTTCGCTCTGCAAATTAGCATTAAAATGTTTGGTAGATCGTGGCGGTATGGCTTTTGCATTTGATATTGGCATGCGCCAGAAAAACGCATCACTGTAACAGAAAGAAAGGGTTTTCGGATCCATCTCGGCAGTTGAGAGCCCTTCATGCTGATGAATTTGGTTCCAAAATGATCAATAATTCACCTACCGTATTTTCTCGAAATACCCCCCTCGTTTGCCCCCCCCCCTCAAAATTTCCACTGTGAAAAAATAAACCCGCGGGGGGTAACTCGAGGAAATACGGTAGTTATGGTCAAACTCAGAATGTAGCAGGACAGAATTCAAAAAAGTTCGGAAATTTCAAAATTCTAAAAATATTTATTGAGAAATAAATTCAAAAAGCACTCCTTTTCAAAAGCCACAGTAAATTCCGCAGAAAGTTCATTCATCATCGCTGCAAACACCGCACCAACCTATTCAAAGCGACCATTCGCCTGAGCGCCTGGCTCTTGTGGCGCTGCTTGGTGCCGCCGCTGGTGCCGATGGTGCTCTGGTGCTGGGGCGAGCTGGCGCCCGAGTGCTTGCGGTGCCCTCGGCACCGAGATAGCTTGCTGGCGGGGATGTGGGGGTGTTATTCGAGGTGCTAGTATGGGGATTTTTTGAGTTACCTTCATCTCTTTAAAGCGGGAATTAGAGCTCAGCGTCGATTCGACGTGAAATGACGACGTCATTTCACGTCGTCATTTCACGTCGAATCGACGCTGAGCTCTAATTCCGGCTTTATGACAAGATAAGAAAAGTTTCTATTGAATGGGGACGCCCGGGAATTTATTTTTGTGAAATTTGCCCGCAAATAGTTCATTTGATCGGATGCGAATTGTCAGGTTGTCGTGTAAAATTGGTTTCCATGATAAAATGTCATAAAAAAGAAATATGTTATTTTAAACAACATCATAAACCAGACATTTTACACAAAATACTGCATGACATGGCACTTGAAACATTTTATCTGATATTTTACACTCTACATGACACCTAGCAACCTTCAGGGGTCGGGACTGACAGTAAAAATAGTGCAAAAGTTTCACACTGTCACAAGCGGGCTAGGTGACAATTTACGAGCACCCCATTTATCTTATTTACCTAGCGTTCGCACTGACTGCAGTCGTGCCCTGTCTGGGTCCGGGGGAAGCACCGTTTGTCTCGCCACCGGTCTGAAATTGATCATTCAATTATTGCGTGTTTATAACACATCTGATTTAGATGGATTTGTTGTGGGGCATGGGCCACCCTGTGGGCGACCTATCTGTTAAAAGTTTTAAGTTATGCATTGTTGCGTTTCTCATAGGTTAATCCATGTTAAGGTGTTCTGCACTAGTTCTGGCTGGCTGCAAGCACTTGCTGTGCATGGGGGTTTCTTGTCATTTGCTGCTGTAATTAGGCCAACTAGGGAGTTTCATTCCAAAAACGCATATACCGTAAATCCTCGAATAAGTCCCCGGGGGAGTTATTTTTTCCTCAGAATTTTTTGAGGGGGGACTTATTCGAGGGGGGAGTTATTCGAGGGGGGAGTTATTTTTTCGTTGGAATATTGAGTAAAATGCTTGATCAGTATATCATCTGAATGGTGTTAGGTAGACTGCATAAACGTGTGAGCCAGAATAGAAATCTCGTAATTCATGCAATAAAATCAATGCTAGTGTGCATAAACTGCAAAATTATGAATGCTTTTAATGAACATATACATACATACGTTTTTTATACATGGACTTCTTTCCCACCCATAAAAGAGGGGGGAGTTATTCGAGGGGGGAGTTATTTTTTCCTCAGTCAGTTTACAGGGGGGAGTTATTCGAGGGGGGGAGTTATTCGAGGGGGGACTTATTCGAGGATTTACGGTATCCACAATTTTCAATTTTTCAAAATCGCATTTTTAAGTTTGGCGATGGCCCGACTGCGCTATGTTTGGGCGACAAAGCTTGCCTTGAACTTTTCAGATAGATCCAACATTTATCTACAATTTTTTTAACCACAAATTTTGTTGGCCGGGAAATATTTACGGAGTTATGTGAGATTTTGTAAATCACCCAAAATTGGGAACAAATCTGAACATTTGAAATTAAATGTTAAATAACTTCTTAACGGTACATCGTAGGCAAAAACGAATTACACGACTGTAAAGCCAGTGTCTAAAAGTACCTCTCTCTACCTAAATTTTCAGATCAATATACCGTATTTCCTCCGAAATACCCCCCGGGGGGTGATTGTTTCATAGTGGTCCCGAGAGGGGGGGGGGTTAAACGAGGGGGGGGGGTATTTCGAGGGGGGGTTATTATTTCACAAGAAAATTTTTGAAAACCAAGTACGAAATTGTCGTCTGAAACGTACGCAGACGTCGAAAAATGCAACAAAAACTGCCATTTTTAAGGTTCTGTAGACTAATATTAGTATGTAGATGGTATGTACACTGTTCTAACGTGACACCGACATTGTTTTAACGTGTGTTCTGCAGTACACAGAACACAAACTACAGTTATTGTCATGTACGTTCCCTTTACACTCAATTTGGGGGGGGGTATTTCGAGGGGGGGTGATTGTTTCATAGTGGTCCCGAGAGGGGGGGGGGGGGTCAAACGAGGGGGGGGTATTTCGAGGAAATACGGTATATACACATATTTGATTTATAGTGCAAAATAGATTTGGAAATTCACATATGCATTTTTGGAAATGAAACTTTATTTTGTATACTCCGGTTACTTTACACCCTGCACTTTACTTTACTTTACGGCAGAGTATCATGTACGCCGAGTATATGGGAATTCCGGCCAGCTCTTCACGAGCGCTCCGAAGCACGTGTGAATTTTTCAAATGAAAGTAGTTTTTTGATATGTGCATTTTCGATATGAAACTCCGGCGGTCTGAGATCGATTTATGCATTTTCGATGTGAAAGTCCTGTTTTTCATAGGGGACTGGTCATGGATATGTGAAGATTCGATGTGAAAAGAGCGATTTTTTTTGAAAATCGGTACCACTGTATCTCGGGAACGAAATGGACTATAACGCTGATTTTCTTTCTAAAATGTGAAAAACTATAAGTGGAGGTCAAATCCACGCTCAACTCGATTTTTTCTGGATTTGGCGCTTGAGAACTTTTGGAATGGAACTCCTCAACTGTATTTTCAGTAAACAGACAGTAAGTAAGTACTTAAGGGCCGCACTGGCACTCAATCTTCAGTTTTTGGGGTAATTCCCAGCTCAAATTTGTACTTTATTTTAAGACTGTTATTTCGGCATCCTATTCACATTTCCAATCTGCATGCTATTCCTATCTCACCCACATATCCATATATCATCTATAAATTCTTGGCACATTTTCATCATTCAAATTGTGTTCTTTTATATATCCCATCAAATTGCCAAAAATATTGCCCAATAACCGCAAAAACCACCAAATCCACAAATCCCGAAAAAATCCTCAAAACCAAATCCTTCCAATTTAAATTGTGTTCAAAACTCACATCCTGTCTGTTCTCACTGTGTGCCTGAGTAGCAGGTGACGATTTTGGTGTGGAAAGCAACCCCTGTTGTTGTGAGTCAGGCTGCAAGCACGTGCTCAGTGAATCCTCGTCCACGTGCATTTCGACCCGGGAGTCCTGTGTTTTGAGTTGGTGGTTTGATTGAGTGTCTGCTGCCACTTACAAACCCTGTAAAGTGTAAAAGACTGTGTAAAATGTCATGTGTCATGTAAAAAACCCTGTAAAGTGTCAAATGTCATGTTAAAGACTCTGTAAAATGTCATCTAACAGACCCTGTAAAGACTCATGTGTATCCAAACCTTATTTTGTCGTATCCAAATCTTATGTTTTTTTGTATCCAAATCTTATGTCAAAAAGTAAGATTTTGAGACAAAGACATAAAATTTGGCTATGATAAAATAAGATTTGGATACACATGACACTTTACAGAGTCTTTACCGTGACATTTGACACTTTACAGGGTCTTTTACATGACACATGGCATTTTACAGGGTCTTTTACACTTTACACGGTCTTTTACATGGTCTGCGAGTGCCCCCTGGTGTGATGCTGGGTTTTTAAATTCAACTGTGTTGTTTGGTCATGGAGCATTTCGTCATGAGAGAGTAAGTTTGATGGGCGAAGCTAAAAAATGTATGATTAAATGATGAATGTTTGTGTGGAATGTTCAGTGGTTGTGTTCAGTGACGTTGTCCAGAACACGGTAAGTGAAACTGATGTACGGCGATATTGATGCCTCTCGTTTTTAAAAAGTTTACAACATTTTACAAAAAGCGGTATTTGCGTATGTAAATTCTATTAGCTCTACACATACTAGTTGAAAATGACAACGATTTTAAAATATAAATATCAATAGTAGGTAATATCTTTTCGAGATTGCCGAACGTGCACTTCAAAATTATCCTACAACCCGTCAACTAAATTCTGAATTGACGTGGAAACCAGTCGACAACCAGTGTGTGTAGCGATATTTACACAATACAAAAAGTGCATGGGATTTTCTTGTTAAAATGTAGCAACGTGCAAGTGCAGCGATGTGCGTAGTCATTGTGGCTGCACACACTAGTTTACTAACAGAAGTAAAGACAATTTGGGTGCCCATACATCAGCTTTGAACGTATCTGAGTTTACCAGAATACGTTATTTTACATCCTCGTCAACTGTAGTTTACAGACACCTCATTCTGGTAAACTCAAATGCGTTCAAAGCGTATTTATGAGCACCCAAAATGAGTTTACTTCTGTTAGTAAACTAGTATGTGCAGCGCCATTGTTTATACACACTAAACTAGGTATTTACAAAATCAAAACATAGGCTTACAAGATGTTTAGTTAGACCTTACATCACTACAACTGACTTAATATTGTGCATGGACAGTTTTATATATTTTATATCTTCACGTTGGTAACATGCAAATGTGAAAATTACTTGCATTCATAAGCCAGTCACAGTAGCGTTATTTTAGGTATGCAGCTAAAACGCAGCCATGTAAATAACCACTTAAAAAATATCTACACAAGTAAAATGAGTGTGCGCCACGGCCACTAACATCAAAAGCTCCGCTCCACCTTCGACTAGTATCATTTCGTCCCAGTGTCACTTCGGTCCCATGCGCGTGGTCCCCAGAAGAATCGCACCCAGCCGCATTAGTTTCCGCGTGGTGCTTGGGTAGCAAGCGCACGCTGCCGCCGTGCTTGTCCGACGACTGGACGGCGAGCACCCGCGTGCCGCCCGTGTTCGACGCGGCGCCCTGGTGCTGGTGCGACTGCTTGCCGCTGGCGCTGCGGCTCAGACGCTCGTGATGTTTGGAGATTTTGCGCATCTGCGGTGCGCAATTGGTGCGCTTAGGTAGTGCGGTTTTGCATTTCTTCTAATATTTAGAATGCAGCGTTGCAAAAACGTATTTAGGTTTACCCGGAATACCCGGGTATTCTGGGTATTTATACTTACGTTTACGTTTTCCAAAAATACCAGAATTTTAAGAACTCTGATAGAATCGAAGGACATGCATGGCTCCTCGAACAGAGCGGCAGATTTTTTCATTTTTTCACCGAAAAAATGGAACAGCAGCCTCCAATAGAATGCAAGTATAAATTACTTGGAATGTTGGAAGGGAGTTGGAAAAGTGACAAAATACAAAATCTGCTGACAAGAAAGTTCACAGCTGCGAGCGAGCTAATTGATCGTGCAATTTGCCTAGTCTTTGTTGCGCGATTTGTATTTTGTATCTGATTAAAAATGTTGCTCAAGTTTCATTAAAAAATCAAACTCAAATGTAAAAAGCTCAAATAAAAAGTGTGTGTCAAATGGCCAAACAATGGAACGGCAGTCACCAGGTAAAACGGCAATTATTTAAGAAGTTGATAAAAAACGGCGCTGTTCTATTCGAAGACTTATGGTATCGGTGCGTTTTTGCAGCTTGCTTGCACCCACATATACCGGAGACGACGCTGTGCGGTTGAATATTATAGATAACAGTCGCCAAGAAATTGCAGGACATCTAGAATCTAGATCTAGCCAGCAATACACGTTAAATATCAGCCGGCAAACGTGTACAAAAAAAAATTGACGTTGGGGGTAACTCGGGGTACAGATTCTGTTAGCATTAAGCTGGATTTACAGCATAACGATCAATAGGAGGTATAGGAGGTGATGCGACAAATTCAACGTCACCGAAAAATTTGTTATTTTTTCAAGTTTTTAATTAAAATTCATGTTTGATAATCAATATTTTGCAAAAATTCATTGTGTGCGAGATGTGAAACTCGAATTTGAATGAAAAACTTTCGATGAAAAATGGTCCGCCGTCAAATCAATTTCACGGTGAGGCCTTAAAATCAATTTGTCGATGGCCATTGCATGCAATGACTGCCGACAAATTGATTTTAGGGCCTCACCGCAAAATTGATTTGGCGGCGGACAATTTTTCATCGGACGTTTTTCATTCAAATTCGAGTTTCACATCTCGCACATAAGAAATTTTTGCAAAAAATTGATTATCAAACACGAATTTTTTTTTTTAAACTTGAAAAAATGAAAATAACTAATTTTTCGATGACGTTAAATTTGTCGCATCACCTCCTATTATCCTATGCTGTAAATCCGGCTTAATGGGTTTGGTAATTTTTTTTTTGTGTTTTGTCGTCATTTTCACAAGTGGGCTAAAAATCTCTAAACATGTTATGAGCCAAATAACAACATCAAAGTCTGGAAAATGATGTCTACAGGTGTGGTATTTACCAAGATGTGTGCGAGCTACATATTCAGGTGAAAGCATGTGAAAAGCAAGGTGAAATTCTCTTTTCCCCAATTTCCATCCATTTCTCACGACACGAAAACTCACGCTAGATCTGAGCACATTGGCGCAGAATCGACCGGCGGCCGCGTCCGCCGTCAAGCCGATCACGTCGGCGTGCTGTTTATTGTGCCTGCGCGCCTTTCTGCCCCAGTAGCTGTAGTTGACGGCGGCGTACTCGAGCAGCGCGGCGAACACGAACACGAAGCACATCACCTGCGATGGGAGTTGACTTGTTTGTTGGTGGTTTGTTTGACGGTGGTTTGTTTGATGGATGATTTGTTGTTGAGTTGTTTTCTAATGCTTGCGCCATTCCCTCGCTATAATTACCGTAATTTCTTCCAGTAGAACGGCATACCTACGATAGAAGGGCACACCCAATAGAACGGCAAGTAAAAAGGTTGAAGAAATAGATAGAACGGCGCTCTGCTATTAGGGGAAATACGGCATATTCTTAACATTTTAGTACATAAATGGACAAAAATAGTGTTTTCTAGAGAAAGCTGTATATTTTATGGGGGAAAAGAGACATTTATCAGGGTAGCCCAAAAACGTCTTCCATCAAAGAAAATCTGCTTTCACAGTAAATAAATACGTACAACCTCAAACCCAAACCCCACCCACCAAGTAAATATCGATGCTCTTGACATAGGAAATCCTGGGCAGCGACTGCCTCACGCCGGTGCTGATGGTGGTCATGGTGAGCACGGTGGTTATGCCCAGGGCCACGCGCGCGCTCGTCGCCTCGTGGTTGATCCAGAAGGACACCCAGGACAGCATTACGATTAGAATGCATGGGAGGTAGGTCTGGGTGGTAGGGTGGCAGACGGTACGGCCTTGCGGTAAACCGTACGGTACGGTAAATTTTCTCTTTTGCGGTAAACGGTACGGTACGGTAAATCTTCAATTTTGCGGTAAACGGTACGGTACGGTAAATCTGAAAAGTGCAGTTCGCGGTACGGTACGGTACGGTATGGTAAATTTTAAAAAATGCGGTACGCGGTACGGTATGGTAAATTTCTAAAAGTGCGGTAAACGGTACGGTACGGTAAATTTCCCAAAAATGCGGTACGGTACGGTACGGTACGGTAAATTCTGCCACCCTACTGGGTGGGGGGGGGGTAAATTTGGGTGAGAGGGGAAGTTGGTTTGATTTTTTCCTTGTTAGTAGATTTGTTATATACTGCTTTTTTAATTGTAAGCATAAAAATGTAAGGTGTAAGTTGTTTTTAAATTTTTTAAGGAAGTGTAAGCATAATTTTATTAATGTACTCGCGCTGTTGGAATTGTTTACTTTGTATTGTTGATAAGGGCATAAGGGTATTTTATGAAAGCATTAGCGTACATGTGAGTATTTATAAATACCCACCGAAACACCCAAGTATTCAAAATACCCCGAAATATGCTTTTGCAACTTTCGCTGTTTGTTTATGATGGTAATATTTTTCTTAAGAGATTTGAGTAGATTCTAGTCCACTATCCTTACCTGAAATATAAAATATCCAATGGAGCGTCTCAAATAAAACTCAAGGGCCAATCTCTGATACTTCCCAGTGCTTGTAGTTACCATTCTTTTCGTAGTCGCATATCGCACTATGCTGAATTGGGGAATGGACGCGGTGGCCACGCCGCGCACGGGCTCGCTGCCGCGCCAGGACATTAGCACCTCGGACATGGTGTAGCCGTCTGCGATTGGCCGGGTGCCAAATCGGAATGAGGGCAAGTGTGGGTGGGAGTGGTATTATTATTATTATTATGTGAACGGGAGATGTAGGGCCATACCCATTGCTGGGTTCCACCCCTCTCACTCATTTCTTTGCCAGGGCAAGCTGCCAAGCTGCAGCCTCGCCGTGACACATAACACATGGTAAGTGCTATACTGATCAGACCGCGAAAACGACGATAAGTTACATTGGGTGAAATTTTCGCGAGAAATATTGACATCATAACGCGCAAGAAACACGATTTGGCTGTATCGTACATTAACTTAGTAAATTCAAATGTCAAATGCAAACTCGAAACCCAGTACTCACAACTTTCAATCTCAATGGTGCACTTCTGCGAATCCAAAGGATAGTGTCTCAAATTCATGTGACACGCCAAAGTAGACGTAAACCGCATGCCATATGCGATAAATCCATCGCTATATAGCCGCAGCATTTTGTTTGTCTCAGTCACAGAATGCAGATATGAGGATTTGTCATTTGCCAGGAAGGTGTCTGGCACCCAGATATCACTGAAAAAATTGGAAGGGAAAATTTAGAGTGGTATTGAGTAATGCCCTGAACTACCCCCTGAAGTAGCAACTTTTACAAGCCTTTTACATGCCTTTTACAAACTTAAGAAGTATTTACATATACCGACATATTTCATTCATTCATTGAATACTTCATTCAGTCAAATCCCTTTCAAATTCCCCTATATTTTTAAATACCAGAACAGAACACCCATTCGATTTCCTTTATTGCTTTATTGCATGAATTCATTGGAGCAAATGATATACAAAGAATGGTAACATATTTTAATGAAAAACGTCAACATGAAAGATCATGCGTGAAATGAACTCATATGGAAAGCAATGTACCTAATTTAAATAGAAATTTTTTCAGATGGTAAATATATGGTAGATGCACCAATCTACTGGAATTAATTATTTTTCCATCCGACTTTTTTCAGGTGACCATTCAAGGGGGGAATTATTCAATGGGGAAATTATTATTTTGTCAAAATTTGCAAGCATGTTTCTATCAACTCATTTCATTGAATATGAAATTTCATCAAGAACATAACATTCAAATTACAGCAATAAATTTATAATTTGCCTAAAGGGGGGGGGGGGGATTAAGTATTCAAGGGGGAATTATTTTTGTTTCACACATCTGACAGGGGTGAATCATTCTATGGGAAAATATTCAACAGGGGGAATTACCTATTCAAGTAAATATGGTATATGGTTTCAAATTTAAATGATATGTTATACTTTTTCAGACACAACCACATTGACATACATGAAAACGTTCAATTTTTCAATTCATTACCAAAACCACAAAAAACCCACTTGCTCCCACCAAACCTAGCAAAATCCCCTCCCAATGTAAGCGAATGGTTGGGACTGAAACTGTATGTCTGTCTGTCATTTTTCTGCGTGGCCCGAAGCAACCAGAGGGGCCATGCTAGCCGCTCATCTCTCCAATACTGATGCAGATACATCGTGATTGTATAGTCCATGTTTACCTCTGAGACTGCATCAAAACTTGCTATCACTACGTCCATTTCTAGCAAAAGGGCGTCACCTTTGGGGGGGGGAGGGTTTGGGTTAGGGGCTAGGGAAGTGATGGAAAAGCGCCATGGCGCTGGCGCCTGGCGCTAGCGCCAAAGCAAAAAGCGCCATGGCGCTTTTGGCGCTTGGCGCCTTTTTGCTGTGGCGCCATTGGCGCTTGGCGCTGGTATTTGGAAAAGCGCCATGGCGCTTTTGGCGCTTGGCGCTATGACGCCGTGGCGCCATTGGCGCTTGGCGCTAGTGTTTTAAAAAGCGCCAAAAAAGCGCCAAGAAGTTCTAAAAGTTCATTATTATATCATTCAAAAAGACCTTGTAAGTATAATTTATATAAGTATATGTGCTACTGTAAATATATTCCAGGATCAACATACCCTATTTTTGATTACTTTTGCAAACAATGTCACTGTGATTGCATGCGTATTCAACACTTTTCCCATCTAATCATAATTTGGACTTTATCAGGGGGGGGGGGTCCTTTTGTGACTATTCATCGGACTGGTAACACTCTTCACATAGGTTTTAGCTACATATATCACTATACTGAGCTAGATCCTTGCAGTTTTGTTTAAGCAGGGTTAAATGACCCTGTAAAGTGTACACCTTTGTTGAGTGTCATGCGACAAATCAAAAGCTCAATCATAAAATTTTTATTTTTTATTCTGATTGACATGTTACATCACATTCGATTCTTGATATTTGACACTTGATTTTACAGGGTGTGGAATTACCATTTGAGGCCATTCTAATTGAACAATTGCAATCCAAAATTTGAAAATTTATAATTCAGTGTTCAAAAGTGACGAGCAAAACTCTAAACTGCAATATGCCAGTAAAAAATCTCAAGTATACAAAAAATTTCAAACTTCATTTGAAAATTTCAAACTATTTTTGGGAAAAAAACAGATCTAAATGCGAAAAGTAATTTTAAAAAACACAAAAATCTAAGCACCTTTTTACAGATGGTTTGCTATAGTGAGCCCAAACTCCCAGCTGTAAAATATCATGATAAAACGAACAAAAGTGACTGGAGTAGTTGATTAAAATATTGTGATTCAAATGAATAAATAGCATTGCATTAGCATGACCGCATATATGAGCAGCAAAAATTTTTTTGGCGCTGGCGCTATTGGCGCTTGGCGCTAACATCCTCTGGCGCCATTGGCGCTTGGCGCCGTTGTCTAGAAAAGCGCCATGGCGCTTTTGGCGCTTGGCGCTTTTTTGCTGTGGCGCCATTGGCGCTTGGCGCTGGACTTTGAAAAGCGCCATGGCGCTTTTGGCGCTTGGCGCCAAAGTCCTGGCGCTTTTTCCATCACTAGGCTAGGGGTAGACTTGGAAAATCTATGTACATATTTAGTTGCGGATGATAATAGCTTACTGTTTTAGGTAGCGAATTATATCAATTAATACCATATTTCTCGAAAATGGTTATTGGTCATGAACATAAATTGTGAATACAGTATATCCTCGGAATACCCCCTCAAAATATCCCCCCCCCTCGTTTAACCCCCTCAAAATTCTCACTCTGAAACAATCACCTCGCAGGGGGTGGGGTATTTCGAGGAAATACGGCATTATTAAAATGAAGATGAAAAGCAAACGCACCACCAAAGCCAGGTCTCAATCTGATGTCATAATCACTGAGCAGCGCAGCCAGCAACCTTGATGCATTTCCAAAATTGAATGGTGTATCTACTGCAGTCAGCGAGCGTTTACTGAATTTGAAACGAGTTTGAATTTCTTCAAAATATTTGTAGTTGATGTCTGAACCTCACATTAATGCTGCCTATGACTATTAACTTGACTAATGGGGGGCTTAGTGAGCTTTGGTGTTTAACGGAAAAATCAACATGATAAAATGTGACAAAACAACGAAATGATTATATTGTTGAGATGACAATGTTTTGAAGTGTTTTTCATAAGTGTTTTCAGAATGACGAACACTTAATCAATCGGAATAATAGCTAAATATAGGTACAAGCAAAGTGTTAAAGACCCTGTAAAAGACCGCGTACAACGTTACATCTTACCCGGTCTTTTACATGACACATGACATTTTACATGGTCTTTTACGCATTACAGGGTCTTTTACAGTGTCTGGGAGTGGCACCAGGTCCCTATTGGAGACTAGTATCTTCACATCTTATGCCTACTTATTGTAGAAGGGTAAAAAATACCACCTCCCAAATCAACCAACTATGATAACTCTGATGACCATGATGTAGATGGTAGTAGTGAAATTGTGCAAAAAAAATTTATTGCAAAAACGCTACACATCTGGAATCTGGATGGGAGTTATAAATATATGATCTTCTTTTTAGTAGGGCTATCGTTATGCAATTTAAAGCTTTCGTAGGATTAAATTGTATTTATTCGTTTCTTGCCGACATAGGTAGATAATTAGATTGGTTCAAAGGTCGCTTCTCAGTTTATTTCCCTGTGTATAGGGATGGAAAACTTCTGAAAAAGTGGTTTTAATCACTTTTGTATACTGTTTCTAATTCTAACACACAAGCAAGCGCAAGCACACACACTCAGTGCACATTCACAAGTTCATTCTGTAAACAGATTTTTTATGGAATGTAAACATTTTGGACAATACTTTTGAAAAAAAGGATATTTTGCATGACATTTTCGGGAGACACAGTTGTGTACACTTGCCCTTGAACATGAAGGTATTCTAAAATGTAATGAAATAATATTATTTAAAAAAGCCATCCCAAATTATCAGTTCCCAGAAAGAATCAGTTTACAAAGAGTGAGTTTGTACAGCGGGCATGATATGATATATAGATACTGGCATATGCGTATAAGTTCAACGTAAATATTTGTGTGAGTAGATCACGGAAAGCTCTAGTCATCGCTCTTCAACCGTTCGTGGAAATTTTCAATTTGAAATTTGCACTTGTCAATCAATTTACGCACTTGGCTTGCTATATCCGAAGATTTGTTCAACCAGAAATGAAGGTCAGGGATGGGCCGGCCAGTTCCGCAAGTGGTAAAGTACTTCACCCTTCATCTTACTCTTTACTCTTCAATTTAATCTTCACTTTACTCTTTACTTTTTACTATACTTTTAACCTTCCATTCATATTTTATTGTATTTTTAACTTCACTCTTCAATTTTTATTTTACACTTTACTTTACTTTACTTTTTAGTTTGCCACTTGCGGAACTGACCCCTGCCCTGATTGAGCCAATTAGTTTCCAGTAAGAATGTTTCCACAATATCATCAACTGAGAACAAAAATGTACCTTATTTCCTCGAAATACCCACGGGTGTTTATTTTATCAGAGTGAGAATTTTGAGGGGAGGATGTATTTCGAGGGGGGGGGTAATTCGAGGGGGGTTATTATTTTGCCAGAAATTTTTTTAAACCCATTACTAATTTGTTGTTTGTAACATACACAGACGTAGGAAAATGCGACAAAGACCACCATATATAAGAGTCTACAGATTTAAACAAGCATGTCAATGGTATTAACAATGTTATAATGTAACACAGTCATTGTTTTTAATGTGTGTTAAGCCGGAATTACAGCTCAGTGGTGTTTGACGTGAAATGATGACATCGTAAAATTGATTACATCAAAATAGACAAAGGTACAGCATTGAAATTTCAGAGTTAGATAGTTCTAGTAAGAGTGTGTAATGTCCCAAAAATTTTTTATCAAATTATCGATATTTAAGTAGTTATTAATTTAACGTCAAAATTTTTTGGTGACGTAAAATGTTTGACATGAAATGTTGATGTAAAATGTGTAAATTTAGACGTAAAATTAATAACTTATTAAATAATAATAATAATGTAACCCCTTGAATAGTTACCACCCTTGATTAGTTCCCCCCCTCAAAAATGTCTGAGGAAAAAATAATTTCCCGGGGGAACTATACGAGAAAATACGGTACATTCTATTTACACTCAATTTGGTGGGGGAGGTATTTCGAGGGGGTATTAATTCATAGTGCCCATTTTGAGGGGGGTATTTCAAGGAAATACTGTAAATGCAAAACCTAGCATGGGTACATAGCAGAGTTGTTAAAATACCGGTATTTTTGGAAAGCGTAAGCGTAAGCGTAAATACACTTTCCAAATTTTGAGTATGGATACTAAAAGCGTAAGGTATTTTTAAAATACCTAGGAAAGCGTAAAATAAAGTGTAAGCGTAAATTTTTTCTTAGAAAGTGATCTTGCTGTTGAGGATCAGAAAACACCCTTGTATTCACTTTTAGATAAGTTTATACGTTGTTTGCATTCATTTTCACATTTTTTATCAACACAATCAACAATCACGATCAACGTAACAAATAAACATTGTTCAAAACCGGGGTCTAGTACTAGTAGGACACCCACTTGGTAGTCTGCTCTAGGATGTTATGGCATTTCATAGGCAGCGGCACTCTAGTCTGCGTTATATTCTAACTGAGACTTAGTGCTATCAATAGTGACAACATCGTCGTCGGAATCAACTATGGCAACAAATTTCCGAATTCAGTAGCCACAAAATGTCTAGACACTCGAATACCTATTTAGCCTGTAGGTACATTGTATTCATATTTTCACAGGATTTGTACATGTGACGCTTTTTTCACAGGATTTGTACATGTGACGCTATTTTAGAGCGTTTCTACACACACGCAGTTACTTTTTATTGCTACACGTTCTACTTAACTTTCTGTTTTGTAGTTTTATGCTTTTTCTAAAGTATTAAAATTGGCTATGTGAAATATTTTTTACGCTTTCGGTACCCGGGTATTTCGGCCGGGAAAGCGTAATAAAGCGTACGGGTATTTAATGAAAGCGTAAGCGTAAGCGTAAGTATAAATACCCATTTACCCGGGTATTTCGGGTAAGCGTAAATACGCTTTCGCAACTCTGGTACCTAGCTATTTACATATCCTTGTGTAGATTTTTTTGCAGAGAGAGTTCTTATAATTACAGACTGTGGGAACTTGCTGTTGTGAGATGACAATAGATGCATCATACATAAATATACCGCAAGGGGGATTATTGTTCTTCGCTCATCTAACAGAGGACGGTGCTTATTCAAAGGGGGAATTTTCCAAGGGGAGCATAATTCAAGCACAACGGTATAACAGACACTATTTATATTTCTGTAAGCAGGTGAGTTAGTTGATTATGTTGACTATGACTTTAGATTTACATTGAATGTGTATTTGATCTGATCAATACTGGATTGAATGCATTTTACAACAAAGTAATATGCATATTTTTCGGTATTTTTTGGCAGAAATTATAGTGCCACCATAATACAGTTGAAAATATGTTTGAATACAATCTTTTATATACTCCAGTTACTTTACACCCTGCACGCGTGGTTCCCCCTGGAAGCGTGCCAACGATTTTTTTACGCATGTTATTTTCATAGGAAGTTGAAAAAAGTAATCGTTGTTATAATGCTAAACGTTAACTTATTCACTAAAATGATTTTTTCATCTTTTATACAAAAATCGCATGCTTTATCATCATTGGCATGCTTCCAACATGAGACATAAATGAGTGCGAGGGCAGAGTATCATGTTCGCTTAGTATACCTCAAAAATATTCTGTCTCGCCATTGCATGTGGACACAGTTTATCAAGGCTGCATCACATTTGACCGGCATCTATATAAGAAATTTTCAGTTAACCTAGTGCTAGCGTATTCCCACCCTATGCATTATCCATGAAAATAAAGAGAGCCATGTAATACACATTGGGCCAGTGTATATCAGTTCTCAAAGCACTTAATGTGCCAGGAAAACATTATTATCTTTTTGTAGAATGCTTAATACATCAATGCCTGTTCTGTTCAGGAACTTTATGGATTTTTATAAATATATACAGATGTTATAAATGCAGATGATGTACAGGAACCATACACCATACAACATTTATGATGTTGAATGAAGTCTGAGATAAGTTATCCACCAAATTTATTTACCTCAAAAGTTATCTCAGGTGACAATTAAAAATAAACCCTTAGTTCTTTATTAAGATGTAATATTGTAGATTTCACTGTCTGTCAAGTACCTGTTTTAGTGGGTTTTATTTGATAAATATTCAGAATGTCAATTAAGTCAAGTCCAAATGTACAGATCTTTGGAATCAAAAATGAAGTGTTGGACTTTTGTTTATACCAGATACCGTATTACCTCGAATTACCCCCCCCCCCCCCTTGAATTAACCCCCCTCTCGAATTAATCCCCCCTCAAAATGGGCTGGGGAAATAAAAAAACCCACTCGAAATACCCCCCCCCTCCGGAATTATGTACATCATGTATGCAATGTACATGATGTATTTATTACTACTTATTTGCATCGCAGCTACACTCATTCGCTCATTTGTGTACAGATGTACATAAATATTTATTAGGCCCCAATATAACCTATTTTCTCACATTTATTACAGTTTTTGTGTAAGAAAAATCGTGTAGGTACTTTACTATGAATTTCACGAAAATTTCTGGCGAAATAATAAAAACCCCCTCGAATTCACCCCCCTCAAATTTTGCTGGCGAAATAATAAACCCCCATGGGGGTATTTCGAGGTAATACGGTAATTTTTTTAACTACAAATATTTATGACTCGGTCACTTCTGAATGAAAGAAAATTTTTGTTCAAATATTTACATAAATACTACTGTTCAAGTGCTACAAATATCCCGCCATCCAAAGCATACGTTCCATGACATGATTAATGAAAATGGCTTACAAAAGATATAGATGCATTTTGCTGTCCGTTGCTGATGATAATATTTATACAAATTCAATTAGACATTCCAAATCAAAGTTCAGTGAGCCTTGCTAAGGATGTCTTTCTAATGATGTTATTTAATGGTCTGCCAGAAGATTTGTTTGAGAAGATAGACTTACGTAATGTTTTATCGTTTTAGACTATCCTAAATATTTTGCGGTTGCGGTAATACGGTGCAAATAACTGAAATTGTGGTTAGCATTCCTAGTTTACAGCTAGACAAAAAATTAAATCTGAACTATAAAATAAAAATTGCAAATTGCGAAAATTGCATGTAAAATGCTCCATGGAAAATGCATCAACGTAAAATCGATTTTACGTGAGCCCATTTTTCATTTCAATTAAGAAAATAAAATCTAGAATTTTGGGTAAAAACCCGGGTGAATAATAATATTTTCAGTTACTTTTTATTGTACGTTACATTCAATTTTTCGCCGAGTTGTAAACACCTCTTTGCTCTTCAGCATACTATATCTTTCAACCTATCTTATAAGCATTCAATACGAAAATTGTAAAATGCATATCATAAGAATAATTGCCAATATGAAACCTTTGCCAAAAAACATTTTAATGAAAAAAGCATGGATGTCAGCCAAATGGGGTTTTGCATGAGATCTTTAATGTGCTCCGAATTGAATCCAATGCAATAAGTGTAGTATAGAATTACCATTAGTCGTGAGCTGTTTGCGCTGCGCTGCGGTACAAACTTTTATGAGAGATATATGTACACATATCACACACACGTGTGTATGAAATGAACATTCATGTGCACCTGCAACTGATGAAAAGCTGCATGCGCAGACACCTATATTTATCTTTGAAAAGCAGTAGAGAGAAAAGTCCCTTTAGTAACTTTTACTTGTAAATCGTGATGTGTCATTGTCAGTTTTATGTCCTGCTAAATGCCATAATCAGTTAGCAGAAAATCGGATCGCAATTTATTATCTGTAGATGCATCCATATTTATGTTTTACATGTGAATCATGGCTTCATAACAGTATATTGAAAATTACAACCACATAAAAGTGGCAAAACTTTATTTTTCACGTTAAGTTACCATTAAGCATAATTTACACACAGTAAAGGATTCTAATTATTGACAATATAAATAAAATACCTACCTACCGTATTACCTCGAAATACCCCCAGGGGGTTTATTATTTCGCCAGCAAAATTTGAGGGGGGGATAATTCGAGGGGGGGGGGGTTTATTCGAGGGGGGGGTCTATTATTTCGCCAGAAATTTTCGGAAATTCCCCATACGCAGACGTTCCCTAAAGTCACTTAATCATCAGGTTTAACGTGTGTTCTGCATTGTATTTACAGATCACAAACTGCGGTATTTGTCATGTACGTTCACGTTACACTCAATCTTAGGGGGGGGGTATTTCGAGGGGGGGGGGGGTTATTATTTCCTCAGCTGAAATTTAGGGGGGTATTTCGAGGGGGGGGGGGTTAATTCAAGGGGGGGGGGTTAATTCGAGGTAATACGGTATATTCAGGATTATGCTGGTGAAATACATTAAAGCTTACATTAAATACAACTCAGTATACTGTCCTTGTTTGAATAATTTCTCCTTGAATAATTCCCCTCTTGAATAATTCCCCCTGTATGACGAGTGAGAAAAAAATACTTCCCCCCTTGAATGATTCCCCCCTAAAGGTATAGGTATTTATGATCAATTTGTTATTTTATGTTATTGTTATTGTATGTGTTCTTGTGTAAATAAAGCATATTTTGTGAAATGAGGTGATAAACACATATAATAACTACCTAATCCTGTAGAATAATTGCCACTCTTGAGTAGTACCCCCTCAAAAAGTCGAAAAAATGATTACACAGGGGGATTATTCCAGCAAATATTTACGCTACCTAGTCCAAATTAGCACCATTAAATCAAAATACAATGTGTTTTTTTACCAAATAACACATTCAATAAGAGACAAAATGTGATATGTGTAATGATGAAAAGTACCAGAGCAATTGCGCCAAGCACAAAGGGTGCCATATCACCTTAAATAGTCAACGGCAAGCACCAAACAGCGTCATACAAACCAGTGTTAACTCAGTAGCAGAGTTAAGCGGTACAATTAGTACACTGCTGAACTGACTACTGTGGTGTAGTGATGGAAAGGCGCCAGAAAAAATGGCCAATGGCGCCATGGCGCGGCGCCCTTTGGCGCCCTCAAATGGCGCCAGCGACATGGCGCCATTCCATCACTACTGTGGTGCCATTTAATTCTGTGCCATATTGAAAGGCACCCTCGATCTCAAACAGCGCTGTCAGATCAATCACCAGAGTTGCGAAAATGTATTTACGTTTACCCAAAATACCCAGGTATTCCGGGTATTTATACTTACGTTTATGTTTATATTTTCAAAAAATACTATTACATGTTGTTACGTTTTCCTGGTCAAAATATTTGTGTAACAGAGAAAAGGTAAAAAGCCCGAAATTAAGTTGCATGAACCTCAGAATCTTTCAAATGTGTTAATAAACAGAGAAAAACGATTTTTCCATCCCTGAATACAAAAGTATTGAAAACAGCTTAGAAGAGAAAGTGAACATATTAATGTTGATTATATATTATATTTATTGAAATATTACAAATATTTCTGTTACTATTTTTACCAGACATAGATGGAAATTTCACATTTACCTTTTTTTATGTTTTCCCAGATATTTTAAAAATACCTTATGTTTTAGTATTAATACTCCAAAATTTGAAAATGTATTTACGTTTACGTTTTCCATAGTATAGTATTTTAACAGCCTGCTACTTACCGGTGGAAATGCTGGAAGAAAACGTGTCAGACTCTCTGGCGACAGGCCCTGTTCCTACAATGTTCCAACAACACCTGCGCCCAGATTCAATGGGGAAGGCATGTATTGCGCATGTCGAGCCAGTGTGCCTTTCATTCCACCAATTTTTAGACTTACCTACCGTATATCCTTGAATAAGTCCCCCGAAGAGTTATTTTTTCGTCACAGCTTTTTGAGGGGGACTTATTCAAGGGGGTGGAGTTATTCGAGGGGGGGGGGTATTTTTTCCTCAGTCAGCTAACAGGGGGGAGTTTTTCGAGAGGGGGGAGTTATTCGAGGCGGGGGATTTTATCGAGGATATACGGTAAATACCTAATGTGTTGTGACTGGCATTTAAACTTGAGAATTTAAATTTTTCGGGTTTTTGGTACACTCGATTTTCAGGTATCGGGTTAATGTCGGGCCGGGTCGCGTATCCGGGTCTAATTGGATCGGGATCCTTCACAATTTGCCCCACGTTCGCGACGCGAGCCGAGCGCTGCGAAGCAAAAGTACCTTCCTAATTGAATCCCGGGGCTGGGCGCCGGTGCTGTCACTCATTTGCTTTACCTAGTGCTGTCACATTGTGTCAGTGACTACCTGTGGGTGTGACGTATAAAGATGTACATTGCATACACATGGTGGAATGGTGGAAAGCAGAGTTTCGAAATGATATGTTATATTTTGATTTTTAATGAACGCTTAATTCCAGCAGTGCTGTCAATCAATTTTTGATGTTTTTGATGTTTGGTTAACAGTGACGTGAAACGAGCACATTCTTCGATACTATTTTCCGATGTTGTGCCTGTGATTTTTTATAAATTTCATTATCTGTTTCTCAAGTGCATGGATAAAATTGAAGCGATACATATTTTAAGCTCATTTTATTAAAACATTTCATAATTGAAGAAAGAAATTGGCCCGTGAAACTTTGATAAAATGATACATAGCTACAAACCTAAGTGGATATTCTGCCATCGCACCTCATTTTATTGTGCTGTTTGCAAAAAGTACAGCATGTTGGAGTGAGATGAAATGAAATGTTTAGACCCAAGGTTGAGCTCCCATGGCTGCACAAAAAGTCGCCAATTAGTTTTGCTACTTTGCACATAGCGTTCCAAAAATCTCTGGGAGATTTATATTAAAAATATATAATTAAATATAAAAAAATCTCTTATTTGATTACCCTAAATCCTCGAATAAGACCCCAGGGGAGTTATTTTTTCCTCAGACGTTTTGGAGGGGGAGTTATTCAAGGGGGGGGGAGTTATTCGAGGGGGGGAGTTATTTTTTCCTCAGAAAACTTGGACTTTATTCATTGTATGGATGCAGTCTGTCAACTGTAATTCAGGTATTCAACTGTTCAACGACAACAAAAATATGTGTATACTCTGCATACACATCATGTATCTGCTGTCGCTGCTAAATACAATATTGTTTTGTATTTTTGTATTGTATACTTTTCACCCAGAGGAGGGAGTTTTTCAAGAGGGGGGGGGGGTTTTCGAGGGGGGGGGTTATTTTTTCCTCACCTCGCCAACAGGGGGGAGTTATTCAAGGGGGGGAGTTATTCGAGGGGGGGTCTTATTCGAGGATTTGCGGTATATTTCTCCAGTTTTTTTTCCACAGAGATTTAATTATATTTTATTTATGAGAAAAAATATAATAAAATCTCTCGTTTATATTTATTTATATTTTCTCAGCGTTTTTTCAGAGAGATTTTATTTTATTTTATTTTTTGAGAGATTTTCTGAGATTATATCTCCACCTATACAATTGCGAAAGAACTGCACGCTAAGCATGCTTCAATGCAAAAGATAGGAGGCACAATCACAGGCCTCATTGTGCCCGATTCGTGTGTGTTTTTGCACACAATGCAGTCACTATTTATTAGTACAAATGCCCTTTACAAACACGATCCACAATCTTGACAAACAGGGTTAGTAGATGGCAAAGTTGCTTCCCAAGAATGCAATTGCACATGTATAGGGGGTTGACTTGAGTTTTTAGGGGCTGAGTTTACAATTCAGGGTTGAGTTGATGGGTGTTGATAAATTAGGGTTGAGTTGACAGAAGTTTAAAGATAAGGGGCTGTTGACACAAGTTTAAAAATTAGAGGCTGAGTTTATGGGAGTTGAGTTGATGGGTGTTTGCCAAATTAGGGGCTGAGTTTATGGGAGTTAACAATAACATTACCATAATCCTTAAGTGAGGCCCCCGGGGCTAAAAAATATAAACTGTGATATAATGCATTTGTGGGTTACTGATTACAATGATTTGAAATATGCACTCCATTCTGACAGTACATTACGATAACCCTGAAATTGAACCCAAAATGGGGCCAAAATTTTCAAATTGTGAAATGATGCATTGTGGGTTTCTGATAGCACTCATTTGAAATATGCACTTCATTTTGACACTACATTACCATAACCCTAAAAATGAACCCCCTGGGCCAAAAACTTTCAAACCATAAAATGATGGATTTGTGGGTTTCAGAGTGTAGCTATTTCAAATATGCCCAGGGCTTAAAAAATTAGAAATTGTGAAATGATTCGATGTGGGTTTCTAATTGCACTGATTTGAAATATGCAATCCATTTTGACACTACATAACCCTGAAAACTACATAACCATAACCCTGAAAATGAACCTCTGGAGCCAAAAACTTTCAATTTGTGAAATCATTCATTTTCAGGTTTCTGATTGCACTCATTTGAAATATGCACTTCATTTTGACACTACATTACCATAACCATAAAAATGAACCCCCTAAGCCAAAAACTTTCAAATCATAAAATGATGCATTTGTGGGTTTCTGATTGTAGTGATTTCAAATATGCACTCCATTTTGACACTACATTACTAAAACTCTGAAATTGAACCCCTAGACCCAAAAATTTCTAATTGTAAAATGATGCATTTTGCAGGTTTCTTATTGCACTGATTTGAAATGACTCAATTTCAACTCTACATTACTGTAAGCCTTAAATTGAACCCATGGGGCTAATAAATTAGAAATTGTGAAATGATGCATTTGTGGCTTTTTGATTGCCTTGATTTGAAATATGCACTTCATTTTGACACTACATTACCATAACCCTGAAAATGAACCCCCAGGGCCAAAAATTTTCAAATCATAAAATGATGTGTTTGTGGGTTTCTGATTGTAGCGATTTCAAATATGCACTCCATTTTGACACCACATTACTAAAACCCTGATAATGAACCCCTGGGCACAAAAACTTTCAATTTGTGAAATGATGCGTTTGTGGGTTTTATATTGCAGTGATTTGAGATGTGCACTCCATTTCTACTCTACATTACCATAACCTTTTAAGTCTAACCCTTGGGGCTAAAAAATTGAAAATTGTGAATTGATGCATTTGTGGATTGATGATAGTGATTTTTTGAAATATTCATACCATTTTCACACTACATTACCATAAACCTGAAAATGAGTTTACTGGGAGTTTCCAAATTAGGGGCTGAGTTTATGGGAGTTTCCAAATTAGGGGCTGATTTTAAGGGAGTTTCCAAATTAGGGGCTGAGTTTATGGGAGTTTCTAAATTAGGGGCTGAGTTTATTGGAGTATCCAAATTAGGGCTGAGTTTACAGCAGTTTCCAAATTATGGGTTGAGTTTACAGGAGTTTCCAAAATTGGGGGCTGAGTTTATGGGAGTTTTCAAATTAGAGGCTGAGTTTATGGGAGCTTACAAATAAGTGGCTGAGTTTATGGGAGTTTGCAAGTTAGGGGCTGAGTTTACGAGAGTTTGCAAGTTAGGGGCTGAGTTTATAGGAGTTTCCAAATTAGGGGCTGAGTTTACAGGAGTTTCCAAACTAGGGGCTGTGTTTACAGGATTTAGAGGGGGTCCACATGGGGTGCCATTTTTGGGGGGTCTCCAGGGGGTGCCATTTTCTGGAGGTACATATGGGGGTGCCATTTCAAGGGGGTCCACATAGGGTGCCATTTTTTGGGTGGTCCCCAGGGGTGCCATTTTTTGGTGGTCCTCAGGGGGGTGCTATATTTTTTTTTGCAGGGGGGTCCTAAGGGGGTGCCATTTTGGGGTGGTCCCCAGGGGGTGCCATTTTTGGAGAGTCCCCAGGGGGAGCCAACTTTGGGTGGGTCCCCAGGGGGTGCCATTTTTGTGGGGGTTCCTAGGGGGTGCCATGTTTGGGGGGTCCCCAGGGGGTGCTTTTTTGGGGGGTCCCAAGGGGGTGCCATTTTTGGGGGGTCCCTAAGGGGTGCCATTTTTCGGTGGTCCTCAGGGGGTGCCATATTTGTGGGGCCCTAGGGGGTCTCATTTTTGGGCGGTTCCCAGGGGGTGCCACTTTTGGGGGGTTCCCCGGGGGGTGCCATTTGGAGGGGGGTCCCCATTGGGGTGTCAGTTTTTGCAAGCCTCTGAGTAGTGGGTACCTATAGCAGGATTCTCTCCAACCTTCAGTTGGGTTTTGTGGTTCTCTACAATTAATACCACAAGGATTTACAAACACAAAAAGAACAGCAAAGCACAAATGTAACCAATTGAAGATTACAACAAAGTTTGACACCTTGCAAAAACCACACTATCATATCACAAAACCTATACCACACAGAATGCACACTGCACACCATCATACCAAATCGCAAACTGTCCACATTTTACTACCGAGTTTCATGCCCAACCATTTTACAGTTAACAGTTTTACATTTTACCAACCAAGTTTACAAAAATCCATTCCAAAACATTGCATCTTTGGTATTGGTCTTGTTATTGTTGGTGCATTACATACTGCATTTCAAAACACATGCCTAGCATGTGGGCAAACTTAACTAAAGTGTCATATTTTCTCCAATGGTATTAATTGTAGAGAACCACAAAACCCGACCGAAGGTCGGAGAGAATCCTGCTAGTTTTTTTATATCTTTGAAAATCACCCATTTTTTGGAACGCTATTTGCGCATGCATGTTTTTGTCAAGTTGTATTTAGTCAAAGTTTACATGTCAAAAATACACCTAGTAAAAAAATATATTTACCTATATGATAAATATGTTTTTGGGCACTGATCAAGTTGGCCCGTAATTCATTCTCAAGGAATGTACTTCTGCCAGATATGTCTGGACTCCGATCCCAGATTTAATTAGGCCCGACCGACACGCCCGGCAAGCCTGGCAAATGCGAATGAATCCATCTAGGTAATAATCGATTTCCATACAAATTTGATGGACTCTATCGATAAAAACCCGCCGATTCATCGCAATTCAATTTGTGTTTATTTGACGCGGACTATAAAAGTCGAATGCAAGTAAAAAAACATTGTACACCCGTCGGCTACCCTTAATTGCAATGTTTTCCATATAATTGCGAGTGTTCTTTGTATAAATGTATTTTGTAAAAGAGTGTTCCAAATCGCATAACACACGTTAAAAAGAATGATTGAGTTACGTTAGAACAGTTTATAACATCTACAAGGCTGTAGACTCTTATAAATAGTGTTTTTTCATTTTCTACGTCTGCGTACGTTATTAGTACTGGGGTTCAAAAAATTTCTGGCGAAACAACAACCCCCCTCGAAAAACCCCCTCAAAATTCTCACTCTGAAAAAATAAACCCCCGGGGGTATTTCGAGAAATTATGCTATTCAAGGATGAGAGTTATTTTTTCTTCAGAAAACTTGAGACTTGATTCATTGTATGGATGCATTCTGTCAACTCATGTAATTCATGTATTAAATAGTTCAACAATGACAAAATGGCACCACACAAGCTTGTTTTCACGGTTCCTCCATGAAAACTCATTTTTTTATTTTCAAACTCATGCAAACTCAGGATTATACGATGTCATAATCGCCAAAAGTGGAGGTGGCTTAAGTCATCTTTAAAAGAGGATGTTGAATGATGATGAAATTGTGGCTCAAATACCCCCTTTGAACAATTCACCGGTTATAAAAATATGATAAAAAACTCTGTGGTCTTATTTGACCATTTATGGTAAACAACCAAAAATACACAGAACATAGATAAATTTCATCTAGTTTTCAAAATATATAAGAGCGTATACTGGTCCGCAAGATAAATAAAAATGATATTCAAGAAATCACTGGTGTAATTCAACATTAAAATATTGTATCTTTGCTCCAATGGCTAAACCCTAAGGAAAAGCAGACAGAAAGGCAAGAGTCAGCATAGAATGGAATCAGTAGTGGGTTGTAGCAGGGGCCATTTATCATGCTGAAATTGGATGCTAATATTATATCCGCTAGTACAATCTTATAATATAATGCTCGTATAAATAGGATGGATGTCCAAAAGATGAGTATGTCTTCCATGTTATTTGATAATACATTATTTGTCTTTTTCCCGTATTTCACGGGCATGGATCGTGATGGAAATGGTACTCGAAAAATCGACTGGACAACACTAGGTATTCAATTCATTCCAGAGTCGAACATAAATAAAAAACAATTAAGAGCTCGAATGGATGTGCACGGATGACCGCCCCGTAGGCGCAGAGTAACGATGGCAAACCCTCCGAAAAAAGTATTTAAATTTTTAAGTGTTTTTACTAAAATGAATTTTCGAATTTTGAATTTTTTGAAAGATAAATCAATTTTTAAGTGTTTTTTCAAGGGTGTAATAAAAATTCGAAAATTCCGAAAAAATTCGAAAATGTTTTCGAATTTTCGAATCTTTTTTTGCCATCGTTACCGCAGAGTTACGTCTAGCTTGTTTGAATCATTCAAATTGTGATTGTCACTGAAGGTGTTGTTAAATGTAACATGGTAAAAAAACCTTTTCATAAAAAGCTTTTCTAAAAATGTATGCATCCATGAAGATCATGGTTGAATTTAACCTGTGATAAATAGTCACATTTAATGTGATTTTATGACAAATACAAAAACACAAAAAGATCAAGATGCAGACACTATAACAGAAAGTGAAGGCAAGTCAGTCAAACTGATACTTTTTACATCCAATACAAGGTATCCATATAAGGTTTCGTAATCCTTTTACTGTACCTTATATTAGAGGGTACTTAATAATATAGAGCTACCTTTCAATTGTTTTCGTTAGAATTCGCAAACATTTAACCAATTTTGGGTGATTTACAAACTCCCCAAATATTTCCGGCCAACAAAATTTGAGGTTACAAAATTGTAGAAATCTGAACATTTGAAATTAAATGTTAAATAACTTCTTAACGGTGCATCGTAGGCAGCAACAAACTACACGACGGTAAAGCCCGTGTCTATAAGTATACTCCACCGACATTACACCTTACAATGAGATCTACCATATCCCATCTGAATAAAAGAACAAACATAAAAAAATTTCCATCATATTTATCAAAACAATTCGATAAATATGATGAAATTTTTTTAATGTTTGTTCTTTTATTCAGATGGGATATGGTAGATTTCATTGTAAGGTGTAATGTCGGTGGAGTTGTACCTCTACCTAAATTTTCAGATCAATATATACACTCATGTTTGATTTATAGCGCAAAATATATTTGGAAATTCATGTACCGTATTACCTCGAATTATCCCACCCTTGAATTAACCCCCCCTCAAAATACATGATGTATATTACTGTTAATTTGCATTGCAGCCTCATTTCGTGTAGCTATCTACGTTTTTATGTCCAAATATATCCTGTTTGGACACATTTTTTACCTGTTTTGGGTATACTGCCTACTTTTTACTACGATTCTTATGAAAATTTCTGACTAAATAATAACACCCCCTCAAATAAACCCCCCCTCAAATTTTGCTGGCAAAATAATAAACCCCCATGGGGGTATTTCGAGGTAATACGGTATGCATTTTTGGAAATGAAACTTTATTTTGTATGGGAACTCCGGCCAGCTCTTCGCGACCGCTCCGAAGCACACGTGCATTTTTGGAAATGAAACTATTTTTTGGATATGTGCATTTACGATATGAAACTCTGGCAGTCTGAGATGGATTTATGCATTTTCGATGTGAAAGTCCTGTTTTTCATAGGGGACTGGTCATGGATATGTGAAAATTGCGATTTTTTTGAAAATCGGTACCACTGTATCTCGGGAACGAAATGGACTATAACGCTGCTTTTTTCTAAAATTTGAAAAGCTATACGTGGAGGTCAAATCCACGCTTAACTCGATTTTTCTGGATTTGGCGCATGTGAAGTTTTGGAATGGAACTCCCCAAATACTGGCACGCCCATTCACTTTGCCGTGCTCATTTACATCGCCACCCAAAAAGAACGTATGAAACAATACATGGTACAATTTTAAGACTGCCGCGCCTAGTTCGCATTTCGGCGTGCGCACGCAGGCTGTTGACAAACTGATAATTGGCCGAGTGGGATGAGAACGGAAACAACACCATCACAAGGTGATGTGCGGCCTTGACGCAGTCCCGCGCCATGTTAACTTGACAGTACGTATCAGATTTGCATGAAAACAAAAGTAACAACAAAAGGAGTAGCAACAGCAGCTACTCGACAGATATATTTCAGATCGTAAATACAGCAACTACAACAAAGCACAACTCTCTGGCACGAGTGGTGGCCCTGAAGAGGGCCGTTGGGTTAGGTAACACATCACATTGTCGCCGCACATCTACCCTCCGAATCCATACAGCGTGCGGCCCTGCCGCTTCAACGCGTAGACCACATCCATCGCAGTGACGGTCTTCCTCTTGGCGTGCTCGCAGTAAGTGACCGCGTCGCGGATCACGTTCTCCAGGAACACCTTGAGCACGCCCCTGGTCTCCTCGTAGATGAGCCCAGAGATGCGCTTGACGCCGCCGCGGCGGGCCAGGCGTCTGATGGCCGGCTTGGTGATGCCCTGGATGTTGTCGCGTAGCACCTTCCTGTGCCGCTTGGCGCCGCCCTTGCCCAGCCCCTTGCCTCCTTTGCCGCGGCCGGACATGGTGCGAGTTTTGGGTGGTATTGGTTTGAGGGGATGTGGGAAATGGGTAGAATGCGAGTGACGTTTCGGGCGGTGGGCGCGGTATTTATATGCGCGCGCGGGCCGGGTCGCACTGGTGTGCGCGCGATACCCCGTGCAAATCTGTCGTTGTCGGGTTATCGCTGCTGAGGATACAGGGTGCTCAATTTACGTGTTTCGTTGCGAACGTCCTTTTTAGTCATGTTTATTTCGCATACGTCACTCGACAATATAACTGGGACGCAAAAATAATTACGTGAAGATAATTGTGTCTCATCTTTGTTGACCCACACTGTACCCCGCAGGTCGACGTGAAAACGCGCGCGCGCTTTTCGATGCCGTGCCAACATTTGAATTTTATGCCGTGGGAATACAATAGTTTGAATGCACTGAAATTAGTGTGTATTATGCACTGAAATTTTGCGTTCGGCGTTCGGATGTTTCGGCCTGCGGAACTAGCGGAAATTATTTTGAAATCTAAAGAACGCAAAACATTCGCTTTTCAAGGTAATGCTTTTGAAAAGTACTGGTGTTCAGGAAGTGTATATCTTAAATTTCAAATTGCATTTTTTTTGTTGCTAAAATAAAGAAACCTCGAAGAAA
Organism: Sphaerolaimus hirsutus; assembly: GCA_964036195.1. Classification (NCBI taxonomy): domain Eukaryota; kingdom Metazoa; phylum Nematoda; class Chromadorea; order Monhysterida; family Sphaerolaimidae; genus Sphaerolaimus; species Sphaerolaimus hirsutus. The sequence continues at coordinate 19,734,034 of OZ038451.1, read as the reverse complement.
TCATCAACTCCCTATAAAAACCACCAAAAAATCATTTAAAAATAACATAATTTATGTATAAATGTGTAAACATTGCTTTCACATGTGAAAAGTAGTCACTGTTACATTTTAAGGCATCTTTTAAAGGCATAGTACCGGTGATCCAACTCACCATTTCCGATGACATTTTTGCAATCGTTTCAATTCCTTTGGGTGGTTTTTGTCTTTTCATGCGCCCCAAAATTTTTCTCAATTACATTTTCTGTACTCGCGTACTTTCAAAAAGTACGGGAGTAGTACGGGAGTAAGCGAGTACTGTTAGTTTTTTGCATGAGATGTAAAATAATACGGAACTTGTTGAATTGACTTGTGAACGAGCTCCTATTCCTAACCGAGGAAGAGGACGAATGTGAACGTATGAAGTTTGACGTGAAGCGTCGTCTCTTAGTTGACGTTCCGTTATTTTATCAAATGTGATTAGTTGAGTTGAAGTGAATTGACGTGAGTTAGTGTGAAGTGAATTTAGATTGTTTTCAAAAGGTTTTGACTAACGATTTTATTTAGACAATTAAATACAAAGAAATAAATGTAAATAAAATATATAAAATATATGTAAATAAAGGAATTAATTTACAGCTAAATTAATTACTTAAATGAAACGTAAAAGAAGCTCTAATTACCGAAAAAATAAGGCAATTTAAAGAAGGCACTTAATTACGACAAAAGGCGATAATTAAGTGGCGCGGTTGTGAACAAAGCACCTCAAACAGCGCGGGTGTGAATAAAGCACTGAGGTGACTTTAAGCACCAATGGTTAAACTTAGCACCAAAAATAAGCGACTTAATAAAGTGACAACTGCGCTTATTTAGATCCTAGGAAGAGATTGGTGTGAAGTTGACGAGGTTGCAAACACTGCCGATGTTAGCTGTGAAATCGGCTTTTAAGGGCCAGACCGATGGCGACTGGCTTGGCGCCAATCGGTCGGCTCTAATCTCCGATTTTTACCCAACATTTCCAATTGTGAAAGTTCAATCCTTGCCCGCTCGCTTCTCCGATGAAAAGCGAGCTAAACTGGCAAGATAGTGAAAATGTGAGACAAGCTAGACAGCATTTGAAATGGCGCGCGGGCCCGGCCCCTCGCTTGGGGCGGCCCCGCCGCTTAACATAAACATGTCGGCTTATTTGCGTGCTGCTTGTCAAGGAAATGTGGCGGAATGTGAGCAATGACTAAGATCTAAATATGTGAGCAAAGTAAAGCGCACGTTGTAAACAAGATCGCTTGAGATATTAAATGACGAATGTGAAGATGTTAAAAAATGGAATGTGAATTAAAATGGAATCTTGATAAATTGAATTAACTAATATAAAAGCGAACATAAGAACGTCAATTTAAATATTAAAGGTTTTACATTTTACGATAATGTTACACATGAGAGGAAATGTAAATGTATTTATGCAGTAAGCGAATATAATTAAGAAAAAAAAACCCCAGGGGCCAGATTTAATACTCCCTACAGATTTGTAGGGTAGGGCGTACGCCCGACAGATTTTTTAAAGTTTAGCCGCATCGACGCACATGCACCGAGAGCAAGGCGGTTCGTAAACTATACGAAACCGTCCCTTAAGGTTGCCGATATTGCAATATGACGTATATCACTTCGATTTTGGCCCGGAAATCACGATTTCGTCATTTCTTGGCCGTCTGCCAATTCTTTTTTTATTTTATTTTGTCGGGCGGGTTACTCGCATAGGTCACGCTTTTGTGCAGTCAGGTGGTCACTTTTATAGTGTTCACTGTCTGCAACCGAAACCATGAGGGCAGCGACAAGAAAGAAATACATGCACGAGCGTACAAAAGCGCGACTTATGCGAGTAACCCGCCCGACAAAATAAAATAAAAAACGAATTGGCAGACGGCCAAGAAATGACGAAATCGTTTTATGAACCGCCTTGCTCTCGGTGCATGTGCGTCGATGCGGCTGAACTTCAAAAAATCTATCGGGCGTACGCCCTACCCTACAAATCTGTAGGGAGTATTAAATCTGGCCCCAGGGGACTTAAATTAGAGGATATACGGTATGCTTTGTAGGAGCAGGTTGTCGTAACTTCATGCGTTTAATGTTGCATTATGCGTAAAACGTCGAGCGTTTGGTTGTCAGGGCAATTTAATGTGAGATCAATCTACCGTATTACCTAGAAATACCCCCAGGGGGTTTATTATTTCGCCAGCAAAATTTTAGGGGGGGATAATTTGAGGGGGGGGGTCTATTATTTCGCCAGAAAATTTCTGAAATCCCCCATACTCAGACGTAGAGAAAAACAAGCAATTACATGGATGTATACGTGTTTATAAGCATTTAAAACTGTATATACACAGTAACCCTACCCTAACGTCACTTTATCATCAGTTTTTAGGTGTGTTCTGCCTTGTACAGATCACAAACTGCGGTATTTGTCATGTACGTTCACATTACACTCAATTTTAGGGGGGGTATTTCGAGGGGGGGGTTTATTATTTCCTCAGCCGAAATTTAGGGGGGGTATTTCGAGGGGGAGGGGGGGGGGGTTAATTCAAGGGGGGGGATAATTCGAGGTAATACGGTATGCTTGATTTTTTGATGGGCAACGTGAATAAAAACTAAAACCGTCCGAACGTCAATTCTGATTCGGCAGATGAAAACGTACGTATGCCGAAATATTCGGTTTCAGTGTGCGCGGCTCCTATGAATCCAGTGTAGTGCACCAGTGCAAAACTGGCACCGCACCAGCATCGGTGCTGGCGCCATTTTGTACCCAGGACTGGCGCCTTTCCATCACTAACCCCTACACAAAAAGTAAAATAAAACCAGTCGTTCATCAACGCTAGCCGGCACACACAAACGCAGCACAACTCTCTGGCACAAGTGGTGGCCCTGAAGAGGGCCGTTGGGTTAGTTCCACACACATCACACCGCCGCCGCCCTACTTGGAGCTGGTGTACTTGGTGACCGCCTTGGTGCCCTCGCTGACCGCGTGCTTGGCCAGCTCGCCGGGCAGCAGCAGCCGCACGCTGGTCTGCACCTCCCTGCTGCTGATCGTGTGCTTCTTGTTGTACTGCGCCAGGCGCGACGCCTCGCCCGCGATCCGCTCGAAGATGTCGTTCACGAACGAGTTCATGATCGACATGGCCTTGGAGCTGATGCCCGTGTCGGGGTGCACCTGCTTGAGCACTTTGTACACGTAGCTGGCGAAGGATTCCTTGCGCTTGTGGCGCCGCTTCTTGTCGCCGGTGCGCGTCACTTTTTGCGACTTGGCCGCCTTTTTGGCGCCTTTGGCAGAGGGTTTCGGAGGCATAGCGACAAGGCAAGGCTCTGTTTGCAGTCGAGCGGAGCACTAAGATGGTTTGATGATCGAATGGCCGCGCGACAGGTATCTATATTCGCGCCACTGTATTTTCACATGTCGGCGGTCGCCCGTCGCGCGTGCACAAAGTGGGCGGAGCCTAAACTGCCGCTAAGTATAGATGCGGAATTTTGCGCGCGCATACGCCACTCGTTCGCACGCCGTGAATTTCTCGCCGAATTCTCCCAAACCCAAAAACACCCTTCCAAGATGTCCGGTCGCGGCGGCAAAGGCGGCAAGGCAAAGACCAAGTCCAAGTCGCGGTCATCCCGGGCTGGGCTACAATTTCCGGTGGGCCGAATCCACCGGCTGCTGCGCAAGGGCAACTACGCGGAGCGGGTTGGCGGCGGCGCGCCCGTCTACCTGGCCGCCGTACTCGAATACCTCGCTGCCGAGGTGCTGGAGCTGGCGGGCAACGCGGCCAGGGACAACAAGAAGACCAGGATCATCCCCAGGCACCTGCAGCTGGCCATCCGCAACGACGAGGAGCTCAACAAGCTTCTCAGTGGGGTGACCATCGCCCAGGGCGGCGTGCTGCCCAATATACAGGCGGTGCTGTTGCCTAAGAAAACTGGCGGAGAGAAGACAAAGTGAAGGACTTTGTTTGCGTGTGATTTGTTACCTAACCCAACGGCCCTCTTCAGGGCCACCACTCGTGCCAGAGAGTTGTGCTTGGTTCTGCTTGCGGCTGAATGTCAATTCGATTTGAGCGGTCACGCTGAGTACAGCGCTGAAACGTCTTACTGGGTGCTTAATTTGAACGTAACGAGCCTGTTCGGCAATGTGTGGTTACGCGAAATGCAACGTAAACGTTAATCTAACGCGACGTGGAGACACAGACGCCAAATACAACGAAATCGCTGAATTTCGGGCTTCGGGCGAATGGCAACCTAAATTCATAGATATCCAAGAAATTGCCCAATTTTGAACGTAAAAATAATTCCTGAGGCGTGGCATTGGTATGAAAGGAATCGTGATTGTGTTAGCTCTAGCATTATTAGTTAACAACGTTCCCTAAAGCTGATAATCCTGTTTCAAACACGTTTGAGTTAGCTGCAATCAGTTGTCCGTCAACTACTATTTGATGGAGATAAAAAAAATCCACTGTCACTGAAAAAACTAGTCCACTTTTTGATTTTTGTAAACCGCAGTTGACAGACGCTTCATTCTGGTAAACTCAAATACTGATTTATCCGTTTACCAATTAAAATTTTGGTTTACTGGAAGTGAACTAGTGGGCGCAGTTACATTAAGGTGCTCCACACGCTGGAATGTCAACTGGTTTCAGTGTCAACTCGATTTTAGCTCAATTTTGATTGCATGACACTTTCTAGTGCAATGTCAAAACGGAATCAATATTGCCATGTGCATTTTGAAGGGTGTGCTTCTAAAAGTACCGATCTACAAAAAATCGATTTTGAGATAATCGCAATTGAAAGTTTGGAGTACGCAATACCCATACATGGGTATTGGGTATGGGAATTTTGGGTATGGGTATTTCGGCCATATTGTTGGGTATCCACATGCATGGGTATAATCATTGATTATACACATAGCACTAGCTATATAAAATTTAGTGAATTATATTTTTGTAGTACAGTACATTTTAAAGGAACAAATTGGTAATAGCATGTAGATCGGTATTTTTTAAAGCACAAAACCAGACAGCTGTAGATCGGTACTTTTACCCATAATAAAAAAGCACAAAATGAGTTTTTGCTGAATCAGACGCTGATCTGACATCAGTACTTTTAGAAGCACAAAAAATAATGTGCAGATAGGTACATTTAAAAGAACAATTTTGAAAAAAAGTGTGTAGAACGGTACTTTTTAAGACACAAAAGCTGAAAAAGCTTGTAGATCAGTACTTTTAAAATTTCAAAAACCGTATTTTGCGATTTTTTTTTGCTTTTTTCAACCCCCCATATCTCAAAATTGAATTTCACACCCCCCACATATTATATATATTTTTGAAGCGCATGTTTATGGGGACCCCAAAAATGGTCCTAACTCAAATTTGAAAAATTTGTAGATCGGTACTTTTAGAAGCACACCCTTCATTTGAACATGGTTTTGCAACCCATAAACTGAAATCTTGATGAACACCGGTTGGTGCAGTTGACATCAGTTGACATCCCGATGTCAACTGGTCGAATGGTTTTCATCAAGATTTTTGTTTATGGGTCGCGAAACCCTGTTCAAATGCACATGGCAATATTGATTCCTTTTCGACATTGCCACATATGCACTTGAAAATAATCCTGCTACCTAAATTCAGCTAAAATGAGTTGACTCCAATCCAGTTGACATTCTAGCGTGTGAAGCGCTTATGAGTTTTGTTCAAAACCGGTTGACCGGCCAATCCCAGACCCTGTAAAATGTCAATGTAAAATGTCGTGCAAAGTGTCAAAAGTAATGGAAAATGCCCGGTAAAATGGCAGTGGTAGACGTACATCTGCCATTTTACCGGACTTTTGACACTTTGCACATTTGAGATTTGACAGGGTCTGGGAGTGGCACCAGTAATGAAAATTCCGGTTGTCAACTATTGTGGTGTGCGTGGCGTACATTCTGTAATCGTTTTTCCTGCAAGTTGAAATCACAAATGTCAAGCAAGAGCCCGCTCGACGCTCAAATCTACAAACCATAACCGATCCGGATAATGAACGGCCAATTGCTATATTTTTCGTCAGAACACATGGGGTAGATTGGAGCAGGACTCGTTGTATTTTTTGCTCATTCATAGGATTACGGTAGCATTCTGTGTAAAGTATACAGTCAGCGTCATCCAGTTAAACACATGCTGTGCTGCGACCTAGAATGATGTTGTTCAACGCTGCGCAAAGCAAAAATCTGCAACGCCCTGCATCGCGCGCGCATCCGTTTGTGTTTGTCTGTGCCGTTATTGACCCAACACGAGGCCGCCCGCCGCTCGAGTGGCGCTATTTTCAAATTTTGTCAGCGTGCCAACGCACGCCGGCGCCGCCTTCAATCGTGGCCGGGGATAACGCCCACACTCGACTCTATCCTCAAAACATTCAGCACTTCGCTTCATCCGTCCCAATTTGCCTACCCATTCCGAATCCTCGCCATGGCCCGCACCAAACAAACTGCTCGCAAGTCGACCGGCGGCAAGGCGCCGCGCAAACAACTGGCCACCAAAGCGGCGCGCAAGTCCGCACCGGCCACCGGTGGCGTGAAGAAACCGCACCGCTACCGTCCCGGTACGGTGGCCCTTCGTGAAATCCGGCGCTACCAGAAGAGCACCGAGCTGCTGATCCGCAAGCTGCCCTTCCAGCGGCTGGTCAGGGAGATCGCGCAGGACTTCAAGACGGACCTGCGCTTCCAGTCGAGCGCGGTGATGGCCCTGCAGGAGGCCAGCGAGGCATACTTGGTGGGCTTGTTCGAGGACACCAACTTGTGCGCTATACATGCCAAGAGGGTGACTATCATGCCCAAGGATATTCAGTTAGCTAGGAGGATCAGGGGCGAGCGCGCTTAGATGCGTGTGTTTTCGGTTGCGGCTGCGGTGTGAGTTTTGATTAACCCAACGGCCCTCTTCAGGGCCACCACTTGTGCGAGGGAATCTGTGCTTGTTTTTCAGAAGTTGGCTGTGTTTTCCTATGTTTATCGACTACTTTTTCGACGCGTAGACACAGCGCCTATTAACCCTATCTGCGTTTGAAATTCGGGACCGATGGCGAAAGTAGCTCGCTAGGTTTGGTTGTTTGGGGCGGGAATACGCTTGCGTGTGAATATTAGTGATGTTAAAGGCACCGGGAAAAATGGCACCGCACCGCACCGGCACCTTTGCCAACGCATGAAAAGGGCACCTGGCACCCTGGGGCACCGGCCAGAAAATGGCACCGCACCGCACCGGCACCGGTGCCTTTTGGAAAAAATGGCACCGGCACCGGCGGGTTGCCGGTGCTAGCACCGAAAGGCACCGCACCGGGCTGGAATTTCTGAAGTAAATATCGGGCAGTTTCTCAGTGGTCTCACCTTTGGAAGTGCATATTTCCATGAATTTTCAACCGATTTTGATGGTTGAGCACTTAAAATGATCCGATGTGGCAATAACTTTTATGAAGCAATTACAATGATTACAAATGAAAGATAAAATATTTAATTCACTACAATGTCCATAGCCACTATTGTCTACTGATCGGAGTCGTTGCTGTACAGAGAATGGAACTATCTCTGTCATAAACTGACAACAAATTTTGAACAAACAAGTAAGAAAAATATAAAAATTATTTAAAATTCAACAAAATTTTAGATTCGCTCATCAGATTAGGTATCGGGTATAATGGATTTCACAGTACCGTATTACCTCGAAATACCCCCAGGGGGTTTATTATTTCGCCAGCAAAATTTGAGGGGGGGATAATTCGAGGGGGGGGTTTATTCGAGGGGGGGTCTATTATCTCTTTTCGGAAATTCCCCATACGCAGACGTAGAAAAATCGAACAATTACATAGATGTATATGTGTTTATAGGCATATATAACTGTATATACACAAAAAACCTTCCGTAACGTCACTTAATCATCAGTTTTAACGTGTGTTCTGCATTGTACAGATCACAAACTGCGGTATTTGTCATGTACATTCACGTTACACTCAATTTTAGGGGGGGTATTTCGAGGGGGGGGGTTTATTATTTCCTCAGCCGAAATTTAGGGGGGGTATTTCGAGGGGGGGGTTGATTCAAGGGGGGGGGGTTAATTCGAGGTAATACGGTAGGTATATTTATTTGATGGGAGGTTTACAAAATAGGCGAAAACGGTTGGGTAAATATATCGCTGTTTTTTGAAATATGAATAAGCACATACTATGGACAACATTGCACAGCACATGAAGCCTTGGCCGGTGCCTTTCCCGGTGCCTTTTACTTTGGCCCTGGTGCTAGCACCTTTGGTACCGGCAAAAAAATGGCACCGCACCGCACCGGCACCGGTGCTATTCTGAAAAAAATGGCACCGGCACCGGCATGGCACCCCTGAAGATTGCAATGGCACCGCACCAGCACCGGTGCTGGTGCCCTTCGGTGCCCAGCACCGGGGCACCGGTGCCCCGGTGCCTTTACATCACTAGTGAATATCGCCTTTTGTCGATATTTTTTGTATTTACGTAAGGGTTTGTCGTGCATGTTTGGATACTAAATGAATCTGTGTTCAAAGTAGGCTAAATTGGTGTACTAGGTGTTTAAAATCATTTAAAATAAATTAAATTTTCTTCTAAATTTAGGTTGTCAATCAGTGTACAAGACAAAGTGAACCTTGCAGATATGAAATTCACCAAGTTTGTTCCACTTATGTTTTTACCGAGTTGATTTTTGCATTGGACCAGCCGGTATTTCGAATTTTGAGACCACAGATTAAACAATGCGTGTGGCACAATTAGCATTTAAAAAATCTCTGGGAGATTTATATGGGGGTGATACGGCAGAGATTTGAAATATCTTTTCCCAAAACAGCAGGCTGCCAAAAATTTCTTTTCGCATTTGGCATCGCCCAAAAAAATTCAAATCAATCTTTTGCAATTGTTTGGCGCGACAAACTGGGCTGCTAAATCGTGTTTACCGTGTCATGTAGCTAATCCCAGATTTTTTTCTGGGTTTATTCATGTTTGACTTTTTTGTTAAGCAGTGTTCACACTGCGAGCTGTGCCAACAAATTTTTTTCTGTCGGCAATGGTCATTTTGTCACGACAACGCACAAATTTTTCAAAAATTTCGCGTGTGCCCACAAAAAAGCCTCGCTATCGGCATTTGTCGGTTTGGCCTCGTTGAATGTTTTACTCATGACTTTTGTTGTCACAGAAAAACTGTTCACAGCTTGTGACGGCCAACGATGGGTAAGTTCTCAAAAAAACAACACTTTTTGTGTTTTAAGTGTTTCAAAAATGAATACCTGTGTTTTGAGTTTTTTTATCGAAAAAAACTTAAGTAACTCTGTTTTTATTTCTGTGTTTTTTGTTAAAACTCGAGTTTTTTGAGTTTTTTTCTAAAAAACTTGAGTTTTTGTCGAAAAAACTTGAGTTTTCCCCCAAAAAATTCTCATTTACAGCATTTTGATGTGGAAATAGTGGTTTTCTTATAAAATATTGGTTTTGCACATGTTTTAACCCCACATAACATATGTGTATTCATTCAAGTGTTGAAAAAGTCGATAAAAATGTCCTCAATGAGGACATCCACCCACATCGCAACACCAGCATCAACAAAATGCTCACAAATGACAATTTACGCAGTACTCCAAAATTCTTCAATGGATGTGCACTGTATGGAAGACTACAGAATTGATTTGAACTACAATTATATTTAAACATGTCCACCAGGAGATGTGCATGCCATCTTTAATTTATTTTTTGTTCCATCACAAAATATGAATACATTATGTACATATTTACATGCTATACATATATATCTTATCTTGTTTAGTTTAACTGAATTCATGTGCATTCTGAAAATGTGTTCAACCACTTCGCTGAAAAAACTCAAAAACTCAAAAAACTTTTCTGTGTTTCCGTGTTTCTGTGTTTCTGTGTTCTCAAAAAAACAACTCATTTGAGTTTTGAGTTTTTCAAAATTTGTGAGTTTCCGTGTTTCTGTGTAAAACAAAAACACAGAAACTCAATGAGTTTCTGTGTTCAATTTCTGTGTTTTTTCCATCGTTGGTGACGGCAATGTGACGACAAACAGTCACATGATCAACGCGACTGCTGTCATTTTCTCTCAATTTGTCGGTTTGCGTCTTGTTAACGAGACCCGAACCGACAAATACATAAAATACCAAAAAATTGTTGCACCTTGCTCGATTCTGATGCACCGCAGTGACAGATGTGATGAAATATTAGGTAGAAAATCAGGCCGTTTTCCCACATCTGAGTGCATATGCACTGAAATTACTCGCCGCTCCCGTTACATCGGCAACTGTAGAGCGTCTGTTTAGTCATGCCGGGCTTGTGAAATTTGGTAGGAGGATCCATTTGAGAGGGAGCTATTCATTAGGTTTAATTACAAAAAATGTAATTTCATGTTGATCTCATCGTTGTTTATATTATAATTTTGTTATGTTATTGTCTCCCTTGATGTTGTTGATGATGAATTGCATGAAGTGCTAAAAACTTGATAATATTGCATGGAAATCAGCGATTTACCCATCTAAATGTGAAAATAATGGTATCTCCCAAAGTACAATGGCAAATACTACTTGTAAATTCTTTTACGTTTACGTTTTTTTCTACATATTCAGTGGTATTTTTAAAATACCTTACGTATTAGTATTATACTTTGAATTTGCACAAGGTATTTATGTTTACGTTTACGTTTTCCAAAAATACCAGTATTTTAACAACACTGTTGTGAGTGTGAGCAGTGAATCAATCAGTCACATAGAAGATAGTGCCAGAGTCGCTGGGCACCCTGTTTTGGATGACCCTGCGCACTTCGTGGTGCAGCCTACAGAGCGGTGCCCTGCGCCGACGCGGTCCTGTGCTCCGACGTCACTGCGAAGCTGCTCTCCCACTGCCCCGGGTACCTCTGGTAGTTGATCACCACACACCCAATGGACCTGCAACAAACAGACAAAAATGTATCCTCAAATTATCCCCTTTGAATTACCCCCCCCTCGAAATACCTCCAGGTCTGTAGGGTTCAAACGATATATCGTATCGGATATCAACCATTTTTTAATATCGAATATCGATATCGAAAATTTTGAAAAAATATCGAATATCGATATCGAAAATTTTGAAAAAAATATCGAATATCGAATATCAACCAGTTTTTCGATATATCGAACCTGTATTGTGTCCCCAAATTTACTTTTCATTTTCATTTTGAGATGTTTATGGTTGATCTGATGTGCTTATAGTATTGTATTTGATGAGTAAAAGTACAGTATTTATAATGTCATTGTTGTTGGAGTGCTAAATTTGAAGCCAGAAAACACTGATATACTTTTTTTTGCAACATGCCCTTAAGCAATTAGGTTAGGATGAACTGTAATATCTATCAATTGTTATTTGTCTGATACACTTTGATTCATCATGTTTTTCTTCTATTTTCTACCATTGAGTGATGTAAAGCTTGTTAAAATCACTTGCACCATTCAAATTTCAGTAAAGAGATGATTAAACATGTGTGCAACCACATGAAAATACAATATGCCACTTGAAATATGCCTTGCTATACCAAAAGCATATCGCAATATCGAATATCGAAAATATCGAAATATCGAATATCGACCATTTTTCAATATCGAATATCGAATATCGATATTGAGGTTCCATATTGTATTGATATCGAATATCGAGTTTCAGAAAAAAATATCGAATATTGACCATCGATATCGAAAATTTTGAAAAAATATCGAATATCGATATCGAAAAGTCATATCGTTTGAACCCTACAGGTCTGTACGAGCTGGGGAAATACTCCCGGGGTACCTCCGGTGGCTGAGCGCCACAATGCCCAGGGGGCCTGTGATTTTGTGATACCTAGTTATAAAATAAGAAAATTATATTTCAAGAACTTTAAACAATAACGTATCGTATTTGTACCGTATAGTGTATACCATAGTTGTGAAAACGTATTTACGTTTACTTAATAAATACGGATACTCGAGTACCGCCTAAATACATTTATGTTTCCTCCCGAAAGTAATTACTCATGTTTACTCATGAGCAGGGTTGGCAAAATCTCAGAAAAAAATAAAAATGAAATGGAAAATTGAAGAATAAAATAAAATGGAAAATTTATAAAATAAAAATACAATTTTACTAAAATTTGAATTTTTGTAAAATTTTAGTAAATTGTACAAAAAATTGGAATTTTTGTAAAATTTTAGTACAATTTTACAAAAACTTGTGTCTGTAAAATTCTATAAAAAGTTTTATATCCTCTTGCTTAAGATTCTAACTGCCAATTTGCAGAACTGGTGCCTTGTTGTGGCTTTCATTGTTGTAATTGAAAAATATTTTTGTGCAAAATTGCAAATTGTCACATCTTTTGATACATTTTCACCTTAAAAATCACTAATTTGTGTGATTTTCTTCCCTTTTTCTCCATTCCATTCCTTTAAAAAGCCTATGTATTGAACCCGCAAGCCCCCACTCCCCAAAAAAACAAACAAACAAATTTTTAGCTATCTTTCCCTTGGGAGGAGCAATTAGCTACATATCTACCTGGCCCCTGTGAGGGTCAAAATTCAAGATATTATACCTATGTCGCAACCCATGTCACAAGTTGACATTAAAAATTGTTGTCTTCATGTGCATGCTTCTAGTGTACACATTGTTTTATGGCCTTGCATCCAAGATTCCGATTTTTTGTAAAAATTTTGTAAAATGGTTTCATTTTATTTTATTTATGACATTTCAGAATAAAATAAAATAAAATAAAATGAAGCATGAATAAAATTAAAATAAAATACAATTTTAATAAAAATAAAATACAATTTTAGTAAAAAGAATTTTACGAAAACCAACCATGGTCATGAGTAAAAGTAAAAAAACTACTTCACGTTTTCTGTACTCACATGTGAGTAAAAAAAACTACTTTACGTTTACGTTTACTTTTGAAAAAGTTCAGTACTTTTAACAACTCTGGTGTATACACTCAAGTGATAAAAATTGACTCGAATTGATATCAAATTGAAATTGATATCGAATTATCCCCCTGGAATTGACCCCCCCTCTAGTAATAAAAATTGACTAGCCTATTTCCTCGAATAACTCCCCTCGAAAAATACCCCGCCCCCTCGAAATATCCCCCTCAAAATTACCACTTTGAATTAAACACTCCCCTCGAAATACCCCCACCCAAATTGAGTGTAAACAGAATGTAAATGACAAAAGCTGCAGTTTGTGATCCAGCAATGCAAAACACACATTAAAAACAGTGATTGTGTTACGTTTGAGCAGGGTTTTATCCTCGAAATACCATCTTCATACCTACTTATATACCGTATATCCTCGAAATACCCCCCCCCCCTCGTAATGAACACTGTGAATTAGTGATGGAATGGCGCCATGGCGCTGGCGCCCTTCAATGGCGCCAAAGGGCGCCAGCGCCATGGCGCCATTGGCGCTTGGCGCCCGTTTCGCTGGCGCCATCATTCCGAATGGTGCCATGGCGCCCTTGGCGCTTGGCGCCATTTTCACTGGCCATTTGGCGCCCGGCGCCATTGTTTTGGATGGCGCCAGGAATGGCGCCAAATTTCCGCGATGATTTTCAATGTTTTTGCATTTTCAAGTGCCTTATCTGCTGAACGATATGATTGATGAATATTTAGTACATTTACCATGTAAATTTTTGCTCGCATTACAGGTTTGGGTTGTTTTATTTGACATATAACACAATAACAAAGACTTAGTTAAAATACCTTACACTTTTGGTATCCATACTCAAAATTTGGAAAGTGTATTTACACTTACACTTACACTTTCCAAAAATACCGGTATCTTAACAACTCTGACAATTACTAGAACTATCTAATTCTGAAATTTCAATGCTGTACCTTTGTCTATTTTGATGTAATCAATTTTATGACGTCATCATTTCACGTCAAACGCCACTGATCTGTAATTCCGGCTTAACGGTTTTTGTAAAATTGAATTTGCAGCGATGTTGAATTTGTCGCATCACCTCTTATTGATCGTTATGCTGTAAATCCGGCTTAAAGGGTGAGTTACAGCATTACGATCAATAGGAGGTGATGCGACAAATTCAACATCGCCGCAAATTCAATAATACAAAAACTGTAACAGCTACGGTTTTCAAAATTGACATGTGGAAAGAGCGCACTCGTGTCTATACTGTGTTCAAATTTTTTTGAAAAATCTGCAGTGGTTGTCGAGATATTGATCATTCAACTAATTTTGCGGCGATTTTGCGGCAATTTGTCGGTGGACATATTTGACGGCCGACAAATGTCGCCGCAAAATTGGTTGAATGATCAATATCTCGACAACCACATCAGATTTTTCTAAAATTTTTGAACACAATATAGAGACGAGTGCGCTCTTTCCACGTGTCAATTTTGAAAACCGTAGCTATTACGGTTTTTGTATGATTTAATTTGCGGCGATGTTGTAGTTATCGCTTCACCTCCTATTGATCGTAATGCTGTAACTCACCCTTTACTCATTTTTTATTGCACCGGACTAGTGCTGCAAAAAGCGGTAGGGCTTTGACGCCAAGCGCCAAAAGCACCATGGCGCTTTTCTGACCCCCAACGCCAATGGCGCCAGAGTAAAATGGAACCAAGCGCCAAAGCCGGACATTTGGTACCTGGCACTGAACAAAATAAGCGCCATGGCGCTTTTCATTGGCATGGCACCAAGCTCCATGGTGCTTTTTGCTTTGGCGCTAGCGTCAGGCATTTTGTTCTTGGCGCTAATCAAAAATAGCGCCAAGCGCCAAAAGCGCTTCTGGCGCTTGGACCTATTTTGCGCTGGCCCCATTGGCGCTTTGCGCGGGGGATCGGGAAAGTGTCTTGGCGCTTATGGCGTTTGGCACCAAAGTTCTGACGTTTTTTGTTCACCACACCGGCAAATCACTACACTGAACCTTTTTGCAGTGAAATTGTATAATATATGATAGAGTATAGGTAATTCGAAAATAATCTGTTGGCAATTGTTTCTCAAGATGTAAGAATATTGATGGCCGAGTTCTGAAATGTTAAATAAAAATTGTTTTGAGTTTCCGAATTCTTGTGCAGTACCGTTCTTCAAACTGCTCTGCTGCCTCAGTCAGTTCCATATGAATGAAAAATCGTCCCCTTGAAAGATAAAAATTTTGATTGATTGAGCACATGATGCGCTATATGTATTTACAATAATCACCAGCTGTTTGTAGCCTACCGGCCGCCAATGGAACACAGCCGCACAATATATGAAAATGTCAGGTATCACTTGAAAGACTTTCCTCAACATGTTTCAGTGGGGGTTTTCAGCAGTCAAACATGTTTTTTTTTGGCTTTTTTCCAATTACGCGAGTCGCGAGCGCTGTTCCTGACAGGGACAGCAGAATTTCACTTGCTCACAAATAAATTTTTTTTGGAATTTGGTATACTTATGTACACCAATCACCAAAGCACAGTGAGCTCTGACAGAAATTATCAGTACCTTCATTCAGGAACAAGTCCACACCCTACAAAATGTCATGAGAAGGGTAAAATCAAGAATACCCTGTTATATCTTTGTTAATTTTTGTACTTTTTATATTATGGTGACATTATGACAAATATTTATCAGGTATGTTCATGCACTGTATAATGTACCAGCAATTAATAACTTACCATGCTTGGCTTTTTTGCTTTTGTGTGATACCCGCAATTAATAGCGTCCCACATTTCTTTTTGTTGCATTTCTGACCTGCCAGCAATTAATAACTTGCGTGCGTTGCTTATGCCTCTGTTTCTGCGTTGCGTTTGTTTGTGACATTTATTAACATGTGGCATGTGGCAAATGAATAAAAAGCAGGTAAAATTATTGAAACAATTTATTTTGTTGGGGGAGAAGACACAAGTCTGCATAGAACAAATATCTCGACAACAAAAAATATCTACTATTGATCTTTTGTGCATGATTACCATTGAAAAAAATCGTCACTTTTTAGAAAATATAATCAAATATAATGTCAGAAAATCTCTCAAGACAAAAATATAATTAAATCTCTCTCAAAAAACCTGGAAAAATATAAATATATATAAATATCAGAGATTGATTTTCTGATATTTTGAAAAATCTCAAAAAATCTCTAAAAAAGAACATAATTAAAATAATTAAATCCATCTAGAAAATCGTGAAAAAATATAAATCTCACAAAATCTTAGATTTTCTGTGATTTTTAGAATATAAATCTCCCAGAGATTTTTTCAATGCTATGCATGATTACATTATCTATGAAATTTGATGTTTCTCCTAGACAGTAATGTACACAAAATGTACACTTTAGATCATCAGTCATCTACTGTATTTCCTCGAATTACCCCCGGGGGGTTTATTTTTTCAGAGTGAAAATTTTGAGAGAAAAACGTGAAAAATGCACTAATAACAACCATTTATAAGTTTTTACAGCCTTATATAAGGATGTAGATGGTATAAACGATGTTCTTACGCTGTAAGACACAGTGACACAGTAAGTGATTTGAACGTCTGTTATGCATTTTCTGGACCACAAATTCATAGTGCCCAATTTGAGGGGGGGTATTTCGAGGGGGTGGGTATTTCGAGGAAATACGGTATCTATTTATACGATTTTACATCATCAGTGCGAGCAGTGAATCAATCGGTCACATAGAAAATTGCACCAGTATCACTGGGAGTGCTGTAGAGGATGACCCTGTGTATTTCGTGGTGCAGCCTGCAGAGTGTGCCGAGGGTGCTGAAGGCGAAGCAGGTCATGGCGCGGGTGCACAGCAGCTGGCACTGGACCACGGTGCCCTGCGCAGACGCGCTCCTGTGCTCCGACGTGACCGCGAAGCTGCTCGCCCACTGACCCGGGTACCGCCGGTAGTTGATCACTGCACCCAATGGACCTGCAACCAACGATGGAAAAAGCACAGAAATTCAACATAGAAACTCATTGAGTTTCTGTGTTTTTGTTTTACACAGAAACACGGAAACTCATAAATTTTGAATAACTCAAAACTCAAATGAGTTTTTTTTGGAGAACACAGAAACACAGAAACATGGAAACACAGAAAAGTTTTTTGAGTTTTTGTGTTTTATTCAGCGAAGCGGTTGAATGCACATTGATTCAGTTAAACTAAACAAGATATGATAAGCATGTATAGTACCTGTGTAAATATGTACATAATGTATTCATATTTTATAATGGTACAAAAAAGAAATTCAAGATGGCATGCACATCTCATGGTGGATTTGACAATTTAAGTTTCGACATTTAAGTATACCTTATTACCTCGAATTAACCCCCCTCAAAATGGACTGGTGAAATAATAAGCCCCCCCTCAAAATACCCCCCTCCGGGATGATGTACATCATGTATCCAATGTACATGATGTATTTATTTAATTTGCATCACAGCTACACATAGACTGTACTAGGTTGTGTAGAAATCTACATGTTTATTTCAAATATAAATATCCTGTTTGTATGCATTTATAACGTGTTTTGGGTATGTAAATGCCTACTATTTTCTATGAGCCTTACAAAACTTTCTGATGAAAAAATAAACCCCCATGGGGGTATTTTGAGGTAATATGGTAGTTGTAGTTCAAATCAATTCCATAGTCTTCCATACAGTGCACATCCATTGAAGAATTTTGGAGTACTGCGTAAATTGTCGTTTCTGGGCATTTTGTTGTTGGCGTTGTGATGTTGATGTCCTCATTGTGGACATTTTTATGGACTTTTTTGTCACTTGAATGAACACACAAATGTTATGTGGGGTTAAAACATGTGCAAAACCAATATTTTATAAGAAAACCACTGTTTCTAGATCGAAATGCTGTAAATCACAATTTTTGGGGGAAAACTCGAATTTTTTTGGAAAAAAACTCGAGGTTTTTAGAAAAAAACTCAAAAAAACTCGAGTTTTTACAAAAAAACACAGAAATAAAAACAGAGTTACTCAAGTTTTTTGAGAAAAAACAAAACACAGGTATTCATTTTTGACAAACTCAAAACACAGAAAGTGTTTTTTTTTGGAGAACTTACCCATCGTTGCCTGCAACAAATAGAAAAAAGGTGTACTGTATAACCTTGAATTATGCCCCCCTAGATTTGACCCCCCCCCAAGTCTGAGTCCAATACCCCCAAGTCTGAGCGAGCTGGGGAAATAATAACCGCACCCCCCCTCAAAATACCCCCACAACCGAAATTGAGTACAAAGGTAATGTAGGTACATTACAAATACTACAGTTTGTGATCTGTGTAACGCACAACACACGTGAGAAGCAACGAGTTTTACTTGGACAGGACTTTTAAGTAAACATATACACTTTTATATGTCTATAAACCCTACTGAGTGCCATAGGCGGCGTAAGTGCTTGTGCGCTTGTGAATGTCACAGGCGGAATTTTTGGTGTCACAAGTAGTGATGTAAAGGCACCGGGGCACCGGTGCCCCGGTGCTGGGCACCGAAGGGCACCAGCACCGGTGCTGGTGCGGTGCCATTGCAATCTTCAGGGGTGCCATGCCGGTGCCGGTGCCATTTTTGTCAGAATAGCACCGGTGCCGGTGCGGTGCGGTGCCATTTTTTTGCCGGTGCCAAAGGTGCTAGCACCAGGGCCAAAGTAAAAGGCACCGGGAAAGGCACCGGCCAAGGCTTCATGTGCTGTGCAATTTTGTCCATAGTATGTTATTATTCATATTTCAAAAAACAGCGATATATTTACCCAACCGTTTATGCCTATTTTGTAAACCTCCCATCAAATAAATATACCTACTGTGAAATCCATTATACACGATACGTGATCTGATGAGCGAGTCTAAAATTTTGTTGAATTTTAAACATTTTTATATTTTATATTTATCTTACTTTTTTGTTCAAAATTTGTTGTCAGTTTTTGACAGAGATAGTTCCATTCTCTGTACAGCAATGACTCCGATCAGTAGATAATAGTGGCTATGGGCAATGTAGTGTATTAAATATTTTACCGTTCATTTGTAATCATTGTAATTGCTTCATAAAAGTGATTGCCACAACATTCTGATCATTTTAAGTGCTCAACCATCAAAATCGGTTGAAAATTCATGGAAATATGCACTTCCAAAGGTGAGACCACTGAGAAACTGCACGATATTTTCTTCAGAAATCCCAGCCCGGTGCGGTGCCTTTCGGTGCTAGCACCGGCAACCCGCCAGTGCCCTTCGGTGCCGGTGCCATTTTTTCCAAAAGGCACCGGTGCCGGTGCGGTGCCATTTTCTGGCCGGTGCCCCAGGGTGCCAGGTGCCCTTTTCATGTGTTGGCAAAGGTGCCGGTGCGGTGCGGTGCCATTTTTCCCGGTGCCTTTAACATCACTAGTCACAAGCAGAAAATTCACTGTCACATTGTGACATTTACAAGCGTGTATTGTACAAACGATAGTGAAAGCTCAAAGTCGCAAAAAATTTGCACTATTTTGACAATTTGCACCTTTATAATCACTATTTTCATCTATACACATGGTTATATGCCTATTTTTAGCTAATTTTATTTATATTCATAGCGATTTCGATATTTTTGGCTGGTTGCCAACTTCACATAAGGGCTCCCATAAGAAGGTGTCACAAGGTGAAATTTTGGCTAATGTGTATGTCACAAGCGCAAATTGGGACCTTGCGCCGCCTATGCTGAGTGCTGGGACCATGGTCCTGTTAAAACCCTGCCACTGCAATCTTACTGTTATTTTATGACTAAATTATATCAACAAGTTTGCCTGGTCTTCTGTTCCGAAACCTTGGAAAATACCATAGTGTTAACTCACGATACTGGAAAACACCTTGTAATTTAACAATCTCATTGTAGTTGTCTAGAAAGCCATTCAACCCATTGAACTCTAAATAGTGGAAATTGGCTTCCCATGGCACAGCAGTTTTGTCCTTCCAATTCCATATCCACACTGTCGATTGGTATGTTTTCATTGTCCAAATATGATTGCCAGTGGAAATATTTGTATGTCTCTTCATTATAAAAGTATGTAGTTTTGAAGAAGTCTCGTTTTCCAGCCACAAACAGCAGCTGACCAGAATTCATGCCACGCGGTGCCGTCTGCGAGTCAAATGTGTAACTGTGGCTCAGTTGTGAAGCTGGAGTTACAAATAAAAGGTGAAACGACAAATTCAGTCTCGACAAATTACAGATCTTATACACAAATGTTACAGTGCAGACAGTGAGAGCGAGCGTTTGCGCTCGCTAATTGGCCCAGTGCCAAGTTTTCTGAAAAAGCCAGTGGCCGCTATTACTGCGAGCCCTGAAAAGCGCCGTTACTAGTGTTTGCTGCGAGCCCCCCCCCCCCGTAATCTGTCACTCGCCTTTACTGCGGGCCGACCGTAGGCTGCCGCTTGCCTTTACTGTGAGAGCTTCGATGAGAAACGAACCCGGACGTGGTGGCGCCGGTCAGAGAATGCCCTGCCGATCGCGGCGTTGGCCAAGAAAAAAAAACGTCCGAAGCGCGCAAATAACTACCCGGACCTAGCCATCGTGGAGGCTGGGGGATGAGTTGGAGCGGTGCCAAGTTTTCCTGGTTTTACTTTTTCATTCAAATCGCAAAGTCGGGAGAACCGTGAGTTGCGTCGCCGTTTTATACCCGCAGCGCAACACTTTTTTGGCCTCGGGCCAAGTTTCAAGCCCGGCAGCTGCGCACGCTGGTGATTTGGCGCACTTGTACACAAGACCGCGTGAACGTGCACAGGTGTACTGCTGCGATTACAGCTCAGGCATAAAATTGACTGCACATAAAATTGATTTTGGGCGTAAAATTAATTACAGCTGAATGGATAAAGAACGACCATTATAGAAACGAAAAGTATTTGTTTTCACTCATCACAAAGTATAGAAAACGTAAAATACTTTTTTTTACTCATACATACGCGTAAATGCGAGTACAAATTTTTTTCCCCAGTAATATGCAAAAGTAAGCATTTGTCTTCATAGAATATGTAGAACTAGGTAGGTTTTCTAAATATTTACCCCCCCCCCTCAAAAAAGCTACTACGAATTACCTAATAGACCCCCCATCGAACCCCCCCCCCCCCACCCAAATTGAGTGTAACGAGAATGTAAATATCAAAACGTTTAGTTTGTGTTTTGTGAAATGCAGGACACACATCAAAACAATGACTGCGTCACGCTAGAAGAGGGTTTATGTCACCTCCAGGGTTGGCAAAATCTCAGAAAAGAATAAAAATAAAATTAAAATAAAATGGAAAATCTAAGAATAAAATAAAATAAAATAAAATGGAAAATGTCAAAATGAAAATAAAAATTGTATAAAAATTCGATATTTTGTAATAATTTTGTAAAATTGTATACAAATTCATATTTTTGTAAAAATTGTATAAAAATTCATATTTTTTGTTAATTTTTTTTTCTGTTGTTTATAGTTCAACCTGTTCATTCACAGAGCTGGGGCAGTCCCAAGCCATGTAAAGTGTCAAAATGTCATATGAAATGAAATGGAAAGTGTCAATTATCATGAAAATGTTAAGTAAAGTGCCAATTGTCATGACAAATATAAATGAAAGTGGAAACTGTAAAGCAAATTGTATCCAAATCTTATGATTTGTATCCAAATCTTATGATTTGTATCCAAATCTTATGATTTGTATCCAAATCTTGTTGTTTTTGTAACCAAATCTTATGTGAACATTTGGATACAAAAACATAAGATTTGGATACCTAAAAAATATAAGGTTTGGATACCAAAACATAAGATTCAGATACACAGTTTACACTCTGCACGACATTTGTCAAGACAATTATACTTTGCTTAACATTTGAGATGCCAATTGACTCTTTACTACATTTGTCATGACAATTGACACTTTGCATGATGTTTTACAAATGCGCCCAGCACACTCCAGTAATCCTTCTACTGAACATGCAAATCATTCTTATCGATAATTGTAACTTAACACTTGCAACTAGCTAACAATACCTACTGCATGCCACTTTTGCAAAGTAATGGAAACATTTGTCACACATTTTTCATGTTTAGGTCTAATTATCACATTTTTCTGACCTTGCATGCAAGATTCTGATTTTTTTGTAAAATTTCTGTAAAATTGTTGTAAAATGGTCCATTTTATTATTTTATTATTATTTTGGAATAAAAAAAAATAATAATATGAAACAAGAATAAAATTAAAATAAAATACATTTTTATACAATTTTTATACAATTTGTATACAAATGATTTTTATAAAACCAACCCTGGTCACCTCTATTTACATACTTAGGTATATAAGTCTATAGACTCTTATATGTGTATGGTGCTTATTGTTGCATTTTTCTACCTCAGCGTATGTTACAAACAATTATCAGTACTGAGAGTACAAAACAATTCTGGTGAAGTAATAACCCTAGGGTGAAGTAATAACCCTATTTTTTCAAACTCGAGTTCGAGTCTCATCCCCAAATTTTTTCCGGTCGAGTCGGCGAGTCGAGTCAGGCGAGCCAGTGAATAGTCAAGTCGAGTCGGGCAAAAACCTCGAGTCTCGCGTCGAGTCGGATGCATTACCTTTGGGTATGACCCTTGCAGTAATTTTTGACACTGGTTTCTCCACCAATGTTGTCACACACACTTAATGAAGTTCATACGCCAACAGTTCATTTAAATATCAAGATAAAGCAAAAATATAACTTTTTTTCACTCATGTTGTTACAAATAAAGTTGCAAAAATAAAGTTGCAAAAATTGAATCGGCTAGGGATGGAAAATCAACATCTTTTACAAATTTTTTTGGATCAGTGCCAACATTGTGCAATGCATTTGAGGTGGTGTGTGTGTATGTGGCGCAGCACATGCTAGTTTACTGCCAGATTTTGGTAAACTCATAAATCAGCTTTGAATGCATTTGAGTTTATCAGAATGTTGTATCTGTCAACTGCAGTTGATGGGGATTAAGAATATCTCAATTCAGTAAACTTAGATGCGTTTTATCAAAGCCGATTTATGAGTTTACCAAAATCTGGCGCTAAACTAGCGTGCGCATGCACATTATGTAGAATTGTATGGTTATAAGAAATTTGAGTTTTAACACTATTCAATAAATATGCCAGGCAATCCACAATATACCATGCATGTGGTGTGGAAATGCGCGCTTGCACGCAAAATTTTTGGAAGATATGTTTAAAATTTCATATCCAAATTGATATTTTAGGACATTATTCAATGGAAACCCTGACTCGAAATTTGCCAAAATTTCGGGTCGAGTCAGGCATAAACCTCAAGTTTCGAGTTTGGGCCATATTTTTCCGGTCGAGTCGGGCGAGTCGAGTCGGTACCCTGTTTTATCCTCGAGTCACGAGTCGAGTCGAGTTGAGTCAGGTCGAGTTCGAGCCCTAAATAACCCCCCTCAAAATACCCGTTATTGTTTAACCGCCCTCAAAATTTGCACCATGAAAGAATCACCCCCAGCCCGGGGGGGGAGGTTTCGAGGAAATAGAGTACATTGAGAGTGTAGTCACCTTAAAAATATGTCCCACATTGCATTCTCAGTAATACATTTTCTTTACGCGTATGCTTCAAAAATGTACGCGTACATGTGAGTACGTTACTTTTTCTAAAAGTATATGTAAACGTATTTACCGCATACTCGCGTACGTGTATTTTTTGAGTAAACATACGTACCTTTTAACAACTCTGGATACAACATTGTTATTTTAGTCAAAGAAAGCTTAGATGCAGACGTTTCTTATGTCCAAAGCTCATGAGTTTATTTTAATCATACTGGGAGTTATGAATTTTAGCACAATTTTTTCCATTATGCGCTGTAAGTTGCTTAAAATTAGGGCGTAAAATTAAAACAATTTGCGCCAAAATTCATAACTTCTAGTACAATTAAAATAAACTGATGAGCTTTGGACACAAGCAACATCTGCATGTGCGCTTTCTTTGACTGAAATTACAATGCCATATCTTTATCCATTCACCTGTAATAAATTTTACTCCCAAAAATCAATTTTATGCCCGAGCTGTAATCGAAGCATACCCTCCAACGCTTGGCACTGCTGCGGTTCAGGATGGCACTTGGGGGCAAAAAGGCACCCGAGCGCCCTCTAGCGCGAGATAACGCCATGGCTGCTAGAGGAGTCTGCATCAAAATCCAAACAGCGCATAATCCAAACAGCATAATCCAAACAAAAATGAAGCGAAATCCAAACAAAAATGAGGCAAAATCAAAACACTTTCTTGTGCCACCAACTGCAGCATAATCCAAACAAAATTAGGCAGAATCCAAACAAAAATGAGGCAGAATCCAAACACTTTTTGTTACACCAACTGCAGCCATAATCAATGGCAATATTGCAATAACAGTTCATGTCAAAAAAATCTCAAAAAGTTGAAAACTAATGAAGTCAGTCAGTCACTTCAAAGCACACAATCACATTGTCCCATGAAAGTCAAAGTTTGCCTGTTGTCCACCTGTGATGCAACAGATACACACATGTACAATTAAGTGTTTGGATTCTGCCTAATTTTGTTTGGATTATGCTGCAGTTGGTTGAACAAAAAAGTGTTTGGATTCTGCCTCATTTTTGTTTGTATTTTCCTCATTTTTGTTTGGATTCTGCCTAATTTTGTTTGGATTATGCTGCAGTTGGTGGAACAAAAAAGTGTTTGGATTTTGCCTCATTTTTGTTTGGATTATGCTACAAAAGTGTTTGGATTATGCTGTTTGGATTATGAGCTGTTTGGATTATGCTTTTCCCACCTGCTAGAGGACCTTGACTGTGGCTCTCTGGCGCCCACACAAAAATGCTAAGTGATATCAATCCCTAAATCCAAAAAGCTCAGCATTTCTTGATACATAAAGGTTACAGCAGAATTTCACTATTTGTCGACAATTCCAATGAAAAATGTTGTCAACAAATTGTGAAATCTTTATGTAAAATTAAAACCTAGAGAAGTACTGGAGGTTTTTGGATAATTTTTGAACAAGTAACAAGTAATAATGACAACTAATGGATAACAATTAGTGCTTTAAACATGTCAATTCACGGATTGATATCTCTAAACGTTCTCGTGTATTTGCTATTTGTAAAGACTGAATTTGTTGTTTCACACTTTTTTGTCATTATGCTGTAACTTCACCTTTACTTTAACCAGTTTACTTGAGTACCGCTTAAAACTTTTTATAACTAAAGAATGTCTTGATTATTTATTTTTAAAATTTATCTGGTTTACAAAAAGAAAAGTAAAAATTAAAACACCAACCACCAATTTTTGCCACACTGCCATCCTGACGTCTGGGTCCGACAGCACAGCCAGCTGCCCCTTGAAGTATCTGTGATGGATGCCTGCACACATTTGAGCACATTTAGCGTTCAGACAACCATGTTTGGTCACACCATTTGCAGAGCAATTCGCAACTGGCTCACCGCTGGCATTGTAGTGGTTGGACCAGGTGTCAAAGTTGCTGGTGCTCAGCCAGCAGAAGCCGTGCGAATATATGACCTTCCTTACGTTTGCCTCCCAATTCACACATGGGTACTCAGTGTCAATGACTATGCCTAAATGGTTGGTTTTGCTCAACTATGTAGATGTGGAAAAATGCTAACAGCCACACACTGACCATTTGATGAGAAGTGTGATGCTAACAGGGATATTATGCACAGGTGCACTTGCTTCATGTTTCAGTGTTTCCTTGCCTTGGTTTGCAGACTAGGTAAGTTGTATGGAAATTGTATTAGATAGTTCATTTTATTAGTTATAGGGTTCAAACGGGACAGTGGTCCCGGTAGATGATTCAGCGAATTTCCGGTACTGGGGCGGTCCGTATCCCGGTCCCGGTCACAAGAAAAGAAATTCTGTCCTACGTCCCAGGTCGGGTCCCGACCACTTAGTCCCAGTGACAGTCTCACTCCCAATCCCGGCAAAGTTGTTAAAAGGTACCTACGTTTACTCGAAAAATACGCGTACGCGAGTTTCAAAAAGTATATGTAAATGTGTTTAGTAAAAGTAAAGTAAAGTAAACGCCCTGTAGAAAGAAAGAACTTGGTTCTAGATGTTCTAAAATTATAGGAACGGTGTAAGGTCGAAATTTTTGTCATGTAAAAAGTCATATAATTTAAAATGGTAAATACCGTATTTCCTCGAAATACCTTCCGGGGGGTGATTGTTTCATAGTGGTCCCAAGAGGGGGGGGGGGTTAAACGAGGGGGGGGTATTTCGAGGGGGGGGGGTTATTATTTCACAAGAAAATTTTTGAAAACCAAGTACGAAATTGTCGTCTGAAATGTACGCAGACGTCGAAAAATGCAACAAAAAGTGCCATTTATAAGGTTCTGTAGACTAATATTAGTACGTAGATGGTATAAACACTGTTCTAACGTGATTCCGACATTGTTTTAACGTGTGTTCTGCACTACGCAGCAGGGTTGGCAAAATCTCAGAAAAAAATAAAAATAAAATAAAAATAAAATGGAATATTCAAGAATAAAATAAAATAAAATGGAAAATTTCAGAATAAAAATAAAAATTGTATAAAAATTCGAATTTTTGTAAAAATTTCTGTAAAATTGTATAAAAATTTGTAATTTTGTAAAATTGTATCAAAATTCATCTTTTTTGTAAAATTTTATCTCATTGCTTGAGTTTGTACCTGTTTATTCACGGATCTGGGGGCAGTCCCAAGCATTGTAAAGTGTCAAATGTCATGTAAAATGTCATGCAAAGTGTCAATTGTCATGACAAATGTGAAGTAAAGTGTAAATTGTCATGACATGTAAAAATTAAAGTATCAATTGTCAAGCAAATTGTGTCCAAATCTTATGTTTTATTTCTAAATCTATGTTTTGTATCCAAATTATGTTGTTGTTGAATCCAAATCTTATGTGAACATTTGGATACAAAAACATAAGATTTGGATACAAAACATACTATGAATACAAAAACACAAAATTTGGATACACAATTCACACTTTGCATGACATACATACTGCATGCAACTTTTGAAAAGTAAGGGAAAAATTTGTCACAGGTTTTTCATGTATAGGTCTAATTATAACATTTTTCTGGCCTTGCATGCATGATTCTGATTTTTTGTAAAATTTTTGTACAATTTTTGTAAAAATTTTGTAAAATGTGTCATTTTATTTTATTAATGACTTTTGGGAATAAAATAAAATAAAATAAAATGAAACAAGAATAAAATAAAAATAAAATAAAATTTTTATACAATTTTACTAAAATGAATTTTTATAAAACCAACCCTGCTACGCAGAACATAAACTGCCGTATTTGTCATGTACGTTCTCTTTACACTCAATTTGGGGGGGGGGTATTTCGAGGGGGGGGGTGATTGTTTCATAGTGGTCTCGAGAGGGGGGGGGGTCAAACGAGGGGGGGGTATTTCAAGGGGGGGGGTATTTCGAGGAAATACGGTAAAAGTTTAGTGGCACCACACCTAGCGTTCCAAAAAAATGGCTGATGTTGAAAGAATATAGTTAGTGTAATATCAGAAAATCACTCTAAAAATAAAATATAATTAAATCTCTGAGAAAATCTCCCATGCTTGAAAAAATCTCAAAAAATATCTCTGCTGGAATTTTAGTTTTATTTGATATTTCAAGGTGTTTGGACAACACAGTCTAAATATGTATTCAATAAGCTCTTATGTGTTGCTTAACAGTTTTATTTAAAAATACAAACAACACAAACAACAATAAAATTTTCAAATAGAGTCAAGTGTAACTATCAAAAGTATGAATGTTACGAATGTTACACTATCTTCAAAAAGATATGATGCGAAAGAGTCTTCTCACTCAAATTCAAACGCCTACGTGAATATGTTTCTACCGTATTTCCTCGAAATACTCCCCGGGGGAGTGATTGTTTCAGAGTGAGAATTTTGAGGGGGGTTAAACGAGGGAGGTATTTTGAGGGGGGGGGGGCTTATTATTTCGCCAGAAGTTTTCTGAAATCCCGGTAAAAATTTGTTGTTTGTAACGTACGCAGACGTCGAAAAATACACCAATAAACACCATGTAATAGAGTCTATACACTCACATAAGTATGTACCTAGATGGTATAAAAAGGTTCTAACATAACACAGTGGGGTTTTTTAAACATCTGTTCTCCATTGCCCGGATCACAAACCGCAGCTTTAGTCATGTATGTTCCCTTTACATACAATTAGGGGGGTATTTCGAGGGGGTGGGTAATTATTTCATAGTGTCCATTTTGAGGGGGGTATTTCGAGACGGGGGGGTATATCGAGAAAATACGGTATTCTAATACAATTTTCCCAGATAAATTTTGCCAGCGATAGAGATAGGGGAACAATGCGTCTAGTTGTGATGAATTGATATGATGATCGAATTGGTGGGGTGCCAAAACAAACTCAGATGCCCTGTAGAAAGAAAGAACTTGGTATGTTCTAAAATTATTGGAACAGTGTACTGTCGAAATTATTGTCATGTAAAAAGTCATAAAATTTAAAATGATAAATAAAAGTTTAGTGGCAACGCGACTGTGGCACCGCACCTAAATATACAGAGGTTTTCTATTTCCAGGATTCACATACTTGCAATATTACCTAAAGTCGGCAGACGTATCGCCCTACAAACATTTGCGTCAATCCCTCCAGTGGAGAGTGCATGACGGCATTAGGTATTGTGACGCAATATTTTAACCATTGGAATAGATCGGGTCATGTATGAAAACTTGGCCCTTATTCCAGTTACCAGTTGCGTATTATACAAATGAGAGTGAAAACTGAAAGTTAGCTAAAAATCGTTAAAATTTGCGTCGCTTTGCCAATTTCCACCTTCATAATCGCTATTTTTGTTTATATATATGGTTATATAGCTATTGTGAGCCTATATTATTCATATTTTTAGCGGATTTCGAAATTTTGGCCGGCTGCCAAGTTCTCTTCTGTTGGAATGGAGCCAACGAATGAAAGATAAAATAAAAACAAAAACGCTAGTTTGAATGGTAAAACGGTAGTTTGAACGATCAAATTCTTTACGAGCAACGTTGAAAATGTAGATAACTAGGGCGTGGCATGCACGGACTCAGCGAAACGTCCATTTTTCTTTTAATATGATTTTCTTTTTCAATTTCTAGCGTCCGCGTGGGACACAAGTTTCGTTGTTCGCTCTATTCACGAGCAAATTCTAACTCTCCGATTTTGTAGAGTGAAATGTCTGCCGACTTTACAGTTGTAGGTATACCCACAATTGGTTTCATCACTATTTTCTGCACCCACAATAGAGGGCACCTCATCTTGGACGATACATCTTATTGCTTTTGGCACATCTAACTAACAGTGTAGTATGAACAACAATGCAATTCATGTTATCACACTGAGATGCAGAGTTGTAAATAGTACTGGCCTTTTTCAAAGTATACATAACTGTTAAGTGTTTTTCACTCACACCATGAGCACAGAAAATCGACAGATAAATATTTTAGTTTTACTTATGAGTCATGACTAGTGATGGAAAAGCGCCAGAAAAAATGGCGCCAGGCGCCAATGGCGCCATTCAAAATAATGGCGCCGGCCGCCAGATGGCGCCAGAGAAAAAGGGCGCCAGGCGCCAATGGCGCCACGGCGCCATCTAAAAAAATGGCGCCAGGCGCGAAAGGGCGCCAGAAACAATGGCGCCGGGCGCCAAAATGGCACCAACAATAAAAGTCATTATTTTCGCATGTACATTATCGTATATGCTTTTATAGAAGAGCTATGTGTGGTACCATATTCCTGGTTTTAAAAAGCCAGAAAAACGGCATATCCTTATTTGAATGTAATATGTGTATTGAAATATTCCATGAGGACCAGCGTTTTTTTCCTTGAGGTGTACTTTTTCAGCAGCAAGAACTTGTTCATGTTTCAGGCTGGCAAAACTATGCTTAAAGAATGAAAATTTGTAAATTCTGGTAGAATGTGTTGCCACTTTAAAGTCTGTCTTTAAGGCACCAATACATGTGTTATGTGGACATACAAATAACTTACAATTACAATGACCTGTCTTTCGATTTCTACAATTAAATGTTGTGACATTGACGAATTAAATTAGACATGAAATGTTTGGAATACATAAAAAATGTTAATTCGAGGGGGGTAATTCAAGGGGTGATAATTCGAGGTAATACGGTAGAAGCATGGAGAGATGATCTCTTGACACACAACTTAAGTGACTCCAGTGTTGCAAAACTGATTCAAAAATGTTGGAAACAGCCCTAACGTCAACTCGTGTCCGCTGATGAAAACATCCCGTTAGGCATATTGCGTGTGCGAGCGAGCCGTCGGGTGTCCCTCAGACCCGACAAAGTAAACGAGCATGCATGTATTTAATTATTGTCGGATTTTCATTCCGTCATTGGAAATACCTATTTGTGTTTGGGAATAAATGATGACCAAGGATGGATATGATGTCTTTTTTATCAAACCTCATGAGAAACTTATACATATGCCTAGTGAAATGCAAGATGTTAGAAAGAAATACATGGTGCATAACTTTTTACATTTTCGTTTTGTTATGTTTGCACACTGCCCAAATCGCAGTTTTCATCATTCATGCATTCATAACACTGATTCAGACAAGGGCGGTTTATTTGAAGGGGGTTAATTTTAGACGAAATGGTAAATACAATAACTGAAATGCATCAATCAATTCATACATGGGCTGAAAGTATTGAGGTATAAAAATTGTGATACCATATTTCTTCCAATAGAAGGGAGGGTCTCCAATACAAGGGCACCTCCAATACAAGCGCGGGTAAAAAGTTGATGAAAAAGAAGGGTGTCCTTCTATCACACGAAATAAGGTAATCCTAAATCAAAACATTGAACTGTGTGAATATCTATCACTGAATTTTCTATTTTCGCATTAAAATATCTGTAAAATCCAGGCATTTAGGGTACCATATAGAAAATTGCTCCAGTATCACTGGGAGTGCTGTAGAGGATGACCCTGTGTATTTCGTGGTGCAGCCTGCAGAGTGTGCCGAGGGTGCTGAAGGCGAAGCAGGTCATGGCGCGGGTGCACAGCAGCTGGCACTGGACCACGGTGCCCTGCGCAGACGCGCTCCTGTGCTCCGACGTGCAACGATGGGTGAGTTCTCAAAATAAAAACACTTTCTGTATTTTGAGTTTTTCAAAAATGAATATCTGTGTTTTGAGTTTTTTTCATGAAAAAAACTTGAGTTTCTGTGTTTTATTTCTGTGTTTTTTGAAAAAACTTGAGTTTTTTGTAAAAACTCAAGTTTTTTTTGATAAAAACTCAAGTTTTTTTTAGTAAAAATTCAAGTTTTTTTGATAAAAACTCGAGTTGTTTTACAAAAAGTTGCATTTTACAGAATTTTACCGTTGAAACAGTGGTTTTCTTATAAAATATTGGTTTTGCATATGTTTTGTCGTGTATTGGAAAATTTTTCATTAGTTCACTGGAGGTAGTTCCAAATGGGTGACCAAGAGATACCTTTCACAGTTAGGGAGGTGAGGAGCCCTCAGCTCAATTGTGTGATCTAGCAGACCCTGGTGGACACTCCTCAATACTTTGATCACAGTACCTAATATTGTCAAAACCACCAGGAGATGCATTTTTTGAATACTGCACCCAATGGACCTGCAACAAATAGAAAAAGGTGTACCGTATAACCTTGAATTATGCCCCCCCCTGAATTGACACTCTCCCCACGAAATACCCCCAGGTCTGAGCGAGCTGGGGAAATAATCACCACCCCCCCCTCGAAATACCCCCACAACAGAAATTGAGTACAAAGGTAATGTAGGTACATTACAAATACTACAGTTTGTGATCTGTGTAACGCACAACACACGTGAGAAGCAACGAGTTCTACTTTGACAGGACAGGACTTTTAAGTAAACATATACACTTTTATATGTCTATAAACACTACTGAGTGCTGGGACCATGGTCCTGTTTAAACCCTGCCACTGCAATGTTACTGTTATTTTATGACTAAATTATTTCAACAAGTTTGCCTGGTCTTCTGTTCCGAAACCTTGGAAACTACCATAGTGTGAACTCACGATACTGGAAAACACCTTGTAATTTAACAATCTCATTGTAGTTGTCTAGAAAGCCATTCAACCCATTGAACTCTAAATAGTGGAAATTGGCTTCCCATGCCACAGCAGTTTTGTCCGACCAATTATCCATATCCACACTGTCGATTGGTATGTTTTCATTGTCCAAATATGATTGCCAGTGGAAATATTTGTAATTCTCTTCATTATAAAAGTATGTAGTTTTGAAGAAGTCTCGTTTTCCAGCCACAAACAGCAGCTGACCAGAATTCATGCCACGCGGTGCCGTCTGCGTGTCAAATGTGTAACTGTGGCTCAGTTGTGAAGCTGGAGTTACAAATAAAAGGTGAAACGACAAATTCAGTCTCGACAAATTACACATCTTATACACAAATTTTGCAGTGCAGACAGTGAGAGCGAGCGTTTGCGCTGGCTAATTGGCCCAGTGCCAAGCTTTCTGAAAAAGTCAGTGGCCGCCTTTACTGCGAGCCCTGAAAAGCGCCGTTACTAGTGTTTGCTGCGAGCCCCCCCTCCCCCGAAATCTGTCACTCGCCTTTACTGCGAGCACAAATTGTTGTGTTTCATGTACATCGGTACTTTTAAAAGCACATTTTTTTAAACACATTTTTAAGGCAGATCGGTACTTTTTGAAGTACAAGAAGTAGATCCGTACTTTTAGAAGCACAAACTTTTGAATTTAGTGCACATGGGCACTGAAATGGGTATTGCGAATCGAAATTTCGATTTGCACATGTAAAATGAATTTTTTTTTGCAAATCGAAATTTCGATTTGCATATGCAGTGATGATATTTATTTATGACGACATTAGATTGCAGATCGGTACTTCTGGAAGCACAATCTTGAACAGTGACTTTAGATTACAGATTGGTACTTCTGGAAGCACAATCTTGAATAGTGACTTTAGATTGCAGATCGGTACTTCTGGAAGCACAATCTTGAACAGTGACTTTAGATTGCAGATCGGTACTTCTGAAAGCACAATTTTGAATAGTGACTTCAGATTGCAGATCAGTACTTCCAAAGGCACAGATTCGTTACAAAAAGTTGCGCAATGACATAAGTGAACTTTTTTCAGTTCACTCATATCCGGAAATCACTTGAAAAAGTGTCAAGTGAAAAAAACGGGTAAATGTGCGTAACGGGCAGATGTGCATATCAGGCCTGCCCCAAATCAACATCTGAGTGTATTTTCAACAACAAGCTTGTTGTGTGATGAAAAATGCGCGCCTGCGCGCATAATTTTTGAAAAACGGCCTCAAAATCATTCCAGCAGAACATGTTTCCTGACATTACTCACGTCTCGCCCTGGAAGGGGGGGGCAGCCCCCCCAAACCCCCCTGGCTAAGCCAGTGCATTCATCTATCTATCTATCTATCTACCTATCTATCTATGTATCCATCTATCTATCTATCTATCTATCTATGTATCCATCTATCTATCTATTTCTACATTGAATACATTACAGAACTACGTGGTGCCCAGCGGCGAAGTAGTACAACTTTATTCGAATCATTGCCTAGCCTTGCCAAATCATGAGCAGAATGACGATGTGAATGAAGACTCGCCAAATTATGAGAAGAATGACGATGACGCGAATGAAGCCTTGCAAATGTATTTGCAGAATGACAATGCGAATGAAGTATATGCTGATGAGACAATGCAGTCGAATACTCCATACGTCCCATCAGTACGTTTTTGCGTATTATCAGGGTTCTACTAGGGAGGGGGGGGGGGGTTGGATGGGGGTTACCCCCCACCCACGTATCTATCTAGTAAAATTTTACCATTGCCATGGCTGTTTTAATTTAATACTAATTTCATTTTTCTGGCTAATTTTCCATTATCCAGCTAAACTTACATTTATACCACCTTTTTTCCATTTTCCCGCTCACATATTTCTTTATTCTCCTTAATTTGTCACCTTTTTCGGCCTAACTATACCCCCCAAACAACCCAGAACCCCCCCAGAATAAATCTTCAGCTATCTATCTATCTATCTATCTATCTATCTATCTATCTATTTATCTATCTATCTATCTATCTATCTATCTATCTATCTATCTATCTATCTATCTATCTATCTATCTATCTATCTATCTATCTATCTATCTATCTATCTATCTATCTATCTATCTATCTATCTATCTATCTATCTATCTATCTATCTATCTATCTATCTATCTATCTATCTATCTATCTATCTATCTATCTATCTATCTATCTATCTATCTATCTATCTATCTATCTATCTATCTATCTATCTATCTATCTATCTATCTATCTATCTATCTATCTATCTATCTATCTATCTATCTATCTATCTATCTATCTATCTATCTATCTATCTATCTATCTTTCTATATGTTGTGATTTTAAAGAAATTTTACCCCAATATTCGCTCAAAACTGCTAATTTTCATTCATTCCTTTTTATACTTTTTCACCTAACAAATTCTAATTAATGTTTTGTATTCCATATCTTCGGCTTTTTTTGTATGATATGTACTTATTTTTAGCTGTTTTTCTCCTACTTTTAGCGATTTTTTCCATTTTCTTCCTTCTACACCTCGGAAATGAGTATATATTGAAGCCCCGCGAACACCCGCCCCTATTTTTACAGCTATCTATCCCTCCAGCGGAGCGATTTACTATCTATATTTACCCCCGCTGGGGTGCAAATCTACAAAACCACTGACTCGGCGTATAATTAGACCGGGTGTAAAATGTGACCGGGTGTAAAATGTGACCGGGCGTAAAATGTGACCGGGCGTAAAATGTGACCGGGCATAAAATGTGACCAGGCGTAAAATGTGACCGGGCGTAAAATGTGACCAGGTGTAAAATGTGCCCCGGCATAAAATGTGACCCGGGGTAAAATGTGACCGGGCGTAAGATGTGACCCAGTGTAAAATGTGACCCAGTGTAAAATGTGACCGGGCGTAAAATGTGAAAGGGCGTAAAATGTGACCGGGCGTAAAATGTGACTGAGTAAAATGCGACCCGACATAACATGTGACCCTAAATCTACCTACCTACCTACCTACCTACCTACCTACCTACCTACCTACCTACCTACCTACCTACCTACCTACCTACCTACCTACCTACCTACCTACCTACCTACCTACCTACCTACCTACCTACCTACCTACCTACCTACCTACCTACCTACCTACCTACCTACCTACCTACCTACCTACCTACCTACCTACCTACCTACCTACCTACCTACCTACCTACCTACCTACCTACCTACCTACCTACCTACCTACCTACCTACCTACCTACCTACCTACCTACCTACCTACCTACCTACCTACCTACCTACCTACCTACCTACCTACCTACCTACCTACCTACCTACCTACCTACCTACCTACCTACCTACCTACCTACCTACCTACCTACGTACCTTCCGGATGAGCGATGTTACTATCTATGCAACCCCCTTGTGGGTCTAATTTCAGTGTACCCGTGGGATGTATCCACCCCCTTAACTGCGCCCCACATAACCTCGCCCCCCTTAACCCCGCTCCCCTTAACTCCGCCTCCCTTAACCCATGCCCCCTTAATGCAGGATGTCAGCTCGTGGCCCCAGAGTGTCAGGTTGGACAGGTCGCACAGCTCGCAGCCGCCGACGGGATCATCGCACTCGCACAGCTCGCGGCCGCCGACGGGATCATTGCACTTGCACAGCTCGCGGCCGCCGACGGGATCATTGCACTTGCACAGCTCGCGGCCACCGATGGGATCATCGCACTCGCACAGCTCTCGGACGCCGAGTTGGCACTCGCACGGTTCGAGGCTGCCCACTGGATCGATGCACGGTTCGAGGCTGGGTTGGCACTTTGATTTTTTTTTAATTATTTTTTTTTAAATCTGAATTTTTTTAAAGAAAAATCAAAGGGTGTCAACTGATTTTAATTTACAAAAATCAAAGGGCAAAATTCCTTGTAGACTTGCACTAGGTGTTTTGCATTTTTTTTTGCTCGCAAGCTCGCAATTTCTCATACATATTACCATTGGTGGTGTTTTCATGGATTTTGGGGCATTTTTAGTGTAAAATCTTCCATTTATTCATGATACCGTGTAATAAAAAAACCATGATATGCTAGTGTAGTATATAATATCAAACCAATGTGCTCCCACATACTTCTACAGTGTGCAACATCACTGTCAATGTATTAGCCTTCTCTTACAACCTTATTTATGCACTAGTGCATGCTGAACTTCACTTGAAGTCACAAACAAACATTCGACAAAAGGCGATATATGTAATAAGTCGATGTAAAATGGATATTTTTTAAAGAAATCACTGCTGATAATGCTATCCCATGACTCCACAGTCATAATATGACCACAATAGACATAACAATACATTGTCTGACACTTAACATACACATTTTTTCTCTATACCCCCATTTTGCGCGATTTTAAAAAATCTGATTTTAATTTAATAAAATAAATTAAAAAAATTGATTGAATTTTTTTATAAATAAAGGCGTTTAAAAAATTGATTTTTTTACCAACCCTTGTTCGAGGCCGCCAACCGGATCGTCGCACACGCACAGCTCGCGGCTGCCGAGTAGCCACTCGCACAGCTCGCGGGCAGTGCTTGAGAACGCCGAGTTCAGCGTCGCACAACTCACGGCCGCCGAGTCGCTACTCGCACATCTCGGGCACGCTGGCGTGCCCGAGTGACAGTTCCAATTACTGTCCGAGTTCTGGCGGCGGCACAAGCGTTGCATCATCCGGCCAATCGTCCAATACGCATCTGTCAAAATCTGCTGCTGCTGCTAAAAAAAGGATCCGCTCCAAATCTAAACAGAGATGCAGCATGAAAAGAAAGGTATATTTTTTAATTAGCAATTACGCATAAATGAAGAGTTTCGTTCCATAAGTGCATATCTCCACCAAGTTAAATTTTTCAAATTCGCATTTTAAAATTAACGGTGGCCCGGCAGCGCCATGTTTGAGCGACAGAGTTTGCCACGCACTTTTCAGATACCTGAGACTATTGCCTACATTTTTTGTATAAATAAATGATTTTTTTGTCCGTACAGTCTATGTGGAGTTGTGTCCAGATTTGTCAAGCCATTCTTTTCAGGAAAAAAATAGACAATCAGCAATTAAAACTAAAATAACTTATGAATGGTGCGACCTAGAAAAAAACCAGCTGCACCATTGAATAGCCCGTCTTGAAAAGTACCCTGATCTAAATTTTTAGACGTATACGTACATACATATCCAAATTATAGGTCTGGACATGTTTGGAAATGCAGGATGGACTTTTGGAATGAAACTCCCATTTTGTATGGGAGTTCTCACCGGCTCTTCAGGAGCATGGACGCACTTTTGGAACGAAACCTTTTTTTTAGATATGCATTTTTGACGTGGTAATTTCGTTGGCCCGGAGATGGATAAATGCACTTTCGATGTGAAAATGTCATTTTTCACGGTGGAGATACACACCTTCAATGTTATAATCATGCTTTTTCAGAAGATCTGTACCAATGTATCTCCGGAATGAAATGGACTATGACAGTATTTTTTTCTGAAATGTACCAACATATATGTGGATGTTGAATCCACGCTTAACTTGATTTTTGTGATTTTGTAGCTTACGCACTTATACAAAGAAACTGTTCAAATATGATTAAATGTTATGTTTTTGATAAAGTGATTTTATAGTGTACATCCTGTATCTTCTCAAAATACAACCAGGGCATGAATTATGTAATACTATACATTTTGAGGGGGGGGGGGTCGAACAGTTACAAAATTTTGTAGTTTAATGAATTTTATAATAAATTAATAAATAAATTTTATAGTATTATGCCGAACAGATTCCTCTCGACACACTGGACAAACATGGACAAAACAACGCGCCTATATCGGCACATTGTGGCGAAAATCAGGAAGATGATACAATCCCGCCCACTCAGGAGCAAATTGACCAGGTTATTGTTTTCTGGCTAAAGTATAGTTATATATCAAGTGGTGCAACATTGGCCCCACACACGCTAGTTGACATTGACACCAAGTGTCAACTGGTTCAGTTCCCAATTCAAAGCTTGCGTTTGAACGTCGTTCGTCGGCTCGTCAGCAAGTTTTGAATCGGGATCGGCACCAGTTGACATTTGGTGTCGATGTCAACTAGCGTGTGGGGGCCCATTGCAATGGGAAATTGTGTACTTCATTTCTGTAAACATAACATGTGGTGCACTAGCAGCCCAATTAGAGTGCAATTTATTCTGGTTGGCCCTCAATATTTGCCTGAATTTAAGACAAATGTGATCACCCAGCAAGGACGTAACCCAAGGGGGGGGGGAGTTGCTGGCGTAAGACTGATGTTCAAGATAACCCAGTGCCCAATTACGCCCAGTGCCCAAGTAAAGTGACTGTACGTGGGCACCGGGTGGATGTTTACTTGCGCACCGGTCAGGTGCAAGCGCCCCGCCCGGTGCACAAGAAACTTGTGGGGGTAATTGTGCACCATACTTGTGCGAGAAAGTCACAGAATGGGGTGTGCATAAACTTACATTCGGTCAGAGCAAATCTGTTTTTGGGAGGGAATTGTAATTGTCGACTTCTTGCACTCCCGAAAAGTCAGTCAGCCAGTCAGTCCTCTTTTAACCCTGCTGGCATAGTTCAATATTGTTAAATTTCACTGTCACACCTAGCGAACCATTTTTTCAATTTTGTTCAATTGCAGTGTCATCTAATGGCGCAAATGGGCACCTTGTCATCTGCACCAACAGCAGCCCCTCCAGTGTGATGTTAAGTGAAAATGTTAGTCTATTTATTATATTTTAATGGCATTATTTTTAAGAAAATATTTTTAATATTACCTTTGATTCATGTAGAACACATAAATTGTTATTTACTTAGACATTTCTAAATAAATTTCTGATATATAAACATGTGAAAAAATTTATAAAAATTTTTTTGACAAGTACTTTGTCAATATCCATTTGAATTTTAACGTGTTTTGGTGTTAAAAATACACTTGCACTTAAAAAAAATTATTTTGACATTTAATCACAACATTTTGTGATTGCATGCAATCACCTTGCCGTAAAATTGCGGCGTAAAATTCCATTTTACACCGCGTAAATTAGACTATTTTACGTTCACATTTTATGCCAAAAGCTGGGGCCAGACATTTTGCGAGCATAAAATGCGAGTGTAAAATTAGATTTTTTAATATATAATAAGTATATAATTATGATTTGTAACATAATTTTTATATATTGTAGGGCTCAAATGGCGGAAAAGCTGGTGGTGCCACTCCTGCTGTCCATTTGCGGCAATGGAAAATGTCGCTGCAGAAAAATGTGATGACGTCAAATAGTGGGACGTCAAGGGAGGAACAGTGGCAATGCGCAATTGAAACGTGGGGTGAAAACGAGCCAACAAGTTACATTGAAGATTGGTAAAAATACCAATGTCCCAGCAATAAAAGTTAGTTTTTTATAATAAAATGTATACGTATGATTCGTTTAAAATTTTGAGCGAATGACAACACCAGGGGCTCCATGGCTTAGCGTCTATGAATGGCGACGGCGCCATGACGCGATTCTCTTACTACAGCTTTATAATTCTGGGGGGGGGGGCGTCGCCCCCCCCCCTTCATTGCCCTACATATAGAATCTGCTCCACCCCGCCCATATGAAACATTGTGGCTACGTATCTCGTTCAACTTATTCAGTTTTGTTTCTCTGTAACATTATTGCGAACATGTGATACAGTTAATGACCTGTATTGTGTAATAAAGTATACATTCATTTTTCAGAAACAGAAATATCAGAAGAAGGCTGAGATTTGATATGATGATGATTGTTATTTGATTGGTTTGAATTTTTTTGTGTTACTTTAGGAGATACAATGTAGTGATATACTGTTGCTATATG
Source organism: Sphaerolaimus hirsutus (assembly GCA_964036195.1). Classification (NCBI taxonomy): domain Eukaryota; kingdom Metazoa; phylum Nematoda; class Chromadorea; order Monhysterida; family Sphaerolaimidae; genus Sphaerolaimus; species Sphaerolaimus hirsutus. The sequence goes on along the minus strand of OZ038451.1, from coordinate 19,694,059 downwards.
AAAGGGAAGGGGCATTGAAATCATATAACAATGCAAGTATGATAATACTAGTGAAACGAAATGCAAGTGACAATGCCACTCAATATAATTATGATGGTAAGATGATATGCAATTTTACTGTATAATATGTTAATAAATACCTCTTCATCATGATTCCCCTTCATTTGCATACAGTACACATGAAAATTATTTGATTTTCCAAATTTACAATGTTAAACATTTTCAATCAATTCATGATGTTTGTGATATTGTTCCATTCATATTTTTTGTAATAACTACTCTTTATTTTATAGATGAATACAACTGGGGAGTTTCAATCCAAAAACACATATATCCACAATTTTCAATTTATCAAAATCGCATTTTAAAGTTTGGCTATGGCCCGACAGCGCTATGTTTGGGCCACAAAGCTTGCCTTGCACTTTTCAGATAGATCCGACATTTCTCTACAATTTTTCTTTCTTCAAATTTTGTTGGCCGGGAAATATTTAGGGAGTTATGTGAGATTTTGTAAATCACCCAAAATTGGGAACAAATCTGAACAATAGAAATTAAATGTCAAATAATTTCTTAATTAATGGTGCATCGTAGGCAAAATCGAATTACCTGACTGCAAAGCCCATGTCTAAAACTACCTCTACCTGGATTTTCAGATCAATATATGCACGCATATTTGATTGATAGAGCAAAATAGATTTGCAACTTCATGTATGCTTTTTTAGAAATGAAACTTTATTTTGGTATGGGAATTCCGGCCATCTCTTCGCGACCGCTCCGAAGAACGCGTGCATTTTTGGAAATGAAACTATTTTTGGATATGTGCATTTTTGATATGAAACTGCGGCGGTCTGAGATGGATTTATACATTTTCGATGTGAAAGTCCTGTTTTTCATAGGGGACTGGTCATGGATATGTGAACTTTCGATGTGAAAATTGCGATTTTATTGAAAATCGGTACCACTGTATCTAGGGAACGAAATGGACTATAATGCTGAATTTTTTTCAAAAATTTGAAAAACTATACGTGAAGGTCAAATCCATGCTTAACTGGATTTTTCTGAATTTGGCGCTTGTGAACTTTTGGAATGGAACTCCCCAACTTAAGTAAACTACACATGATTTGATATTTTCTTTACATTTACATGGCATGAATTGCAGTAACAGTATCGAATCGCTTTTTTATAATGATCACTATTGTTTAATTGACATATGTGAAAACCGTTTCCTGGTCACATTTGCACCGCTTCGATCCATTCCAATAAATATATAGAGTGTTCATTGATATAACTGTGTTTAATAAATAAAAAGTGATTTTATAAATGATCACATGTTCCACTCTGTATTTAAAATACGTCTAGGGTGTCAAATTTCCGTTTTCCGTTTTCCGTTTCTGTTTTCCGCAGGGAAATTTTTTCTGTTTTCCGTTCTGTTTTCCGGCTGCTAAAATTTTTGTTCCATTTTCCGGCAACTTTTTTTCCGTTTCTGTTTTTCCGGCTCATTTTCCATTTTCCGGCTAAATTTTCAGTTTTTCTGCCTTTTTTCCGTTTTCCACCTCAATTTCCAGTTTTTCTGCCTTTTTACCATTTTCCGCCTCAATTTTCCATTTTTCCGCCTCATCTTAGGCTTAGGCTTCCGTTTCCGTAAAAAATTTTTTTTGACACCCTAAATACGTCATATATGTTCTTAAATCAATTGAAACAAACACATCACAAGGAATTCTCTGTAAAACAACATCAATAAAAACACATGCATTTTTCTATAGTAAAACAACAACACGTTTCTGTAAATTGAACGAGAATATATTATTAAATATACTTAATGAATGTAAATCAGTGAAAAGCAACAAACAGTATGTCTATCGGTGAAAAAGAAACAAACAGCACATATCCGTTTGTTTCATTCATATAATAAGCATGTGCGCCCTGTCTGCCGTTCTGCTTGATTGATATTTCTTTGAGTAACACCATTTTACATCGGTAAAAACGTGGCCCCAGCTTGGGCGTAAAAGTCGGTCAGTGTAAAACTCCTTCCATATACAGTATTTTACGCCATCGCGTGGCGCGGCGTCTTACTTGGCGTAAAACTCCGACTGAAAATACAAATTTCACCGACGTAAAATACACCAGCATAAAATTCGAGCCAAAATTCTGGCGCATAATGGGAAAAATTTGTGCAAAAATTCATAACTCCCAGTACGATTAAAATAAATTGATGAGCTTTGGGCACAAGAAACGTCTGCATCTAACCTATCTTTGACTGAAATTACAACGTCGTATCTTTATCCATTCATCTGTAAATCAATTTTACGCCCAAAAATCAATTTTACGCCCAGTCTATTTTACGCCCAAGCTGTAATCGCCACATAAACATCAACCCAATGGGACAGATGCCGACAGTATGACACGCAAATCAAACTGTCAAATCAAAAATTCAATCTAGGTATTTTATTCAATGACTGTTAAAACATGAATAGTGCCGGAGTTGCTGGGCACCCTGTAGAGGATGACCCTGTGTATTTCGTGGTGCAGCCTGCAGAGTGTGCCGAGGGTGCTGAAGGCGAAGCAGGTCATGGCGCGGGTGCACAGCAGCTGGCACTGGACCACGGTGCCCTGCGCAGACGCGCTCCTGTGCTCCGACGTGACCGCGAAGCTGCTCGCCCACTGACCCGGGTACCGCCGGTAGCTGGTCACCGCGCCCAGGGGGCCTGCGATTTTAATTGTTATAAAATATGAATACGATTTCAAGAATTTTTTAATGTAGAATATTTAGTATACATCAGAGTTGCGAAAACGTATTTACGTTTACACGAAATACCCGGTTATTCGGGTATTTATACTTACGTTTACGTTTACGCTTTCCAAAAATACTGTTACGCTTTGTTACGTTTTCCTGGCACAATTACCTAGGTACAAGAGAAAACGTAAAAATATGCTACACCAAACCGTATTGTTTGACAAATATAGTGTATTATGATGAGTTCAACATGTTCTAATGTTGAGGAGTTCTAATTCCGCAATTGGAGAACTCAAACACCAATTTGCAAGTGAAAAGTAAAAAGTTGAAGGAAAGTATTTTTGTGAGGGAGAACTGAAATGCAAAAAAAGTCAAAAACATTTTTAGTGTTTTCTCATGACTGACCATTTGTCTTTTAACTTGTCATTTCACTTACAGATTTACTTTTCTTTCAATTTTTACTTGCCATTCAACTTGCTATTACTTCTCACTCATAATTTTTTAGTTTTCCTCTTACGGAATTGGCACCTTATGGCCCTACACCAAGTAGTTGACAACAATGCAAAATGTCAACTCCAATCCCAATTAGTGATGGAATGGCGCCATGGCGCTGGCGCCATTTGAGGGCGCCAAAGGGCGCCGCGCCATGGCGCCATTGGCGCTTGGCGCCCTTTTTCTGTGGCGCCCTTGGCGCCTGGCGCCCACATTCTGAAAGGCGCCATGGCGCCCTTGGCGCTTGGCGCCCTTTTTCCGTAGCGCCCTTGGCGCCTGGCGCCCTGTTTTAGAAGGGCGCCAAAAAGGCGCCAGCAGGGTTTCACGGTTAGTGCTGTGTAAACGAAAAAAAAATGAAAAACGCATCCGTGGATGATCTAAATGCGCCAGAAAAATCGACGGAGTGGTGTGAGTGGGTGGAAATCTTTCGTTTCAACGGTTCACCAGATCTGTCGACGGATCAAAAGACAAGAATGATGGACCGTCTAACTTGCAAAATCAGAAATAAACGGATTTAAATCGTTGCAATTAGGAAAGATTGTTTGGAAAGGTCTATTTGTAAAGCGGGAATTAGAGCTCAGCGTCGATTCGACGTGAAATGATGACGTGAAATGTCATCGTGAAATTAATTACACGAGTGTGGATCATGCTACGGGTCTACAATTTTCTAAGGATAATATATGAATCAATACCTTAATCGTGTCCAATACTGAGTGTTATCAGCCACAACTAGAAAAGGTATTTACGTTTACATTTACGTTTTCCAAAAATACCAGTATTTGTACAACTATGGTATACATACACTCTAGTACTAAAAATTTACTGATTGACTCACGGTACTGAAATACACCTGGTAGTTTAACAGCTTCATGATAATTATCCAAAAAGCCATTTTTCTTCCACACTTCTAAATAGTGATAATATCCCTCCCAGATGCCTGCCTCTGTCCAGCTTTGAAGGTCTGTACTGTTTATTGGTATGTTGATTTTATCCACATAAGATGTCCAGTAAAAATACTTGTACTTCTCCTCCTTTTTAAAATTTGTATTTCTGTAAAAATTTCGTTTGCCAGATACAAAAAAGAAATCCGAAGCAGACATGCCAGTTGGTGATGCCTGAAAAGAATGGAGTTTACATCACTGTAATTTTCATTCTCATTCTCTGTACATTAAAAACGCTGACCACAAATTTTTGCCACACTTTTATCCTGATGTCTGGGTCTGGCAGGACAGCTAGATGCCCTTTGAAGTGTTTATGGTGAATGCCTGAATGCAGAGTTGTCTTTTTTACAAAACATTTTGAAAAGTATTTTACAGAGGATCAAAAATTACTTTTTACCTAACAATGAAGTTTTGAATGTAAGTAGTCATTTTTAGGGCCGAGGAGGGGGGGGGGGGGGTCGTGCTTACTGTTGATTTTTCGTGGTTGTATAATTTGTACATATTTACCATGTCGATGGTTATATGAAGTCATTTAAAGTGAACAACGTTCACGTTATTATGAATTAACAACATTCATTAATTTTTGAGTACGTATAGTCAAGTCCGAGTAAGAGCATTAAGTAAACACGTTGACCTACATTTCCTCCCAAAAAGTAAATGTATTGGATTGGTTCTCGGAATTACATACACTATTTCCTCGAAATACCGCTCGGGTATATTTTTCCGTAGTGCAAATTTTAAGTGGAGTTAAACCAGGGAGTCGACGTTCACATGTATTTACTTTGAACACCCCTCTCGCTCACCACTGGCATTGTAGTGGTTGGACCAGGTGTCAAAGTTGGTGGTGGTCAGCCAGCAGAAGCCGTGCGAATATATCGCCTTCCTTACATTTGCCTCCCAGTTCACACATGGATACTCAGCAGTTGTGGCTGTGTTGTGTTCAATTGACGCTCAACTGAATGGGTGTTCTATTAAATGTAAAGTTGGCTACTTGGAATGTGCACTCACCACTTGATGTAAAGTGCGATGTGAACAATGTTATAATGTGCAAAATCACTTGTTTCATGGCCCTGATGAATTCCTATCATATGGAAAATTCCTTGCTCATTTTTCTTCTAAGTGGCGCTATTGCAGTGCAGTGTACCTAATTGCAGATAGGTATAGTAAAAATAATTCGGAAATAATCTATTGACATTTTTTTCTCACAGTGAAAAAATTCTGTTACTCTGGGCGTGAAATGCTCAATTCAATTGGACTTTGACTTTGACTTTTCTAATTCTTGTGCAGTACCGCTTTCACTGCTCTGCTTCCGTCCCATATGAATAACTCCACCTTGAAAGATACATTTTGATTGATTGAACACATTTAATGCACTACACATAAATAACTGTCTGCTGTGACTCAGAGTTGTACAAATACTGGTATTTTTGGAAAACGTAAACGTAAACGTAAATACCTTTTCCAAATCAAAAGTATAAATACTAAAACGTAAGGTATTTTTAAAATACCAAGGAATACGTAAAAAAAAACGTAAACGTAAAATTTTTATTAGTCATTATGCTTTGGTAAATACCATTATTTTCAGCTTTATACGGGTCAATCGCTGATTTCCATACAAAATTTTTATGTTTTTAGCACTACATATACTCACCATAATGAACTACATCAAGTCAGACAACTATAACAAATGATAATCTAACACAAACGATGATGATATAAACATCAAAATTGAGCAAAAGTTACACATTTTTGTAATTCAATCTGATGAATAACTTGCTCAAATGTTTCCATATCCCAAATGGATCCTTTTATTATACCAAATTTCAAAAGCGACTGCAGTCAGTAAACAATGGTGGCTATCTATTAGACTGTATTAAATATTTGAGGTATTGTATTGTTTGTAATCATTCTAATCGCTGCACTAAAGCGATCGCCACATCATTCTGATCCTTTTAAGTGCTCAAGCATAGTGATGTAAAAAGCGCCAGACTTTTGGCGCCAAGCGCCAAAAGCGCCATGGCGCCAAGCGCCAATGGCGCCACAGCAAAATAGCGCCAAGCGCCAAAAGCGCCATGGCGCTTTTCTGGACCATGGCGCCATGGCGCTTTTCTGGACCATGGCGCCAAGCGCCAATGGCGCCAGAGGATGTTGGCGCCAAGCGCCAATAGCGCCAGCGCCAAAAAATTTTGCTGCTCATAAAGTGCAACCATGCTAATGCATTGCTAATTACATATTTGTGTGAGAAGCAAGATAAAAATAAGTCAAATCGAGTTAACTTTTCTTTATCTGATGTTATTTTACATCTGAGAGTTGGGTATTTCTTCTAATAGAATCGCATACCTCCAATAGAACTACACCTACAATAGAACGGCAGGCTTTAGCACGTTTGCGTGCCCACGAAAACAATAAAATGGCACCCCCCCAATATAACGGCAGGTAGAAATTACATTGGAAGATTCATGGTTGTTTTCACATTTGGTTTTGTTTGAATTGATTCTGTGATATGGAATGTTGTTTATGTTTCATAAAAACACTATGTTCAAATGAAGAATGCGTGAAAAATATTGGTGAAAAAATAGAACGGCAGCCTCCAATAAAAAGGCACCTCCAATAGAATGCCATGTAAAAAAGTTGATGAAAAAAATAGAATGACGCTTTTCTATTCGAAGAAAAACCCTAACAATGGCAAGCCATCTCGAAAAAAGTGCTTAGATTTTTATTGATACGTCGAACGTGTATGAACGTCGTTCGTCGGCTCGTGAGCAAGCTTTGAATTGGGATGGGAATCATTAGGCCCATTATTCCGGCAAAAAGTTTAGGATATCCTTGCACGGAAATGGTTTGCAAGATAAGCAAGTACGTAGATTCGTTCTTCCTGGAATACGCTTAAACACATTTACTCATGTAAATTATGCACACAAGGTCTTTTTACATAAAATAATGATATATTTTTTAAACCAATTGGCGCTTTTTTGGCGCTTTTTAAAACGTTAGCGCCAAGCGCCAATGGCGCCACGGCATCATAGCGCCAAGCGCCAAAAGCGCCATGGCGCTTTTCCGTAGCACAGCGCCAAGCGCCAATGGCGCCACTGCAAAAAGGCGCCAAGTGCCAAAAGCGCCATGGCGCTTTTACATCACTACTCAAGCATCATAATCAGTAGAGAATTCATGGGCATATGCAGTCGCGTCCGAGGGCGCGGCCACTAAGAAACTATTAAATATCTGAATTTTTACGTTTTCCCAAGTACCCGGGTATTTCGGTCAGGAAAACGTAACAAAACGTAATGGTATTTTTGGAAAACGTAAACGTAAACGTAAATATAAATACCCGAATAACCGGGTATTTTGGGTAAACGTAAATACGTTTTTCCAACTCTGCTGTGACTTTACATTAAATATATGATTATTATGTTCATCAACTATATAATCTAGGTAGCAGCAATTAATAACATACCACGTTTTGCTTTGTTGCAATTGTGATATTTTCACAATTAATGGCATCCTACAAAGGCGTATCCAGTGTGGGCGGGGGTGCAGCGCCCCGTTCCCGGCGTGATGCCTGAAAAATCACAGGAAATGCAACTTGCCCTATACACATTTTTAAGGTATACTCCGGTTGCTTTACACCCTGCTCGCGTGGTTCCCGCTGGAAGTGTGCCAACGATGGTTAACGCGTCCGAGTTTCATAAAAAGATGACAAAATTGATTGTTGTTATAATGTTATTCATTAACACATTCACATCGATGAATTTTTTTCATATTTTTACGGAAATTGCATGATTTAATAATCATTGGCACGCTTCCAACACGAGACATAAATCAGTGCGAGGGCAGAGTATCACGTACGCCGAGTATAAATGCTAAAAGTTTGCTCGCAAGTACGGAAGTGCGCATTTGTACACCGTGCACTCAATATTATTATCAGATTAGTTCCCATTGCTAAAACTCGCTGAAAAATGCACTATATCGTGGACATCTCGCTGTATATGTATTGAATGGCACCAGCGCCATGGCGCCGTTCCGTCACGGTGCAGGAACTATTTTAACCCCCCGTTCACCGGGCTCTGTAAACACGCTCCACCGCTCAAAAATCCTGGATACGTCCCTGATGTCCCACACTCGTTTTTGTTACATTTCTGATGTGCCAGCAATAAATTATGTGTCAAGATTAGCTTCATTGCATTTTTGGCATGCCAATAATTAATAATGCCGCTGTTGTTTTGTCGCGTTTGTTTGTGTCATCCTCACAAATTAAAAGAAAGCAGGTAATCTTATAAAAAATATATATATGGTTGGCAATAATGGTTTGCAGGGGTTCAATATAAAGTCTTTTCCAAGCTATAGAAGGAAGAAAAGCAAAAAAATGACTAAAATTAGATGAAAAATAGCTAAACGTAGGTATGTACCGTATTTCCTCGAAATACCCCATCTCGAAATCCCCCCTCAAAATGGGCACTATGAATTTATAAGCCCCCCTTGAAATACCCCCCCCCCCAAATTTAGTGTAAAGAGAACGTAAATGCCAAAAGGTGCGGTTTGTGATCGTGTAATGCAGAACACACATTCAAAACAATGTCTGTGATATGTTAGAACAGGGTGTGTTCCATCTACATACTTATACAAGTCGATAGACTCTTCTTGAAAGACTTTCCTCAACATGTTTCAGTGAAGGTCTTCAGCAGTCAAACATGGGTTTTCTGGCTTTTTTCCAATGACGCGAGTCGCGAGCGCTGTTCCTGGTAGGAACAGCAGAAATTCACTTGCTCACAAACATGGTTGGTTTTAGTAAAATTCGTTTTACTAAAATTGTATTTTATTTTTATTAAAATTGTATTTTATTTTTATTTTATTCATGTTTCAGTTTATTTTATTTTATTTTATTCTGAAATGTCATTAATAAAATAAAATGAAACCATTTTACAAAAATTTTACAAATATTTTACAAAATTTTTACAAAAAATCGGAAATCTTGGATGCAAGGACATAAAACAATGTGCACGCTAGAAGCATGCGGGTGAATACAAAATTTTTTTATGTAAACTTGTGACACGGGTTGCGAGGTAGGTATTTTGTATTTTGACCCTCAGGGGGAGCTAATTGCTCCTCCCAAGGGAAGATAGCTAAAAATGGGTTGTTTTTTGGGTGGGGGGGGGCTTGCGGGGTGCAATATATTTAAATATAGGCTTTTTCAAGGTATGGAACAAAGAAAATAAGAAAAAAATCACAAATTAGTGATTTTTAAGGTGAAAATATTTTAAAAAATGTGAAAATTTGCAATTTTGAGCAACAATATTTCTCAATCACAACAATGAAAGATACAAGGCACTAGTTCTGCATATTGGCAGCTAGAAACTTAAACAACATGATAGAAAACTTTCTATAGAATTGAACAGACACTCAAGTTTTTGTAAAATTTTACTAAAATTGTACAAAAATTCGAATTATTGTACAATTTTACTAAAATTTTACAAAAATTCGAATTTTAGTAAAATTGTATTTTTATTTTATTAATTTTCCATTTTATTTTATTTTATTTTATTCTCCAATTTTCCATTTTATTTTTATTTTATTTTTATTTTTTTTAGAGATTTTGCCAACCCTGCTCACAAATAAATTTTTCTTGGAATTTGGTATACTTATGTACACCAATCACCAAAGCATCAGTGAGCTCTGACAGAAATTATCAGTACCCTCCTTCAGGAACAAGTCCACACCCTACAAAATGTCATGAGAAGTGTAAAATCAAGAACACGCTGTAATATCTTTGTTGATTTTTGCACTTTTTATATTATGGTGGCATAATGAAAAATATTTTTCAGGTATGTTCATGCACTGTATAATGTACCAGTAAAGCGGGAATTAGAGCTCAGCGTCGATTCGACGTGAAATGACGACGTGGAATGATGTCGTGAAATTAATTACACGAGTGTGGATCATGCTACGGGTCTACAATTTTCTAAGGATAATATATGAATCAATACCTTAATCGTGTCCAATACTGAGTGTTATCAGCCACAACTAGAACGAATTGAAAAATTCAATTTTTATCATTCCACGTCATCATTTTACGTCAGGGAACAACTTGACATTTCACGTCAGACTATTGCTTGCAAAAGTCTGACGTGAAATGTCAAGTTGTTCCCTGACACTGTGACGTGAAATGATGATGACGTGAAATGATAAAAATTGAATTTTTCAATTCGCTCTAGTTGTGGCTGATAACACTCAGTATTGGACACGATTAAGGTATTGATTCATATATTATCCTTAGAAAATTGTAGACCCGTAGCATGATCCACACTCGTGTAATTAATTTCACGACATCATTTCACGTCGTCATTTCACGTCGAATCGACGCTGAGCTCTAATTCCCGCTTAATTAATAACTTGCCATGTTTTGCTTTTTTGCTTTTGTGTGATTCCCGCAATTAATAGCGTCCCACATGTCTTTTTGTTGCATTTCTGACATGCCAGCAATTAATAACGTGTGTGCCACATATTGCTTTGTTGCAATTTCGGCTTATCCTTTATTGATATAACTCTGTTCGTGCGTTTGTGACATGCCCGCAAATGAATAAAAAGCAATAAAAATTATTTGGTTGGGGGAGAAGACACAAGGCTGCATAGAACAGATATCTCGACAACAAAAAATATCTACCTATTGATCTTTTGTGCATGATTAATTACCATTGAAAAAAATCGTCAATTTTTAGAAAATATAATGAAATATAATGTCAGAAAATCTGTCAAGACAAAAATATAATTGAGGCGTCCAATTCTAAAAGTCGACAAGTCCAAAATATGAAAATTTTGAGTTAGGCCTGGAAACATCATCTGGGGCTTCTCCCGCACATTTTTCTTAATTTTTCATAAATTTTTTGACCTCACATGCCCATATGGCAAAGTGCCAAATTTGACATTTTTCGGATAAATGCAAAAAAAATTGGACAAGAAGTCGACAAGTCCACTTAGTTTTGGGCTAAAAGTCGACAAGTCGACCTTACGTAGCCTTATTTTATGGGGAAAAAACACAAGAAATGTGATAAGTCCATCATGGACACAGAATTCTAAAAGTCGACAAGTCCATAAATTTCCCATAAGGCAAGCGCAACGCCGGCGGGAACAAAAATGTTCTCGAGTGCAAGAAGTCGACAAGTGCATTTTCCTCCCCAAAACGGTTTTGTTCTGTCTGAGTAGAATTTTATAGACACCCAATTTTTTCATTATACGTTGAGAGCAGGGGCTGAAAATTGGACACTTTATTGTTAACATTTGGAACTTAATGTTGAGCATGAGAGAGCCCCATTGGACACGCACCACGGACCTAGAATTGGAAATGAACTTAAAATGTGATTTACTCAAATCGCATTTTGTGGACTTGTCGACTTTTAGAATTAGACGCCTCAATTAAATCTCTCTCAAAAAACGCCAGGATAAATAAAAATAAAAATCAGAATTTGAGAGATTTTCTGATATTTTTAAAAATCTTAAATATTCTGAAAAAGAAATAGTATTAAATCCATCTAGAAAATTGTGAAAAAATATAAATCTCAGACATTCTTATATTTTCTGAGATTTTTTAAATATAAATCTCCCATCGTTTTTTTCAATGCTATGCTTGATTACATTATCTACGAAATAGGATGTTTCTCCTAGACAGTAATGCTGATTAAATCATGCGAAAATGCGGTGAAAATGTACCCCAGTCATCATCATCATCAAATGATTAGATCATCAGTCATCGATTTACACGATTTTACATCATCAGTCCGAGCAGTGGATCAATCGGTCACATAGAAAATTGCACCAGTATCACTGGGAGTGCTGTAGAGGATGACCCTGTGTATTTCGTGGTGCAGCCTGCAGAGTGTGCCGAGGGTGCTGAAGGCGAAGCAGGTCATGGCGCGGGTGCACAGCAGCTGGCACTGGACCACGGTGCCCTGCGCCGACGCGCTCCTGTGCTCCGACGTGACCGCGAAGCTGCTCGCCCACTGACCCGGGTACCGCCGGTAGCTGGTCGCTACGGCCAATGGACCTGCAACAAATAGAAAAAAGGTGTACCGTATAACCTCGAATTATGCCCCCCTTGAATTGCCCCCCCCCCCCGAAATACCCCCAAGTCTGAGCGGGCTGGGGAAATAATAACCACCCCCCCCCTCGAAATACCCCCACAACCGAAATTGAGTACAAAGGTAATGTAGGTAAATACATTACAAATACTACAGTTTGTGATCTGTGTAACGCACAACACACGTGGGAAGCAACGAGTTCTACTTGGACAGGACAGGACTTTTAAGTAAACATATACACTTTTATATGTCTATAAACACTACTGAGTGCTGGGACCATGGTCCTGTTTAAACCCTGCCACTGCAATGTTACTGTTATTTTATGACTTAATTATTTCAACAAGTTTGCCATGTGCCGGTTCCGCAAGTGGACAAGTTAAGAGTTAAAACATAAGAGTTGAGTAAAATTACAAATGGCGAGTTAAGAGTAAAGTTTAAGTTTAAGAGAAAAGTTAAAATTTAAGAGTTGAGTTAAAAGTTGAGTAGTTGAGTTAAGAGTTGAGAGTTAAGAGACAAGTGGAAAATGATGGTAAAATAAAAAAAATAAAATGTGAAATTGGTATCGATATACCGTATTACCTCGAATTATCCCCCCCCCCCTTGAATTAACCCCCCCCCCTCGAAATACCCCCCTAAATTTCGGCTGAGGAAATAATAAACCCCCCCCCCTCGAAATACCCCCCTAAAATTGAGTGTAACGTGAACGTACATGACAAATACTGCAGTTTGTGATCTGTACAATGCAGAACCAACGATGGGTAAGTTCTCCAAAAAAAAACACTTTCTGTGTTTTGAGTTTTTCAAAAATGAATACCTGTGTTTTGAGTTTTTTTCTTGAAAAAAACTTGAGTAACTCTGTTTTTATTTCTGTGTTTTTTGTAAAAACTTGAGTTTTTTGAGTTTTTTCTTTAAAAAACTTGAGTTTTTTTCCAAAAAATGCGAGTTTTTCCAAAAATTTTTTTTGATTAACAGCATTTCGATCTGGAAACAGTGGTTTTCTTATAAAATATTGGTTTTGCACATGTTTTAACCCCACATAACATTTGTGCATTCATTCAAGTGTCAAAAATTCCATAAAAATGTCCACAATGAGGACATCAACATCACAACACCAGCAACAAAATGCCCAGAAACGACAATTTACGCAGTACTTCAAAATTCTTCAATGGATGTGCACTGTATTGAAGACTATGGAATTGATTTGAACTACAACTTCCATATTACCTTGAAATACCCCCATGTGTATTATTATTTCGTCAGAAAGTTTTGTAAGGATCATAGAAAATAGTAGGCATTTACGTACCCAAAACAGGTTATAAATGCGTACAAACAGGATATATTTGAAATAAACCTGTAGATAACTACACAACCTAGTACAGTCTATGTGTAGCTGCGATGCAAATTAGCAGTAATAAATACATGATGTACATCATCCCGGAGGGTGGTATTGCGAGGGGGGCAGGGCTTATTATTTCACCAGTTCATTTTTAGGGGAGTTAATTCAAGGGGGGTTAATTCAAGGTAATAAGGTATATGTAAATGTCGAAACTTAAATTGTCAAATCCACCATGATATGTGCATTCAACTGCTTCACTGAAAAAAACACAAAAACTCAAAAAACTTTTCTGTGTTTCCGTGTTTCTGTGTTTCTGTGTTCTCCAAAAAAAAACTCATTTGAGTTTTGAGTTTTTCAAAATTTATGAGTTTCCGTGTTTCTGTGTAAAACAAAAACACAGAAACTCAATGAGTTTCTGTGTTCAATTTCTGTGTTTTTTCCATCGTTGTGCAGAACACACGTTTAGAGTGATGATCAAGTGACGTGAGGGAAGGGCTTGCGTGTATAAACAGTAATATATGCCTATAAACACATAAATCTATGTGATTGTTCGATTTTTCTACGTCTGCGTATGGGGAATATCCGAAAATTTCTGGCGAAATAATAGACCCCCCCCTCGAATAAACCCCCACCTCGAATTATCCCCCCCTCAAATTTTGCTGGCGAAAAAATAAACCCCCTGGGAGTATTTCGAGGTAATACGGTAGCTGTTCGCTGGCATGGTGCCAATGTTGAATGCACAACATTTAAAAATAACATATCCAAAAAAATTATCACTAAAAAAATTATCGCTAAAAAAAATCGTGGAACGGTGTTGCAAAATGGCATTCACTGTTCACTTGTGTTGGGTTTAGACGGAAGCGTTTTTTGAATAGGCCCTCATTTTCGGTTCCGAAATTGCAACGCAGCTGGTAAATCAGTGCCTTCCGCTCAAATTCCTCAGAGTCGGAATCACCATCGGAAACAACGCTCTCCAGATCCGAATTCATTTTTTATTTGATTTTTTTGATTTACATTTTCCCCCATTTGTCTTTTAAGTCAACTTTGACTCTCATTTTTACCTTTTCTCAACTCTCAACTCTTAACCCATTTTTAACTCAACTTTTAACCTTTCACACAACTCTTAACATTTAACTTAACTTTTAAATCAACTCTTAAATTTTAACTCTTCTCTTGAACTTGAACTTTACTCTTAACTTGCCATTTGTAATTTTACTCAACTCTTATATATTAACTCTTAACTTGTCCACTTGCGGAACTGGCCCCTGGTCGTCTGTTCCGAAACCTCGGAAAATACCATAGTGTGAACTCACGATACTGGAAAACACCTTGTAAATTAACAATCTCATCGAAGTTGTCCAGAAAGCCATTCAACCCATTGAACTCTAAATAGTGGAAATGAGCTTCCCATGCCACAGCAGTTATGTCCGACCAATTATCCATATCCACACTGTCGATTGGTATGTTTTCATTGTCCAAATATGATTGCCAGTGGAAATATTTGTAATTCTCTTCATTATAAAAGTATGTAGTTTTGTAGAAGTCTCGTTTTCCAGCCACAAACAGCAGCTGAGCAGAATCCATGCCACGCGGTGCCGTCTGCGTGTCAAATGTGTAACTGTGGCTCAGTTGTGAAGCTGGAGTTACAAATAACAGGTGAAACGACAAATTCAGTCTCGACAAATTACAGATCTTATACACAAATGTTGCAGTGCAGACAGTGAGAGCGAGCGTTTGCGCTCGCTAATTGGCCCAGTGCCAAGTTTTCTGAAAAAGCCAGTGGCCGCCTTTACTGCGAGCCCTGAAAAGCGCCGTGACTAGTGTTTGCTGCGAGCTCCCCCCCCCCCCGAAATCTTGTCACTCGCCTTTACTGCGAGCCTCCCGAAGGCTGCCGCTCGCCTTTACTGTGAGGGCTTCGATGAGAAACGAACCCGGTCGTGGTGGCGCCGGTCAGAGAATGCCCTGCCGATCGCGGCGTTGGCCAAGAATAATAACGTCCGAAGCGCGCAAAGAACTACCCGGACCTACCCATCGTGGAGGCTGGGGGATAAGTTGGAGCGGCGCCAAGTTTTCCTGGTTTTACTTTTTCATTCCAATCGCAAAGTCGGGAGAACCGTGAGTTGCGGCCATAGGGGATTTTGAGGGTAGCATTTTAGGGGGGGGGGTCGGCCCCCGAGCACGTGCTAATAACTAAGGAACGGCTCGGTGGAAAATGCTGAAATTTTGATATATTATGGTTTCAAGTTGGGGCTAATTACAAGTCCGAGGAAATTTCGCTACGACTCCCCTGACTGGAGATAGGGTGGGTCTATAAAAACGTACTTTTTGCGAAAAATTTTGGGTGTCGCCCAGAACATGCAAATTTTGCACCTCAATAACTCGCCCATTTCTCAACCAATTTTTATCGTTGGACTTTTAAAAGGATCATAAATGTTTGGAGTGTTCATTTTTTGGGTCAAATCAGTGACATTTAATATTTTATATATCGATTTGGCCCAATTTCGGAATTCAAAATTTCCTGCAAAAAATTCTGTTTGAGCATGCTATCTTATACTCCTGATCGAGAGAAACTCAAAAACAACAAAATGAGATCGATAGCTCATTCCAATCAAAAGTTATAGCACTTCAAACTTTCGCCTCCCATCCACACAAATCACCACTTGAAGAACAATGCACGCAACTTCAAAATTCCATATCTGGATGATTTCTTGGCCGATTTTCGTCAATGAGCACCTCAAATGATTGGAATAACCTGAACATTTCATTTTTGTTGTCTATTTATGTATATATTCAATCAGATTTCCCGTACAACAAAATAATGCGAATTCTTCTGTGTAATTATCAGGATAAAAATACATATAGATAAATAGACTACTAAAATGACATTTTCAGGTTATTCCAATCATTTTAAGTGCTTATTGACGAAAATCGGCCAAGAAATGGTCCAGATATGGAGTTTTGAAGTTCTTCATGTGGTTATTTGTGTGGATGAGAGGCGAAAGTTTGAAGTGCCATAACTTTTGATTGGAGAGAGCTATCGATCTCATTTTGTTGTTTTTGAGTTCCTCTCGATCAGGAGTATAAGATAGCATGTCAAAAATAAAAATTTTGCGCGAAATTTTACACCCGGAAATTCGGCCAAATCGATATATACACAATTGAATATCACCGATTTGGACTCAGAAATGAACTCTACAAACATTTGTGAGCTTTATGAAAGTTAAACGACAAAAATCGGTTGACAAATCAACGAGTTATTGCGGTGCAAAGTTAACATGTTCTGAGCGACACCAAAAAATTTCGCAAAAACCACCTTTTTATAGACACACCCTATCTCCAGTCAGGGGGGTCGTAGCGCAATTTCCTCGGACTTGTAATTAGCCCCAACCTGAAACCATAATATATCAAAATTTCAACATTTTCCACCAAGCCGTTCCTGAGTTATTAGCACGTGCTCGGGGGCCGACCCCCCCCCCCCCCTAAAATGCTACCCTCAAAATCCCCTATGGTTGCGGCGCCCTCTTATACCCGCAGCGCAACACTTTTTTGGCCTCGGGCCAAGTTTCAAGCGCGGCAGCTGCGCACGCTGGTGATTTGGCGCACTTGTACACAAGAGCGCGTGAACGTGCACAGGTGTACCCTCCAACGCTTGACACTGCTGCGGTTCAAGATGGCACTCGGGCGCGAAAAGGCAACCAAGCGCCCTCTAGCGCGAGATAACGCCATGGCTGCTAGAGGAGTCTGCATCAAAATCCAAACAGCGCATAATCCAAACAGCATAATACAAACAAAAATGAAGCAAAATCCAAACAAAATTGAGGCAGAATCCAAACACTTTATGTAATACGGTCACCATGTGTTCAACGTGATGGATTAACTTTCCTTTCATGTGAAACTAATATCTAATATATGCAAAAGAGATTGCCATGGCACATGGACATGTGTGTATCTGTTGCATCACAGGTGGACAACAGGCAAATGTTGGCTTTCATGGGAAAATGCAATTGTGTGCTTTGACGTGACCGACTGACTTCATAAGTTTTTGACATTTTGAGATTTTTGTGACATGCATTGTTATTGCAATATTGCCATCTTCGAGGGGGGTTAGTATTTCGCCAGAATTTTTTTAAATGTGATTATTTATTTGTTGTTTGTAACATATGCAGACATAGAAAATGCAACAAATACCACCATGTACAAGAATCTTTAGTCTTATATAAGTATTTAGATGGTATAAAACCTTTTCAAACAAAGCACAGTCATTGTTTTTAATATGTATTCTGCATTTAATTCATTCTGCAATAGTGATGGAAAAAGCGCCAGGACTTTGGCGCCAAGCGCCAAAAGCGCCATGGCGCTTTTCCGAACCCCAGCGCCAAGCGCCAATGGCGCCAGAGCGAAATGGCGCCAAGCGCTAAAAGCGCCATGGCGCTTTTCTAGACCACGGCGCCAAGCGCCAATGGCGCCAGAGGATATTGGCGCCAAGCGCCAATAGCGCCAGCGCCAAAAAAATTTTGCTTCTCATATATGCGGCCATGCTGATGCACTGCTATTAATTTGTTTTTGGCGCAAGTTACATGTCAACTGCAGTCACTTTTGTTCTTGTTGTCTTAATATTTTGGAGCTGGGTGTTTGGGCTAAGTATTGCACACCATCTGTAAAAAGTGCTACGATTTTTTAGGTGTTTTTAAAAATTACTTTTGGAATTTAGTTATTTTTTCCCAAAAAATAATATTCAAATTTTCAAATGATGCTTTCAATTTTTTTTGGAATACTTTCAATATTTCAACTAGGATATTGCAGTTTCAAGTTTTGCTAGTCACTTTTGAACACAGGATTTTGAGGTTTCAAATTTTGGATTGCCATTGTTGGAATGGCTTCAGAAAGTGATTCCACACCCTGTAAAATCAAGAGTCAAATGTCAAGAAGTAAATGTGATGTAAAATGTCAATCAAAATAAAAAATAAAAAATTTTGATTCAACTTTTGACATTTTGCATGACACTTAACAAAGTTGTAGTTATGAAATATTGGATGATGTTTATTATTCAACTTGACACTTTACAGGGTCCTCCTTTGACTCTGCTCAAACAAAACTGCAAGGAACGAGCTCAGTATAGTGATTGAGCTAAAACCTATGTGAAGAGTGTTACACCAGTCCAATTAATAGTCACATAAAGCCTTACATAATTCGGATTAGATGGGACAAATGTTGAATACCCATGCAATCACAAGGAAATTGTTTAAAAAGTAATCAAGAATAGGGTATGTTGATCCGGGAATACACTGACAGTAGCACGTATAAATACTCGTGTAAATTATACTTGACAAGTCTTTCTGCATAAAAATAATGATGAATTTTGAGTACTTCTTGGCGCTTTTTTGGCGCTTTTTAAAACACTAGCGCCAAGCGCCAATGGCGCCACGGCGTCATAGCGCCAAGCGCCAAAAGCGCCATGGCGCTTTTCCAAACCCCAGCGCCAAGCGCCAATGGCGCCACAGCAAAAAGGCGCCAAGCGCCAAAAGCGCCATGGCGCTTTTTGCTTTGGCGCTAGCGCCAGGCGCCAGCGCCATGGCGCTTTTCCATCACTATTCTGCAATGAAAAATGTTGGCAACAAATTGTGAAATCTTTATGTAAGATTAAAACCTAGAGAAGTACTGGAGGTTTTTGGATAATTTTTGAACAAGTAACAAATAATAATGACAACTAATAGATGACAATGAGTGCTTTAAACATGTCAATTCACGGATTGATATCTCTAAACGTTCTCGTGTATTTGCTATTTGTAAAGACTGAATTTGTTGTTTCACCCTTTTTTGTCATTATGCTGTAACTTCACCTTTACTTTAACCAGTTTACTTGAGTACCGCTTTAAACTTTTAATAACTAAAGAATGTCTTGATTATTTATTATTAAAATTTATCTAGTTTACAAAAAGAAAAGTAAAAATTAAAACACCAACCACCAATTTTTGCCACACTGCCATCCTGACGTCTGGGTCCGACAGCACAGCCAGCTGCCCCTTGAAGTATCTGTGATGGATGCCTGCACACATTTGAGCACATTTAGCGTTCAGACAACCATGTTTGGTCACACCATTTGCAGAGCAATTCGCAACTGGCTCACCGCTGGCATTGTAGTGGTTGGACCAGGTGTCAAAGTTGCTGGTGCTCAGCCAGCAGAAGCCGTGCGAATATATGACCTTCCTTACGTTTGCCTCCCAATTCACACATGGGTACTCAGTGTCAATGACTATACCTGAATTGATTGGTTTTGCTCAACTATGTAGATGTGGAAAAATGCTAACAGCCACACACTGACCATTTGATGTGAAGTGTGATGCTAACAGGGATATTATGCACAGGTGCACTTGCTTCATGCTTCAGTGTTTCCTTGCCTTGGTTTGCAGACTAGGTAAGTTGTATGGAAATTGTATTAGATAGTTCATTTTATTAGTTATAGGGTTCAAACGGGACCGTGGTCCCGGTAGATGATTCTGCGAATTTCCGGTATACTCGGCGTACGTGATACTCTGCCCTCGCACTGATTTATGTCTCGTGTTGGAAGCGTGCCAATGATTATTAAATCATGCGATTTCCGTAAAAATATGAACAAAATTCATCGATGTGAATGTTTATCTCCCAGAACAATCAATTTTGTCATCTTTTTATGAAACTCAGACGCGTTAACCATCGTTGGCACACTTCCAGCGGGAACCACGCGTGCAGGGTGTAAAGTAACCGGAGTATACTGGGGCGGTCCGTGTCCCGGTCCCGGTCCCAAGAAAAGAAATTCTGACCGGGTCCCGAGCACTTAGTCCCAGTGACGGTCCCAGTCCCGGTACTACCATTAATTTTTTTTAAATTGAAATTTAAAATTTTTTATCGGTACCGGTCCCGGTCCCGACCAACCTGTCCCAGTCCCAGTTCCGATCAGCCAGTCCCAGCACCGATCCCGGTCCCAGTCCCGACCACCCAGTCTATGTCCCGGTCCAGATCACCCAGCCCCGGTCCCTGTCCCGACAAAACACAATTTCTGGTCCCGGTCCGAAAAACTGGTCTCGTGTGACCCTAATTGACGTGACCCTAAACTGAAGATTGATATCTGGATTGTATCCTTTCTTTTTGCAAAATAGAGTTCAGAGTTCCTTACCGAAACGAACCTTCCTTTCATTCTACACGGATTATTTCATTTAAATATTGTTTTATATAACACTTCTGTGTAAATAGAATAGTTGAGACTTTTCACCTTAGAGAAACAGGGGGCTGGCTGCTGGGGCTCCACCACACTTTTGTTGCTTCCCAGTTTTTTGTCCCTTGCCCAATTTTGATGCCACTCGAGTATGTTGGCATTGGAGGTTAGTGCTACTACTCAAAAATTTTGTTTGCTTGAATAATCCCTCAGTTCCGAGATAAGGAGGGTCTATAAATAGGTGGTCGATGATACAAAAATCGCCAATCAGGATGATTGTATTTGAAGCTTTAAAACATGGCCTTTTCTGGGCCAATTTGGACCAAATGCTTAAAATGATGGGGACACCTGAAGGTTCCATTTTTGACGTCAGATTAGTGATGTATAAATTCCGTATGCTGATTTGACACGGTTTTTCAACACAAAAAAGAGAAATTTTTTGACATGCTATCATATACTTTGGACAAAAATACAACATCTGGCATAAAAATTATTTCAATGTCTTGCTCGAATTAAAAGTTATACCACTTCAAACTTATCAGTGATGTCTAAATTCCTTATGCTGATTTTGACTGGTATTTGTAAAATGAAAAATTTATTGGTGAACATGCTATAGCATACTTTAGACAGAGAGAATTCATATGGAAAAAGAAATTATTCAATATCTCTTTACAATCAAAAGTTATAGCGCTTCAAAGTTCCATCTTCTTTCCATCAAAACATATACAATTGTGAAAGAATTGCGTGCTAGGTATGCCTAATGTAAAAGATAGGACGCACAATCACAGGCCTCATTGTGCCCAATTCGTGTGTGTTTTTGCACACAATGCAGTCACTATTTATTAGTACAAATGCCCTTTACAAACACGATCCACAATCTTGACAAACAGGGTTAGTAGATGGCAAAGTTGCTTCCCAAGAATGCAATTGCACATGTATAGGGGGTTGACTTGAGTTTTTAGGGGCTGAGTTTACAATTCAGGGTTGAGTTGATGGGTGTTTATAAATTAGGGTTGAGTTGACAGAAGTTTAAAAATAAGGGGCTGTTGACACAAGTTCACAAATTAGAGGCCGAGTTTATGGGAGTTGAGTTGATGGGTGTTTGCCAAATTAGGGGCTGAGTTTATGGGAGTTTACAATAACATTACCATAATCCTTAAGTGAGGCCCCCGGGGCTAAAAAATATAAATTGTGATATAATGCATTTGTGGGTTACTGATTACAATGATTTGAAATATGCACTCCATTCTGACAGTACATTACAATAACCCTGAAATTGAACCCAAAATGGGGCCAAAACTTTCAAATTGTGAAATGATGCATTGTGGGTTTCTAATTGCACTGATTTGATATATAATGCACTCCATTTTGACACTACATTACCATAACCCTGAAAATGAACCACTGGGGCCAAAAACTTTCAATTTGTGAAATGATGCAATTTTGGGTTTCTGATTGCACTGATTTCAAATTTAGGTTTCTGATTGCACTGATTTGATATATGCACTCCATTGACACTACATTACCATAACCCGTTAATGAACCCATGGGGCCAAATACTTTCAATTTGAGAAATGATGCATTTTTGGGTTTCTGATTGCACTGATTTCAAATTTAGGTTTCTGATTGCACTGATTTGATATATGCACTCCATTGACACTACATTACCATAACCCGTTAATGAACCCATGGGGCCAAATACTTTCAATTTGAGAAATGATGCATTTTTGGGTTTCTGATTGCACTCATTTGAAATATGATCTTCATTTTGACACTACATTACCATAACCCTGAAAATGAACCACTGGGGCCAAAAACTTTCAATTTGTGAAATGATGCATTTTTGGGTTTCTGATTGCACTGATTTCAAATTTGGGTTTCTGATTGCACTGATTTGATACATGCACTCCATTTTGACACTACATTACCATAACCCTCAAAATGGACCCATGGGGTTAAATACTTTCAATTTGAGAAATGATGCACTTTCGGGTTTCTGATTGCACTCATTTGAAATATGCACTTCATTTTGACACTACATAACCATAACCCTAAAATGAACCCCCTGGGCCAAAAACTTTCAAACCATAAAATGATGGATTTGTGGGTTTCTGAGTGTAGCGATTTCAAATATGCCCAGGGCTTAAAAAATTAGAAATTGTGAAATGATTCAATGTGGGTTTCTAATTGCACTGATTTGAAATATGCACTCTGTTTTGACACTACATAACCCTGAAAACTACATAACCATAACCCTGAAAATGAACCTCTGGAGCCAAAAACTTTCAATTTGTGAAATCATTCATTTTTGGGTTTCTGATTGCACTGATTTCAAATTTGGGTCTCTGATTGCACCAATTTGATATATGCACTCCATTTTGACACTACATTACCATAACCCTAAAAATGAACCCATGGGGCCAAATACTTTCAATTTGAGAAATGATGCATTTTCGGGTTTCTGAAAGCACTCATTTGAAATATGCACTTCATTTTGACACTACATTACCATAACCCTAAAAATGAACCCCCTGGGCCAAAAACTTTCAAACCATAAAATGATGGATTTGTGGGTTTCTGAGTGTAGCAATTTCAAATATGCCCAGGGCTTAAAAAATTAGAAATTGTGAAATGATTTGATGTGGGTTTCTAATTGCACTGATTTGAAATATGCAATCCATTTTGACACTACAAAACCCTGAAAACTACATAACCATAACCCTGAAAATGAACCTCTGGAGCCAAAAACTTTCAATTTGTGAAATCATAAATTTTCAGGTTTCTGATTTCACTCATTTGAAATATGCACTTCATTTTCACACTACATTACCATAACCATAAAAATGAACCCCCTAAGCCAAAAACTTTCAAATCATAAAATGATGCATTTGTGGGTTTCTGATTGTAGCGATTTCAAATATGCACTCCATTTTGACACTACATTACTAAAACCCTGAAATTGAACCCCTAGACCCAAAAATTTCTTATTGTGAAATGATGCATTTTGCAGGTTTCTAATTGCACTGATTTGAAATGACTCAATTTCAACTCTACATTACTGTAAGCCTTTAATTGAACCCATGGGGCTAATAAATTAGAAATTGTGAAATGATGCATTTGTGGCTTTTTGATTGCCTTGATTTGAAATATGCACTTCATTTTGACACTACATTACCATAACCCTGAAAATGAACCCCCAGGGCCAAAAATTTTCAAATCATAAAATGATGTGTTTGTGGGTTTCTGATTGTAGCGATTTCAAATATGCACTCCATTTTGACACCACATTACTAAAACCCTGATAATGAACCCCTGGGCACAAAAACTTTCAATTTGTGAAATGATGCATTTGTGGGTTTTTTATTGCATTGATTTGAGATGTGCACTCCATTTCTACTCTACATTACCATAACTTTTTAAGTCTAACCCCTGGGGCTAAAAAATTGAAAATTGTGAATTGATGCATTTGTGGATTGATGATAGTGATTTTTTGAAATATTCATACCATTTTCCAAATTAGGGGCTGAGTTTACAGGAGTTTCCAAACTAGGGGCTGTGTTTACAGGATTTAGAGGGGGTCCCCATGGGGTGCCATTTTTGGGGGGTCTCCAGGGGGTGCCATTTTCTGGAGGTACATATGGGGGTGCCATTTCAAGGGGGTCCACATGGGATGCCATTTTTTGGGTGGTCCCCAGGGGTGCCATTTTTTGGTGGTCCTCAGGGGGGTGCTATATTTTTTTTTGCGGGGGGGGTCCATATGGGGTGCCATTTTGAGGGGGGGGTCCCCAGGGGGGTGCCATTTTTGGAGAGTCCCCAGGGGGAGCCAACTTTGGGTGGGTCCCCAGGGGGTGCCATTTTTGTGGGGGTTCCTAGGGGGTGCCATGTTTGGGGGGTCCCCAGGGGGTGCTATTTTTGGGGGGTCCCAAGGGGGTGCCATTTTTAGGGGGTCCCTAAGGGGTGCCATTTTCTGGTGGTCCTCAGGGGGTGCCATATTTGTGGGGCCCTAGGGGGTCCCATTTTTGGGCGGTTCCCAGGGGGTGCCACTTTTGGGGGGTTCCCCAGGGGGTGCCATTTGGAGGGGGGTCCCCATTGGGGTGTCAGTTTTTGCAAGCCTCTGAGAAGTGGGTACCTAAAGCAGGATTCTGTCCAACCTTCAGTTGGGTTTTGTAGAGTCACCAGGGGGAGCCAACTTTGGGTGGGTCCCCAGGGGGTGCCATTTTTGTGGGGGTTCCTAGGGGGTGCCATGTTTGGGGGGTCCCCAGGGGTGCTATTTTTGGGGGGTCCCTAAGGGGTGCCATTTTTGGGGGGTCCCTAAGGGGTGCCATTTTTTGCTGGTCCTCAGGGGGTGCCATATTTGTGGGGCCCTAGGGGGTCCCATTTTTGGGCGGTTCCCAGGGGGTGCCACTTTTGGGAGGTTCCCCAGGGGGTGCCATTTGGAGGGGGGTCCCCATTGGGGTGTCAGTTTTTGCAAGCCTCTGAGTAGTGGGTACCTATAGCAGGATTCTCTCCAACCTTCAGTTGGGTTTTGTGGTTCTCTACAATTTATACCACAAGGATTTACAAACACAAAAAGAACAGCAAAGCACAAATGTAACCAATTGAAGATTACAACAAAGTTTGACACCTTGCAAAAACCACACTATCATATCACAAAACCTATACCACACAGAATGCACAGGGTCCCCAGGGGGGTGCCATTTTTGGAGAGTCCCCAGGGGGAGCCAACTTTGGGTGGGTCCCCAGGGGGTGCCATTTTTGTGGGGGTTCCTAGGGGGTGCCATGTTTGGGGGGTCCCCAGGGGGTGCTATTTTTATGGGGTCCCAAGGGGGTGCCATTTTTTGGGGGGCCCTAAGGGGTGCCATTTTCTGGTGGTCCTCAGGGGGTGCCATATTTGTGGGGCCCTAGGGGGTCCCATTTTTGGGCGGTTCCCAGGGGGTGCCACTTTTGGGAGGTTCCCCAGGGGGTGCCATTTGGAGGGGGGTCCCCATTGGGGTGTCAGTTTTTGCAAGCCTCTGAGTAGTGGGTACCTATAGCAGGATTCTCTCCAACCTTCAGTTGGGTTTTGTGGTTCTCTACAATTTATACCACAAGGATTTACAAACACAAAAAGAACAGCAAAGCACAAATGTAACCAATTGAAGATTACAACAAAGTTTGACACCTTGCAAAAACCACACTATCATATCACAAAACCTATACCACACAGATTGCACACTGCACACCATCATACCAAATCGCAAACTGTCTACATTTTACTACCGAGTTTCATGCCCAACCATTTTACAGAAGTTTACAAAAATCCATTCCAAAACATTGCATCTTTGGTATTGGTCTTGTTATTGTTGGTAGATTACATACCGCATTTCAAAACACATGCCTAGCATGTGGGCAAACTTAACTAAAGTATCATATTTTCTCCAATGGTATTAATTGTAGAGAACCACAAAACCCGACCAAAGGTCGGAGAGAATCCTGCTAGTATTTAACAAATACTTAAACATTACATACTGACAGTTGGGCCAACTTAACATGAAAAACAGATGAAGTGACAAACCTTTCCATTACTTAAAAAAGTTGTGTGCAGTAGGTATTGTTACCTAGTTGCAAGTGTAAAGTTACAATTATTGCTAACAATAATTTGCATTTTCAGTAGAAGGACTATGGGAGTGTGCTGGGTACATTTGTAAAATTATCCAGGTGAAAATCTCATTCGATTAACCCAGAATGGTGTCATTTTTTTCAGCTACCTGTTTCATCTGGTGCGAGTCAAACTATCCCATCCGGCCACAAACAGTTCCAAAAATCCCAGCCTAGCACTGACCTAAAGCTGCATTCACACTGTCACGTTTGCCGACAAAATTTCTTTGGACAAAAATTTTTTTTGTCGGCAGTGACAGTTAACGATGGCAAACCCTCTGGAAAAAAGTATTTAAATTTTTAAGTGTTTTTTTTCTTAAATGACCTTTCGAATTTTCGAATTTTTCCCCAAATTACTTTTTGAATTTCGAATTTAGTTTTCGAATTTTCGAATCTTTTCGGGTAATTTTGTTGTTTTGGGTAAGAAAACACTGTTTTGTGAGCATCCGAGCCTGGGTGATTTATATAGGAATATCATAAAATTGAAAAAATACAAAAACAACATTTATTTATATCATTTTTGAGAAGTTTTCTGATATAATTTTGAATAATATTCTCTGAATCACTCATTTTTTATGCTCGTTGCATATTGCACCATATTTTCTCTGGGCGGGATGTCATCCAGAATTCCCTTTTGCGGATGCCCTCTGTGGCCACAA
Source organism: Sphaerolaimus hirsutus (assembly GCA_964036195.1). Lineage (NCBI taxonomy): Eukaryota > Metazoa > Nematoda > Chromadorea > Monhysterida > Sphaerolaimidae > Sphaerolaimus > Sphaerolaimus hirsutus. The sequence continues at coordinate 19,666,999 of OZ038451.1, read as the reverse complement.
ACGCCATTTTGATGTTTTCATACCTCAAATGTTGGGCATAAGAAAGCACTTTGTTGCCTTAATTTTTTGAAAAAAAATTGATTTTGAAGTATTTATTTCAAAGCGTTATCAAAAATTCGAAAAGTATGAAAAAATTCGAAAATTCGAAAACGTTATCGAATTTTGGAATCTTATTTTACCATCGTTAGTGACAGTGCAAATGCAGCTTAACAGTTTCGGAACAGACCAGTGTCTGCAGAAGGCGTTTAAAGCATTAAATCATGAGCTAGGGCAGATGTGAGCAGACTATTATCTTATGACAAATACCGAAACAAATGTACCCTGGCACTTTTGCAGTTAGCACTGGGCGCGCGTCACTGCTACAACCGCCAGCGCCAAGTGCCAATGGCGCCAGAGCAAAATGGCGCCAACCGCCAGCGCCAGGCATTTGGTTCATGGCGCCGGGCAAAAATAGTGCAAGACGCAAAAAAAACTATGGCGCTTTTCATGCTTAGCATCATGGCTTAGCAGCTCCATTTTCCCGAAAATTTCACGCTATCGGCGCTTAGACTAGCGTCATTTTGGTGCTATGGCACCAAACACCGCTTTTATCGCTGCCACTCGCTGACAACTATGTTCCAACTCGCTGCCAACAGTAAACAAATCGTTGTCAGCGAGTTGGAGGCGAGTTGTCAGAGAGATACATTTCACTGTGTTGGTGGCATAATTTCATCATCAATGGAATAGGAGGTATATGGCTGATAACTGTCATGGCTACCATCGCGCATCTTATGGTAAAACAAATCAGCATTGCCACATTGACAGCAGAGTTGTTAAAAGTACCGAACTTTTTCAAAAGTAAACGTAAACGTAAAGTATTTATTTTTAACTCACAGGTGCGTACAGAAAACGTCAAGTATTTATTTTTTACTTTTACTCATGAGTAAACGTGAGTAAATTACTTTTGTCCTCGGAAAACGTAAAAAAGGGTATTTTTAGAAAATTTTGCCTCAATTTTTGCTCAAAATCACTACTTTTTGAACTTTTTCACCACCAAATTCACTAGTTAATGTATTTTCGCCTATTTTGATGCGATTTTGGATATTTTGTCCATATTTTAAGCTTTTCTCTCCCTTTGGTTCCTTTATGCCTTGAAAAAGCCTATTAAACAATTGTTTGAAATGTTTTCTGTACTCGCGTACTTTCAAAATGTACGCGAGTAAGCAAGTACCGGTATTTTTTTCGGGAGGAAACGTAAACGTATGTATGTGTATGTCAGTATTTGTTGAGTAAACATAAATACGTTTTAACAACTATGATTGACACACTTTTCAATAAGAATCCTGAAATTAAACTTTACATTTTTTATTCACCATTTAAGCCTTTGAACCCACCAAACCACTAGTTAATGTCCAAAGTCCAACTGGCACATACCTAAATACTATATAAGACTTTTTGGCACATCTCCAACTATATTCATCTATCACAAGCTCACGTCATAATTGGAGATGTGCCAAAAACAGCTTAAACAATACTTGGACAAGTGCCAAATTGGAAACATGCCAATGCTGGACGTGCACCAATGTTGGACAGGTGCCAATGAATATGCACAGTCAACGTTTGCACGATATATCTTGGCACAGGGCCAATGTTGGAACAGTGCCAACATACCAACATTGGCCCTGTGCCAAAGTATATGGCTCAAACGTTGGCTCTTGCCCAATCGTCATTGGACTTGTGCCAATGTTGGACAAGTGCCAATGTTGGACAAGTGCCAATGTTGGACAAGTGCCAATGTTGGACGTGTGCCAATATAGTGTTGGACTTGTGCCAATACTATTGGACAAACGCCAATGTTGTATTGGGCGAGTGCCAATAGTATTGGGCAGGTGCCAAGAACATTGGACACGTGCCAACTATTATTGGACAAGTGCCAATGACGTCACTGGGACATAAGTTTCCATTCCGGACATTTGCCGGAAAAACAAATGACGTCATTGGCACGTGTTGTTTACTTGGCACCGTGCCAAGGAACGAAGTGGACATTAACTAGTGCTCTGGTAGGTTCAAAGGCTTTGTTATTCTGCTGCATCACATTAAACAAATATGAAGGGTGGATTATCACTAGTGAGCATAGTTGTTAAAACGTATTTACGTTTACTCGATAAACATGTATATCGCATACTGAGTAAATATGTATACGTTTCCTCCCAAAAAATACCGGTACGCGCATTCTCGCATACGTTGGAAAGTACGCGAGTACAGAAAACGTATTTTAAGCAGTGGAAAATGTCATTTTGCCAGACAGAAAGTGACAAACATACGACATTTTCCTACGTAATATTTACTTATGAGGAGAGGAAAATAAGTACTTATTACGTAAGATAATTACGGATACTCAAGTACTGCGTAAATACGTTTACATTTCCTCGCAAAAAAATACCGGTACTCACTTACTCGCGTACTTTTTGAAAATACGCGAGTACAGAAAACGTATTTTTAGGGGACAGAAAATGTCATTTTGTCAAACAGAAAGTGACAAACATTAGACATTTTCCTAAGAAATATTTAGCAAGAAAGAAAAAATCATTTTTTTGTATATCAGCGTAAAAATTTGAAAATACTGACTTTTTTGTGCGAAAAATACTAACTTTTACGTTTTCTGGGAGAAAAAATACCCGTTCTTTACGTTTTCCCCAGAAAACCCTCTCGTTTTTACGTTTTCTCTGGAAAGAGTATTTTACTCACGTTTACGCAGCATAAAAGTATTTTAAAAATACTTTACGTTTTCTGTACTCAGGAGTGAGTAAAAAAAACAACTTAACATTTACATTTACTTTTGAAAAAGTTCAGTACTTTTAACAACTCTGGAAAACACATCTTTGATATATTTCAGAGTAAAAATGGAAAAACACCAATTTTTATGTTTTTTACTTTTAAAAAGTTCAGTACTTTTAACAACACTACTAGTGAGTACTGATGGAAAAGCGCCAGAAAAAATGGCGCCATGTCGCCATTTAAAAAATTGGCGCCAGGCGCCAGAGAAAATAGCGCCAGGCGCCAATGGCGCCATCTGAAAAAATGGCGCCGGGCGCCAAAGGGCGCCAGAAACAATGGCGTCAGGCGCCGAAATAGCGCCAACAATAAAATACCTCGGGATATCTCGGGAACCGCTGGGTGAAAATTGTTGATATTTGAGTATAATAAGGTTTCAGGTCGGGCTAACATGAAAATCGAAAGCGCCTTCCTACGACCCCCCTGACCGGAGATAAGGTGGGTCTGAAAAAAAGTAAATTTTTTGATTTTTTGGGGGTGTCGCCCAGAACACGTAAACTTTGCACGTCAATAATTCGACCATTTGTGAAGCGATTTTAGTCATTTAACTTTTAAAATGATCACAAATGACTGGAGAGTTCATTTCTGGGGTCAAATCGGTGATATACATTTGTGTATATACCGATTTGGCCCGATTTCTAAATGCTAAATTTCCGGAAAATTTTTCTTTTTGAACATGCTACTTATACTCCTGCTCGAGAGAAACCCAAGGATAAAAAAATGAGATCAATAGCTCTTTCCAATCAAAAGTTATAGCATCATTTATCTGCGCGCGCGCCCAACACCCTACTACTACACAGTACGCTGTGGTTTTCGTCCGCGCAACATGACCAGGCCCTATTGTGCTTATTATTTTGTACTTTTTCGCTATTTTAGAAGACACTGTTCCCATAATTACCACTTTCAACCGTCCCAGTTATTTTCAAGCATGCACTTCTCATATCTCTCAATAATTGTTACGTCCAATTTTCTGTTTACACTTTGGTCTGATTTATTGGTGTATTAATTTAAATATATGGCTTACAATTGAGAATTGGAAGTGACTTTGCGACACTACCACCAGGGTTGGCAAAATCTCAGAATAAAATAAAAATAAAATAAAAATAAAATAGAATATTCAAGAATAAAATAAAATAAAATAAAATGGAAAATTTAAGAATAAAAATAAAAATTGTATAAAAATTCGAATTTTTGTAAAAATTTTGTAAAATTGTATAAAAATTTGTATTTTTGTAAAATTGTATAAAAATTCATATTTTTTGTAAAATTTTATTTCGTTGCTTGAGTTTCTACCTGTTTATTCATGGATCTGGGAGCAGTCCCAAGTGTAAAGTGTCAATTGTGATGACAAATGTAAGGTAAAGTGTAAATTGTCATGACATGTAAAAAATAAAGTATCAATTGTCAAGCAAATTGTGTCCAACTCTTATGTTTTATATCTCAATCTTATCTTTGGTATCCAAATTATGTTGTTGTTGAATCCAAATCTTATGTGAACATTTGGATACAAAAACATAAGATTTGGATACAAAGCATACTATGGATACAAAAACACAAGATTTGGATACACACTTTGCATGACATTTGTCATGACAATTGCCACTTTGCTTGAAATTTGACATGACACTTGACATTTTGCATGACAATTGACACTTTACTTTACATTTGTCATGACAATTGACAAATTGCATTACATTTTACAAATGTGCCCAGCACACTCCACTAGTCCTTCTACTGAAAATGCAAACCATTCTTATCAATAATTGTAACTTTACACTTGCAGCTAGCTAATAATACATACTGCATGCAACTTTTGAAAAGTAAGGGAAAAATTTGTCACAGGTTTTTCATGTATAAGTCTAAATATAACATTTTTCTGGCCTTGCATGCATGATTATGATTTTTTGTAAAATTTTTGTAAAATTTTTGTAAAATTTTTGTAAAATGTGTCATTTTATTTTATTAATGACTTTTGGGAATAAAATAAAATAAAATAAAATGAAACAAGAATAAAATAAAAATAAAATAAAATTTTTATACAATTTTTATACAATTTTACTAACATGAATTTTTATAAAACCAACCCTGACTACCACAATTCACTGTGTAAATGTAACTTCTTGAAAGGTTGCATAATTATCATCTCTGATTGAATAATAGACAAGATTATTCATTTACATATAGGCAAAACAAATCGTGGTAATAATAACTACCGTATTTGCTTGAATAATCCCCCCTTGGATAATTCCCCTCGAATAACCCCCCCCCCTGTTAGACATGTGAGGAAAAAACAATCTTGAATAACCTTGAATAATCCCCCACCGACGAATGGACTAAAAATTATGCACATCTTTAGAAAAACAATTGATGAAGACCAAGCAAAATTGCTCCATCTGGTTTGATCATCACGTCACGTTTCTATCACCTCCATCACATTTCTATCAATCCATTTTCCAAAATATTCTTTAGCAAGATAACATGATATTTTTGTTCAAATTGGACACAAGAAATTTATCAAATGCCTAAAATTCATATTCAACGGCATCAGCGTCAGCGTACGTTCATTTGTGTACATAGTGTACACACAACATACACATGTACATATTTATTTTCTGTATCCGATGGTAACATAACATTGCTGCACACTGGATGTACATCATTTCCATTCGATGAATCAAACCAGACAGAGCGATTTTGCTTGGTCTTCATCAATTGTTTTTCTAAAGATGTGCATAATTTTTAGTCCATTCGTGGGTGGGGGATTATTCAAGGGGGGGGGTTGTTTTTTCCTCACACGTCTAACAGGGGGGAGTTATTCGAGGGGAATTATCCAAGGGGGGGTTGTTTTTTCCTCATACGTCTAACAGGGGGGAGTTATTCGAGGGGAATTATCCAAGGGGGAGTTATTCAAGCAAATACGGTAGTTATTTTTACCGCCATTTGTTTTGCCTATATGTAAATGAATAATCTTGTCCATTATTCAATCAGAGATAATGATTATGCAACCTTTCAAAAAGTTACATTTACACAGTGAATTGTGGTAGTGTCGCAAAGTCACTTCCCATTCTCAATTGTAAGCCATATAAATAAATTAATACACCAATAAATCAGACCAAAGTGTAAACAGAAAATTGGACTTAACAATTATTGAGAGATATGAGAAGTGCATGCTTGAAAATAACTGGGACTGTTGAAAGTGGTAATTATGGGAACAGTGTATTCTAAAATAACGAAAAAGTACAAAATAATAAGCACAATAGGGCCTGGTCATGTTGCGCGGACGAAAACCACAGCGTACTGTAGTAGTAGGGTGTTGGGCGCTCGCGCAGATAAAAGATGCTATAACTTTTGATTGGAAAGAGCTATTGATCTCATTTTTTTATCCTTGGGTTTCTCTCGAGCAGGAGTATAAGATAGCATGTTCAAAAAGAAAAATTTTCCGGAAATTTAGCATTTAGAAATCGGGCCAAATCGGTATATACACAAATGTATATCACCGCTATGGTTCTAGGGCGCGCCAGAAGCTGAAACTTGGGGAAGGTATTGGTGTAACCCCCCTCTACTTCGCATGAATTGAGGGGGTCGCGGCGACCCCTTTCAGGGTCGGTCACCCTAAGTGCAATTTATTTGGCTTTTATGGTGTCCCACAGCAGGTCCGGCAGCTGATATATTGAATAATCACAGTACTACAGTGAATAAAAATTTGCCAACTTTATGTCAATTGAAAAGTAGGAATGATTCCACTCATATAGGAGATGCAAAGCATGATATAAAAACAGTGTTGTAATGCAGTGATTCATGGTTATAAGAGACTTTTTCTGGCTGATAGTTGACAAGTGTCGTGTTTAAGGGGTGTAGGTTTTATAGGCCTGTAAACCAATTTGCATCGATAAATTCATTATTTTCATTTTTTCATGAATTTTATTCAAAAGTCATGTTCAAAACTCAATTTTCCGCAAAATTTTTCACGTGCGAAATGTTTTTCCTTCAAATTTGATCGAAAAACGTTTGATGAAAAATGGTCCGCCGACAAATAAATTTCACGTTGACGCATCAATTTCAATTTGTCGACGGTCATTGCGACCGACGACAAATCGATTTTATGGCGTCAACGCGAAATTGATTTGTCGGTGGATATTTTTTTCCAACGTTTTTCATTCAAATTTAACATCTCCAATATTATAAATATTTCATTCAAATTCGAGTATTGAACATGAATGCTCAATAAAAAAAACTTGAAAATGAAAATAATGAATTTATCGGTGACGTTTTATTTGTGGTTTCACCTTTTATTTGTCGTTGTGCTGTAAATCAACCTTTAACAAGGACTTTGACCGCAGAAGAATTACCTAAGTGATCAGAAATGAAAATCATACTATATTTTTTTCACTATCTGCTTGCTTGGTGTGCAATTGGTATGATACTCAAATGTCACTTGTCGCCTTTCCTTTCAACTACAGCTTGTCACAGCAGCGGCATGGTAAAGTATCATGTCTAGTGATACTACTGACATTTACTTTTTACCATAGTGGTACAAAAACACTATGGCATGAAGCAGGAAGAAGTTATTTAGCACCAAGCAAAAAGCACCAGGTGCTATTCAATGCCAATTGGTGCTTGGCACCATTTCACTGCAGCAACATTTGCAATTGGCACTATATTTATGTCTTAAATGTACATGGAATTTTTGGCACTTAAGACCAAAAGTATGAAACATTTTACATCACTAATCATGCTTAATTTTAAACGAAGGTCTACATGATGCATCGCAGAAACTGTTATGAACACATTTTGCAACCATGAATACTACAGGGGTGGGCATCTTCAGTTACCGCTGGAAAAACGCGATAGCTTGAGCTACAGTTGAGCTATCACAATGAAATTTTAACACAATAGAGTAGACTCCATAGGACACCTATGCTGACGTTTGCAACCCAAACGGCCACAGTTTGGAGGAGTTGTGGAACACACAGTTTTTAGTGTAATTTTGTGACTTCACCCCCCTTATCTCGGGACTGGGGGACTATTCGAGTAAAAAAAGAATTTGGTAGTAGGCGCGACCACAACATACTCAAAGGGCATCAAAATCGGCCGATGTACGACAGAATGGGACGACACCAACGACCGATGCCCCCCCCCCCCTCAAATGCCACCCTCGATTTATCCTATGGGTGACGCCAAGTCACAAAATTACACTAAAAACCGTGTGTTCCACAACTCACCCAAAATGTGGCCGTTTGGGTTGCAAACTTCAGAATAGGTGTCCTATGGAGTCTACTCCATTGTGTTAAAATTTCATTCTGATAGCTCAACCGTAGCTCAATCTATCGCATTTTCCCAGCTGTAACTGAAGATGCCCACCCCTGTATATTCGTTTTGACAGCAAAGCATTTTATGCGACAATGCGACAATAACCACCATTTATAAGTTTCTACAGCCTTATATAAGGATGTAGATGGTATAAACGATGTTCTAACGTAAATAACACAGTAAGTGTTTTGAACGAGCCTGTAGCTGTACGCACAGAAACTCGGCACGCACACAGGCCCGTTACGCACAGAAGTTAACTCGGTACGCACAGAAACTCGGCCCGCAGATAGATGATGCCATGTGCGTACCGAGTTTCTGTGCGTACCGAATTTGTGTGCGAGCTGTTAAGGGACATTTATTTACATCATAATGAAAAATAGCACTGAACAAATAAATGTTCTTGGTATTTATGGTATGACTGAAAGTTGTCATGAAGTAAGTAGTGACAAATGATTTTATTGGCTCCAATAATGAATACCGTATATCCTCGAATACGACCCCAGGGGAGTTATTATTTCGTCAGAAGTTTTGGATTTTGGGCACAGAAACCCGCCACGCACAGGGCCCGTTACGCACACAGCCCCAGTTGTGTGCGCAACGGGTGTCTGTGCGTGGCGGACTTTGATCCTGTGCGTAACGGGCGCATGTGCGTAATAGGTTTATGTGCGTAATGAGCCTGGCCCGTTTTGAACGTCTGTTATGCATTTCCCAGACCACAAATTCATAGTGCCCATTTTGAGGGGGTGTATTTCGAGGGGGGGGGGGTATTTCGAGGAAATACGGTATTTAGTCTACAGTAATGAAAGTTTGATTGATGTCACTTTAAAGTTTTATAAATTCCTAGACAAACGAATAGCACCCAAGGGACCCGTAGTACATAAAAATACATAAGCAGACTAAGGATTGAAAAGTATGAGTATGACCCAATTGCAATGGCACAGAATTGTTAAAAGTACCAAACTTTTTTCAAAGTATGCGTATGCATAAAGTGTTTTGTTTTTACTCACCCCCTGAGTACAGAAAGCGATGATTAATTTTTTACTTTTACTCACGAGTAAATGAGAGTAAAATACTTGGTTTTCCCAGAAAGCGTAAATGCGAGTATTTTTTTCTCAGGAAAGCGTAAAAGTGAGTAAAAATACCTTTTCTTTCTGGAAAATGTAGAAGGGAGCATTATCATGGACGACAAGGTGTTTTCTTTCATTTAATAATATTCTCTATGAAAAGCAGTGGTCTCTAATGGCAAAAATACTCTTTCTCTACTCTACTGTACTCGAGTACTCTCAAAAAGTAAGGGTACAGTCGAGTACAGATACTTTTCTCAAAGTATGCGTATGCGTATTTACTCGGTACTCGCATGCATACTTTTTGAGTAAAAGTAAATACGCATTTACAACTGTGCAATGGCAGAATAGGTAGGTATTTTTAGTAGAATGCATGCCCATTGCATAATTTGACACCGAGTAAACAAAGTTGGGCTGGATGGCGCCCTTTTATCTACGCCGTCCCAATCCCCCGAAAACAAATGGCAAATAACAATCACATCGTAAACCATCCCAAGATATATTACGGTAGGACGTACATACCAAAAGGTTCCCAAGCTCTGCCTTTGGTTTGGGTTTTTCCAGGGAGAGTAAGTAGCCACAGTGGAAAATACCCTTCTATTCTATCATACAGTAGATTATTGAAAAATGAAGAAAATGACAGATTTCACTACCTTCTCTAGCTTTTCGTTAGAAACATTCGAGGCCAAATGGATCCATGCATTTTACTAGACCGCTTCCAATTACCCACGGTCAGGGTTGGCAAAATCTCAGAAAAAAATAAAATTAAAATAAAATGGAAAATTAAAGAATAAAATAAAATAAAATGGAAAATTAATAAAATAAAAATACAATTTTACTAAAATTCGAATTTTTGTAAAATTTTAGTAAAATTGTACAATAATTAGAATTTTCGTACAATTTTAGTAAAATTTTACAAAAACTTGAGTGTCTGTTAAATTCTATAGAAAGTTTTCTATCATGTTGCTTAAGTTCAGAGCTGCCAATTTGCAGAACTAGTGCCTTGTTGTATCTTTCATTGTTGTGATTGAAACATATCGTTGCTCAAAATTGCAAATTTTCACATTTTTAAAAATATTTTCACCTTAAAGATCACTAATTTATATGATTTGTTTCCCATTTTATTCGTTCCATACCTTGAAAAAGCCTATATATTGAACCACGCAAGCCCTCCCCCCACCCAAAAAACAACAACCACATTTTAGGTATCTTCCCTTGGGAGGAGCAATTAGATGCATATATCCAGGACCTCCAGAGTGTCAAAATGCAAAATGCCGACCTCACAACTTGTGTCAAAAGTTTACATAAATTTTCTTTTGTAGTCATCTGCATGCTTCCAGCATGCACATTGTTTTATGTCCTTGCATCTAGGGTTCAAACGGGACCGCGGTCCCGGTACATGGTTCGGCAAAAAGTCGGGACTGGGGCGGTCCCGTTTGAACCCTAGTCCCGGTCCCGACCACCTAGTCCCAGTCCCGCATACATTGCAAGCATTTGAAAATTGTGGAGGTTTCGGTGACATACAAGGTGGTTTTCGCGGAAAGCGTAGAACATTAGACAACGTGGTAATACTACAAGGATGCAAAAAATATGCTGACAAGATGAAAGGCAGTCTATACACATGCTTTGTTGATGCAGTTAAAGCATTTGACAGGGTGGATAGACGGAAACTGTGGGCTAAAATGAGTCACTTTGGCTTTAGCCATAAGATGATCACTGCCATCTCCAATACATATGAGGATCAAAAATGTCGCTTAAAATTCGGTGATGTATGTAGCGGTCTAAAAAATTATGACCTGGGGCTTCGACAAGGTTGCTGCTGGTCGCCTACAGGATTTATTATCTATCTTGCAGACTTACAATTGCATCTGGAAGATTCTGGGTATGGTGCCAGACTTGAAAAAAGTGTTGTACCTGCGCTAATGTTTGCAGATGATATCTGTTTGGCAGCCAACACTGAAAATGAATTGCAAAAAATCATGGACATTTTCAGCAAATGGGCCTGGGATTGGAGTGTACAAATAAATCCTTCAAAAAGTTTTGTCCTAAAATGGGGTAAAAAGGCGGATGTCATCAGGAAATGGCGTCTGGGTTTTGCACGGGTAAACGCTCCAACATTCATCACAGAAACTGATAAAATCAAATATCTGGGTGTGTGGTTTACAAGCAGCAGGGACACTTTCGCCGCCCACAGGGATATATTGATGGATAAAGCCAAAAGCCTACAGGGTATGATAGTGAGGTGCAGCACTAGGTGCCATAGACCGTTGTGGTACGCGAATCACATCTGGAAAACGTACGCAGAAAGTGCAATATTATACGGGTTGGAAGTGGTAGGTGTACGCCAAAAGCACGTTGACTTGATGAACAGAATGTATCTACAGACATTAAAACGTGCTGCAAAATTACCAAAAAACTGCTGCAACGATGCCTTATGGCACGACCTGGGTGGCGCCAGGCCCTCTGACCGGCTACAAAGGCATATGTTAAACTATGACAGATATTTATGCCAATCACGAAATATGCTACTGCATAAAGCGTATACATTTTTACGAGACGATAGTACTGTGAAGAAACACAGAAATAGACAGATGGCAGCCACAATTTACGGCCGTGTACTGAGTTCAGCTGAAAGATTTGGTATTGGACTATCATTTAGTCGTTGTGTATCAAAGGCGAACCTCAAAAAGTATACAAATCTGATCTGTGCGAAAGAAAGCCTGGCCTCACTAATCACCCATTCGAGTCAAAAACTGCGCTTCGGCGATGTTATGAACAAATTAAATTTGAAGACACTGTCAGGGAAATACTGGCTGTGGCTACAGGCTCGATACAATTGCATCCAATATCCCAAAAACGAAATGCTATTTTGCAACGCTTGCAGTCGGACTGGAGTAAAAATACCGCTGACTGTCACTCATATGTTTGGAAACTCATGTGCTCACAGTGCATCACAAAAAAGACTTCTGGACATAAAAAAACAGGGTGCTGTGATTGTGAATCAATTGAAAAATCAACACAAGGTACTGCACTGTTAAAATGGGTAATCTCATCGAAACGATGTCAATCGCACAGAGCGAAGGTCCATGAACATATAAAGAATTGTTTAGATAGATGCTCAATTGCACAACATGGCGAAGTGGCATTTGTGAACTACACAATGTCTGAAAACACATGAGTTAGAAATGGTAATCGATACAACAAAAACCCCTCTCAACTACTACCGCGCCGGCAGCGATGCAGCTCTCCTCGCGGACATCAGCGTTCACTGGCAGTGGTACCTGACAGCTGAACCGAATTGACAAATCGACAGACCGCTTCAGACTTCTACATATATCTTTTTATTTTTCATTTTCTCCGTCTTGTGTGGTAGTGCGTGTTTCTAGCATACATATGCATATATCTCAAACGTTCGGTTTCCATGTCATGCGGACAGCATGCTCTAGTGGGTGTGTGTGTGTGTTTGTGAGTGCATGTGATCTTATATTTCAAAACTTTCGGTCGACTCACATGTGCGGCAGCGTTTATTAATACATGATCGCTGGCGTGTAGTCACAACAAGGGCAATACAATAAACAATCGGTCCCGATAAGAAAAATTTCTGGTCCCGGTTCCAGTCCCGGTCCGAAAAACTGGTCCCGTTTGAACCCTACTTGCATCCAAGATTTCCGATTTTTTGTAAAATTTTTGTAAAATTTTTGTAAAATGGTTTCATTTTATTTTATTAATGACATTTCAGAATAAAATAAAATAAAATAAACTGAAACATGAATAAAATAAAAATAAAATACAATTTTAATAAAAATAAAATACAATTTTAGTAAAAAGAATTTTACTAAAACCAACCATGCCCACGGTCCAGTGACCGCACATTTTACAATGAAATCTAAATGGCGAAATCTCGGCCCTATACTCGGATAACATTACGCCGTACATTTTTCTGGAGGAAACACTCCATCATGACGTGATCACTTTCGTTGCCACCATCATCTCTCGCCATCACGTCGTCTTCATGACGTCATCACTTCGCCGTCATCACGCCTTCCATAAGTTCTCGGCTGGCCTTCTGCCAGCCGAAGACACAACTCCTATCTGTTTGTAGAGTATCGTGTCTGCCGAGTATAAAGTAAACCCGGCCGTAAAGTAAATCCGGCTGTAATGCATACCGTATTTCCTCGAAATACCCCCCTCTCGAGATCACTATGAAACAATCACCCCCGGGGGTATTTCGAGGAAAGGTAGGTGTACAAACGTATTTACGTTTACTCGATAAATACGTATACTCGAGTGCTGCGTAAATAGGTTTACGTTTCCTCCCGAAAAAATACCGGTACTCACTTACTCGCGTACTTTAAGTACGCGAGTACAGAAAACGTAATTGAGAACATTTTTTGAGTGCATAAAAAGCAAAAAATACCTCACGCGAATATAAACGGCTGAAAAAAAAGCGAGACGGATAATTTCGAGACGGTGGTATTTCGAGGGGGGGGTGGGGATTTCGAGGAAATACGGTAGGTGTAATATACACAAAATCCATTAGTTGCTATAATACTTTTTGCAGATATTTGAAGTACTTTTGATAGAACCTTCGTGGCTCTGGTCAGATCTTAAACAATGTACGCCGATGGAAACGGACGAAAGAATAATATTAAATATATGATATATATTTATTATACAGTATTACTAACAATTGAGGCCTCTACTTCTAAAAGTCGACAAGTCTACAAAATGTGATTTTGAGTAAATCGCATTTTAACTTTCGGACCCAATTCCAGGCCCGTGGTGCGTGTCCAATTTGGCTCTCTCATGCTTTCCATCAATTTCCATATGTTGACAATAAAGTGTCAAATTTTCAGCCCCTGCTCTCAACCTATTGAAAAAATTGTGAAAAATTGGGTGTCCATAAATTTCCATTCAGCCAGAGCAAAACTGTTTTGGGAGGGAATTGGACTTGTCGACTTCTTGCACTAGAGAACATTTTTGTTCCGGGGAGGCCGAGGCTGCCTTATGGGCAATTTATGCACTTGTCGACTTTTAGAAGTAGCTGTCCATAGTGGACTTATCACATTTCTTGCTATTTTTTCCCATAAAAAAGGAAGCGGAGGAATGGACTTGTCGACTTCTTGCACTAAACTAGGTGGACTTGTCGACTTCTTGTCGGTTTTTGCATTTCTCCCAAAAAATGTCAAATTTGGCACTTTGCCATTTAGGCATGTGAGGTCAAATTTTTATGGAAAATGATAAAAAATGTGCGGAAGTAGCCCCAGATGACGTTTCCAGGCCTAACTCGAAATTTTCATATTTTGGACTTTTAGAAGTGGACGCCTCAATTGTAGGTATTATACATATTTATACCAGAGTTGTTAGAATTACTGAACTTTTTAAAAAGTATATGTAAACGTAATGTTTTTTTTTACTCACCACAAAGTATAGAAAACGTAAAATACTTTTTTTTTTACTCGTACGTACGCGTAAATGTGGGTACTTTTTTGTGAGTGTAGAAACGACTACTTTTCTTCATAGAATGTGTATAGTGGGCACTTTTTCATACGTGTACAGCACAACGTATGTTTTTCTATAAGCAAATGACATATTATATAGTTTTCAAGGTCTCTTTTTTCTAGGAGATAAAAATCATCGTTCTCCCGACTCGTTTACCAGATCCATTGTCTCCACAACCATTTCGATTTGGTTGCAAATTTTGAAATTTTTTAAGGCACTACCCCCGCTCCCGCATATCTAAAATATTCAATGGAACCACTTCTGTAAATATGTAGCAAGTGTAGTTACTTTATAAATATGTCCCACATTGAATTTTGATAAATACATTTTCCGTACGCGTACGCTTTGAAAGTGTACGCGTACAAGTGCGTACAGTATTTTTTTTGAAAAGTATATGTGAATGTATTCACCGCGTACTCGCGTACGCGTATTTTTCGAGTAAACGTACGTACCTTTTAACAACTCTGATTTATACCTTCAATTGATTTCATCACTTTTCCGTACCTTCAATTAGAGGTACCTTTTAGTAGAGGTTTCGCATCCATCGTTTTCGCCAGATTTTCCAAACATTTAACCAATAGTGAACAATAACGCAATTCATTTTATCAAACTGAAATGTAACAACATCGTGAGCAAGGGCTAATACAAGTTGACACAGAGTCCACTTGCATCGTTGTCCGCCATGTTTGGCCACTTTTGGCCAAACAAGTTTTTAAGCGTGTTGGGATGCAGTCAGCTGTGCCTTTTATTGGAGGTATACCTGCTACTGGAGGGCCAAAAATTATACCACCATTATACCTTTTATTGGAGGTATGCCTACAATTGGAGGTAATACGGTTTAAAAAAACTTTTGTAGGGGGCAGAACTAATGTAAACTTTTACAAGCATTAGCCATTATTCATAAATGTGGTTGTTACTGGGAATTTTTTTTCATCAGTTGGAATATTGTCAGGAGTAAAACAACACTACCTCAAAAAGAAAATCTGTAATAACTTTCTTCCAACTGAACAATTTCACCTGAAAATCTGAAGTACTCTTTCTAGAGCGAACATGAAGATGGGGTAAAACTGTAAAAAAGTGGGCACAATTTTATGAAAAAAGTGTGACAAATGAAAGACAAAGCACGAAGCATTACACAGACATTCCATTCCGAGCTTTCATTGAGCAGATCATGACAGATTAACATCCTAAACAACAAATTCCACAAAAAAATCACATTAGGATAAAACCCATTTACGTATCACCAAAACGACATTGGTCCAGATGGGCGGTGAGCAGCGGCACGGTGGGCTGCACCGTGTTGCAGCGGGTGCACATGAACGGGAAGGCGCCGCCGCGCCTGTGCACCAAACTCCAATGCGCCGCGGCGCCGCGGGCGGACACGAACTTGGCGCCGCACAACGTGCACCCGCAGTTGGACTGTGCCGGCGTCGTGACGCTGCAAGAGATCGCCGATGTCGCCACCGGCGGGACTTTTTTGGGGCCTGATGATACAGCCTGTGATGGATAATTGAGAAGACATTTTAGGTGTTGAATTATGACTCACTCAGGACCCTAAAAACCTGAAATTAAAACCCTGGACAACAAACACTCTTGGACAGCTGCGCCTGCGCTCAGTGGACAACTGCATGCGCCCAGTGGGCCACAAAGACCCCTGAACAACCGCGGCACACGCATGCCGCTGCCGCAGGGCACCCGCCGGGCTGGCGCCAATGGCACAGCGCATGTCTACATTTTGCAATGTAGTAAATGCGTTCCAAATATTGGTTTTCAAAATTTATAATTTAATAAAATCTAAGAAAATTTCTCAAAAATAAAACGATTCAGATATTTCAAAAACATTATTTATTAATAAAAAATAATTCAATCTATCTTAAATAAAACCCGCCAAAAAAGAAATAAATTAAAAATTACTTATTTCCTCAAAATACTACCCTCAAAATTGGCACTATGAATTAATAGCCCCGCCTCGAAATCCATCCACCCAAATTGAGTGTAAACAGTAAACAAAAGCTGCAATTTGTGATCCGGGCAATGCAGAACAGACGTGAAAAAGGATGACTGTTTTATGTTAGAACAGGGTATATACCATCTATTTATCTACTTATATAAGTATGTAGACCCTTATACATGGCAGTTATTGTTACATTTTTCTACATCTGCGTACGTCACACACAACGCATTAATTAGTACTAGGACTTCCAAAAAACTCTTGCGAACTAATAAACCCCCCCTAAAAATGTCAACATGAAAAAATAAACCCCCTAGGGGTATTTCGAGGAAATACGGTAAATAGGATATTTTTATGTTCTTCTCATAAATAAATATAATTCAATAAATTATCTCTATCATCAATTCAAATTAATAAAAATTTTCCCTTATATTTTTTAAAGTATAAATCTCCCATGATTTTTGGAATGCCAGTAGGAACGCTAATGGCGGCGCGCGCCAGTCGGGCAGCAGCTCATGCATTGACGTGCGCTATGCGGCAGCGGCGGGTGTGACGCGGTTGTCCAGGGGTGTTTGTGCGCACGCAGTACTCCACCGAGCGCAGTTGTCCGGGGGTGTTTGATGTCCACAGCTATAGAGTCCCACAAAGTGCCAAAATGTGTGCACAGTGCAAACAATTCATCGGATCGCAACTCGAATCAGATCATCATGTGAAAAACTTATTAATGATATCTTACCACGTTATGTTCAGGTTCAGCCACTTCATGTCCACTGGAACTGGCACTGGAGCTGCCGCTTTGACCGTCACTGTGACCGTCACCGAAACTGTTGTTGGCGTCATCGCCGTACTCATCTGCCATCTGCGACACCTGCGATCATTGTTGAGCTTCTCAACGACACACTACTGAGATAAATGTGGAGAAGGCGTAGTGACGTGAGTGACAATAAATTCTAAAAGTGAACAAAGTTACAAATGTTAAAAACAAACGAATTTAAAAACACTACATGTTTAATCCCTTGTTGGAAAATGCACAGAATAACTTACACTTGGTGTGTCATCGATTTCGAGTGTCTCCACCTTTATCATTAGACAACTTTCGATAACAACTTTCAATTCGCTGCACCGGGCGATCTGACTGAAATCCGATTTCGACATAATAACTTGTTTATCTTCGAAGTCGATTGTCTGAAAAAAAGCCTTTTTTGGCATGGTTTTACATCACTCCTCGGAAATATTTACGATTTGCGACACGATCAAAAATGAGAAGATCATGGGAAAATTCCACGCTTGTTGACAAGTATTATTACCGTTCTCAATTGACTGGTCACTTAAAAATTTACACGTCACTTGACAGCGTGAGAAATTAACATTATACCTGGCTGGAAGATTCACTGTGTTCATCGAACTGCGCACTGGAACTTCTGCCATCCCGTGAATCCACTCGTGGCTTTTTTCGTTTCGCAGGCACTTGGTGAACGATTTCCAAAGGCTTGGCATCGATTTCCGATGTTAAAACCGCTGGTTTGAACTCCATTTGGAAATTGTCTTCTCCGGGAGTCACAGCGCTCTTTCTGGCTTTTGTCTGCAGATTAATAACATTTGTTTACATTGTTAGTGAACAATGGGGAAAAAAATTTTTCTAGCTGCTCAAATAAAAAATTATTTTTATTGAGAATTAAGAATACCTAGGTAGATCAATATTGGCAGAAGAGAATTGCAAAAACGCATGTGATAATGTTTGGCTTGAAGATGTGCGCTGTAATTTTTCTGGGATGTGTAGTTGCGGGGATGATAATGAGATGTGTACACTTTGCATGACATTTGGCACTTTACAGGGTCTTTTACATGACATTTGACACTTTACAGGGTCTTTTACATGACACATGACATTTTACAGGGTCTTTGACATATTACAGGGTCTGGGAGTGCCCCCAGTGTTAAAAGAATAGTTTCAAATCTAGTGGAATATATTGAACTTGGATTCTGTCACATAGATAAGATTGCATTACCTGGCAGTGGGCCAATTTCATTCCACGCTTTCGTGACATTCTCCTCAATGCTATCATTCTGAAGTATTCTGTCAACTTGTCAGATTTGGCCATTTCGAAATCGCTTTCTTGCGAAGTCACAGCGATGCCGCTCGTTTGTGTCTGCAGATTCAAACATTCACATTGTTAGCGAACACTTAGACATGGAAAAAAACATTTTTTTAAAGCTGGTGTGTGTGTGTGTTCAAAAACAACTAGTGTGTGGGTCACCAATAAGCTGTGAATGTTAGTATAGTATATAATATCCAGCCAATGTGCCCCGATTTATGTGTACAGTGTGAAACATCACTTTCACTAATATTTCTCCAACATTCAAAAAGTTACGAAAAAAAGATAAAATAGGGAACAGAACAAAATGCAAACAAACTTTTTCTGCTCCAAACAAAAAAATCTCCGGATCCGTGTGCATCAGTTGTGCGTGACAACGCAACAACTCGCTGTTATAAAATCTCAAACCGCACACTGTGCAATAAAATGACGGTTTCAGACCAGTGAAACGATTGTTTGACATTGGCTGGGCATTATCGGGTGGTATTTTGTCGGTGCGCGGATTTTTTGATTGCGAAATCGTCTCTGATTGGTCCACCTGGGCGGGAATTAACGGGAATAATTTAAAATAAAAGTCCCACCCCCGATATCCTTCTAGTCCATCGATGTCGCTAGTTTCCGCTGGTGCGATTACTAACTGAACGCTTCAGCTATATCTATCCCGAGCGAACAATTTTGGCTACTACCCCTTGAACCCCATCCCTCCCCCCACCAAATAGCACAGCTACCGTATCTCCACGAAATACCCCCCCCGGGGGTTTATTCTTTCATAGATGAAATTTTGAGGGGGTATTTCGAAGGGGCGGGGGGGGGGATTTCGACGAAATGCCGCTCCACACACAGCGATTATTATAACAAGTTCGAACGTTTTTGGCAAAGTATGAATACTGTATTGCTCCTAATAGAAGAGCGCCGTTCTATTTTTTTCGTCAACCTCCAATAGAACGGCAGGTAAACAAGTTGACGGAAAAAATAGAACGGCGCCCTCCTACAAGAAGAAATACGATATTCATACTTTGCCAAAAAACGTTCGAACTTACTTTTAAAATCGCTGTGTGTGGAGCCGCAATATGGCATTTACCTATCTATGGTTGTTTTTGTTCAAACAATTGAATAAAAAAATATTCACCAATATGTCGGGTTCAACGTAATCAGTTGACGTAGACACTTGACTGGCTGCATCGCATGAATTTTGTGAATGTGCCGCAGAAGTGTCGGGTATTGGCTCGTCCGAATAACCAGTATTCGCTCGACTCCAAACGATACTGACCGCTACTGGTGCAGTTGCCTGCAACAGGTTTTGGTGGCCGGTGCATAGGGATGTAAAAATTTCAACTTTGTTTTTTTTTCAACGACTCGGGTTTTCAAAAAAAACACCTTTGAAACCATTGAACAATACCCGGTCATCCATAATTACGAAAGAATACGATACTACCAGGAAAAAAATTGTGAAAGAATGCAGGATGTGCACAAACAATACCAACTTTCCATTTTGCCACTGCCTGGGATCCATGGATGGATGACACGCGGGCGCAGGTCTTGTCAATCTGCCAAACAAATCTTTCAGATTTTTCGCTGCACACCGGAGTTGCATGAGTGTCATTGTTGGAGCCATGCGATTCCTGCAGAGGAAAAACATTCATTTTTATACATCGTTGGAGCAAGGGTATCTTGAATTTCGTTCGATCGGGGGGTTGGATAGATAGCAAATCGCTCTTCCGGAGGGATAGATAAATAGCTCTAAAATTTTCTGGGGGGTTCAATATATAGGCTTTTTCGTGGTGTAGAAGGAAGAAAAGAGAGAAAAATCGCTGAAAGTAGGTGAAAAATAGCTAAAAATAGGTTAAAAAGCACATATATAGCCAAAATGGAGGTAAAACTCTATAAAAAAGCATGAAAAGTAGCGATTTTGAGCAACAATTTGGGTAAAATTTCTTAAAAATCGCTCCGGATAGGTAGATAGCCGATTTGGGGGGAGGGGGGGTTAGAGGGTAGTAGACCGAAATTTTGCCTCCGGGATGTGATAGATAGCTGAGCAGCTTCCGGCATAGATAGATAGCTGGGTGGTTTGGGGGGGGGGGGGAGTTACCCGGATATAGGTAACGATGGCAAAAAAAAGATTCCAAATTCAAAAATATTTTCGAATTTTCGAATTTCTTCATAATTTTCGAATTTTTATTCCACCCCTGGAAAAACACTTAAAAATCGATTTATTTTTTAAAAAATTCGAAAATTCAAAAATTCGAAAATAGTTTTCGAATTTTTCAGGGAATTCAAGGTGACAAAAAGCGATCTTAAGTTCAGCGTGCTAAATAAAGCGACAATTGATATGCGGTGGGTCTGAAAAAGTCTCATGTAACGAAAAAACAAACATTAAAAAACATTGAAATGGCATCCGCGGGGGCAGCGGCGGACTCCATCTATTTATGACATCTATTTAGGAATGCAGGGAGCCGCCCAAACAATCAATTAGAACCGCGGCGCTCTACTTCCGCGGATAGAGACTGTGGTCCATCAAAAAAATCGCTCGCGGGTCTTCCGAGGGGCAGTCACACAAACGTTTTTGGAAGGCATTCTGCCCCAGTGAAAATGGTGCAAACTGATCCACATAAGTGTTTCTACCATTTGTCATGTAAAAATGATATGAAATTGTCATGTCATGCTTCACTTACAGTGAAATTAAGATTAAAAGGGGCTCCAAACATGAAAACAGTCCAAATACTGTGTTTTAAGCTTCCGGTTCAATCTTTTTCTGAAAAAAAATCGAAAATTGCCAAAAAAAATTCGAAAATTCGAAATTTAAATTCGAAATTCAAAAATTAATTTGAGAAAAAATTCGAAAATTCATTTGAGAAAAAACACTTAAAAATTTAAATACTTTTTTCTGGGAGGTTTGCCATCATTAGATATAGGATAGAATGTCTAGGTATAAACCACCATTTTGTGATGAAATTGGGAGGTTACATGTGTGTCATCACTGCCTATCGCCGCCTAGAATTTGTTACAGATGTTTTCCATGGTAACACACCTCTCACACGCAGACTCACAGGTTAGAACAATTGAATAAAAAACTATTTACCAATATGTCGGGTTCAATGTAGTCCGTTGACGCCTGCACCCGACTGGCTGCTGCACAAAAGTTTTGTGGATCAGGCACGGAAACGTTTTGTTGATCAGGCACATAAACGTTTTGTTCATCAGGCACAGAAACGTTTTGTTGATCAGGCACAGAAACGTTTTGTTGATCAGGCACAGAAACGTTTTGTTCATCTGGCGCAGGAACATTTTCTTGATCCGGCACAGAAACGTTTTGTGTTGGCGCGTCCGAATCACCAACGTTAGCTCGGCTCAAAACGATACTACCCTCTACTGATGTTCTTGCCTGCGACAGTTTTCGCCCGTTTTTGGCCAGTGGCTGACGTACGGAGAGAGAAAAACTGTGAAAGAATGCAGTGATGCATGCACAAACAAAACCAACTTTCCATTTTGCAACCGCCCGCGCACCATGAATGGATGTCACGCGGGCGCTCGTGTTTGGAATATAGTACAAGCCATATCCTTCCCCGGCAAGACTCGCAGTGGCGTCATTGTCCAAGTCATGTGATTCGACAGACTGTAGAGGAAAAACCTTTGTTATAAACTGTTGGACCGGGAACGGGGTAGCGTCGCATTCGCCCTACACACACTAGTTTTCACCGTGACCGATGTGAAAACTGAAATGGCCACATGGCGACATCCAGCCTACTCTTTTTGTATGCTTTATGTGTTTTAGTTTTTAAATTTTTAAATTTTAACTTTCATTTATTTAAATTCCAATTAAAATTAAGTAAAATCACTCAACCGTGTTCATTGATTTGCTTTTGAAAAAATTTCAGTTTTCCCACGAAGTCATTTTGAAAACTAGTGTGTGTCGGCCCTTACTGACAACATCATATTTTTTGAAGAAACAAAAATTGAAAGAAAAACCATTCCCAAAACCAACCCTCCACCATTTCAGCGCATTTGCACCATGACGGGGATCCACACGGGCGCATGTGCTGTTAATAATATCATCAGTGGAGCCATTTGATTCAGGATTTGTGACTGAGTTTTCACGCTGGCAGTGGGCCAATTTCATTTCAGGTGTTTGTGACATTCTCTTCAACTTTTCCAATTCTGTTTCACGCTTTCTCTTCAATTCCATTTCGCGTTTTTGTGATATCGTTTTGTAGTATTCTATCAAAACATTTGATTTGGCGACCTGCAGGGTGAGAATCTCAATTGCATTTCACCATTAAAACGTTTCCATTTGGTGATTTGACGATTTTTACCCCCCTCCCCTGAAAAATTTCGGACCTTGCACCGACCCCAAATTATAAAAGCGGCGTCAAAATTGGTCCATGCATGACGGAATGCGGGGAATATCAAATAGTGCCACCCCCTGTAAAGAACAGCTCTCCATTTAATTCACCTATTTATTTACTTCCTCAGAAGAGCCTCCAGCTATTCTACCAAAAAAGGTGGGCATTAGTCATCGTCATCTCCTAGATTTTGACCCTCCAGTGCGTTGGATAGATAGCAGAGCGGCCTCTGGAATAGATAGATAGCTAGAAAAATAATTTAGGGTATGGGGGTTGCGGGGGCTCGATATATAGGCTTTTCAGGGTGTAGAAGGAAGAAACGGGAGAAAAATCGCTAAAAATAGTTGTAAAATGGCTTAAAAGTGGTTTAAAAGTACATATAGTACTAAAAATAGCAGAAAATAGGAAATAAGGAACATGAACTAGTGATTTTAGAGGTGAAAATCTATAAAACGTATAGAGGGTTCCGGGGATAGAAGGCCAAAAATTTACCTCCGGGATAGATAGATAGCTGGGCGGGTTTTTTTTTTTTTTGGGGGGGGGGTGGTAACCCCAAACCTCCCCCATTGGAGAACCCTGGCTAACATCAACAAAAAAGAGTTGTGCCCACCGGTTTGTCTGTTT
Source organism: Sphaerolaimus hirsutus (assembly GCA_964036195.1). Lineage (NCBI taxonomy): Eukaryota > Metazoa > Nematoda > Chromadorea > Monhysterida > Sphaerolaimidae > Sphaerolaimus > Sphaerolaimus hirsutus. The sequence continues at coordinate 19,643,298 of OZ038451.1, read as the reverse complement.
GATTGCGGTCACTGGATGTTGGGCCGTCGGAATTGCCACCTTTCCCTGCGGATTTTGCCTGCGACATTGTAATCGGACATTGGCGGGAGATAAATTATCTACCAAAAAAATCTTAGTAGAATGCGGCGCTAAACGAATGAACCATACCATAGTTTGAATTTGAAGTTTATTGTGGATTAAATGTGTCTGCTGGGATATTGCACGCCACCGTAGAGTCACTCCAAAAAAAAATTCATAATTAAATGTCATAAATTTTGCAAATTATTTTAAATTGAACCAGTGAAATTCTTACATTTCGCCACTGACATGTGATGACAAGGTGTAAACTTTCTCTATTAAAATTCTGGTCGACTGACAAAAATGCTAAGTGTGGATTCCATTTTCCAACAACCGAAAACCTTTTACTCATCCATTTCCGATTTTGTGATCTTTTTTCAAGCAGTATTTTTCTAGAATAGTATCTTTGTGCCCTATCAAAAATACCACCAATAAAAAGTGGCTTTTCAGAATAGAAACATATAGTGCACACACAAACTACCATTTGGATAACTGCTTCACAAAGCAGTACGAAACACTGTACAACGCTGTACGGTGTTTCGTACAACTTTGTGGAAACAGTTTACCAAAATGGTCGAGCATTTGAAAAATGGTAAACTAGTGTGCGTGGGCACAATGCACACACAAACAAACAGATTTATCGGTCTCCATATCATCCGTATCGTATCCGTCCACCCGCGGCACATGATGTTGCAACAAATGGTAGCGCAAAACCCCTCCAGTGTGGAACACCATGCCGCACACTATGCATGGAAACGTTTCGGTCTGATCACACAAATCGTTGTCCAATTTCAAATGTGCCCGATTATTCATGACTAAGGCGTATCTATTTGTTGATTGTTTGATTGTGGGCGCCGTTTTCGCCTGGGATGGGATGGGATGGGGGATGTTGTGTTTCTTTATCATATGATAAAAATGTGATCTGAACAGATAAATCATGACTAAATGTACCATCGGATTTGCAAAATCATGCAGTATATATATATATATATATATATATATATAATTTAGATATATATGTATAATTGCACTGACATTTTTTTGCGAAAACGGATTTTTGCGGTTTTGTATACTTGTTGCCCAATTTTGAAATGACATAAACATTCGAGAAACAAACAAGCGATATTTCACAGTCAGAAGCATAATTCGGTTCCTACTGCTTTCAGGGACGTATCCAGGATTTTTGAGCGAGGTGGGGCTGCTTGTTTACGGAGCCCGGCGAACGGGGGGGGGGCTCAGCCCCCCCCCCTAAAATTTTGCCTGTACAGTGACGGAATGGCGCCATGGCGCTGCCGCCATTCGTAGGCGCCACGCCATGGCGCAATTGGCGTTGGCGCTAGCGCCAGAAAGCGCGGTAAATGTATGTAAATATACGTACATTCCCAGCGAAAGGTACATTATTGGGTGCATTTTCTGGTATGTGTGCCACAGGGACCGATATGCTGAAAATACCATGTGTATAGGGGGCAAATGCGCGCTTGCACGCAAAAATTTTGCACACACCGTCGAAAATTTGCACTAAAAGTGGCATTTTCGGGGGGGGTTTCATGTCTCACCCCGGGAAGGGGGAGGGGGGGCTGCAGCCCCCCCGCCCCCCCCCTGGATACGTGCTTGACTGCTTTCGCAATTCACGTGCAAATAAAACGTTTCCATGTACCCCACCCAATACATGATATCCAATGATACTTACTTTTGGGCGACATTCTCCGGAATTCTCTTTCTTTCTGCTGGCTTCCTTTGCTCTGTCTAGCTTTTTGGACTTGAAATTTTGCTGAGCACGAATGTCATTCTCGAACTCGGTGGTAGTCTGTAAAAAGGACACGGTGTCTTATAAAGATCACAGAAAATGTTTTGAACGGTATTGACAAGAATTTACAAAAAAATTTAAAGAATAAAACTTTTCTCAAATAAAAAACTGCTGAAAAATCTACGTGCACCCTTCACGCAGCCAATATGAACATCGCAAACACAATAATGTGTGCCTCTACGCGTGTAAACCCGCCACGCATGTAAAGATTCGCCGTACCGTAGTTTTAGTGAAAATAGCAAACTTACCGTACCGTACTGAGTACCGCAAATCCATACCGTCTGCCACCCTAGTTGGGGGGAGGTTACATAATAATAAGTATGGCTTTGGCAGCTAAACATAAAGAGCTAGGCATCGTTACGAGTCATTTGTTGTGACAGAATGGCGCCGTGGCGCCATTGGCGCTTGGCGCTTTTTTCGCTGGCCCGATTTTTCCGAATTTTCAGATGGCGCTGTAGCGCCATTTTTTCTGGCGCTCTCTGCCACCTGGCGCCATTAATCGTGGGTATAATTACACGCATGCCTGGTCTACATGCGTGGCGGGTTTACATGGGCAATAGGCCTGACCCGAATCGAAGAATTCAAACCCAAGAAGTACAAACCTCATAGAATTTCTTTGCAAAAATCTCTCGGAGATGGCTGACAAATGCAGAACTCGTCTTAAATATCTCTTTGCAATGGGGACACTCAATCGGCATTTCGCTGAGATTTTCTTTGGGGAATAGATGGGGCGGCTTGTCTAGGTAATACTGCATGGTATTGGGCAGAGCGATGTGAAAAGTAACATTTTGGAAAAGGGTTGTGATTAGGGTCCAAACGGGATTGACTTCCGGCATCGCGATCGGGATTGGGGTCTCGGGATCAGGATTTTGGACAAAGTTCTGATATTAAGGGATTTTCGTTAATTTGCCACAAAAATTGTCCAGTAGACAATAGGATAAAAGTGGAAACGGAAATGGACGCCGGCGATTTCCGTTCACATTTCTTAATGCAAAGACTTGCAGGAATAACGCGATAAATGGCTGAAAATAGACTATAAGTAGGGTTGGTAAAAAAATTCATTTTAGCCGGCCGATTGGGGAAGAGGGTTGGGGGCGTACTAGCAATAAATTTTGCCTCGGGATAGATTGATATCCGGGGCATCTGGAGGGGGGAGCTAACGGCTAACCCCCTACTAGACCCCCGGTTGAATTTGGAAGAGTGTCGCGTCCCATTCATCATTAGAAATACGCACCTGTTTCGTATCGACTTTATGCTTGTTACGCATGTGGAACAACAAGCAGCTGCGCGTGGCATAAGTTCGTTTGCACAGAGTACATGGAAATCGCTCTGTCGGCGGTTTTTCGACGACATTCTGAAAATATGAAACTTTCGAAATGAATGTCCAGGGGCGCTGGATGTCCACAGGTGCTGCGTCGAACACAAGTGAGTAAGGAGGTTGACAGAAAACTGACTCCGTGTTCGTCAAACTGGTGCTTGAAGCGCAAATGATTGGAAAGTCCGTGCGACGAAGACACAGTCGCGTTGCAATACGGGCACAGTTGCCGCACTTGTTTTGGCCGATCGGAGATATTCTGGAGGGAACAAAATTTTACAAAAAATACAGAAAAACACTTTTTGCTAATCGAAATTATTATTTATATTTATTACAAAGTATACTCAGGGCCGTATCCAGGGGGGGCGGGGGGGCTGCAGCCCCCCCCCCCCCCTCCAGGGGCAAGATCAGAAAGTGACCGGAAAATGCGACTTTTTCAACGTCAGCGTAAAAAATTTTGCGCGCAAGCGCGCATTTTTCACCAGACATAAGGTATTTATCATCCGATTCGCTCCATGTGGCCGCAAATCGTTGTAAATACACTCAATGTTGTGTTTTTGCTGTTTTGTATGTATATTTACATACATATACAGCGTTCCATGGCGGTGACGACAACGCCAATAGCGCCATGGCGTGGCGCCTACTAATGGCGCCATTCTGCCACTACGCAGCTAAAATTTCGGCAGTATACTCGGCAGACCGCATGCTATGCATTTTTCGGAAGGAAACATTCCATCATGACGTCACCGTAAATAAAATAAAAATTACTTAACAAAAGAAGAAGAAAAAACATTTCAGGAAAAAACATTCGTTAACTGCACGTGACTCCGCCTTTTTTGCAATATTTTTCTTTTTGTGAAGTACGTGCGTAAGTATCCCGCTCCGCGTTATCGACCATAACATAAGTAATTTAGGGCACATACTTTGCGGTCCGCCGAGTATACTGTTAAATACTTGCATGACATACCAGTATATGTTGAATCATAACCATATTCGAGAGCTTTTGAAAAACGGTTTTTTCAACCAAAAACTTTTCTAAAAACGTTTCTTTAACGATCATTGAAAAACGTTTTTTCCCACCCCAAGTAAAAATTGAAGAAGAAAAAAACCAACCGCCAAACACGGCACCTTTTTCTTCAACAATTCAAGCCAGGCGTAATGCAGCGCCTGCAAGGCGTGGTCTTTTAAATTCTCAGAGTTCACATAACATCTGCCGCACAGCGCGCAAATGTAGCGCCGCGGCGCGGAATGGAACTGGCGGCAATGTGCCGCCAGCGCTTTGGCGCCGGGTAATCTCCAGCCGCAAGTTTGGCAGGTGGGCCGCGGCGGCCGCTCGCGGATCACTCGCGCCGGCGCTCGCCGCGGCTGCTGCGGGCGTATAGTGATTTTAGGCGAAGGATTGAGAAACGCTCTTACCCGCCACCAGTCAAGAGTGAGCTCCGTAGTGGGGGGATTTATTCGCAATTTTGAGGGCATACACTCGAAACCCCCCCATTACTATATACGGGCTGGGGAAGGTTGGCGACACACCTGATTGTGGGTCGCCGTATACATGAATATATTTTTTGAGGGGGTGTACACGACACCCCCCACTACTTTACACGGTATATTAACCCCACTGGCGACCGCCCTGAAAGTGGGCCACAGCCAGGGGTCTCCTAGGGGGGGCTGGGGGGGGGGCTGCCCCCCCTAAATCGGCCAGCTATCTATCTATCCCGGAGGCCGCTCAGCTATCTATCTATCCCGAGGCAAAATTTTTGGCTACTACCCCCAAAGACCCCCCCCCAAATCGCTCAGCTATCTATCTATCTGGAGTGGTTTTTGAGAAATTTTGCCCCAATTTTCGCTCAAAATCACCAATTTTCGCACCTTTTTATAGTTTTTCACCATCAAAATTGTGCTTTCCGGTTTTATACACGGTTATATACCTTTTTTAGCCATTTTATACCTACTTTTAGCTATTTTTAACTGATTATTAGCGATTTTTTCCCCTTTCTGCCTTCTTAACCTTGAAGCCTATATATTGTGCCCCCGCCAGCCCCCCCCCCAGAAAAATTTTCCAGCTATCTATCTCTCCGGAGGAGCGATTTGCTATCTATCCAGCCCCCGCGAGGGCCAAATCCCTGGAGACCCCTGGCCACAGCAAAATAAACTGTGTTTTTTTTTGGAAAATTCACTGTCCAAGCCAGGATCGTCACTGCTAAGTGAAAATAAAAATTTCCTTAGAAAACGTCCCCTAGAGGACAATGTATACCAGCATAAAGAGTGCACATTGAAAAAAGTATTTTAAAATCAAAATTTCATCTGGTACTTGCATATTCTTTCTCATCATTACACAAGTTCCAGATTAAATTTCGATGTTAAGTCAAATTTTTAATACACACTTTCAATGCTGGTTTACAATGTCCTCTGCGAGACGATTTAAGGTAAAAATTGGCATAAACAACTTTGCTCCAAAAATGGACCACCATGGAGATTCAATGGGGGTCACTGTAATGGTGGTTCATTTTTGGAGCAAAGTTGTTTATGCCAATTTTTACCTTAAATCGTCTCGCAGAGGACATCGTAAACCAGCATTAAAAGTGTCTATTAAAAGTTTGACTTAACATCGTAATTTAATCTGGAACTTGTGTAGGGGTCAAAAAGATACACAAGAACCAGATGAAATTTTGATTTTAAAATGCTTTTTTAATGCACACTTTCTATACTGGTATACATTGTCCTCTAGGGGACTTTTTCTAAGACCCCTTTCACACTGCACTTGTGTGACGATAACAAATCTTACTCGTCACAGACCGTTTTCCGATGACAAATGTATTTTTTAGCAGATTTTCATGAGTGTGACGACTGGTCGGCCTCGTTATCGGCGACAAGTAGGGACCATTTATTAACCATGCTCATTGTGACGACTGGATCAAATATTTTACTTGTCGTCACACTCGCGCAATGTGACGACGACTATTTTTTTACATTGTCGGCGCACCTGTCGGGCTCCGACAATGGCAATTTTTTTATAAACATGTATAACTCTTGAGCAACACACACGATTCATCTGAAATTTGACATGCATATACACCTAGGTGGTATGTATACTTTACCACATTCACTCATGAATATGGAACTTTTCACTCGACTTATGGAACTGTTTCAAGTGTTGTCGGAGTCGTCACAAATCTGCAGTGTGAACGCTGTCTTAGGAAATTTTTATTTTCACTGTCCAGTGACGATCCTGGCTTGGACAGCAAATTTTCCAAAATCAGTTTATTTTGCAGTGGCCAATTTTCAGGGGGTCGCCAGTGAGCTTGATTTTCCGTGTAAGGTAGTGGGGGTGTCGTGTACACCCCCTCAAAATTTCGATGAATTTCCCCCAACAGTTTTTGTTTGGCAGCCCGTTATATGAAAAAACACGGGGTGCCGGACCTAGCTAAAACAGCGATTTTTTCAAAAAAATAGTCATGTATACGGCAACCCACACTCAGGTGTCACCAACCTTCCCCAGCCCGTATAGAGTAGTGGGGGTTTTCGAGTATATGCCTTCAAATTTTTTAATAAATCCTCCCACTACAGCTGGAAATAGGGCGGCCGACACCGACGCAGAAAGTGGGTGCCGGACCTGGCGTGTCCGCTGTTTATATTAAACAAACCAAATGCTTGAGGCGACGGTGGGCCGAGTCCTTTTTGCGGTGCCTAGACAAATTGCCAGAGTAGCGGTAGCACTTTCCGCACAGATGGCACACGTGCGAGCGTTTGCGGATGTCCCGCTGCAGTGGTTGCTTTGTCACCGTAGCCCCGATTTCAGTGAATGTCACATCACCATCCACAGCATTCGAACAACTCGCGCCAGTGTCCATCGTCTGAAGCGTGGAGATGCATTGCAAAATCAGTTAGCTACGATACCATACAATTGGGAACGGAGCCACGCCGACAAGGCACCGTTCCAAACGAGTAAACTCGACACAAATGAAGGATCGGTGGACTCAAAAGAAAAACAACGAAAAACTCACAACGGCAGCTCTGGTCCCAGCAGGCTCCAACGGTGGAACATCACCAGACATTCCAACAATAAGGCATCACACGCAGAAGGTAACCGAAAGCAACTCAAAATTGGCAAGCGTCCAAATGGAAATATTTTTTTCGGGCAACCTACTCACTTGTACGAATTGCTCCAAAGTATGAATAAAACCACTAATTCTAGGTACACGTGAGTACAAGAAAAATGGTCCAAAAGTGGGTACAATGACTGCTGGTACAGATACAGTGCACACACAAATTCCTGTGCCTATTCACACTGACATTTGACATTTTTACAAACTTTTTGAGGCCCATTACACGCTTGAAAATAGGAATTGTGGGTGGAGTGTATGCACAGAGGGCTAAAATTATGTGTTCTCTGTCAAATGTAAGAAAATGTAGAAATTTTACTGTCATCATTGAGCCCACACACAAAACAAGGTGAGCCCAGGGGTTTTGTAGATTTGGACCCCCGCGGGGGTTCATATAGATAGCAAATTGCTCCTCTGGAGGGATAGATAGCTGAGAAATTTTCTGGGGGGGGTTGGGGGGGGGGGTTCGCGGGGGTTCAATATATAGGGTTTTCCAAGGTATAGAAGGAAGAAAATGGGGAAAAATCGCTAAAAGTAGGTGAAAAATAGCTAAAAATAAGTATATAAGCACATATATAGCCAAAATAGGCGATAATGAACATGAACAGGGTTGGTTTTATAAAAATCATTTGTATACAAATTGTATAAAAATGTATTTTATTTTAATTTTATTTTTATTTCATTTTATTTTATTTTATTTTATTCCAAAATGTTAATAAAATAATAAAATGAACCATTTTACAAAAATTTTATAAAAATTTTGTCAGAAATTTTACAAAAAATCATAATCTTGCATGCAAGGCCAGAAAAATGTGATAATTAGACCTAAAAATGAAAAATGTGTGACAAATTTTTCCATTACTTTGCAAAAGTTGCATGCAGTAGGTATTGTTAGCTGGTTGCAAGTGTAAAGTTACAATTATTGATAATACTGGTTTGCATTTTCAGTAGAAGTGCTGGGTGCATTTGTAAAATATCATGCAAAGTGTCAATTGCCATGACAAATGTAAAGTACGGAGTCAATTGACATCTCAAATCTCAAGCTAAGTATAATTGTCATGACAAATGTCATGCAAACTGTAAATTGTGTATCTGAATCTTATGTTTTTGTATCCAAACCTTATGTTTAGGCATCCAAATCAAATTTTTTTTGTATCCAAATGTTTATATTTTCAGATTTGGATACAAAGGATAAGATACGGATACAATTTGCTATACAGTTTCCACTTTCATTTATATTTGTCATGACAATTGACACTTTGTATTTCATTTCATATGACATTTTGACACTTTACAGGGCTTGGGACTGCGCCAGCTCCGCAAATGAACATGTTGAACAATAAACAGCAAGATAAAATTTTAACAAAAATTATGAATTTTTATACAATTTTTACCAAAATATGAATTTGTATACAATTTTACAAAAATTTTACAAAAATTCTAATTTTTATACAATTTTTATTTTTATTTTGAAATTTTCCATTTTATTTAATTTTATTTTATTCTTAAACTTTCCATTTTTTTTTTAATTTTTTTTTTTCTGAGCTTTTGCCAACCCTGAACATGAACTAGCGATTTTGGAGGTGAAAAACTATAAAAAGGTACGAAAATTAGCGATTTTGAGCAAAAAAATGGCAAAAATCGCTCCAGATAGATAGATAGCTGGACGATTTGGGGGGGTTTAGGGGATAGTAGCCAAAAATTTTGCCTCCGGGATAGATAGATAGCTGAGCGGGCCTCCGGGATAGATAGATAGCTGAGCGGGCCTCCGGGATAGATAGATAGCTGGCGGATTTGGGGGGCGGGGTAACCCCCCTCCCCTACTAAACCCCTGGGTGAGCCTGACGGAAAATCCGCAATTTTCGAGGGACAGCCCTCGCGGGCATTAACACAAAAGTGGGCGGAGTCTATTCAGAGTGGCGATGCGCATCAAAATATGTGCGCGCACTGGAGAATTCCTTCATTTATGTTCCATTCAAGCAAATGGAATGTAAACATTGACCTACACTAGACCAACTATGACACTGACCAATCAGCATGCGGAAGAGTGTATTTTAGGCATATCAGAAGCCATTCATTCCTGTAAACTGAAATGTTTACTACAATCACTATATACTATGTTTACAGTTGACCACTGGACAATGGTCAACCAGTACATGTGTGGCCGGTAGTGGTGGAACGGCGGCATGGCGCTGGCACACTTAATTGGCAGCAGTGCCATTGGCGCCCTGGATGGAAAGTCATCGGATCATTTAAATTGTGATAGATTGGAAGTACCATCATTATTAGGTACACTATGTAGTTCCTAGTCACTAGTGGCCACTGGCCAGTAATATGTAGTACCATAAATCCTCGAATAAGCCCCCCCCCTCTCGAATGACTCCCCCTCGAATAACTCCCCCCTGTTAGCTGACTGAGGAAAAAATAACTCCCCCCCCCCGATTAACTCCCCCCTTTATGGGTGGGAACGACGTGCATGTGTAAACACGCTGTAAATGTGTTTGTACATTAAAAACGCATGTATGCTTTTGCAGCTGATGTTGAACCCAATTCATACAATATATTGATCATGCAATTTACTTAATATTCTGACGAAAAAATAACTCCTCCCCTCGAATAAGTCCCCCATCGAATACATCAACAATTGACATTGTTGGGGTTTCATTTGTGGTTTTTGGGTAGGTACCGTTAGAGTGGTTATTTGGTACAAATATGATATTTGTGTTTATTTGTAAGTCCCGGCCGTGTTCACACTTAGGAGTTCCCGCACTGTATCGGGGCAGCTCTGTGAAAAGAGACGAAACCTGCTTAATTTTCCTACATTAGCTAAAATTGGTCTTTCTTTTCATTGGTTCTATGGCATTTCACTGCCAAAGCTTCCATTTCACTAGAAAATCGGATTAGGGCCAAGTAATAAGTACAGCGATCCAACTGTAGCTGTTCTAACCGGAAAATTAAGAAAATTTTCAAAACCAAAAGAAATTGAGAAAACACCCGTAAAACATTGTACACACAAAACAAAGGACCTGAAAAATAGAAGAAAAAGACAACAAGAAACGAAACATCGAAGACAGTAGACTCTGCGGGCCGAAAAGTATGCGCAGAATCCTACCATAATCTTATGAATAAAATCTTGTGATAAATTTCGTAAATCATTATTCTATAGTATAATAAAAACGAAATATTGGTATGATAAAAACTGTATTATTTTGGTTCATTATTCAGATGATGGGTTATGGTAGGTTTCCATACAAAAATTTGATGTCCGCCGAGTAGACCACACACTGCCTTCTACAAAACATTTACAATTCATGAATAATTTCTAGCAAAAAAACAAACGGAATCAGTCAAGCAAAAACACATCAAAAAGCATTTAGTCCAAAAACTGCTTTTGATTGAAACTGGTACGGCCGCAATATATAAGTACATCACGGATAGACATAAATAATTATTGCAATGGACGAATATCACATTTCCATAGATCACAATGAGTGAATGAGTGGACCACACCTTTCCGCAGAGTGTTACCATAACCTGATGAACAAAACTCAAAACTACGTGAAAGAAATCTGCGCTAAGCCTTCCTGCAGTAGTGAAGCCGGTGTATTGGCGGCCTACACACTACCTAGTTGACAAGTTGTGTACTCCATTCAGTTGCGTATGCGTATACTCAGCGGAACGCAAAGTATGCGCAGAATCCTACCATAATTTAATGAATAAAGTCTTGTGGTAAATTTCGTAATTAATCATAGTAAAAACGTTGGTATGATTAAAAACTGCACAATTTTAGGTTCATTATTCAGATGGGTTACGTTAGGTTTCCAAGTGTGATGTCCGTCGAGTATACAGAAAATTTAGAATTTGACGCCAAAGCAAACGTAGTGTCACAGCAAAATGGCACCAAGCGCCACGGACTTTCTGCTTTGGCGCTAGAACCACATTCTAAATTAGTGTACGGGCAGCCATTATGGTGAAACTTTTTGCACATACTTCAGATAAGAATATGGTAGATTTCTGTGAAAAGTGTGTAGCCATGTGCTATATATACCTAAGTGAACCAGAAACAAAACAGCTAAAACAACAGCAAAGTTCATCTTGGTTCAGTACCGCGAGTAATCTTATCAAATTCAAAATCAGGCATTGAACCTTTAACTTTCGATTTCTTACCACTCGCTCCAAGTATCTCTTTTTCAGGTAAAAATTCATAAGCACTTCTCAGTGTTTCCTGTTTGTGTTGGTCTTTTATGTGGTCGTATTCCGCAGCGAATGCCTGCATTTATTTTCTCCTCGGTTGAATTTGAAGTGAAAAATTTGACGCAGGCCTATTTGTCATGTAAACCCGCTCGTCATGTAGACCCGGACGTCATGTATTTTAGGGGGTATTAGCATGGCACGGGGTTAGCGGAGCGGGTTTATAGGATTAGTAGAGCACATAGCGAGGGCCGCAGTGCGCGTCCACCCACATTGTTTTTGTCGCTCCTTTGATTATCAATGCCACTCAAAGAAAAATTGAAAAACTAAAGTTTGAGTTTTTGAATTTTTCTTTGAGACATGTCATCATCAAAATAGTGACAAAAACAATGCGAGTGCACACGCAGGTCAGCCCACGCTATGTACGCTATTTTTCATGTAAACTGGAAAAAATATTAGGGGGGGGGGGTCGCGACTCGCGAGGATTCAATATAGGGTGTAGAAGGAAGAAAAGGGAGAAAATTGCTAAAAGTAGATAGCATCCGTGATAGATAGATAGCTGGGCGGTTTGGGGGGGTTACTGCACCACCGCGTGCCCCCCCCCACCGGGCATCGGTTAAAGGGTAATTGCTGTAAATGAGCAGTAGATGAGCACCGGGTCAAGATGAAGACGGGTTCTCAAGTCTCCGAGGCAATGACTGGTGGCAAGACGTCAAGACGTGAGCGCCAATGCCAATCGCGCACCAACCTTGGAAACAATTTGCGTGAGCAACTGGGCGTCCTCGTCCGACAGCTCCACTTCGTGTTTCGCGTTGAACAGAGACATGACTTTCACTTGCACCGGGCTCTCTGAGATTGGACAAGTATTGATATGCTATATCACTAGGGTTCAAACGGGACCAGTTTTTCGGGCCGGGACCGGGATTGGGACCAGAAATTTTTCTTATCGGGACCGGGATCGGGACTGGCGCATATATCGGACCGGCACCGGGTCCGGCATTTTTATCTTATCGGGACCGGGACCAGGACCGGTACCGCCTCAGTCCATGAATTACCGGGACTTGAGGCATTGGGACGAGAATAATAGGCCTTTGAAATGTAATAATAGTGGTTTGAAAAGATAATAGAGCCTCTGAAAAGACAATATTATCAAAAAAACGTTGTTTTTTTCATACCCAGGTCATAGAAAAACAACGTTTTTTCATCGCTTATCGGGACCAATATAAAATTCTGGGACTGGCGCGTCGTACCGGGACTGACATTTTTATTATCGGGACCGGAACCGGGACTGGGGCGTCAGGGCCGGGACCAAGACCGGCACCGCCTCAATCCGGGTAATTTGCCGAACCATATATGTACCGGGACCGTGGTCCCGTTTGAACGCTATATATTACGTCGAAAAACCCCACGCGAATACCTTTGCCATTCATTACACGGTGAAGACAATTGAATACCCCCAGTGTCTAGTGTATCATATCATAAAATAAAATTTCTGCGCAGCGAATATAATTAATTTGCAAATAAAAAGCACAAAACACATTTAGGTGCCAAATGTCTTGCGTGTGTTTTACGGTGGAAATGAATTATGGCGCATTTTTATTTGCAAAACGAACCCACTTAAAACCTACAAATACATTATCTAAACTAAGGATCTGACACATTTACCTTGATTTTGATCTATACCCATTTCTTTCAGCATTTCCTTCAATTGCAGGTCAATCAATTCCATCAATTTCTCATCCAAATCCATACCAGATTTCTTTTTGGTGGTAGTTTCCTTCGGGCGAATATATTTTTTCAAGGCCGGCTGCGAATGTTGAAAAAGTGGTTTTGTTACAAAAATATGATGGTGTACTTAATAATATACAACAATGAAATGCTGACCATTTGGGTGAGGAAATTTTTATTGGCAGCACTGCGATAAAGTTCAAAGTCGTCTGGCTTCGGTTGCTCTAGATGAAGATTCAGTTCCATATATCTGGAAGAAACGGGGGGGTGTCGGTGCACAAGTAAACCTGGTTGTTTTTGGAGGGGCGGTCGCCGGGGTTCAATATATGGGGGTTTTCAAGCTTTAGAAGGAAAAAAGGGAGAAAAATCGCTAGATACATATGTAGATAGCTGGAGTGTTTGGGGGGTAACCCAACCCCCCTCCAACCCCCCATACTGAACCCCCCATACCCCCTAACTTGAGGTCCGCCGAGTATATTGGAATTTTTTTTTACATTCCTTCAAGCAGCGGAACAAACTCACCGTAACTCAAGAATATGCTCAATTTCCTCATCCACTTGCGAAATATCGCCATGGGAAAAATAGCCCCTGGCCATCATCAAACTATTGGCTGCCAATTTGACCACTGCAAGATCATTGTTTGCATAATCCAGCGCCCGGAAGTGACGCTCGTGTCTGTGAATGCAAAACTTTATTAGGCTCGTTCAATGTGTAGAAGGCAGGAAAAGGGAAAAATCGCTAAAACCAGGGAAACCACATCCAAAAAATCCCACTGGAGAGCCCTGATAGAATTTTTTTTAGAGAAAAACAGCAGCTGAAATTTGTTTGCATTGATTCATCAGGTAGTATTTAGTTATTTTGCATTTTTGGTGGTATTTTCACATAAAGAGTAACAGTGGATTTATCTCCACCGGTTTTGTTGTATTTTTATTGGCAAAAACTTCCATTTCTGCATGCTACCATGTAAATAAAAACTATTTTAAAAAAGAAATTGAGCAGGGGGAAAATAATCAAACTTGAGTCTCAATTCTGCCAATTGTAAAGCCAATGTCAAATTTTCAGCCACGCCCACGCCAAATTCATTTATCCACGTTTGCATCATGTATTTTTCGAATATATCCTCACCGTTGGCCGCCAAAACTCGTTTTATACTCTTGTGATGAGGCAACTGAAAATGACAAAAGAGTAACCTAGTTCATAGTTTTGTGTGGACTAAGTTTTTAGCTATTATCCATTTTGTTGCAGATAGATAAGTTTTTGTGTTGTGCGCTTAGGATTTTGGGAAAAATCCCAAGTATTAACATAGATTGATTCTTTGGAACAAAATACAGGCAAAATTGGTGTATTACTCTCATTTCTACACAACCACTTGAATAAACCCAACAATTAATCCCTCAGTTCTGATTAAATCATAAAAACCTGTCCACTAGACAAATGACAATGAAAGTTTCAAGTAAAAATCTAAATGAAAATATTCATATAAATGTAAATACTGTCACTGACTACATAATAAACATCACTTCATTTTACACGTTTCTGTCACTTTTCAGCAGGGTTGATTTGAGAATATTTGGTGTAACATAAACTAAAGTAAAATTAGTTGACTTCACGAAGTGCTCATTTATAAAACCACTCTTTTTGAAAATGCCGCCCCCAACAAACCTTCTCCTCAATTACAGAATGAATCATTTTCTCTCTCAATTTCCTGTCTCTTCTATTCTCATGATTCAAGATGGAAATAAAGTTTGGCACAATGCCAAAATATAGATCCGCATAAAGTTTAACGTGTTGCGTGCGTTCATCATACTGGCGCCAGCGCTCAATAACACGAGTACCATTGAGTGGAAATTCAGCGGGGCCGTTTTTGATGTAATTGTCGATTTTCACCTGAAATTGCACTTGTTTTCATAAAAAGATTCGTAAAACGCGTTTACATATGTGAATGTTGGCTTTGGCTGGCTTGTATATGGCTTGAACAGGTTTAAAACGGTTTTAACAGTCATTGGTAAATGGTGGCAATGGAACCCTGCAAAATTACCGTAAAATACCGGTAAAAAGTGGCGTTAACGGTACGGTAAATGCTCACATTCAGGGTAATTTCCGGTTCGGTAAATTTCCCCTAAAAGTTCGATAAATGAGTAAGTAGGTAAATGTAATTTTTACACAGCAGAAAAGCTATAAATATGCGAATCTATGAGTTTACAAATCCGATTATGCGTACGGAAATTTAACACAAGCTGACAATCAAAAAGGCTTAAGTATGTATATGTTACCGATCTTAAAAAATGTAATATAGCACTCACCTGCAATCTCCTAGTCACGTAATCATTGAAAAATTGGTCGACAATCTCAGCTAGAAAACTGTAAACCAGCATTTTCGATTCATCCTCACTTGTAGGTAGTCCATTTTCGATGTCAATAGTGCGCAGGTAACTTTCTTCGAAATAATGATTGCAATCGAATGGTGTGATTTCGCCGAGTGTCTGGGTGAAATTTTTATGGGAATTTATGTGAAATTTTTGAGACATCACTTATACAGCTTGTATTTGTCCAATACAGCTGTATATGTTGACTCGGAACCATATTTGGGAGGTTTTTATGTAGAAAAAAACGTTGAAAAGTGTTTTTAATTAAAACTTCAACTTCTTAAAACAATCAATTGAGAAAACCCACCCTGCACAACTCCATCTCCAGGTGATGTCTCACTCGATTCCAGTCATTTTCCGCCACAGTCACAGTGTCGTAAAATGCCGCCGTTCGTACAGTTGCCACAGTTGCGTCGTACTGCTGTCGCCAGTACAATAATTCCTTTGTGAACTGCAAAATTGAATCAGATTTTTTGTAAAATGCAAATTATATTCAAAGAATCCAAAAATTTCAGAACATAAAAAGAAAGGGAGAAAAGAACCTCGTCATCCAAAGTTTCACCCAATTTGATGTAATGTTTACGGAAATTTTTCACACGTCCGTCATTTGCATGTTTCGCCTCTTGTATCAACTTGTGTCTCATACGGAAAACGCGATCCCTGAAAGTGCTTTATTAATACTATATTTTCAAAATGGGACAAAATCGCTTTATAAAACCGCTATTCCTGGCATATGTCCAGCACGAGGGGGGAGGGGGGGGGCACCCCTGGGGCCAGATTTAATACTCCCTACAGATTTGTAGGGTAGGGCGTACGCCCGATAGATTTTTTCAAGTTCAGCCGCATCGACGCACATGCACCGAGAGCAAGGCGGTTTGTAAAATATACGAAACCATCCCTTAAGGTCGCCGATATTGCAATATGACATATATCGCTTCGATTTTGGCCCGGAAATCACGATTTCGTCATTTCTTGGCCGTCTGCCAATTCGTTTTTTATTTTATTTTGTCGGGCGGGTTACTCGCATAAGTCACGCTTTTGTACGCTCGTGCATGCATTTCTTTCTTGTCGCTGCCCTCATGGTTTCGGTTGCAGACAGTGAACACTAAAAAAGTGACCACCTGACTATACAAAAGCGCGACTTATGCGAGTAACCGGCCGGACACAATAAAATAAAAAATGAATTGACCGACGGCCAAGAAATGACGAAATCATGATTTCCGTGCCAAATTCGAAGTGATATACGTCATATTGCAATATCGGCAACCTTAAAGGATGGTTTCGTAAATTTGACGAACCGCCTTGCTCTCGGTGCATGTGCGTCGATGCGGCTAAACTTTAAAAAATCTATTGGGCGTACGCCCTACCCTAAGAATCTGTAGGGAGAATTAAATCTGGCCCCTGGGTACGTCCTTGAACGCAACCATCTAAACTTTTTATTTAAAAAAGACAGATCAGACGGGCTCTCCAGGGGGGCATATCGGCCAGCTATATATCTATCCCGCGGCAAATTTTTTGGCTACTATCCCCTGATACCCCCCAACCAAATAGCTCAGCTGTCTGTCTATCTGCAGCGATTTTTCAGACATTGCCCCAACTTTCGCTCAAAATCGCCAATTTTCATACCGTTTTATAGTGTTTTTCACCTTCAAAATCCCCTTCTATACCTTGAAAAAGCTTATATATTTTGCCCCCGCGAGCCCCCCCAGGAAAATTTTCAATCCATCCTTCGGGAGGAGCGATTTGCTACCTAGCCCCGCGAGAGCCAAAATCTTGGAGACCCCTGAGACAGATAGTGTTTTTCAGATATTTAATGAAAGCCGAAAAGTGAAATTTCTAATATGCAATCAAACCAGTTACAAATGGAGATGTAAGACAAACATCAAGGACAATCATTAAAAAACCTGATGGCATCGATTCCGATCTGTGCGACCAAATCGCGTGCGTCCGACGCACAGGTGTGACCCACGCCGCCAAATTCTGAGAAAAGGTTTTCATTTTTTTAGATGGGTGTCAAAACTTTTGAAAAAAACTCAGCACGACATGCCAGTCCCAGACACTGTAAAAGACCATGTAAATTTTCATGTGTCATGTAAAAGACCCTGTAAAGTGCCATGTGTATCCTCATATTATTCAACGGTATCCAAATATTATTCAACGGTATCCAAATATTATTCAACGGTATCCAAATATTATTCAACAGTATCGAAATCATATATTTTTGTATCCAAATCTTATGTACAAACGTAAGATTTGGATACAAAAACAACAACTTAATATTTTTTGATGCTATAGAATGAGCTTTGGATACACATGACATTTTACAGGGTCTTATACAAGGTCTGGACTCCCACCAGGTTACAAGTCCGCAAGTGGACAAGTGACAAAAAAATGCCATAAGTGATAATGTAATGTTTTATTAAGCGATAAGTCCAGTGAAAAATAATTTCACTAACAAATTTAAATACATGTCACTTATAAGTTTCCTTTTAACCTGACTACCACTTATAACTTTCCTTATCACTTCAACTTTTCATGTCAAGTGACCACTGCTTATCGGCGTATACTCGGCGGACCGCATGCTATGCATTTTTCTGAAGGAAACACTCCATCATGACGTCATAGTCAATAAAATAAAAATTGTTCTTAAAAAAGAAAAAGAAATGTAACAGGACAAAAACATTAATCGCTTGCACGCGACTCCGCCTTTTTGTTTTTTTTGGGGAATAATTTTCGTTTTTGTGAATTGAAATCAAATGAAAGCATTGCGATTACATGCGGGAATGATGAAAAACGCAATCCGTGACAATCAAATGCAGGCACATGTTAAACAAGAGCAAGAGCAAAACGGCACACTGATATGTCAACCCCAGCCTGAAATGTCAAGGATTAGTTACCGTATTACCTCGAAATACCCCCATGGGGGTTTATTATTTCGCCTGCAAAATTTGACGGGGGGGGGGGGTTAATTCGAGGATGGCTTATTCGAGGAGGGTTTATTATTTCGTCGGAAATATTTGTAAGGATCGTAGTAAATAGTAGGCATCTGCGTACCCAAAACAGGTAATAAATGTGTCTAAACAGGATAAATTTGGACATAAAAACGTAGATAGCTACACAAACTAGTCTATGT
Source organism: Sphaerolaimus hirsutus (assembly GCA_964036195.1). NCBI lineage: Eukaryota > Metazoa > Nematoda > Chromadorea > Monhysterida > Sphaerolaimidae > Sphaerolaimus > Sphaerolaimus hirsutus. Next base: position 19,624,598 of record OZ038451.1, on the reverse strand, counting down.
GTAGCTGCAATGCAAATTAGCCGTAATAAATACATCATGTACATTGCACATATGATGTACATCATTCGGGAGGGGGGTATTTCGAGGGGGGTTTATTATTTCCCCAACCCATTTGGGGTAATTCGAGGGGGGTAATTCGAGGGGGGGGGTTAATTCAAGGGGGTAATTCGAGGTAGTAATACGGTAGTTTGGTTTTATCAGGAGTAACGAGTTTCTAAAGGGTTTCTATTAATTTTTCATAATACACGGGAAATACCCCACCACCCCCAGATCTCACCATCTATTTCATCAAAATCGTGCATGGTATAGAAAGTATCCGGGTCAAATTGTAACTTGGTCAGCGATATGTACCTTTCCATTTCCATGTCCATTATATGCTCGAAATTGTCCCTTTCAAACTGCGGCAATTTCTCGATTATTTTCGACGCCCGTTTCATCAACTCAGTTTCAGAATCCGATGTTTTTTCATCAAATTGATCTGTATCGTCAGAAGCACCTGCAAACGGGAGCGTGCGCACTATAAATTTGCTAGTGGCCGAAAGAAATGCGCCGGAAAAAATGCAAACGCCCGCAGTTCTCACGGAAACGCTCCAGCTGTTTATCTATCCCATACCTAGGGTGTCAAAAAAAAGTTTTGACGGAAAACGGAAACGGAAACGGAAAAAAAATTTCAGCGGGCGGAAAACGGAATGGAAAACGGAAAAAAAATTGCACTTGGCGGAAAACGGAAACGGAAACGGAAAAAAAATTTCAGTGGCCGGAAAACGGAAAAAGGGGCCGGAAAAACGGAAACGGAAAAATGGAATTTGCATGGAAATGGAAAAATTTGCTGAAATTTTGCCAAACAACAGGATAAAATTCGCTGAAATTTTGCTGGAAACAGTTATTTTTTACATAATTGACAATCTGCACGACTGTTTACCAGTTTGGCTGGACCAGAAAACAGAAAGTTGAGCCAGAAAAGGGTAAAATAAGGCGGAAAGCAGAAAATTGAGGCGGAAAACGGAAAAAAGGCGGAACAACTGGAAATTGAGCCGGAAAACGAAAAAAAGGCGGAAAAACTGAAAATTTAACCGGAAAACGGAAAATGAGCCGGAAAAACGGAAACGGAAAAAAAGGTGGCCGGAAAACGGAACGGAAAACGGAAAAAAAATTTCAGCGGCCGGAAAACGGAACAGAAAACGGAAAAAAATTGCCTGCGGAAAACGGAAACGGAAAACGGAAAACGGAAATTTGACACCCTACCCATACCCCAAATCGACCAGAGCTACCTATCTAAACCGGAGGCCGCTAAGCTATCTATCCATCTATCTATCTATCTATCAAGAGACAACATTTTTGGATACAATACACTGAGGAGTGAGCTAGGGTTGGGACGATATATCGTATCGAATATCGAATATCGGATATCGACTATTTTTTCATATCGAATATCGAATATCGATATCGAAAATTTTGACAAAATATCGAATATCGATATCGAATATCGAGCATTTTTTCGATATTTTTCGATATTCTTTCCTTCCCTGGCCTGACCTAAAATATGCCAGGAATTGCACTTTTAGAAAGTGATTTTGAAGGCAATTATCAAAAATTCTGTGCACATGCGTGCACTTTGTCGTCACATGACATGTATTTTCCGTCACATGACATGTATAGCAGTTGCAACCACCTCTAGCAGCTTGTGCAAATGCAATCACAAATGTCCACGTCAGAGTATGTGCCATGGCGCTGGCACCATGGTGCATTTTCTTTACTACATCCATCAAATTTCAGGGTGTGGGGTAGGGTTGGGAATTTCAAAATTTTCGGTTCCGGTTCTCGGTTCTCGGTTCTAAAAAATTTCGGTTCGGTTCTCGGTTCTCGGTTCCTCAAAATTTTCGGTTCCGGTTCTCGGTTCGGTTCTTAAGTTCGGTTCCGGTTCAGTTCTTTCGGTTCCAAATTGTCAAAAATTTCGGTTCCGGGTAATGTAAAAGTCGGGTATCGGGTAATGAAAAAATTGGGAATAAGAAAATAATAAGCGGAACAAAGGAAAAACAACATAAAACAACCTCCCCCTACAATTTTGCCCCTGTAGTGGCGGAATGGTGTCATGGCGCTCGCGCCATTCATAGGCACCACGCCATGGTGCCATTGGCGTTGGCGTAGGTGCCCCAGACGGCCAAAACTTGGTGTGCATGTAAACCCAGTGTGCATGTAGACCCCTTGCTTCGGGGGTCAGGTACATATCCAGGATTTTTGAGCATGGTGTATGTTTGTTTACTGAGCCTGGTGTATGGGAGGGGGGTTCAGCCACCCACCCTAAAAGTTTACCTACATGGTGACAAAGTGGCATCATGGCGCTGGCGCCATTGGCATTGGTGCCAAGAATCTCTGATATGTATGTTTATACATGTACATATAGAGAGACTGGCACCCCACTCGCTGTATTTTATAGAGAATTACCAGTACGCTTACTAATGTACTTCTAAAATATCAGTGTGATGGAAAAATGTGGGAAAATGGGCCTACATGTGCACCAGGTTTACATGCGCACTGGCACAGACACCCACAGACTGCTGTATATGTATTTTACATACATATTTATACACATTTTAGGTGGGATCGTGAACACATGAGGCTGCGCGACCAGAGAGATGAAATCACCGGTCGCTAGAAGCAAGAATTGCGCACTTGCGCGCAAATTTTTTTGACAAATCACCCTAAAAATTGATGCCGGAAGTGACATTTCCATGCATATCCCTACTCTCACCCGGGAAGGGGGGAGGCGGCCAATTATTTTATAAAATGTCGGTTCTTACGGTTCTTTAGTTCGGTTCCGGGTCTAAGTGCCGGTTCTCGGTTCCGGTTCGGGTATTTTTTTCGGTTCCGGTTCTCGGTTCCAAAATTGTGCTCGGTTCTCGGTTCGGTTCGGTTCGGTTCCCCAACCCTAGTGTGGGGTGAGTTTATGTTAATTTTATGTAAGTTTGTACAATCTACTCTTCAGTAAGGATATGGTCAATTATGTTTGTGACCAAATGGAAATACAATATGCAACTCAAGATATGCCTTGCCTTGGCAAAAGCAAAATATCGAAAATATCGAAAATATCGAAATATCGATATCGAATATCGAGCATATTTTCATATCGAATATCGATATCGAATATCGAGGGTCCATATCGTATCGATATCGAATATCGATTTCCAGAAAAAAATATTGAATATCGATATCGAAAAGTCATATCGTCCCAACCCTAGACTGAGCCCCCCCCCCTCAAATCGCTCAAGTATTTATCTACCGTATTTCCTCGAAATACCACCCGGGGTGATTGTTTCAGAGTGAGAATTTTGAGGGGGGGGGTTAAACGAAGGGTTATTTCGAGGGGGGGCTTATTATTTCGCCAGAAATTCCAGTACTAAAATGTCGTCTGTAACGTACGCAGACGTAGAAAAATGCAACATTAACCGCTATATATAAGAGTCTATTGACTTATATAAGTGTGTGACACTGTTCTAACATATCAATTCATTGTTTTTAACGTGTGTTTTGCATTGCCCGAATCACAGAACGCAGTTTTGTCATGTACGTTCTCTGTACACTCAATTTGGCGGGGGGGGGGTATTTCGAGGGTATTTCATAGTGTCCATTTTGAGGGGGGTATTTCGAGACGGGGGGTATTTCGAGGGGGGGTGTAATTCAAGGAAATACGGTATCTATGTGGAGTAAAATTTGAGCGATTTTTTCACAATTTTTACTCAAGTTAACTCGCTTAATTTTGCGATCTATCCCTCCAGACAAAACCTTGGAGATCCCTGCTACTAGCTGAACCCTCGCAATGTTTTAAAAACTGGCGACCCCTGCGAGGGTCGAATCGAAAACGTAGTGCCACGTAGCAGATTACGGCATAGCAGTTTGAAACAATTTTGTATCGGCGCAACAAAAAAAACTGACCTTCGTGGTTAAACGAATCCGCAGTCATAAATAGGGCTAATGCGCGGATTTTCTTCACGTTTTCTAATGAAACAATCGTCGATGCTAGGCGGTCGCGTACACTGCAAGAATTAGTTCATTGGGTGTGAAATTTATTATTCAAACATGGTGTTTTGAGTGGCCCGATGCACGAAAAGTACATAAATAAAATATAATTAAATTTTGCTGGGAAAAGTGTCATTGTAAATGAAAAAAATCGGGCTGACTCATAATCATATTTAGGCCTTCAAAACTTTTTATTAAAAAAAAGTTGTTTTTTTAAACGTAAAAGTTTTTTTCCATCCCCACCCCTTATAATGCTACTTCACAAATCTGTGCTGGGCGATCAATAAAAAACGAAAACTTTCGATAAAACGAAAATTAACCTGGCAACGAAACTATCCGCTGGCATTTCATCCAAGCCAAATCCCCTGTCCAAAATAAACAATTTCACTCGTCGGTCAATTTCTCCCATTACATAATGAACATAAGTTGGAGGTAACTTATGTCCATATGCCGTTATAGTGGCAGATGTTTTTCGCAAAAAGTTGGATAACTCGTAGCATAGTGATTGGTATAGGCGCTCCTGCGGTTAGAAACAAAATGCTGCCATAACAAACATTGGATTAAAAGGCTATTTGGGTTTGGGTAGGATAGTAAGGATATATACCTGTCAACGTAAATGACTGGTAAATTTTCAGTTTACCGGCAATTACATGTGTACTGGCAATTGCCGTAAAATACGTAAAAACTACATGGCAACTAGGTACACGTGAAAAATTGGCTGTAAACAGTACGCTAGATTTTTTGCATTAATTGTTATAATTTTACACGATTTTGCACTTGCAAACGAACCTCGTCGTTACTGTAAACAGTAACGTCATTGTTGCTGTCAACCTCATAATTCTGAATCAATTTCTCCAGACGTTTCAAACTGAACTGGTGAAACTCAAACTCTACATGTGCCTTCACGAAGTAATCCAGTAGATGGTACTTTTCTGTAGTTTTTCGAAAGATTTGTTTGATATTTTTTATTGTTTGATTTAGAAGTGGCAAGTACCTCGAGGATTAAACAATTTTTGGGATCGTGATTGACTTTTAAAATTTTCGGGATCGGGATTAGGACAGCAAAATCAAAGAAATAATTGGAGCTCGGGGACTCGTTTGAACCCTATTGCAGTTGACGATTATTATTCCAATTTACAAGTTTGTTACTTCAAGCACCACTTTTTGCCACACTGATGTGGCTAAACATATCAAAGATACGAGTCATCTTCAGGGAAAATAAAAATGAATTCAAACTGACCATTCCACTGATAATGAGAGACTTCAATTCCAGGATGCGAAAATCGATGTGCATATTCTGATTTCATAATATAACTGAATTCATCTCTGGCTTTTCCAATATTATCCACATATGGGAAAAAGGACTGTAAATATAAAAACAGGGAACTTGCATGGACTTTTACAGTATTAAGAAAGAAAAACAATCATAGCTACAGTATTACCTCGAATCAAAGGTAGAACTCCTATTGATTTTGTCATTGTTGTTCGGCACCCACAATTAGAGGGGACCTCTTATAAGAGGAATGCACACTATTATTTTCGCTACATTTCGCAAACATTCAACCGAACTTAAAAACAAATGAAATCATTTTATCAAATTGGAATTGTTATTTTACCCAATAAAAATCAGGCCTAATATAAAATTATCAGATAGGTAGACTTCCTGAAACTCACTGAAATCAGTCCAAATCTATTTCAAATGCAACATTGCACATTTGGTCACTGTTTTTTTTTGCATTTAAAAAAAGGTTTTGGTCTCTTTTTTAGGTATAAATATCTCTATTTGACTGGATGCATATGATTCATTTGATCAAAAAACAAACAAATTGAACTTCCTATTTGGGCACGTCATATTGCAGCATATAAATATTTATCTATTATTGGAGATAATACGGCAGTATCGTAGTAAATCTTTCCAAAAAAATTTTTTATAAGTTGTTCTGGTATTTAAACGTGTTTTTAAATCCGAACCATTTTAAAAATTCTATCGGACGTGCCTCGGGCACCCTAATATTTTCAATGTCACGTGACAAGATATCAAAGAGGTTTCAAATTCCCAATTGTGTGCCATAATTTTTAAGGTTATATTTGATGTCAGGATTGAATAATAATTTTTTTCAAATGGCAGTGCATTCGTATTTTTATCTGACATTGATATAGAATTCAAATTATTAGAACTAACCCTAGATAGATCAATTTTGCTTAAAAATTTATCAAGCCTCTCAAACAATTCGCCAAAATCGAATTGGATGCCCAAATATTCGCCATAGTCTTCGATAAACTGTCGCTGAGCACCAGAACTCTCTTTTGCAAAATTGTTTATATACAAACTTTCAGACATTTCGAGCCTTCTCCAAGCATCTTCGGTGGCATTTTCAATCTCAAATATCATTTCTGAGAAATGTTTTTATTTATAAAAAAACATTATCCAATTAAAGGTCACCTCAATTGAAAATAGAAAATATTTAAAGAAAGTATTCAAATTCAAATGCCCATTTAAAATTCTAAACGCATTTCCAAATTCATGTAAAAAGCTATCTATCTACCTTCCAAAAGCCTTTCACCAATCTCCACAAAAACCGCTTCGTTTTGGTTGGATCGATTCTTGTTTTTTCTCTTTTCAATTTCATCCCGCAGGTGGACTGCGAAAATTGGTCAAATATTTATGTATAAAAACGAGGAAGAAACGGGTACGCAAACGGACTATCATCAGCCACCACAGCGGCCAGATCATTTTTAGCCTTTTTGGCAGCCTGCCAGTTAAATTCCAGACTTTCTTCTAGCAGCGGCTTGTCTGAAAAATGATCGTTTTTGAGCGTGGAGGTTTTATTACATGATTATTTAGCACATTTAATTTCCCATGTGACTTTGTTCATAAAATTTCAGTAATATTCTGTTTAAAGCATGCGCTTCGCTCAGTGTACCGGTGAAAAGTGTCTCACATGGGGATGTTACTCGTGGGCGCTTTCACCAAAAACATAAGATAATTTTCAAATGTCATCTTTCAAATTTTGTCGTGGAAAACGAAATGTCACCAGGGACCATCCACAAGTGGACAAATAACAAAATGATAGGCTGAATTTATAAGTAACAGGTAAATCCTTGTCACTTAAAACTAGAAATTTCGCTTCATGTGCTACCACTTATATTTCACTTATCACTTCCTAATTTTCTGTTACTTGGTAGTAATACAAATTTAAAAAACTGTAATACCATCGGCATCCTTAGGCCTTTTTCTAGTCACACTTCCATCGGGATTCAATACAAAACGCTCCATGTAAGTGGATAATTGGTGCCGCGCGGAACTGGCAGCACTTTTTGCATCCAAATATTGTCTCATTTGTGACGCATTTAAAAGTGGCTGACATTGGACTCTGTGATAAAAATTGAGGATTGAAGAAAGAGTTTATTTTTATCTGAACTTGTTGACACATAGACAGGGTCGTAAAACAGCACGGCTAATTTTCACATTCAATTGAATCGTATATTTACGTATTGAAAGCCGTTATTTTTTATTATCTTTGATAAAAATTCAAGAATGCTGATTGGAATTGACATTCTCTGGCAGCTTTTTCTTGGGGCATTTCAAAAAATACCTCGATTCTCCGCACCATTCTCAATATTCGCAATAATAAATCCTTCCAGATACAGCACTAACTTTTTCTCCTTGGGTTTTGAATCAATTAATTTATACAGTGCCACATTGCAAAGACTTTTCAAATTGACACGAATTTCATAATGGCACACCGGAGACTCGATAACTTCATCAATGTAAGGAACATTTGATAGAATTGTCGGCTCCGCCCAATCGCAGAAAAACTGAAATTAAAAAAAATCTCAAATTTGGAACCAAATTTTAAAAAAATTCGACAAATAAATCAAGTTTGTCCGAAAAAAGTGAAAAAGTAAAAAAAGCGCCCACCTTGACCACAGTAGTTCTAGGTGACAAACTTTCTTTGCAAAATGTACCAGATGTGTTGTGAAAGTGCTGCACATGGGCGCGTGTTTTTGCCAAATTCAAACGAGCCACAGTTTCGTTTGCAGGTTCAGATTCAGTGAATATGCCAAGTGAAAGTACTGAAGTGGGGTCCTGATCGTTGCCTGCATTTTTTGTGAAATATATAGGGTGGCCCACGTCAGCCGCACGGTTTCAATTAGCTCCCAAAACGTAAATTTTGAATGAAAACAGCTCAAATTTGGTGTGGATGTAGATAAATGTACCCCATTTGTTGCGTTAAGTGCACGGTTCCACATCACAAAAATTCATGTCGGAACGTGATGCACAGTTTGTTGAACATACGTGTTTGAATCTGGCGCACAGTTTCAATCGTCTACCAAAGCACCAATTCTTCATAGTCCAAATTGGCATGGTAGTATATAAATGTACCCTATTTAGTATGTCAAGTGCACACATTCATAAATATTACAAAAATTTTACATTTATCACATCATATGCAAAACAACCTCACTCCACGGGACCACCTACAATGGTACACGTTCAAACATGTAAATATGAAACTGTGCTACACTTTCTGACACGAAATCTTGCGATAAGAAATATTGCACTTAACACAAACAAACTTACATTTATCTAACCCCATAACAAATTTGAGCAATTTTCATTCAACATTGACGTATTGGGAGACAATTGAAACCGTGCGCCTGACGTGGGCCACCCTGTACTTTTAGACTGTAAATATTTTCACGCGCGATGAAAATGCAAATGTTGCCAGGATCTTGACCCTAGTGAGAGGCTCAGGGGGATTATAAAAATGAGGTTTTGTAGATTTGGATACCTGCGCTGGTATAGATAGATAGTAAATCGCTCCACCAGAGAGTAGCAACCAAAAATTTTGCCGCGTGATAAGTAGGGTTCAAACGGGATTGACTTTTCGGGATCGGGATCGGGATCAGGATTGGTTTTTTGAGATTTCGGGATCGGGATCGGGATCGGGATTGGCCGGGATTGGGGTCACGGGATCGGGATCGGGATTGGCATTGTTTCGGGATCGGGATTGGGGTCTTGGGATAGAGATTTTGGCCAATGTTTTGGCATCCACAGTTGTTCATAAAGGTCTAAAAACACTGTTGGATGCCAGAAACGTGGCATAAAATGAACGCTGGGGGTTTGCGTTCACATTTTTGCATGCAAAAACGTCGTTTTTTCACGTTTGATAATTACCACTAATTTTTCCGGGATCGGGATCCCGGACTTTGGAGTTTCTCGGGATCGGGATCGGGATTTGAAAAGTTTCAGGATCGGGATCGGGACTGCTAAATCCCGGAATTTCATGGGATCCGGGATCGGGATCGGGATCCCGTTTGAACCCTAGTGATAAGTACAGATAAATAAATAGCTGGAGCAGGTTCTCTGTATAAATGGACGGGTGCACTTTCCTACACACACGTGACCGACCTTCACTGTGATACTGCTTTATAGAGGACTTCCAGCAATATTCATATGTCCACCATCCTTTTCTCTGTGATCGAAAAAGATATTGAGAACGTACAAAGAGAAAAATGTCATCGTTTTGTGGTGAAGGTGGAAAACTTTCTTTTGACAGGCAGATAAAAATTTGATCAAAATCAATTGCCACCAGCCACATCATTTTTGAACGATAAATAAGCTTCCTATCAATCGACTGACAGCACTCAAATGTTGATAAGGTGCCAAAAAAAGACAAACCAAAGCGATGCATCTTTGCTTTTTGAATGAATCAGCGATTAACTGTTGTATCTCAGAATCATTCACCGTTTTCTCACCCTCGCGCCACTGTTGTAATTCTTCAATTTCCGTCAAAATATCTCCCAAATTTGGAATTTTGCACGCAAACTGTTGGCCATTTTTTGATGTCAACGTCACGCTGTCGTAATTGTAATGAGAATCTGTACAGTGGAAAAACATTATTCATTATAGATTTAATCGTCACCAATGGTCATGGGTCCATATCACTATTACTTTTTGCTTATTTTCATCTGTATTTTGAACAATTGCCTATTCATTTCCCATTTTGCATAGATTTGTTTTTTTTTCTCAGACATTTTTTTATATTAAACCGAATACATTAGCACTAAATGTAAATACATAAGCTGCCACCGCGGCATATGAATGTGTTCAACATTGTCACCCAACAAAAATTTAAGCTATCTTAATATGAAAATATGACGATAATTAAAGTTCAAATCCAGGAAAACCGTGAAGTATCATCAAAACCAAAAACAGAAATATTGGCATAAATACAGGATTGACACGATATCGGTTTTTGTTATCGATTATCGACATTTTTCATATAGACATTTTGGTGTCATTTTTAACTGTAAATTTTTAAAAGCTATTTTTCGATCTTCTTGACAAAACCAGACATTTCGATTTCGATATCAAAAATGGACCACAACCTCCAGATCTGAACACAACTGACCCTCAGAATCTTCAGCCATTATTTTTGGCTGGGCATCATCCAAAACAATGTCCCAAACATCGCCAACAGGCTCCGCTTTTATATCCACATCATATGCAACTTTATCAAGTTCTATATCTCCGTAGCGGCCGCAGTTTGCATAGTTGGTGATAAACACAAAAGCAAAAAATTTCACGATGAATTTTGGGATTGAGTTTAGCCCAGGCATTATGGAAAATTGATTATGCTCATGTTTCATTGGCCTGCGTTTGAGAGTTGGCATTGAACTATAAATAAATGGCAATGGTATTTGGTTATTTACACGCTGAAAATTGGGCATGTCTGCTTTCTACTGGGAGCACAAATGCAAAAACTATGTGAATGGATTTGATGAAATTTAAAACGTAGCAATGCAAAATGGGCTTTAGCATGTTTAACTTCGAAAACAAATTTCACAGGTCACAAATTTTTGCCAAGCAGTTTAAGGTAAACATGAGAAACCAGCAACACAGTAAAAACCACATAACTGTGATTTCCAGCGAGCAGAGGAGACATTGTAAAGGTTTAAAGAAATTGGCACTTGTCCAAAAATATATAATTGATGTTGGTTGAAAAATTCGGCTTGCAATTGTTTATAACGCGTCAAAAACGTCACAAACCGTGTCCAAAAAGTTTGTGGTATCCGACAGAAATGAAAATCGATCTTTCATCAAATTTAGACCAGAATTTGTGGATAACTTGCTCTGAGTGATGAAATTGCGGCTCCAGGATAACTTCTTTCGGCGCTGAGTGATGAAATAAAAATAAATGTCGTCAGTACAAGCTTTCCTAAAAGATGTCTCGATTTTGCATTATTTAACGGAAACTTTTGGGAACTTTTTTGTTATCCCTGTGTGTCAAGGGAAAACGTTTGCAGCACATATCCGAAGTTATGGTAACACTCGTTCCAGATATTTGCGTTTATCACGTTCTCCGAAATAACAAAATAAAATTAGACGAAGCTGGGATGTGTGTTTTGGATGTTTCCGGGCCGTCCGGCGCAAACAGTGACCAAATTGATAGAATAGCACAGTGTGACTCGATAGAATCGTGGGTCTGTTTTTTCTTTTGTTTGTTTTTGTCCTTAAATACATTCAATTTGTTTATTAGAACTTTACAATGAGTCTTGTCATTTATATCAATCAAACTTTTATTTACTGCTTTCAGAGGTCACTGATTGGCGACACGCAAACCTTTTTATCCAGTGATGGCGATACAACTCCATATTATGACAAGTTCATGAATGTGAGACACTTTCGTCATTAATTCATTTTTTAAATTTTGCTGGCATAGTGCCAAATTTGTTGTTTTGCAGGCACTGGCATCTTTTTGTTTGAATAGAGGTGTTTCCAGACAGAAATCGGTTAATCTGATGGTGGATACCGTATTCCCATTTCAAGATGTGCAAATGTTTTTGCTGGAAAAGTCGATGGAATGTTTGCAGTCTGTGGTGAGTGAATCCTTGTAGCAAACTTGGCATCACTCTATTGAACCAAATTTACTCGTTGGATGAATTGTTTCATCGTTTTTTCGTTTATAGGTTTCGAATGTAATTTATTCTAAAAAATGTTCTTGAACTCTAAACATGTTTGTTCTCAAATAATGTTTGAATTCTGATCCTTTATAAACGCATAAATTATATATGTATTTTGATTAAATGCGCCATTTTTAGAAACAAAAGTTTAGAAAAATTACTGAAAATTAGAATAAGTAGATATTGGAGTGAAGATAAAACTTTGGTTCTGATCACGATTTTTCACGTATTTAATTTTCAGGGTGAACCACGAAATGAAATTCAGTGCAGCAACGTCTACGCAATTTTGAAGGCTGCCGCTTTGGCAATACGGGATAATGTGGACAGCGTGAAAATTTTGAAACCTGGTAGTATTTTCGCGTTTTAAAAAGTTAAAAATGTTGTTTATAAGAAATGCTTCGTTTGTTCTCAGCGGATGAGCAAACTGAATGCGACAAATATTCGATGGAAAATCGCAAATGCGCATTGGAGCGAGCTCTGTTGGAGTTGTGCAAACTAGAGGTGGGAACTTGCCTGAAATTATTTGTCGCGGGGATTTCAAAGAAACATTTGGCACAGTGTGTGTGTACGTGCAAAATGTCAATGAACATTTTTTATATTTAGGTGTCTACGTTTATGTAAAATAGCTGAGTATGGTTTCTGGGGCAGAATTCATAATGTATGAAGATAAGTAGGGTCCTGAGTAGGGTTGAAAAAAACGTTTTTTAACTCCATGTTTTTTTAACGAAAACGTTAAAAACGTTATTTAAAAAAAACGTTTTTTTAAAACTCCCAGATATGGCCTTGTGTCAACATATATAGGTCAACACATATCAGACAAGCGGCAATACTCTGTGATGTTTTATATTACCATATAATGGCTGTGGAGCCTTGGGATAGCATTATTAGTGCTGATTTGTGTCAAAAATGTTCATTTTTGTTGACATGTTCATATATCGCCTTCTAGTCGAACGTTCGTGACTTCAAGTGAAGTTTGGCACAGAATAGTGATCAAACAAGGTTATAAAAGGATGTTGTTACTTTGGGAGTGATGTTACACACTGAAGGTACATGAAATTGCGCGCTTGCGCGCAAAAGTTTTGCAAAAATTTCGGCCGATGTTTTTTTATATAAAAAAACGTTTCGGACCTCGTGTTTTTAAAAAACAACGTTTTTTTAAAATAAAACATTAAAAAAAAAATCGGCCAACCCTAGTCCTGAGCCACCTCGCCAATTTGTTCCGTGCATTCACATTTACCCCCCCCCCCCTCAAAAAAATCTCTTCAACAAATTCACTGCGCAGCTTGGCCCTTCTTTGCACCAACGGGTATTGCTAGATTTGTCCGACTTGTTCATGGACGGCATGCAAGACCCAGTGCTGTTAATCGACTTTCTAATGCGCTCATTCGATATGGGCCCACCATTCAATGTCCTTTGTTTGGATGGAATATTGAAATTGGTCCTGAAACACGATTTGTGCGTTTTTTAATTATTTTTTTATTGATTTTATGTTGAATGCATGATTTTTGATGTTGATTTAGATTTGTGAATGTTTAAATGATGTTTAAAACGTTTTTTAACTTTACAGGGAATTTCCCGAGTTCTATGCAAAAGTATATGAATTGACTCGGCCGTCTCTATGTTACTCTGCACACAGACAGAGATTCTTTCGTTTATTAAATTTGATGCTCAGTTCCAGGTGGGATTGATTTTGGCAACATTTTTCACAGTTTTTTTTATTAGTTTTTGGAACTGGTTTGAAAAAGGGACAAAAGTTTCCTGTTTCCTGGTTAATTTTACAGATGTGAATTCATAGAAATAAATTTGCAAACATGTATTTACTAAATTACAAATTTTGATTTGTTTTCGTATACCAACGGGATATCAACTTTTGGTATCAATTTTTGAGGTGTGGTGTAAAAAATTTTCCGCGCGAGCGCGTATTCGTCCATTACACAGGGGTATTGTACAAAATCGGCCCTGAAATCCCAATTCTGTATTAAATACACTAAATGGCCGGCCTGTCGCTCTATATGTAGGCATATTTACATACATAATAAGCGATTTTTGGCGCCAGCGCCAACGCCAATGAAGCCATGGCGTGGCGCCTACGAATGGCGCCATTCCATCACTTTATAGGTAAAATTGTAGGGGGGGCTGAGCCCCCCCCCCCGTTCGCCGGGCTCCGTAAACAAGCAGCCCCCCCCCGTTCAAAAATCTTGGATACGTCCCTGCCACCCCCCAACCGCCTAGCTATCTATACATCCCAGAGGCTGGCCAGCTGTCTCTATCCTTGCAGCAAAATTTTTGCCTACTTTCCCCTGACCCCCCCCTACTTGAGAAATTTTACCATAATTTACTCAAAATCGTTAATTGTCATAACTTTTTTTATACATTTTCACCTTCAAACTCACCAGTCCATGTGTGTTTTGCACTATATGTTGGGTGGAAAGAGGCATGTCGTTTTTAGCCATTTTTACGTGACCATCAAAAGTCTAGTTTGAAATTTGAAAGTTATGAGAATTTTTTTCTCCGAACATTGATAATTGATTCGAACACAGTGTCAACTGTCAATATGTGCTTTTATACCCAGTTTAGCTGTATTTCACCTACTTTTAGCGATTTTTCCCCCTTTGCCGCTTTCTACACCTTGAAAAAGGCTATATGATGATCTCCCGCACCCCCTCCAAAAAAATTCAGCTATCTATCCCCTCGGAGAACTGATTTGGTATTTGGATGTGATCTATCCAACTCCTGGAGGGTCAAAATTTAGCCTGGATTTTGCTAGGTTTTAAAAATACCCACCTTTGTCCTTTTGTCCTTTCCTCACTTGTTTCCAAATCTATTCTTATAAATATATCCCAACCCGCAGTCACATTCCTGCCTATGTATCCGGTGCCTTTGCAAAGCGCCTTTCGCAAATAGCACTTTTTGCACCGGTCCACACCCAGCAGACACTGCAGAAATTAATAAGAAATGTTTTAATTAGACAGCCGGCATTGAGTGCGATGATTTATGGCGGGGATAATGGTGGGTTTTCTGCAAGTTTTCGCCAAATATGTTTTTTCCTTATGTTTGATACTGTTGCTTTGTGAATTTGTTATGCCAAAAACAGTTTCATGTTTATCGCTTATTCTTTTATTTATTTATTTATTTATTTTATTCGTAAATCCATTTAATTTCAGACGAATCGACCGGTGAGCCATACAATCCGCACTCAACCAGTCCATTAGAATCCAATGGCAATAAATCTTCGCTTTGGGAAATGGCAGTAAGTTTCGATTGTGACTAATCATTGGTTGCCAACATATTGTTTGGAGATTACGTATGCGTAGTGAAGTAAAATAGACCTCTCTGTAGGCATGTCAACAGGAGTAGGTAAGGGGGGTCCAAAAAAACCACGCCAGTTATATATTTATCCCGGAGGCCGCTCAGCTATCTATCTATCCCGGAAGCAAAATTTTGGGCTACTATCCCCTAAACCACCCCCCCCCCAATCGGCCAGCTATCTACCTATCTGGAGCGATTTTTGAGAAACACAACCGCAATTTTCACTCAAAATCGCTATTTTTCGTACCTTTTTATAGATTTTCACCTCCAAAATCACTAGTTCTGCGTCTAAATGCCTATTTTCAGCTATTTTTAGTAGTATATGTGCTTATATACCCATTTTCACCTACTTTTGCGATTTTTTTCCCTTTTCTTCCTTCTATGATATATATTGAACCCCGCGAACCCCCCCCCCGGAGGAGCGATTTGCTATCTATCCAACCCCCCGGAGGGTCGAAATCTAGAAGACCCCTGCATGTCAATATGAGCAATGACGGATAATAATTTGGGGCCACTGGGCTCCTGCGAGACCAGCTTAATATTGTTAAAATATTATTTACAATTTCTACTTGTGTGTAGGATTACAATGACATTGCTTTTCGATGTCGAGTTTCCTTTTAATTACAATTTTCCGATGTGTTAACAGAATTCTCGATGTAAAAAGATCCTTATCATCGATATGGAATTTCGATATTTTGCTGGGATATTCGATGATGTTGTAAGAGTTGAAAGATTTTCGTGATAAATAATGGATGCAGGGACTTGATTTTTGAGCGGGGGGGCTGCTTGTTCACGGAACCCGGCGAACGGGCGAATGTACCATGGCGCCATTGGCGTTGGCGCCGGCGCCATGAAACGCTGTATATGTATGTAAATATACATACAAATACAGCGAAAAACAGACCGTTGAGTGAATTTAAAAGAATTTGTCACGAACGGGAACAATCTGGTGATATTCCTTACGTCTGGTAGAAACGCAAAATTTTTGAATTACACCTTGCAAAATGGTACCGAAAGTTGGATTTTTCCGTGTCTTTCAGGTCTCACCCCGGGAAGAGGGGGGGCTGCAGCCCCCCCCTCGCCCCCCCCCTGGACACGGCTCTGAATGGGTGTTACCTATATTTTAAAACCAACGCGTATTTATTTTAATCCTACCCCTCTATGCGATTCTATGAAACATAATCTTTCAAAATCCGCCAATTACGGCACAATTTTGATTTCTCAGACCCTGCAACGTCATTTTTACGCGCCGGTGGCAAAACACGCCGGTTTTGTGCACAAACAACTTCCAAAAATGGAGTCACTTTTGTTGTGGAAAAGTGCCGATGAGGTGATAAATGCCGAAATGGAGAAAGATATTTCGCTGGAGGGAGATGGTAAGTTTATGGTGTGTCGCGTTAGAGGGAAAAATTGTAAGCAAATGGTAACACTAACGCGTATGGTAATCGCGGGTTTTTACCCCAAAATGCTATGAAGACAGCGGACAATGTTAACTTCTATGTTACACGCAAAAGTATTGCAAAATACCTGGTGAATAAAAAGGTTTGAAAAACTTTTGAAAACAACACCAGTTGAACAAAGGCTGACAATGAAAGCTAAAACCCTCGGAATTAGATGCAGTATGTAAATATTTAATTCACATTTTGTCTCACTCTCAGATTGTGCTGATGATCAGAGTCAAGAATATGAGCAATCAAATCCCAGAAAACGTCGCAGAAAAGATGAAAAATGTACCGTGCCTTTGACTTTCACTCGCCCCGAAAAATTGTTGAGTGATTCCGTTTTGTTAGACGGCTTGTTTACTGCATAATCTCATTCACTGTTGCGTGTGTTTTTTGGGAAAAAAATGAATTTTGCAAATTGGTTTTGTTTAAATTTGATTGCATTTATTTCTGTCGCTTAGACCAGGCGCTCAATTATATATGCTTACTGTTTATTATTCCTATCAATGTAAACCTCAAAATTCTGAATTTTACCTCTTTCAGTTTGGCGTAAATATCTCTAAAATGGGCAGCCACCCGCCAGCATCTAATGACCCTTGGGGAGGTGCGTTTGAAAAAAATGTGTATATTTACGGTGGCCTCCGGGTAGTGATGGAAAAAGCGCCAGGACTTTGACGCCAAGCGCCATGGCGCTTCGAACTCTAGCGCCAATGGCGCCAGAGCAAAATGGCGCCAAGCGCCATGGCGCTTTTTGCTTTGGCGCTAGCGCCATGGCGCTTTTCCATCACTACCTCCGGGGTTTAGGTCCATTTTGAAGCCATTTTTAACACTTAGTCTGCATCGTGAAGGAATATAGCTGTCCCTGTGCCTAGGGTTCGAACGATATGACTTTTCGATATCGATATTCGATTTTTTTTTTGAAATTCGATATCGATACGATATGGAACCTCGATTTCGATATTAAAAATGGTCGATATTCGACATTTCGATATTTTCGATATTCGATATTGAGATTTGCTTTTGGTATAGCAAGGCATATTTCAAGTGGCATATTGTATTTTCATGTGGTTGCACACCTGGTTAAAGATCTTTTTACTGAAATGTGATTGGTACAAGTGATTTTAACAAGGTTTGCATCACTCAAAAGTAGAAAATGGAAGAAAAACATGATGAATCAAAAGTGTATCAGACAAATAACAATTGGTAGATATTACACTTCATACTTATAACCTAATTCCTTAAGGGCATGTTCCAAAAATGGCATATCAGCATTTTCTGGCTTCAAATTTAGCACTCCAACAAAAATTACATTATAAATACTGTAGTTTTACTCAACAAATACAATACTATAAGCACATCAGATCAATCATCAATATCTCAAAATGCAAATAATAACTTAATTTAGGGACACAATACAGGTTCGATATATCGAAAAAGTGGTCGATATTCGATATTTTTTCAAAATTTTCGTTATCGATATTCGATATTTTTTCAAAATTTTCGATATCGATATTCGATATTTAAAAATGGTCGATATCCGATATTCGATACGATATATCGTTTGAACCCTACCTGTGCTAGTTCTATATTTCACTCCAGTATGTTTACTGTTTAGGTTGCACTCATATCGCGATCAGAATTTGATATATTCTTTCGTCACGAAACCTTCTCCATGCGGGTATCATTTTGAAACCAATCTATCACTACAATACCACCGTGAACTACCTTCGCAGGTCCCTGCTCAGTGGCGCCCCACGCGACCCCCTTAGCTCCGCCCATTTCGCCCACACCCGTGCACCACCATGGCGGCAAGGCGGCAGGCAGCAGCGCCGCGGCTGCGACCCCCAGCGCCGCCATGGGCATTGGCTCGGTGCCAATGGCTCCGCCCATGTCCGTGCAGCCGGACTCGCTGCCCAAGCCTGAGCTGCAGAATATTGTGTCCACTGTCAATTTGGGTGTGTTTAGGGTGTGGGTTCATGGTGCCTGCGCGCACTAGGTTTCACACGAAATTTCAAAAATTCACGAATCAGCTACGAACGCATTTGCGTTTTCTACAATGAGGTGTCCGTCAACTACAGTTGACGGAGATTACAAATGACTCATTGTAGAAAACTCAACACGTTTAAAGCCCATTTATGAGTTTTCGAAATTTCGTGTGAAAACTAGTGTGCGCATGGGGCCATTGTTTTCTTTTGTATGTGGCGTTTACACGTATTTTCGTTTCCTATTTTGCTATTGGGATTGTTCCGCGGTTAAAGATCCCCGCCAGGCTATCATATATGGGGAGTTTCATTCTAAAAATGCATATATCCAAGTTCTTCGATTTTTCAAAATCGCATTTTAAAGTTTGACGCTGGCCCGACGGCGCTATGTTTGGGGGACGACGCTTGCCCCGCACCTTTTAGATAGATCCGACATTTCTCTACAATTTTTGTAATCACAAATTTTGTTGGCCGGGAAATATTTAGGGAGTTATGTGACATTTTGTAAGTCACCCAAAATTGGGAACAAATCTGAACATTTGAAATCAAATGTTAAATAACTTCTTAACGGTGCATCGTAGGATAAAACGAATCACATCACTGCAAAGCCCGTGTCTGAAAGTACCTCTACCTAAATTTTCAGATCAATATATGCATGCATATTTGATTTATAGTGCAAAATAGATTTGGAAATTCACGTATGCATTTTTGGAAATGAAATTTTTTTTGTATGGGAATTCCGGCCAGCTATTCGCGGCCGCGCCGAAGCACGCGTGCATTTTTGGAAATGAAACTATTTTTCGGATATGTGCACTTATGAAATGAAACTCCGGTGGTCCGAGATGGATATGTGCACTTACGAAATGAAAGTCCTGTTTTTCATAGGGGATCTGAGATGGATATGTGCACTTTCGATGTGAAAATTGTGATTTTTATGAAAAACGGTACCACTGTATCTCGGGAACGAAATGGACTATAACGCTGATTTTTTTTATAAAATGTGAAAAACTGTACGTCGAGGTCAAATCTACGCTTAACTCGATTTTTCTGGATTTGGCGCTTGTGAACTTTTAGAATGGAACTCCCCATATGTCTCACAAATTAAATTCAATTTGTTTGTTTTTATTGGGCGTTTTAAAAGACTTCTTATCACAGCCATACGTGAACTTTTTTGACTATGACCATCTGACGAGTCTACCCTCGAAAAACTGCAATAAAATATCAAGCGTTCTCAATTTGCCTATTTCAAAGCCAATCCCAACTCCGCCCCTCCCCATTTCCAGGTGTCAAATTAGACCTAAAATCGATCGCCCTTCGAGCCCGCAACGCCGAATACAATCCGAAACGTTTCGCGGCGGTAATAATGCGCATTCGGGAGCCGAGAACTACCGCGTTAATATTTAGTTCTGGCAAAATGGTTTGCACGGGCGCAAAATCTGAGGAATTGTCCAGAACTGCGGCTAGGAAATATGCCAGGATTGTGCAGAAGTTGGGCTTTGCTGCCAAGTTTATGGAGTTTAAGGTGAGGTTTTTTAGGTGTTCTATGTGTATTTTTTTGTTTGGTGCCTGGTGGAGTGTATGGATTTTCATTTGCAAGTATTTATGAGAAGCGCGACAAAATGATCCCACGTTTAAAAGCAAACCCTGAAAGCGGTAACATGAAACAGTTAATTCGAATTTATTTTCAGAATTCTGTTTCACTATTATTGACACAGCTGATTTAAACAGCTTAATTTGAACAGTATTTGTAAAACCTCGTCTATGAATATCATGTGATTTGCCAAAAAAAAACAGCCTAAAAATTTGCTTCCTTCCCTAACCGCGCCAATCTTACACAGGTTCAAAATATGGTGGGTTCTTGTGACGTGCGATTTCCCATTCAGCTGGAACATTTGTCAGTTTCTCATATGCAATTCACCCAGTATGAACCGGAAATGTTTCCCGGCCTCATTTACAGAATGGTACTTCCAAGGTGAGATACTGCAGTTTTCTTTGGGGGTGATTTTGCACAACTGAATTTGCAAAATCACAAATGATTTTTCTCAGCGGGCATCATTATGATGATGACTTTACAGAAAATACTAACAGATAATATGTATTCTTTCAAACTGTTTGTTTTATTGTTGAGAAATCAATATCTAAAAAATTGATTTATGTTTTTTCATATTCAATTATTTCGTTCTGTGGACTCATCATTCTGCTTTTGCATGTGTAAAACCCATAACTTCTTGAACAACTTGACATTTGCAAAATGTAGATAACGATGTGGAAATTAAAATCGCTAATTTTCAGAGTGGTGCTGTTGATATTTGTTTCTGGAAAAGTGGTCATCACTGGGGCGAAAACGAAGGGCGAAATTGACCAAGCCTTCAGTCAGATTTATCCCATATTGAAAGGATTCAAGAAACATTAAATATGTATTTTTGTGTTGCATTCTGTTAAAAATAAATACTTCGCAATGGTGCGAGCGATTGCGTCGATATTTTTCCGATTTTTTTTTTGTTGCAAAATTTGCGAAATATTAAAATTCCCGATTTTTGGTTTGATGTGTCGTCGCAACCATGCTTTGTGTAAAATTATGTGCAGAAATATTTTCATGTAAATTGTTATTGATTTTGCCCACAAAAATGAAGGAAGTTTAGCAATTTATGCACAACATTTTACGCAGTTCAGTGCGATATCTGTTTGTTGATGTGATTTTCTTATGCTCATTCCCGGACATTGTGTTGTGTTATAACTGTTGAATGGGGATATTCACGATATTTAAATTCGATATGAAAGCTATTTACTTTCCAGTCTGTAAATGTTCTAAAATGTGATGAGCTCTTTGTTTATTATTTATTTATCAAATCATCAGGAATTTATTTGTTTTGCCTTCAACTTAGAGAATTGCGAAAAATAGTGTTTTATATTCAGACTATGTCACCTTATAGACTAGGTAATATGTATCCGTTTTCTGCTCTATACAATTTCTATACAGGGAAAACTGGGCAGTGCCAGCTAAAAAGTTATGGGAAAGTACTATGGCCATGGCGCCATTAGAAAACACCTTGTCAACTGGTTTTCTTGGATCCATCCAAGTAAATTGGTACTTTAGTTTCCGCAATATGACTACTATACGGGTTCTATTCATTTTTACAATATTTATTTGGATATGTGCTGCGACCAATGTAGTTAGACGAAATCGATTCAAAGGGTGATGAAGTTTTTTATGGTAAATGCAGCATGACTTCTATTGATGTGTGAACTATTAGATCATTTTTAGGGTTGGAAAAAAACGTTTTTTTAACTCCATGTTTTTTTTAAAAATAAACGTTTTTTAATTTAAAACGTTTTTTTAAAGCTCCCAGATATGGTCCTAGGTCAATAGATATACCGTATTTCCTCGAAATACTCCCGGGGGGTTTATTGTTTCAGAGTGAGAATTTTGAGGGGGGGTTAAACGAGGGGGGGGGGTTTATTATTCGCCAGAAATTTTTTGAAAACCAAGTACTAAATTGTCGTCTGAAACGTACGCAGACGTCGAAAATGCACCAAAAATCGCCATTTGTAAGACTCTAAAGACTTGTAAATGTGTGTAGACGTAGAATCACTGTTCTCACATAACAGAGTCATCGTTTTTAACGTGTGTTTTGCATTACCCAGATGACAAACCGCAGACTCTGTCATTTACGTTCTCTATACACTAAATTTGGGGGGGGGGGGGGGGTATTTCGAGGGGGGGGGGTTTATAAGTTCATAGTGTCCATTTTGAGGGGGGGTATTTCGAGGAAATACGGTAGGTATATCAGACAAGTGACAATACTCTGTGATGTTATAAATGACCATATAATGGCTGTGGAGCTATGGGATAGCATTATAAGTGGTGATTTGTGTCAAAAATGTCCATTTTTTGTAGACATGTACATATATCGCCTTATAGTCGAATGTTCGTAATCGAACAGGGTTATAAAAAGAGGTTGTTACTTTGGGAGTGGTGTTACACACTGTGGAGGTACATGGAAGCACATTACCTCAATATTATATACTACAGCAACATATGACGGCTTATTTACCAATGGTAGCACATAGAAATGGATGCTTTGATACTAAAAATGCCACAAAGCCAATGACAACAACCACCAATGTCAATTTGTGTGTGAAATTGCGCGCTTGCGCGCAAAAATTTTGCAAAATACCTAGTGCTTAGTACTAAAAATTTCGACCGATGTTTAAAAAAAAAAACGTTTCAGACCTTGTGTTTTTTTGAAAAAAACGTTTTTTTTGAATAAAACGTTAAAAAAACATCGGCCAACCCTAATCATTCTAGACAATTCGTCACAACATTTTTTGACATATTATCGCTAGCGCAGATGTGTAGCAGCCTCAATATATGTAAATACCGTATTCCCACGATTTATTGACCTCCCTCGAAAACTTCCCCTTTGTTGCAACCAGTTTTAATCATCAAAAAAGAAATGCAGTAGAAAACTACTTGCAGTGGTCTCATAGACGATGTTTTTGACATCAAAATTTGTCTATTCAATTCAACCCCATGTTGGTTAATTGTGTGAGAATACGGTTTATTCGAGTTCACTGTCAATGTTTGATATATATTTTATTGAATCTGGTAATTGCCATGTGTAGTTTTTATGTTCCTTGATAAATGCGAGTGCGTGAATAAATGAAAAAATACGGCTTATTTTTCAAATTTACATAGAACTTCTTGTGATCCCCATCAAATTGAGTACAGCTACTCAATTATCACTTCTGATGCCTGGTGAACCTTGTGACAATTGTCAACCTTCCAATTTACATAAGTTGTCGCAGACATTTGTAATTTTACTTCACTTTCATACCAAGATGCAAATCTTATCCATAAACACCTTTACACAGAAAAAGGGCGCCCAAACTTGAGAAACCCCGAGAAAAAAGCGCAAAATGCGTCTGCTATTAGCCTCCCGGGCCATGGTTCCTGTAATTGGGCGTCGCTTCGCGTCGGGCGAGTCCAAGAGCATGGGCACCTGGGCGCAGCCCAACTTCAAGAACTATCGCGAGATGAAACTTCATGACGTAAAGCACGCTGCCAGTTGGTTTTGTGGGCACTGTTGGGTGATTGAGATGTTTGCGTTCAAACCGTGAAAAGTGACAAATTAGCGAAATGACTTGACATGAGAAGACTGGTTGACACTTGACAATAAAGACCTTTATTTTTATGCGGTTACCGTAGTGAGGGGTCAGGCCTAAATGGCATCTAATCTGCTTGGCATCTGGACCCGGATAGCATGGATTTCTGCCTGCTTGGCATCTATCCGATGCTGGATACCAAGCGGACTGTGGCATAAATGCCAAACGGGCGGGTAGGGCCAGATGCCAAGCGGGCAGGGGGGTCTACATGTCCAGTGTATCATGTGCACAAAAAATATGAATTCAAAATGTGTAAAAATTTCTATGTTTTTCCCAATTATTATTTTCAGATGTCAAGTGTCTCTGAATTGTTTTATTTAAAAGCAAATATGAGTACCGTTTGAAATGGGGAAGAAGGGTAGATACATGTAGGGTGTCAAAAAAATTTTTTTACGGAAAACGGAAAGGTAAATTTTTTTCACTTTACGGAAAACGGAAAACGGAAAGGTAAAAAAAAAATTTCTGCCGGAAAACGGAAAGGTAAAAAAATTTCACTCAGCGGAAAACAGAAAGGTAAAAAAAAATTGTCGGCCGGAAAACAGAAAACGGAAAAATGAAATGCCGGAAAACGGAAAGCAAAATTTTCACAGAAACGGAAAAAAATAAAGTGAAATTAGCACGGTAATAGACAAATTTGCAGAAGGAAAACCTGCATGCAGGATTGCATGTTTGGCTTTGATTGTGGTAGCTGTACATTCTGCAACTATGGATCATGCCTGTAACTTCACTTGTAGTTCAAGCTTAACTGAACCAACAAAAAATCATCAAAAAGTAGCCATAGTGGCCATAGGAAAGGAAACACTACGACAATTTCACAGTCTAGAAGCAGTGGGAATCACTGATGACCCCTATGCAATTGATGACAACATTGCAGAGGAGATGATAATAAATAGCATAAAATTCAATGACAACAACAAACGATACTATATTGACTGGCTGTATAAAGAGAGTATCAGTGACCTGCCCACAGGAAAAGCAGAAGCCTTGGTGCAGTTTAAATCACTGATAAGAAGATTCAACAAAGATCCAAACTTATTCAAACAATACCAGAAAGTTTTGGACGACCAACTAGAAAAGGGAATAATTGCAGGGGTCTCCAGGATTTTGGCCCTCGCGGGGGCTGGATAGATAGCAAATCGCTCCTCCGGAGGGATAGATAGGTAGCTGGAAAAATTTTCTGGGGGGGGGCTGGCGGGGGCCCAATATATAGGCTTTTTCAAGGTTAAGAAGGCAGAAAGGGGAAAAAATCGCTAATAATCAGTTAAAAGTAGCCAAAAGTAGGTATAAAATGGCTAAAAATAGGTATATAACCATGTATATAGCCGGAAAGCACGATTTTGAAGGTGAAAAACTATGAAAAGGTGCAAAAATTGGTGATTTTGTGCGAAAATTTGGGCAAAAATTCTCAAAAACCACTCCAGATAGATAGATAGCTGAGCGTTTTGGGGGGGGTCTTTGGGGGTAGTAGCCAAAAATTTTGCCTCAGGATAGATAGATAGCTGAGCGGCCTCCGGGATAGATAGATAGCTGGCCGATTTGGGGGGGGGCAGCCCCCCCCAGCCCCCCCCCCTAGGAGACCCCTGAATAATTGAGATCTGTGATGACAAAACAGACAACAAGGGGATTCATTACCTGCCACACCAGCCAGTAATCACGCCGGGCAAATCGACATCATGCAGAATCGTGTACGATGGGTTGGCAGGTAAGCCCAGTTTCAACGAGTGCTTTTTTAGAGGACCAATTACAACACCATTAGCACTGAGCCTACTCCTGAGGTTCAGGGCAGGCAATCTAGCATTAATTGCCAATATTGAAAAAGCATTTTTGCAAATAGGATTGCATGACCAAGCTAGAGACTACACACAATTTTTCCGGCTGAAAGATGCCTCAAAACCAGTAACTGAAAATAACTTAATAGTACTTCGTTTTAAACGCGTACTGTTTGGACTTGTCTGCAGCCCAGCAATTTTGGGAGCAGTCATAAAATACCATTTAAATGTGACAATAAACAACATGAATGAATATGAAGAAAATGAAGGGGAACGAAACCAGTTGGCAATGATAATAAACAACATTTAAGTCGATAACTTCATCATGAGTGTCACGAATGAAGTTGAGCTTTAGAACTACAATTACAAAGTCAAAGCTTTATTCAACTAATGTTCTATGAACATGAGGGAATGGCTGTCAAACTCCAGATCAGTCATGAATGAAATAGCAGAAACAATAGGAGTCCAAAGGTGAATAAAATTGTTGCAGTAATGGGCATGAGATAAAATCACCAAATGGACATGCTGGCAATATCAACACCAAAATTGCAAATTGACAGCATCACAACACCAACCAGATGAAACTTGAATAAATTATTGGTGTCAGCATATGACCCAATTGGGTTCACAGCACCTGTTTCACTGACCCTGAAATCCCAGTTGTCAATGCTGCTCCAAGAGACAAAAACAACACAATGGGATGAGCCAATTGAAGATAAATACAGATTGGAAAAACAATGGAAAAATGCCAGAAAACTGAAAATCGAGCCAGAAAATGGAAAAATGGCCTGGTAAAACGGAAACGGAAAGGTAAAAAATTTTCAGCTGCCGGAAAACGGAAAGGTAAAAAATTTTCGGCTGCCGGAAAACGGAAAACGGAAAGGTAAAAATTTTTCAGCTGCCGGAAAACGGAAAACGGAAAGGTAAAAAATTTTCCTGCGGAAAGGCGGAAACGGAAAACGGAAACGGAAATTTGACACCCTAGATACATGCATGCTCATGTAAATTCATAAATACAATTATTTAGTAACCCTGTAAGAGTGGCTACTAGAAAAAAAATTTATCAAGCCAGTTTTTGTGGGAATTGCATTTTGGGACACCATGCATGTAAAAAGCTTCAGTGTTAAGGGGCAACACTCAAATTGATTGATCCTTTTTGGAAACAGCTTTGTAAACTTCCATGTGTATTGGGCCACCCTGTTCAAGTGGCTTTCAACATTGAGTTCCAGCAGTGTTCACATGGAATTTTAACTCATTTACAGGGTGGCCTACATTAGTGGATTCCTAGTTTCCTAGTTTAGTGCATATGGCTAAATTTCAATCAAACACAGTATTTGGATGAACACAACACTAATAATATTGATCAATATTTTATTTCAATTTCACATTTCAAATTGGCTGATTTTGAGAAAATATAATTAAATATGATCCCAGAAAATCTGTTAAAAGTATCTAATTTGACCATCTATTTCTAAGCCGCCATGTACACAATATTCAATGCATATCTCACCACACTACCCAGATCAATTTGAGTGTTGCCCCTTAACACTGAGGCTTTTTACATGCATGGTGTCCCAAAATGCAATTCCCACCAAAAAATGGCTTGATAAAAATTTATTCTAGTAGCCACTCTTACAGGGTTACTAAAGAATTGTATGTATGAATTTGCATGGGCGTGCATGTATTTATCTACCCTTCTTCCCCATTTCAAAGAGTACTCACATTTGCATTTAAATAAAAAAATTCAGAGACACTTGACATCTGAAAACAATAATTGGGAAAAACATTGAAATTTTTACACATTTTGAATTCATATTTTTTGTGCACATGATACACTGGACAGGATAAACAGGTGTACTCCTATAAAAATAAGTTGCAGGGTGACAGGTTCAGCGAGTAATATTTCAGCTGTGCAAGTAAAGGTTCAGCATGAATTTTTGAAAAAAAACAACATTTTTTGTCAGAATTCATTTTGGGACACCATGTATGCACAAGCGCGCAACAGCCCGCAATGCTCAAAGTAATAAATAGTCCTGCCCGCTTGGCACCTGGCGCCAGCCGTCTGCTTGGCATCTATGGGACAATAGATGCCACGCGACTCTAGATGCCATGCAGGCAGAAATCCATGCCACGCAGGTCCAGATGCCATGCAGGTTTAGATGCCGAGCGGTGCAGACTCGTTAGTGAGTATGTTTCTGCTAGCACAGAAGGAAGTAGTGGGTGCCAAACTGCTGTCAAACTCACCATTTTGCTTTCTTCAATCAAACCTATTTGGAAATCGAACCCGATCGCCACGTGCGCGCAAATCTACTACTCTAACCACCGGACCATCCGTAACCCCATAACGCGCAGAGACTACGCCGCTGTGGCGCAACCTGTCCCTATTCGTGGCGCTGCCAATGGTCGTCCTGTGCACTATCAATGCCTGGGTTGGTCACCAGAAAGAGCACAAGGAACCGAGGCCTGAATTTGTGCCCTATGAGCACCTGCGCAGGCGCACCAAGGTACACGTTTTGACGGCATTTTTCGCTCATCACCGCACACTTCATTGTATTTTATTTATCACTCATTTTGAGCTGTGTAGCTTTTGGTTACATATTCTTAGCTCACTTTATTGACTGCCACCTCTATTCACCCAAGAAAAACTTTCACTATTAAAATTCACCCTGCCAATCTCCGTAAAAATTCTCACCCACACTCGTTCCCACCTTTCAGCCTTTCCCGTGGGGAGATGGGAACCACTCGTTGCTGCACAACCCAAGTTACAACGCGCTGCCCGACGGTTATGAGACTGAGGATCCCGCAAAGCACCACTGATTTTTATATGAGTATGGCGCCTGCCGCTTGGCGCCATGGTTTTTGGCGCCAGGCGCCAACTTTTGTGGTTTAGGCTCCCGCTGCTCAGTTTTTTTTAAGTTGTAGTTAAATATCTATGGTAAAAGTGATCGTTTTTTTCTGTACTTTTATCTGTATTTACGGTGGCTAAAGATGCTACTTGTCGTTGATTGCGTAGCGTGCGGTATATTTTCAATTTTTGTTTCTTTTGCTGGAATTCGACATTTAATCCAAAAACAAATGAAAAACGATTTTGTTTCTTTCGTGGGAAGCTCTGATTCATTATTTGTGTTCGAAAGTTGGCATTTTTGCAGTGGTCAACATCGCAAATAGGATGTCAAAGTTTTGTGACATTGCTCAATAAACCGTAACTATCGAAATTAAATTAACCACTTGTGTCCATTCAATAAACAAGCCAGTTTGGCTATAAGTCTGCAAGGAAGCTGATTTCTCAAGAGAGCACAAGAACCTGTAATCCTACAGCATACTTTGAGATTTTCGATAAGAAAGATAACTTTAATCCACAATAAAAAAATACAGCATGGACGCGGTAGATGAGGTGTTGCTGAATACTTTGCTTTCGGCTGGCTGGTATGTATTTTTTGATTTCCTGGTGACTGCTGATGAATGAATTTGGAGTCTTTTATTGGGCGTGAACAGACTACACGTGAAGTAACAATTGATGCGAAATGACGTTTTGAAGAGTCATTTCTATGTTCTGCTTGGCAGATAGCTCCGGCGTACTGTGATGCAAATATGGTGGCAGAATTCACCGTAACCTGTAGATAATTTTCTGTACCGCTTACGGCACATTCCTTTATTTACCGTACTGCACCTTTTACTGCATCCATTTATTGCAAAAATGCGGTAGATTTTAGTTAATAACACTAAATATGTATTTTTTTATAAGGATCTTTAAGTAAATAGGGACTGGGGCCAGTTTTGGGTGACTGGCAGTTGCCGCTGAAGACACGATATGTCGACAAGCAGTATGCATGCGCCATAAATGTTCGAAAAGAGCGCAACGTTCAAGCGCTTTTCATGTAGGATTGACAGTGAAAATCCACATTCTGTGATGGGGGCGTATGTATTCAAGCAGTCGCGACAATTTATATAATACACAAAATTTGATCAAAAAATGGTGTTTTTCAGTGACATCCCCAGCGACGCGACATCAGTGGACCAGCTGTCGCCCAGCGATGTGCTTGAAGCTCTGGTGGTTTGCCTTTGGGCAATAGATCCAAAATTTAGGGAAACTGTGACTTCCAGTAAAATGCCTGGTTGGTTTGTTTGGTTGATCGATGGTTTTGTGTTTTTGTGAAATATCGGCTGTTATTTTTGTGTGTCGGGTGATGGATATCGGCCACACTGGAATGAGGGTTTCTAACAAATCCAGGGTTTCGAAGTACTTCGAGATTTGTAGCGCAGTTGGTATACGTACGAAAAGCCATATCGTTCCAGCCCTACTGACAAATGAGAGTAAAATATATGTAGAATTGAGTTGAGTAGACTACTCAACCAGAGAATTCACATAAAAACGGTTAAGTGCTCTATTTCACTGTAAATTTACCACGTCCTCTGGTGACTTTCAAAAAGCTTCACAATCAGTTATGATTTTCAAATAACTACAGTAATTCAAATCCATCACTATTTATATCCATCTCCAGTGAACCCTGGCGCCAGATTTCGACTAGCTGGCGCCGTGGCCGACGCCATAAAATCTCTAGGCTGCACACAACAACTGGGCTACCAGTCGGTGCTGTACGGCAGCGCCAATGAACACAGACATTTGCTGTTGTTTTTGGCTGATAGATTGCCCAAGGTGCAGCAGTTGGATGGCAAAAAGGAGGGGGAAAGTGGGTTTTGGGGGTTTTTTTATAGGACGTTTTTATTGTTGTTTGTAACTTCATGCCGACGTAAATACGTTGACGATATTTTCTGCAAACAATAACGCCGCTTGAAACAGTATATGCATGCTATCGGTATGTTTTTCGGAAGTTTTTAACACTCTGAAACTTTCAAGTATCTGAAGCATTCATTCGGAAAAAATGTGCCACTTTGAAATACGCGGCATTTTCCGATGATTCTACCCTCCTGATTCTTAATAGCGAACTCTCGCTGCCCATTCTTATTGCTATACCAGAAAGAATGAAATGCAAAAAATTACACCATTTACTACAATAGGAAAACGATGCGCCACTTTCCTGTTTCAAACCAATTTCATCCCCCAAAACTCTTTGCAGCTCCACTGCAAGCAGTATTTTCTGCAGCGGGTGGCAAGATCCGTGACCAATTAGCAGTACCGTGGACGCCATGGCGGGCCGCTTCTGCCTGGCCGCAAAACACTACAGATAGCGCTGATGTGCTCTCCAGGTGGGCGGAGTTAGCGCTTGCAGTGCTGCTTTCGATTTGCGAGATGGGGTCGCACTGGAAAGTGGTTTATTGTGATTTGTTTGAACGTGTGCCAGTTTTTGTCATGGGAATTTGAAAAAATATATATTACAGAGCCACATAAAAAATATATATTTCACACTTTACAGAGCCTCCACATTGGAATTCTGCAGTTTCCTAGACCATCAGTCTAACATCCACTGGCGTCACGTTCCCGCCGTGGTGTTGGCGCGCTGCCAACTGCTCCGGTGCGGTCTGGACTTGGCCAAGATCGACGATTTGGCGACTGAATTACGTCGAGAATTCACAAAGAATGAAAAAACTGGCGCCGGCGTCAAGAAACCAGCGCTGGCGCCAAAGCCGAAAATCGGTGCTAAGAGTTTGAGCGGAACCGACAGGGTTTTTGATGAAGTTAAGGATGAAAATGTAGAGGTGTGTGTTCGTTGTTTCGTTATTCCAGGCACTGCACCCAAAGTTGACAAGTTCATTTTCGCCAGTTTTTCAGACAACGGTGGAGGACACTGAAACAGCAACTGCTGCACACGAGCGCCACCAGCGCGCGAAATTGGACGAACTGCGCGCGGAGATGGATAGACTTCGTCAAGAAGCGCAACAGGTGCAACACTTTTTCAACTATACACCCCTTTGATCTCACCGATGACGTTTCATTCACATTGATGAATATTTACATATGTACAAAAACAAATTGTCCCTCGCAGGTGCGCAGCGAGGGGGCGTCGCTGCAGCGGCAAGTTGCCGCGCGTCGGAACGAGTGGCAAACTGTGGGGGTGCGCCTGGCCGCATTGCTGCAACAGCCGCATAGCGAGTCTGTGCACAAACTCAGAGTGAGGCCGAATGGTTTTTGTCTTGTACAGATGGACGCCTATCGAAATTTTCGATGTGTTGTTGATAAGCTTGTATAAACGGTTTTTGGTTGTGATGTCCAGACAAAATTTTGAGTTTTTTGGCACATTTATTTTTTCCCGAAAACGCTGACAGGTACTCCGAGGTACCTCCACTACATTTCGTATTCAACACTATTTGGAATTTTGCTAATTCCTCAAAAATTTATTTGGAGAGGGTATACAAGTTACCCACGGGTAAACGTGTGTCTGGATGTGGTTTGGAAATTTGGGGCGCGGTCTAGGGTTCAAACGGGACCAGTTTTTCTGACCGGGACCAGAACTTTTTCTAAAGTCGGGACCGGGATCCGGACTGGGGTGTCGGGACCGGGACCGCCCCAGGCCCCAGTCCCGACTTATTGCCGAACAATGTAAATACCGGTACCGCGGTCCCGTTTGAACCCTAGCGCGGTCGCGAATTTTCAGTCAAAACAAAACAAATAAAAAAGTCTCAAAAATTCTAACTCCGCCCCCACTTCCAGGCGATGGTGTCCGGCAGCGAGGAGCGCATGCATCGGCTGGAGCAGCAACTGTCGCGCGGCCGCTCCGAACTCACCGCCCAACTGCATGAGGCCACGCAGCGACAACTGCAGTCGGTGAGTGTACAATGGAAAACGAAATTTGAATAGAACACTTTTAACTTAAACTTTTTCCACCGCAGCAACAAACGGAAGCGGGTAGACTTTCGGAGCGACGGGACAGAGCCGCGGCGACTTGCAGTAAAATGTCCACCGAACTGCAGCTCAAACAGAATTTTGTGGCACATTTGGTTGGCAAATTGATTCATCTACCTTTTTGCTCATAGTGACGCATGGGAAAATTATACCGCATCGATAGTGTGTCACATCCTTTTTCCGACGATAATTTTTTCAAAATGGACACAGATGGACTTTCTCCCACCATCGACAATCAAATAGCTGATTTGGAGTTTATTTAAAGAATATTTTATCCCATTTTGGAAGATAATATGAAAAAGCGATATTTTACCTCGATTTTGCAAATTTCGATTGATTTTGTGTGATTTTCACAGCATATGTGGTAACATACAGTAAATTTGGTGTTAAATTGCATTTATTTCAATGTTTATTAGATGTCATAAACATGAAATGGACCTGCTTCATTCAAGCAGCATTGTTCTATTTTAAAAAATAAGTTATTTTGAAAAAAATCTGGTTTTAATTTTAGAAATCATTTTTTAAATCATGTCGTTTCCCAACCCTTTTGACATCCGTTCATTTCGCTACTTTTAATATTTCCAAATTCAGGAGAGCGAACGTACGAAAATGGTGAGGGGCGCGGCGCGGTCGGCCTATACCGAGCGCATCATGGAGATGATCAACAGTGTGAACAAACAGAGACAACTTATTGATAAGGTGACTTAGACAGCGTTCACACTGCATTTTTGTGACGACTCCGACAACACTTGAAAAAGTTCCATAAGTCGAGTGAAAAGTTCCATATTCATGAGTGAATGTGGTAAAGTATACATACACCAGGTGTATATGCATGTCAAAATTCAGATGAATCGTGTGTGTTGCTCAAGAGTTATACATGTTTATATAAGAAATTGCCACTGTCGGAGCCCGACAGGTGCGCCGACAATATAAAAAAGTGGTCGTCACATTGCACGAGTGTGACGACAAGTAAAATATTTGATCTAGTTGTCACAATGAGCATGGTTAAAAAATGGTCCCTACTTGTCGCCTATAACGAGGCCGACCAGTCGTCACACTCATGAAAATCTGCTAAAAATAGATTTGTCATCACAAAACGGTCTGTGACGAGTAAGATCTATTGTCGTCACACAAGTGCAGTGTGAAAGGGGCCTTAGGTTGTGCCGTCGACAATAACATGTGGTCTTCGATGTAGTGTATAAGTAATTTTGAAATTGGAATACATTAGCATTGTGGGTCGATTGCAAGTAGGCAGCATAAGTGGCGAAGGAAGTAAAGCTGAGTACTTGACCACACTTTATATTTTCCTTTCTTTCCCAATGCGTAACTGGCAGCTGGCACGAAAAACGCATTGCTTGAGTAGGGAATTGCATTTTAGAGTCTGTTTGCCAATCATATTTTTCAAAAACGTAAGGTACAAAATACTTGAAAAAATTTATTATCAAAATAGTCTATACCGTATATCCTTGAATAAGACCCCCCCCCCTTGAATAATACCCCCCCCCCTTGAATAACACCCCCCTGTTGGCCAGGTGAGGAACAAATAACGCCCCCCCCCTTGAATAACTCCCCCCTCTTGAATAAGTCCCCCCTCTGGGTAAAACGATCGATGAGCAACACACGAAAATGAAAACGAGACAAACAGAAAAATAAAGCTATGTCTGGGCTGATTCATCGAATGGGGTTTGGTGTGTGAAACGAAAAATGCAAAAGAATGTTAGCCTATGATATTTTTTAGGTTTAGATGGTTGAACACGAATTTTAGGATGGATACGTTGTTTTGTTAGTGTTGAACTGGTCATTTTCTGCATTAGATGTGTTGGCGGAATGCATACAAACAATGAATAAAGTGAAAGTTTTCCTGGAAGTTCTGAGGAAAAAATAACTCCTCCCCTTGAATAGTACCCCCCCCCCTTGAATAACTCCCCCCTCCAAAACCTCTGACGAAATAATAACGCCCCTGGGGTCTTATTCAAGGATATACGGTATTCGGAAAAATGCGATCATTTTTTTTTAGAATTTTGTCACATCACAATTTACTTTTAGTTTTTCAGTCATTTTTTAATTTAGCCCCAAATTTACAGACAGTTGCTGACAACCTTCTGATTCAAAAGGAGATAAAAATGCTGACTGGGAAATTGGAGCGCGCGTTCATTGCTGCGCATATGGAATTTAAGGAGGTTGATAATTGTTTTTAAATAATTGCAATTAAAACCCCCTCACCTCACTGGGACCCCCTCACTCTAAAATCCTGTCTACGACTTTGTTTGGCATAATCTGTGCACATTTGATTTTAGGCCGTTTGTAATTTTTAGCCAGCACCTCTTCTCGACAAGTGCTTTTTCACAAACGATCATCTAAAAAAACATACTCAGAGTGCGGTGGGCGGAGACTCTGCGCTGTCCAAGTCGGTGTCGTTGCTGGACCGCATCCACGACACGTGCGCCCTCTCTCTGCAAGCCATTCAGGCAACCGGTAATGTGCAGAGGAATATTGAGGAACTGCACAATCAGGTTTCTGGGGGTATATTGGCTGATTGGGGAAGTGTTGTTGATGAATTGCCCTGCGTTGGCATGTATCTTACATCTGGGCACACCAAAGCTGTGGCCAATTCCGCAAGGTGTCAAGCAGTTTAAATTAGCGGTCGTTACTCATAAATATACTTGTCACCTCAAGTTTACTTTCACTAGACTTTTTTTTTTGACTTTTTTCGCCAGTATTTGCGTTTAAGCGCCCTGTGCAAACCATTTGACGCACCGGCGCCATCATTTCGGCATATGTATACTCACACTAAGTATGGAAACCTACCACAACACATGAATAATGAACCAAAAATTCTATTCTTTTCTTTTCTAGTTTTTTCTTTTTTCATTCATTAAATTATGGTAGGATTCTGCACATGCTTTGCGGCGCGCCGAGTATCGCCAAATTAGGTATCACGCTACTTTCCACAGGTGGAAACGGAAGGCCAAAAATCTGCCGCCGTCAATTTGGACAAATTGGTGAATGATTATTGCGAGATAAAAATGGAAAACGAGTCGATGCAGATGCGTTTGAGGCAGGCGGCTGAAACGTGCAGTCGCTGCGCCCCAAAAGCTGATTAGGTAGATATTTATTGACATGTGATTTGCGAAGAAAGGTGATCTGTGATCTGGTGCCAATTCCACGAGTCGACAACTAGCAAATTAAGTCGAGCGACAAATAAACTTCTAAATGGGAATACTTGTCAGTTTAGTTGCGCCTTTCCCTTCGCTAAAAATGATTTGAATTTATTTGTCACACCCACGGTTAAGGGCACTTCAGTATACCATAGTTGTTAAACGTATTTACGTTTACTCGATAACGTATAATCGTATACTCGCGTACTGCGTAAATACGTAAACGTTTCCTCCCGAAAAAAATACCTGTACTCACATACTCGCGTACTTTTTGAAAGTACGCGAGTACAGAAAACGTATTTTAAGGGGACAGAAAATATCGTTTTGCCAGACAGAAACTGACAAACATGAAACATTTTCCTAAGAAATACTTATCAGGAGAGAAAAACACATCTTTGGTGTATTTCAGAGTAAAAATGAAAAAAACACCAATTTTTACATTATTATTGTGAGATAAATACCCACTTTTACGTTGTCTGTAAAAAATAATAACATGTTTACGTTTTCCCTGGAAAAAATACTCATTTTTACGTTTTCTCTGGAAAAAAGTATTTTACTCACCTTTATGGCAGCGTAAAAGTAAAAATAAAATACCTTACGTTTTCTGTACTCATGTGTGAGTAAAATAAAAATACTTTACTTTTACGTTTACTTTAAAAAAAAGTTCAGTACTTTTAACAACTCTGCAGTATACGCAAAACTGGGAAAACTGACGGGCTCGATTTACATACGATTTACGTATGCCTATTAGTCGTCTAAACCCGCATGTCATTTGACCCGCTAGCGTAGCATAAATCGAGGGTGGCATTTTAGGGGGGGGGGGGGTCCACCAAACTTTCATGTCGTCCCATTCTGTTGTCCGTTGGCCGATTTTGTTGCCGTTCGAGTATGTTAGGGTTTGAGGTTGGGGCTACGACCAAATTTTTTTATTTCCTCAAATAATCCCCCAGTCCCGAGGTAAGGGGGGTCTATAAAAACGTGGTTATTTTGCATGGCTGATCTGGACGATTGACTTCGGAGCTTAATAACTCGGCCATTTTTGGGCCGATTTGTGCCGTTGAACACTTAAAATGATCGACATAACCTGTAGATTCCATTTTTGATGTCGCGTTAGTGATGTCTAAATTTATTAAGCGGATTTGACCCGGTTTTTAAATGCCAAAATCAAATTTTTCTGAACATGCTATGATATACTATAGACAACGAGAATACATTTAAAACAAAAATGAGTTCAATATCTCTTCCCAATCAAAAGTTACGGCGCTTCAAACTTTTCACTCCCAACCACATAATAACCACATGCATGCAACTTCAAAACTCCATATCTCGACCATTTTTCAGCCGATTTTCACCAATGAACACTTAAAATGATCAGAATGATATGGAGATTTCATTATTAAACCCAGATTATCCGTACATTTTATCAGAATTCCCATACAAGAAAATAATGCGAACTCTTGAATGAAATTGTCATAATGAAAATGCATACAAATAAACTGAATAAAAACGATATCTCCATGTTATTCTGATCATTTAAAGTGTTCATCGGTGAGATTCGGTTGACAAATGGTTGAGATATGGAGTTTTGAAGTTGCCTGCATCGTTCGTCATGTGGTTATTTATGTGGATGGGAGGGAAATGTTTGAAGCGCCATAACTTTCGATCGGAAAGAGGTATTGAACTCATTTTTGTTTTAAATGAATTCTCGTTGTCTATAGTATATGATAGTATGTTCAGAAAAATTTGATTTTGGCATTTAAAAACCGGGTCAAATCCGCTTTATAAATTCAGACATCACTAATGCGACCTCAAATATGGAATCTACAGCTTATGTCGATCATTTTAAGTGTTCAACGGCACAAATCGGCCCAAAAATGGCCGAGTTATTAAGCTCCGAAGTCAATCGTCAATGCCCGCTAGTCATCTTTGGGAGGCGGCATAGATCAGTAGTGGGCAGGGGATCAGCAGCAGGGGTTTTGATGACACTAGAGCAGCAGGTGGCATACACAACCAATTTCGCATACATAGATATGTTTTTGGCGTTGGAATAGAAAACGTGCAGTTGCGGTAACAGCTTTGAAAGCTGTAATGTGTATTCAAAATACACTGGGAAAATTTTAAAATGTTATAATTATATGCAAAAGAATTCCAAAAGTAATATTTCCAATTATAACAATAATAATAACACAAATTCCAAAAGTGAATTCAAAAATTCGAAAGTTACGTTTGGGAAAAATTCGAAATGGAGAAGTTTTAGAAAAAAACACTTAAAAATTTGAATACTTTTCCCAGATAGTTTTGTTATCATTATTGATTTGACATGTACCGTACCGCACCATTTACTACACTGCACCATTCCGTGCTAATCCCATGCCCGCTATTACTCATCAACACCCCCTTAGATGACAAGCGGGTATAAATGATAAACGGGCAGAAATAGATGAGTAGCGGGTTTAGATGACTACCGGCACATGCTCGATTTTACGGCTGGTCCCCCCAAAAATTATCTACTCGAGATTATAAGCCAGTTAGAGACCGTATGGTTTCTTCGACAGTTCATTTGCAGGCAAGTGACAAATTTTACACGGCGTTTAACATTAGGCAGGAGAAACAGTCAACCACATTGATTTAATAAATGTTCGAGGCAACCCGTACGCCCCACGAATTCCGTACAAAAAGCCTTGGACATAAAGGGCCCACACACACTAGTTGACATCGCAAATTCGCGTCAACTCAGTGTCAATTGAATAAAACAAGAAGTTTGTAAAAAGCATCACACTTAACAGGAACAATGAAAATGAAGTGTCATGATGTAAAATTAACTATGCTCTATCAGATAGATAAGTTGAAGATCACAGTATCACTTAAATTCAGTTGACATTTAGTTGACACGAATTCAGTTGACATCCAGTGTGTGGGGGCCCACTAATATGATTTTATGCTTTTCATGCACGCGGCAATAAAAAGTTTTAAAAAACAGATTAAAAAAACTTTTTCGTCGGAATCATGTGAATGTTGTGGTAATAATCAAGCATTATGTGTATCTCCAGGGTAGAACCGCTGAATAATTATTTTCTTGGGCCGTGGTTGGAATTCGTGGGGCATGGCAAGGGAACCCCCAAAATCTAAATGTGTAACAGTGTATTTATACACGGCAATGGTAAGAAGTGACAACAACAGGTATATTCTCCGAAAAAAATCCGCTTAGTGTTGATCGAATTCCGATGGCGTTTGATCAGCACCTTAGAGAATGCGTAGTGATCGTTAACCCTGGCACCGATCCCGCACCCAGTGTTAAGTGACAAATTTTAGAAAAGCTTCAATATGCCTACGGAAAGCCACTTTACACAGGGTGCGGGGTGGCCTCCCAGTTACATGTGAGTGAGATCCAACATTGGCGCTACGCACACCAGTTGACAGTCGGCCGGCGGTCAACTGAACAGTCCATTTTGGATGCTTGTCGGTTGCGAATATTTGCGAATTAGGGACTGTCACTTGGTGTTGTGAATAACTAGATCACCAACACTAGACAACTGCTGCATATACGACGACAAGCTACAATTTTGGGGGAATAACGACTATTTACTCACATATGTAAATATCTGTATTTATGTACATAAGTTTCTACGCAAGCAACCACGATGCATGAATGGGTAAGTGAACTATCAAACCATTATATATTTAGAAACAGGTAGAATATATAGAATCTCCAACAAATGGGAGGGCCGGAACTGAGAGAGACAATTAGAATTAAGCAGATTCCAATTTTGATCACATCACAAAAACGCACACAAAGCAAACTTCCGATCACATTTATAATCTCCACCAACGATACCCAATACTCAATACCCAGGGTACGGGGGCGGAGCCTCTGGGCTAGTACTAGTCCCAGGGCCACCTGCAGGGTAATTATTGCCGCCAAACTGGGGGTAGCCCGCGCTGCCTTGTTGGGGTATTGATGGCGCTCGCGGGGCCTGACCTTTTTGCTGCGTTGGCTGGGGTGCGTGTGCGGGGGGTGCCTGCAGATGGGGTGTTTTGGATGATGAAAATAAGTGAGAGCTGGAGACGGAAGTTATATTGACATAACTGTACACTGTCCTAAAACTGAAGTTGCCGAAAAAAACTCAAGGATGGAATGAAGGGGGCACGGCAGGGGTCTCCTAGGGGGGGGGGCTGCCCCCCCCCCAAATCGGCCAGCTATCTATCTATCCGGAGGCAAATTTTTTGGCTACTACCCCCAAAGACCCCCCCTCCCAAATCGCTCAGCTACCTATCCATCTGGAGTGGTTTTTGAGAAATTTTGCCCCAATTTTCGCTCAAAATCAAAATTTTTCGCACATTTTTATAGTTTTTCACTTCAAAATCGTGCTTTACGGCTATATACATGGTTATATACCTTTTTTAGCCATTTTAAACCTACTTTTGGCTACTTTTAACTGATTATTAGCGATTTTTCCCCCTTTCTGCCTTCTTTACCTTGAAAAAGCCTATACATTGTGCCCCCGCCAGCCCCCCCCAGAAAATTTTTCAGCTATCTATCCCTCCGGAGGAGCGATTTGCTATCTATCCAGCCCCCGCGAGGGCCAAAATCTTGGAGACCCCTGGGGCACGGCTAGGTATTGACTAGGGATGTAAAAAACGTTTTTTCAACGACACCGCTTTTTCAAACGGTATTTTAACAAAAAAGACACAGAATATAAGCTGTTTTATATTTTCTTCTCACAACATCAACGATGGAAAAAACACAGAAATTGAACACAGAAACTCATTGAGTTTCTGTGTTTTTGTTTTACACAGAAACACGGAAACTCATAAATTTTGAAAAACTCAAAACTCAAATGAGTTTTTTTTTGGAGAACACAGAAACACAGAAACACGGAAACACAGAAAAGTTTTTTGAGTTTTTGTGTTTTTTTCAGCGAAGTGGTTGAATGCAAATTAATTCAGTTAAAATGAACATAATAAGATAAGCATCTATAGTATGTAAATATGTACATAATGTATTCATATTTTATAATGGTACAAACTAGAAATTAAAGATGGCATGCACATCTCATGGTGGATTTGACAATTTAAGTTTCGACATTTAAGTATACCTTATTACCTTGAATACCCCCCCCCTTGAATTAACTCCCCTCAAAATGGACTGGTGAAATATCCAGATCGAAATGCTGTAAATCAAAATTTGGGGGGGGGGAAACTTGAATTTTTTGGAAAAAAACTTGAGTTTTTTGAAAAACTCGAGTTTTTTTGAAAAAACTCAAATAACTCGAGTTTTTACAAAAAACACAGAAATAAAAACAGAGTTACTCAAGTTTTTTTCAAGAAAAAAAACTCAAAACACAGGTATTCATTTTTGAAAAACTCAAAACACAGAAAGTGTTTTTTTTTGGAGAACTTACCCATCGTTGCACAACATAAATAAAATTAATATCCGAAAAACCTAGAGAAAATGAAACTTTATTTTATTTTATTTATTAAAAAAAACATAAATCCCTGGGGAGTTTTTGGAACACTACACATGAATGCCCAATTTACCTGAGCCTGTGGTGCGCTGCCGCCCTGACTCCTCCCCCTAACTCCCGGTGCTATATTATTCGCCTTCATGTAGCCCAGAAATTGGTCTGGTATTTCTGCGAGAACCTCTTTAGCCAACCGAGCTTGCGAGACGTCGGGCGTATAGTTGGGACCGGATTGAATGAAATTTCGGAATGGTACGAACTGTGCGATTGGGGGTGGGGGAATTTTTAAGTGTGGCAAAAATCGAATGCATGTCTATTTACATTTAAATTGATTGAAAAATTAAGTTTGATGTTATGGTTGAGCGTTTTGGTTTGTTCTGAGAAACGCTCTCACTCTTGTATTTCCCTAAGTTGTATATTGTTTTTTTTACTGCTTTTCCACATTTCCGCGGCACCTAAAATTATGGTAGAAAACTATTACGGTGGTAATTCACTGGTAAATTCGTGTAATCTGTTTCCAGCACAAAAAATGGCGGTAAACGGTACGGCATCTTCTTCCTACAAAACAGTTGAAATTCAAAGAAAGAAATGAAAGTTCACCCACCTGCACGATATCCCTCTGCGCTGGGCGGCCTCTCTGATCAGTTAATCGAACCGAATCACCATCCAAAAATTCCATGGCTGAAAAATCAGCGTTTCCCACACCCACTATGATAATTGACAATGGCAAAGTTGATGCAGCGACGATGGCATCTCTGTGATTGAGTTTTAATTATTGAAAAGTGTCAGCATTCCAAAAATGGGTGTTTTTAAAAATATATATGATTAAATCTCACTGAAAAAACGATGAGAAAATATAAATGACAGATTTTTGATATTTTCTTCTCGTAAAATAAATATAATTACATAAATATAATTTAAATCTGTAAAATCCCGGAGAAAATATAAATACAAGATTTTTTTTTGATTTTTTTATTTTAACAAAAAAATCTGATGAAAAAACATCCCCACCTGGTCTGATTCATATCCGTAATAACACCATCAGTCAATATCAAAAGAATGAAATATTCCGAGCCATCTCTGTGCGGCGCAGCCAATCTGGCAACGTGATTGATAACTGGGGAAAAATTTGTGGGACCGTATAATTGCACAGATTGCAAGCATCTATAATAGGCATCGAGCACCCCCGAAACTCCGTTGCAGTAGGGCGAACTGGGGTGCAAATTCTGAAGGGGTGGGGGGTAATTTAACATGTTTCTGGCGGGAAACATTTGCTTACGTTATGAGATACAGTACGGCATATTATTATCTAGCACGGTGTTTTTCACATCAAATGTCGACATAAATATTTTGAAATTTTTTCGAAAAACAACAAATTTGTGTATTTTTTCGAGCGAACACAAAAATACAGCACTAGAGTACGGTACGATTTCTGTCAAATGGAATATTTCGTCATGAAATTCAAATAACCACAAAAAAATGACCGCAATATTTGTAGAGAAGACTTAAAAATTCCGTCGAACTGATAATCTTGAGAAAGAGACTTCTCTTTTATCTGTCATCGCCCAATTTTATTGTCAATGGCTATCATCAAAAAGAATTCAATAGAGAAAATGCAACTGACCACAAAAAATTCATGGGAAACACGACCATCGGGTGGCAGTTTGGCACCAAATCCCAGCACTGGAAATAACTTGTCGCTGAAAACGAAAAAAAAGCATTTTAAGCATTCGACAACGTTCAATGTAATTGCACATCGGATGCATTCATTTTATTTAATTTTGTATGCAGGGGAGTTCACGATTTAAAGCAGATTTAAACATATTTGAATGCAATGTATGCCTATATGGGTGATTTGCTATCTACACCGCAAATATGTGTACCATTCAGTTAGATGAAACGCAGCCTCGAAAGTGTTGTTATGCTCATGACGGTAACCCTTATTTCAAAGCAATACAAAAACCCAAAATCAATATTTTTAACTCGAAACAGTAAATGAAAACCGAAAGATTGCAAAAACCGCCCTACAGTGACCACCCCACCCCCATTCCACACCTATCATAATCCTGTACAATCTGCCCGACACTAGTAATGGCGCTGGCATACACACTGGGCGTGGTGCTCGTGTAGTGGTGCAGGGTGCCCGGCTGCATAGGGTTTCCATTGCTCGCAGTGAAGTCTATCGCTATGGTGCAGTTTAGCTGGGTGCTGGGGGGGGGGGGGGTTGGAGGTTGCGGGGAGGTTTTAGGTTGAGAATGGTTGTGGGTGTGTGGATTGCGTCACGATGTTACTTTCAGATACCGATACTTGATATTTGATTAAAAAATTCTAATTTATTTTTTTAAATCAGGTGTCAAATTGTTTCGCTATTCAATTCTGGTGTCGGTATTCAACAAGGTTACTCCGACTTTCTGGTTTCGGTATTCGATACTGTCTCAAAATTTCCGGTATCCATTTCGACACCGGACCACAGGAGACTCTACCAGTGATCACACAGCATTTTACATTCGCTCAATGTAATTTGAGTTAAATATGACATTGTACAGCCAAATACATTTAAATATGACGTTATGATGTCCCAGCTTGCATCACACTAATTTACAACTTCATGTAAAATTACACATTACCATAATCCAATACATTAACCCTAGAATAAAAAACTTACCCAGCATGGACAAAATCC
Source organism: Sphaerolaimus hirsutus (assembly GCA_964036195.1). Classification (NCBI taxonomy): domain Eukaryota; kingdom Metazoa; phylum Nematoda; class Chromadorea; order Monhysterida; family Sphaerolaimidae; genus Sphaerolaimus; species Sphaerolaimus hirsutus. The sequence goes on along the minus strand of OZ038451.1, from coordinate 19,580,837 downwards.
ACAAAACTTGGCACTTCAAACACTCTGCATCGACCCAGGACCACCGTACCGGAACAGGTCTTGCCCTTTTTGTACTTTTTCGTAGGATTTATCAGCTATGCAAGTGGGGCAAAAGTGTGGAGAAACTTTTAAGTGTGAGACAACATGTACTTGGTTCTTTTCATAACATATGGAGCGAAAAAACATTTTTCAGCAAAAAGTATTACACAGAAGACACGCTGTCCCAAAAATCTCTGAACAGAACCAAGTACTTATTTATACCCACCAGAAACCAGTGCACATGCAAACTGCACCAATTTGTGAGTTAGCTATATGGATGGAAAAAAGTTTCTTAACGACCCCAGATAAAATTTTCGTTTAAAAACTGTTTATTTTTAAACAACGTTTAAAAAACCTTTGAAAAACCCGCGGCCATCCCTAGAGTTGACACTAATAGTTATTTTGTGTTTATGGGGGTGGGGGGACGGGTGAATTATGATAGATAGATTAATCACACTGAATTGCATTGTCAAAAATAACATCTACTTGAAAACGTATTTTTGGATATTTAAAATTTTTGTCGAAGAAATTTTCCACTGAAAAAAGTTTCACAACCCCCCGCCCCACCCTGAACGACCACCTGACAACTCAAATAGACTAGATACTGTACCGAATGCTAGGTCGCAGCATTGGCGGGGTGCGGTCAATTACTGTGCCATTAGCGTGTACCAGGCTGTGGAGGCGGGTAGTACCACTATTGGCAGGCAGACAGGGTCGATAACATATTTACATATATCGATAATCGATACACAATAGCACACAACATCAAATCACGCACTATGGTGAATCTATTTTTGAGATGCAAGCTGGGACACCACCACAACCAAAAATAGAAATGTAAAACTATACACACCCAGCTTGAATGTGCTCGATGAACGTGTGCGCCCGGCCAACTCTGCAGGAGCTCAAGTGCACTTTGCCTGCCGATTTCCCGTGCTTCTTCTCTAGCTACAAGCACAAATCGAGAAAAATTACGAGTGAATCGTGATTCTATACAAGCAAGGGATCGTTATTTGGTTTCGATTAAATTGGTGGCCAATTTTAGCATGTGCACTGGTGTGGTTAAGTGCAAAATCGTTATATATCAAGCGAAACAAATCAATTCAACAAGTAAAGATGAAAATGTGGTCGAGCACAATATAAAAATATTGTTATTTACGTTTAAACACTTCGTAAAGTGTGTAGTCTATTTCGCCCACAAACGGATTCAATGTTCATTTCGATTGATATTGTTTTAACAGATATATTTTTTCATTGGTCGCAACCACAAATGAATTGTTAACACACTGCACCGAATACTTTGCATCGAATGTTACCATATTTTGTGAAATGCCATCTGATAAATTATGTGCTGAATTATTAAAGTGAAAGCAATGTATTGTGAGGAACAGTGTAAACAAATATCTGGTTCAACTAATCAAATTAAACATGGTAACATTCAGATGAATTTCGGCGCGCAGTGGAACTTGACATAAATAAAAATCCACTCACACACATTTATAAAAAAATTCTAACGCACCTTCCACGATTGTCCCTCACTAGAAAATCGGACCATCTCATCCAAAGTAGTCGTAAATTCTCCAATCAAATCTTCAGAGCCATCGCGATTCCAATCGATGCATTTGACCAATATGCTCCTAAAATTTTTAGAGTATTGAACAATTTCTTTGTGGCTCATTAACAAAAGTGGGACATTGAGGTAATTACCGTATTTCTTCAAATAGAACGGCATACCTCCAATAGAAGGGCACCTCCAACAGAACGGCAGGTTTTGGCACGTTTTCGTGCTCACGGAAACAATAGAACGGCCGCCTCCAGACGGCAGGTAAAAATATTGACGAAAATTAGAGCGGCGCTCTTCTATTAGAAGAAATACGGCATATCGATTTCGTCACTCTTCTGAGTGATGAATAGCTGATGAAAATTCCCAAGTGGATCTGGGACAAGAAAATCCGTAATGTGAAAGTCACGTGAAATGTAAACGTTATGAATGACAAGTAAAATACAAATGTACATCCTTGTCACTTACAGGTTTACTTGCAACTTGACCTACCACTGAAAACATAACTTAGCCCTTAACTATCTTAACCCGTACCTGTATCTATCGTTGCCACACAAATCCCTGGAAGAAATCGTGAACGGCTTCCAAACTGGTTCCAATGTATTCTTTATGTACTCTGTTCTGTGCACTACAGTGTGGCTCAAGTTTTCGTGAATTTTGTAAAATGACAAGAATGGATCAGATTTCCCAAACCAATCCTTTTTGTCCAATTTTGATGCGCTGAATTGTAAGGTGACTTCCTCTTTGCAAGCACTCAATTCCTCTGCAGTAACTGCTGTGTGTTGGAAAATTAGTCAAAAATATGATTTTTTGTAACTTGGGTTGGGGCTTTATGCTTTAGGGCTGGGAATATAAAACTATTCAATGTTGATATTTGAGATCGGGATATGAGGGGGCGAAACTCCAAAAAGGGTTGCAACGACACATCAAATGTCGATACCGTATTTCCTGGAAATGCTCTCAGGGGTGATTGTTTCAGAGTGAGAATTTTGAGAGGGGGGGTTAGACGAGAGGGGGTATTTCGAGGAAATGCGGTAAATAATTTTTATCAACTATCGCGTTTTTATCAACCATCACTCTAACACTCGCCGACACAAAAAACACCCAAAAACGACACTCACTCATAATAGATCCCTTCTTTACTTTGGGCCCTTTCAAAGGTTTCTTCAAATGTGTAGCTGAGATAATTTCGCCCAGCGAGCAATCCATTTGTCCCAGAAAATCGTGGTCACGTAAATTCGGGCTTTTGCTGTCCACATCGTAGCTGCGTTTGTCAAAAAAATGGGAAAATGAAAGTATCGGTTTAAGTAGAAATGCAGAAAAACTGCAGAAAAAGTACTGTTAATTATAGTAAAAAGTTTTTGCATGATATTGTTCTACTTATACACATCAGGGTAGGGTTCAAACAATATATCGTATGGAATATCGAATATCGGATATCGACCATTTTTTAATATCGAATATCGAGTATCGATATCGAAAATTTTGAAAAAATATCGAATATCGAATATCGATATCGAAAATTTTGAAAAAATATCGAATATCGATATCGAATATCGACCATTTTTTCGATATATCGAACCTGTATCGTGTCCCCAAATTTACGTTTCATTTTCATTTTGAGATGTTTATGGTTGATCTGATGTGCTTATAGTATTGTATTTGATGAGTAAAAGTACAGTATTTATAATGTCATTGTTGTTGGAGTGCTAAATTTGAAGCCAGAAAACACTGATATACTTTTTTTGCAACATTAGGATGAACTGTAATATCTACCAATTGTTATTTGTCTGATACACTTTGATTCATCATGTTTTTCTTCTATTTTCTACCATTGAGTGGTGTAAAGCTTGTTCAAATCACTTGCACCATTCAAATTTCAGTAAAGAGATGATTAAACATGTGTGCAACCACATGAAAATACAATATGCCACTTGAAATATGCCTTGCTATACCAAAAGCATATCGCAATATCGAATATCGAAAATATCGAATATCGAATATCGACCATTTTTCAATATCGAATATCGATATCGAGGTTCCATATCGTATCGATAACGAATATCGAGTTTCAGAAAAAAATATCGAATATCGAATATCGATATCGAAAATTTTGAAAAAATATCGAATATCGAATATCGATATCGAAAAGTCATATCGTTTGAACCCTACATCAGGGTTGATTATTAAAGCGCCCCAGGAACCAATCCCAACAAACTCACACTTCAAACCTCAGCGCCTGGTATTCCTCAAAAAAATAGTCCACGACAAATTTCTTCACAAAATCAGGATTCAAATTATTCCAGATAATTTCAGTCCGACCGAATTCTCGCCATTTATCCGCAGCAAATTCCTTGACAAACAGAACACACATTGGATCCGATTTCGAGAATACATCCATGTCTATCAAATCCCGACATGACACAGACAATTCTACCTGAAAAGTGGGATTTTTGTGAGTTTTTGATTGTCTGATTAGGTAGTAGTTTGAAATATAATTTGTCTTTGTTACTTGAAATTGATGTTATATTAATTGATCTGAGATTGAATTTGTGGTCTGGTGATTAAGGGTTTAAATCACGCCAAACATGGTATCAAACTTCACATTTGACCGTGTACATTAGCGCATTTTCTTGGACATTTCGCAGTGCAGAGACAAATTTTACGTCACTTGAAAAGTAAAACTTCAACTTATCACTTAACGCAACACGCAAAACTGACCTGAGAAGTAGGGCTGCTAACTGCAGTCCCAGGCTGAAACGAACCACCGCCCATCTGTTCCATTTTCAGTTGATATCAAATTAAATTCCGCTGATCAAAATCAGTAAATCGCGTATTTTGATAATAATATTCAAATAGACAACAATCCTGTAATATGAGAAGGAAAAATTGTGTATGCGTAACATTTTTTACACAAAAACACCCATCAGATAACATTTGACAGAAAAAAATGTAAAGGTGCTTGAATTAAAAACTGAGCAATGAGCGAACTGTTTACATAAAATACACAGGCAGTTGGGATCAAATTTAATCAACCCGAGAAGTTTTTTTCGGGCAGACTTTCATCTGATGTATTTATATCAGGTGCCACCCCCAGACACTGTAAATGTTAAATGTCTTGCAAAGTGTCATTTGACATTACTGACACTTTGCTTGACATTGCCATTTTACATTGGGAGTTACCAGGGCCGTATCCAGGGGGGGGGGGCGGGGGGGGGGCTGCAGCCCCCCCCCCCTCCCGGGGCGAGACCAGAAAGTGACCGGAAAATTCGACTTTTTCAACGTCAGCGTAAAAAATTTTGCGCGCAAGCGCGCATTCTTCACCAGACATGAGGTATTTTATCATCCGATTTGCTCCATGTGGACGCAAATCGTTGTAAATACACTCAATGTTGTGTTTTTGCTGTTTTGTATGTATATTTACATACATATACAGCGTTCCATGGCGCTGACGCCAACGCCAATGGCGCCATGGCGTGGCGCCTACTAATGGCGCCAGCGCCATGGCGCCATTCCGCCACTACGTAGCTAAAATTTTAGGGGGGAGGGGGGGCTGAGCCCCCCCCCTCGCCGGCCTCCGTAAACAAGCAGCCCCCCCCCCCGTTCAAAAATCCTGGATACGTCCCTGGGAGTTACTTACAACTTTAATTTAATTTTCACTTGACACACTTGACTTCCTTTTCTCGCTGATAAGTACAAGTGCCAGTTTGAATGCGTTTTCACTATAAAAAGCATGATTCGGGTTGCCCGAAAAATGTTCGGGCCAATAAAACTTCATGCCATAAAATATATGCGTGAGATGTTCCATGCGAGAGATGCAGCGCAAAGATTCGATTTAGCATACAGCGTCGACCAGGGGTTTTGTAGATTTGGACCCCCGCGGGGGTTCATATCAGGGGTTTAGTAGGGGGGGGTTACCCCCCCCCCCCAAATCCGCCAGCTATCTATCTATCCCGGAGGCAAATTTTTTGGCCACTATCCCCTAACCCCCCCCCCCAAATCGTCCAGCTATCTATCTATCTGGAGCGATTTTTGAAAAAATTGCGCTCAAAACCGCTAATTTTCATACCTTTTTATAGTTTTTCACCTCCAAAATCGCTAGTTCATGTTCATTATTGCCTATTTTAGCTATATATGTGTTTATATACTTATTTTTCGCTATTTTTCACCTACTTTTAGAAAATTTTTTACCTTTTCTTCCTTCAACACCTCGGAAAACCCTATATATTGAACCCCCGCGAACCCCCCCCCCCCAACCGTCCCCAACCCCCCCCCAGTAAATTTTTCAGCTATCTATGCTTCCGGAGGAGCGATTTGCTATCTATATGAACCCCCGCGGGGGTCCAAATCTACAAAACTCCTGGTTCATATAGAAAGTAAATCGCTCCACTGGAGGGCTAGATAGCTGAAGAATTTTTTTTTGGGGGGGGGGGGTTGGGAGTTTGGGTGGGGGGGGGTTCGCGGGGGTTCAATATATAGGCTTTTCCGAGGTATAGAGGGAAGAAAATGGAAAAAAATCGCTAAAAGGAGAAAAACAGCTAAAAATAGGTATATAAGTACATATAGTACAAAAAATAGCTGAAAATAGGCGATACGGAACATGAATTAGAATTTTGAAGGTGAAAAACTATAAAAAGGTACAAAAATCAGACATTTTGAGCGAAAATTGGGGCAAATTTTCGTTAAAAGCACTCCAGATAGATAGATAATTGGCCGATTGGGGGGGGGGTAAGGGGATTGTAGCCCAAAATTTTGCCTCCGGGATAGATAGATAGCTGGCGGATTTGGGGGGAAACCCCCCCTCCTAATAAACCCCTGGCGTGGACAAAAATAAATGACGGGTTTATATCAAAAAAACAGTAGCGCCTTTGAAAACTATTACTACCCTCACAATTGTGAAAAAGTTCAAGGTCAAATAAACTTCATTATCTCAATTCAAAATAAAAAAGTTTTATAAAAAAATGATGTGCGAATAAACATTTTCGATGTAAAAGAAGCTCGCAACTCCCGCAAAACAATTTGCAGATATGATAACGGTTTACCTCTCTCAGCAAAATTCCGCAGAATAAATACACAGAACGTAAACAAGTTGTGACTCATTCCCATGTGCTATGACGTCATTGAAAATGACTAATTTTAGGAACATTCCCACGTGACTGTGAAAAAAATAAACGATTTTTTTTCGATCGGAATTGGCCACATTCCGATGCAAAATCGAGATACATTTGATTCGGAATTGAATATTACGGGGATTTCGCGTGAATTTTAGCGGAAAAGTTCTTCTTTCAGACCGGATCGCTGTACTCATTAACACTTGGCCCTCGTCCAATTTTCTAGTTACATATTGTACAAAGGAAAGTGAAAGACGCAGCATTTTCGCCCTCGTCACCGCAAATGGCCGCGAAATGCAAGTATGTGACAAGAACTAGTCACAAATGGCGTCTGAGTGCAACTAAGCAACCAGAACTGTAGCAAATTTCGCCTGAATGCAATTAAGCAACGATAACTGTCGCAAATGGCGTCCGAATTAAGGAATAAAGCGACCAGATTGTCGCTAATGAATTGAATGGAAAAATTGGTCACATGATGCCCAAACTTTGGTATACCGAAGCAGGCGAGGATCGGCGTGCCATCGGCACGAGCATAGAGCACGCTGTGCCTGTTTGCCATCGTCAACGGTCGTGTATTTATATTTACCGCGATTTTGAAATTTTGGACGAAAATTTTGGCAGTAGCAAAACATAAATTTGGCCAACATAAATTTTTGGCCAGTAGCCAAGTGTTAATACGGTATGGTTCCCTTCAGACCTTACACTTCTATCTGGTGAACCCAGCAAAATGTGGCCTTGATGTTCAGGAATTGCGATCCATCGCTGTGCATTCAAATGGGACGAGGTTTCAGGGACTGGGTCCATGGACCTGGGGCAAATATTTTTTCACCAAAGTTTGTATTTCGTACGTATTGTGTGAAAATGATATCAAATTTTTCTAGCGTGTCTCTTTTAATAATGGTCCCGTTGTATTTAGTTTAATTAACAGCACCGATGTCGTTCTGAAAAGCGTCACTGGCGCTGGGCGTCTTTGTTTATGGTGCCTTTGGGTTCCGCCCTCATTTTTTGAATGGCGCCATAATGCGCTTGCCCTTGGTGCCATTTTTCCCGGGCTCTTTTCAATCACTAGTTGCAGGCTTAACTTTGTTAGATTTCATTTTTCACTATCATTTTTTAACTTTGCATTTTGAGGATAACTAAAGGCTAAGCTGCAATTTGCCGTATTTTGTTGCACACAGTGGCAGGTGTTCCACAGTTATTATTTATGCGGGTGCCCAAGAAAAATGAACAGAGACTAGGCAGAACAGTTGTTCCCACTAAAACACTCTCATTTTCTGCATTTACAAGTGCGAATAAATGTTCAAAAAGTCACAACTACATATTATCAAGCCAAACAGAGATTCTTGTCACTTCAGAGATTCAGGAAACAAAATATTTAGATAAAATTCTACTTTATCCTCAAAATGCCGTCATTTCATCTATTAACAATGGTACTAGTTTTTCACATTGGGGTCACATATTCTGTGCCAATAAATTTTCTGTCAAGTCTTGAAAAGTGCAATTTCATTGACATGACACACCCATTTGATGAAACCACATTGCATTGGCCCACTCAAAAGCCATTCAAGAAGACACTCTTTGCTAAGGGTATTTTTTCCTTGAAATTTCCACTTGGAAAGTGTAAAATATTTATAAAAAATTACACTCAGGCTACAATGACACATATGGGTGGTACTATTCCGCTTATGACGTTGAAACAGCTGAGCATACTGGCACACATTTGGATGCACCAGTGCACTTTTATGAGGGCATGCAGTCAACTGAACAGGTTTGGATTTTGTTCTGAGAATAACTGATTTTGGGCATTTTCACAGTGATTTATGAAGATTTTTTCAACTTTCACAATCCAACCTAGGTATAACTCACTTTTGAGTACATGAAAATATTCTTATAGTTCACTGATCACACACCTTACAAATTAAAGGTACCATATCCCATCTGAATTAAAGGACAAACATTTAAAAAATTCTCATCATATTAATTTACCTATCACGTTACTTCCACTTTGGGTGAATTTGGTGCAGTTTTTCACGTGACCCTATTCATCAAAATATGGTATCAATCACTGTATAGCGATCTGTCTGTTCAGTTCATAATATCAATAATATTGTAAATATTTATTGACATGACCATCATATCCTCCCATTTCCCCAAGCAACTTCACAGATCCCAATAACCCAACTAATTGGTGAAGCTTGTGTAATTGATGTGAGGGCCCAAGTGGCTGCCAATCATGATTATGAAATCTCTAAGAAAGACTTTTTATCATGGGAAATGAATCATGGCTCTCTGGAAGGCTGTATTTTGCTGGCATACACTGGTTTTGAGCACAAATGGAGTGACAGGGTAGCCTATCTTGGTGGTGATGATCCTGAAGCTGTGAATTTGCACTTTCCAGGCTAGTTTTTGGTTTAAAATGATAAAAAGATCACATTTATCTTGCAGAAAATGTGCTTGGTGATGTGCTTGACCCACCCACACATTGACAAGATTTTAAATGAAGTGCCCTTCCAGCTTCAAGCTAGGTTTTCTTCAATCACTCCACAATTCAATATTGGTGAAGCACACTTTGCAAACCAATTTTCTATGTTTTTTTAAAAAATAATGTGGATTTTCTGGGTAACCGTTGAAAACACATGATGCACAATGATGAACAAATGATGAAAATGATGAAAAAAATATAACGCACATGATGACCCTATATAAAACCTTTGATTTCTTCAAACGTGTTTACAGGCTTCCATGGTGATAGTATAAAATGGCTGGTCGAAAACAGAAACATCAAAGCTGTGGGCATTGACACGGCTTCCAATGATAATGGGCAGTCTCGGAGCTTCAGAACTCATGTGGTCAGTGGGTTTTGTACAATTAGGTAATGGCATTTTTGGCACCCTTCTGGCACTGACAGCTCTATCGTCCAGTCAGAATTTTCAGTACGTGATGCTACCCAGAAATTTGACAATTTTGTCAGGGCATGATTGTGCAGGGCTATCTACACCAGAATTTCAAGCTTATTTCATCATTACCAAGGTAATTTATCGCCCTGTCGCACATAACATCAAATGTAATCTACCCAGGAATTGTGTCAACGAAACATCCCAGGGTTGGAAAACGTGGACAAAATCTCTCAATTACCAAGTAGAGGTGCAACATTGATCGCATTGCCAATGAAAATCACCGGGGGCAGCGGGGGTCCCGTGAGAATTGTGGCATTTGGCGCTGATTCAAAGTGTCGCAGGGGGAAGAGGGGGGCCTTTTTGCCTTCTGGGGGTGTCAAGAATGTAAATTATTCTGGTGTGGCTGTTATTTTTATTGTGATGATTTTAATGATGGTTAAGGATTGAATTTACTCATTTTTGTAATTGCCGTTTCTACTCGAGTAATACCTTTTTCGAGCGATTTTCCAGTAGCGTGAGCGAGCCCGCCAAATACCCCACCCCCACCGGATGGAGCCGCAATTAACATGTGAATTATGAATTGTTGCATGTACAAATGAAAAATAGGGACTGAATGGAATACCAATAGAAATGCAGACATGGAAACGCAAAACAGCAAGCGTTTCATTCACCAGTCACCAAATGCAATGCAAAAATATTCATCATGAATATGCTGACGAAAAATAATTCCCCCCTCCTCGATAGCACCCGCTCCCGCCCAAATTTCGCTGGAAAAACTATCCCTGGGTCATTTCGAGAAAATACAGTAAAATACGTTGTATTAAAAGCATTTTTGGGTTCAATTTTGCATTTTGTCTATGATTTGGAAATATTTTTATGTTCCACTTTTCATGAAATCGGTCTTAAGATCACATAAAATGACAAAAAGTCACGTTTCACAAATCATAAAAACGAGAAAAGACAGGCCGCATGTTTTTGTATACTGCACGCACTGCAATTAAAATATTTTATCTGGCATTGCGAAATTTATACAATTTTATAAATATATATTTTATTCAATATTTTTCGATATTGGTTTGTCGTGCAAAATTCCATGACACCGGTAAAAATAATGCTGTTTACAGAAGTACTACATGTCACGACAATTTTCAGTGATTTGTAATGACTTCTGTTAAACATCCGCCCGCCATAAACAAAAAAAAACTTTACAGAGAATATGTCGTTTTTCAAACACTATCACATTCGAATCAACGAATTAGACGTTTACTCAATCACAACTAAATTTTACGATGGTAAATGTAAAATTGCTAGCGGTAAAATACACCAAAAATGTGGCGCTAGCGCCAAATCATGGCGCTGCTGATCATTTGCAACGACGTCACCGTGAAGGCAACAAATTGTATTTATATTGTGTGCGTGAATACAAATGGTACATTGTGTTTTTGACTGTTGCAATGTGATAAAAAAGACCTGGCGAGCTTACGTTGTCGTGGCTTGCTTACGTTACATAAGTAAGTAAAGGGTGTCATCGTAAACCTTGAATTACTGAAATTAGGTTGCAAAATGTACACCGTTTTAAATCGGGCATTTAAAAAATCCATATTAGAAATTTCCATATCGATTGATACAAAAAATTCGTAACATGATATCGAACATCATATCGGTATCGAATATCATATTGGGATCGAATATCATATCGGTATCGATAACGAAATGCAGCATCATTGCATGCAAGCCCAGGTTAGTCATCCCCAGTCTCAGAACCATGGCGCTTTTTGCACCGCTAGAAGGTTTTTCAGCTCGATTGTAAAATACGATGAGATCAATATACGAACGAAACCTTTCCAAAAATATTTCAAAAAAATGCGAACATGTCGATTAATATGCAAATAACAATTCGGATAGTGTTATTGATTTTAATTGCCATAATTTCGACGACATTGTGTAAAAAATTGACTAACGAAGAACTTATCCGACAATATTTGGCGAGGAGAAAGTTAGTTTTTCAATGCCGATTCTGGTGGAATACCACTTTTCTTATCATCCGTTCACTCACGGAGTAGGTCCCTTGTCAATTAGAAGACATCCAGTCATATACAAATCACCAAATAAAAAGAAACTATGTTTTGTTGATGTCGGGTTAGGACGTCGCCTCTCAGAGTAACCACATCGAAAGTTTTCGTAAACTGTAAACTCAACAAGACCATCAATTTGCCAGTGTAAATTGTCATTTCAAGAGTGGAAAAGCGTACGGAACGGACACACCTCACCCACCCTATTGTTCGCATAATTTTAGTCAAAGATTGGTCAGTGGGCTATATCGATATTGATGTTTGGTATTAAAAAAACTATATATATATATACCGTATTTCCTCGAAATACCCCCCCCCCCCTTGAAATACCCCCCCCCCTCGTTTGACCCCCCCCCCCTCTCGAGACCACTATGAAACAATCACCCCCCCCTCGAAATACCCCCCCCCCAAATTGAGTGTAAAGAGAACGTACATGACAAATACGGCAGTTTATGTTCTGCGTAGTGCAGAAACCACGTTAAAACAATGTCGGAATCACGTTAGAACAGTGTTTATACCATCTACGTACTAATATTAGTCTACAGAACCTTATAAATGGCAGTTTTTGTTGCATTTTTCGACGTCTGCGTACAATTTCGTACTTGGTTTTCAAAAATTTTCTTGTGAAATAATAACCCCCCCCCTCGAAATACCCCCCCCCCTCGTTTAACCCCCCCCCCCTCTCGGGACCACTATGAAACAATCACCCCCCGGGGGGTATTTCGAGGAAATACGGTATACCTAAATATATATGTAAATACGAAACCGAAACTTTATATTCCTGCGTTGCAACCCTTCCCTGCCACAAACTACAGCAATGGCACCCAGTCACAAAACAGTCAAAATGGCAGACCGCAAAATGGCGCTGCCAGGCCGCAAAATGGAGCTGCCAGACCGCAAAATGGCGCCGCCAGACCGCAAAATGGCGCCACCAGACCGCAAAATGGCGCCACCAGACCGCAAAATGGCGCTGCCAGGCCGCAAAATGGAGCTGCCAGACCGCAAAATGGCGCCACCAGACCGCAAAATGGCGCTGGTAGACCGCAAAATGGTGCAGGCGGACATCAAAACGCTCAGCCACAACCACAAAGAAATCGAAAGCTTCCCCCTGGTGCTCAAGTACGCCGACCAAATAAGGGTTTGACTCGAAGAAATGGCACCTCGAATGGAAAACTCACACCAGAGCAGATAGCACGCAGACGACAGGTAATTAATTGATGCTTTTTACATTGATTGAAAGTACGAAAAAGCGTTTTTAATGAATCTCCAGGGGTGAAGTTACAGGATATATGAGAAACGCATGCAATCTATTTAAGTGTGCAATAGTAATGGAACGCCATATAGCGCGGCACTCTTTGGCGCCTACAAATGGCGCCAGCGCCACGGTTCCATTCTATCACTAGTGCTTTGCGTATCATTATAACTATAGTTTTTGCAATGTTCTGCTTTGGCGCTAGCACCAGGCACATCGCTATACACCACTCAACACGTTCTAAACCCACACCCTCAAACAACACCTCCCCACATTCCCAGTATCAAGCAAACAAACGGCGCGTACAACAAGCCAAACGTAACGGCGGCAATGGCAACGCGAATGCCTTGGTGCCAGTCCCAGACCCTGTAAAATGCCCTGCAAAATGTCAAATGTAATGCAAAGTGTCAAAAGTCATGGAAAATGCCCTGCAAAACGGCATTTTGCAGGGCATTTTCCATGACTTTTGACACTTTGCATGACATTTAACATTTTACAGGGCATTTTACAGGGTCCGGGACTGCCTCCAGGCGTCGATGCTGGCTGGCCTGCTGAAACAGCTGCCCAAGGGCGCAGCTGGCAGGAAAGTGGTGGCTAGGCCTGTAGGTAGACCTGCCCCAGTGGCCAGGCCACGCCCACAAGCTGGCCAGCAGCCAGATGGAAGTGCTAGGGCTGGTGGTTAGTGTGAGGTTGAGTTGAGGTGACGGTGGTGGATGTGCTACGCTGAAGTGCGGAGGTATTATTACCAACAATTTCAATGAAAAAGGTTGTCGACAAATAGTGAATTTTTGATTTAAAATTCATATTTCAAGAACCAGTTGATTTTTGGACCCAATATACCGTATATCGTCGAATAAGACCCCAGAGAGTTATTATTTCGTCAGCAGTTTTGGAGGGGGAGTTATTCAAGGGGGTGTTATGCAAGGGGGGAGTTATTTTTTCCTCAGTGATTTGCACTTTATTCATTGTATAAATGTATTCCTTCAGCTTCTGTAACCCAGGTATTTAACAGTTCAACAACAACAAAAAGAAGGTATTTGTGCTAAAATTAATGTTCATCAGCACCCAAATCATTCAAATATACATTGTGGATACACATATCAAATAACCTGGTGGGGAGTTATTCAAAGGGAGGAGTTATTCAAAGGGACGAGTTATTTTTTTCTCACCTAGCCAACAGGGGGGGGGGTGTTATTCAAGTGGGATGTTATTCAAGGACTTATTCAAGGATATACGGTAGGTATATATCAGTTAATGCTTTCAACATGACAGTTTAGGGATTGATATATCTAAGCGTTCTTGTGTACATATTTATCGTTTGTATTTTACTGACCGAATTTATCGTTTCAGATTTATTTGTCGTTATACTGTAACTCCACCTTAACATGCACGCTGCGGACTTGCACATTTTGTGTGGGAATAGTCTTTATATACTTGTATTTCTTCCAGCAGATGGACCCTCACCTGAAAATGAATATCGAAGCGAATATTCCGACGAGAGGTTTGATGAATTTGGATCAGATGACGATAAAATCCTCGATTTCAGTCCACTTGATGAGAGTGATTTTGGACCTCCAGGAGAGAAATTTAATTAGACCGACGTGTTTTTTTTCGGGAAGCTCTTTCATTGTGCATAAGTTAGTCTCAAATTCAACTCTGATCGATCCAATTAGGTAATTCCGATATCGGTACCTATTCTGCTAAAATGCAATGAAAGAGGCGTCTCGATGAACGTCTCGGATCGATTAAATTTCACATCAGATGACAACACTGATGAAATGGGTTCTGACTTTGCAAATCGGAGGGATTTCGAACCTCCACCCCCGCCATCAGGTATTATAAAACAGATTTGTAAAGACAATTTCGTTTATAATATTACGTTAAACTGGTCTGGTGGATTACCGTATTCGCTTGAATAATTCCCCCATGGAATTATTTTTTCGTCAGATTTTTTTGAGAGGGAACTATTCCTGGGAGGGGGAATTATTCAAGGGGAGAAATTATCATTTTGTCAAAAATTTGCAACCAAATTGCATTGTCAGGCGATTCTTCACCAGACAATCCATTTGGTGAATCATTTGGCAATACTGAACCAAACCCTGGCACTGATTTTGGTGATAGTGGTGATCCATTTGGATTCGGTCCCTCAAGTGGTGACACAAGTGATTTTGGCACAGGTGGATTTGACACAGGTAATTTTGACACAGCTGATTTTGATATCGGTAGGTTTGACACAGCTAATATTGACAAAGCCACATTGTATTCGCAGAGGACTTTCCACCAGACAATCCATTTGGACGATCATTTGGAGATAACGAGCCAAACTCTGGCACTGATTCAGGTGATCAATTTGATTGGGGAAGTGACTTTGGCAAAGGTGGATCTGACACAGGTAATTTAAACTAAGTGCATTTGATGGGTTACTCAAGTGGAAACTCTGGGGGACTCGACACAACTGGATTTGTTGACACAGGATTATCTGATGCATGGGGATTTGACACGGGAGGATCTGACACAGGTGGATTTGACACAGGGGGATCTGATGCATGGGGATTTGACACTGGAGGTTCTGACACAGGTGGATTTGACACAGGCGGATTTGACACAGG
Organism: Sphaerolaimus hirsutus; assembly: GCA_964036195.1. Lineage (NCBI taxonomy): Eukaryota > Metazoa > Nematoda > Chromadorea > Monhysterida > Sphaerolaimidae > Sphaerolaimus > Sphaerolaimus hirsutus. The sequence continues at coordinate 19,565,296 of OZ038451.1, read as the reverse complement.
CGGATTTGACACAGGTGGCTTTGACACCGGTGGATTTGACACAAGCAGATTTTACACAAGTGAATTTGATACAGGCGGATTCGACACAGGCGGATTCGACACAGGCGGATTCGACACAGGCGGATTCGATACAGGAGGATTTGACACAGGAGGATTTGACACAGGGGGATTTGACGCTGGGGGTTTTGGTGGTGGGGACTACTATTGAAATTTTGTATAAATTACAGTCGATGTAGGTCATGTAGACTCAGCTGGGAAGGCAAAATTTGCCCAGCACCTGCCAGCCAGCACACAGCACATCCATTATGCATGTTAGCAATTGTGAGAAATAGGGGTTAAATCACCTAGCCCGATACTGCTGGGCTGTTGGGTAAAATTTAATCGCAAAATTAATTACATGAAAGTGGGTGATGATCTGGGTATCCAATTTGTCATGGGCAATATACTAATCAATACTAATCAAATCAAATACTAATCAAATCATGTCCAAATCTCAGCATGTAGTATCAAAATTTTTGTGGAGATATTGATTTTGCAATGATTTGTATTTATTAGTACATCGTTCATTACAAATTGGACTATCGTAGACCTGTATCATCCACTATAATGTAAATAATTTTGCAGTGAAATTTTATGATTGCATTTTTTTTAGCTGTAAAAAATCCCAACTTAATAGTTACACACCTTCCCATTTGAAGCTTCAGGCAAACTCATGAAATATTACTCAAAAAGTTTGTATTAGTGAGGTATAATTTCCTTAATGCTGGATTTCCTTTAATTATTTCACCAGTCTGACTTTTGTGTTTGAGTACTTCTTCAAACTTGCCAGGCAAAACCATGTCATGTATTTTGTCATGCCCAGGGTTGGCAAAATCTCAGAAAAAAATAAAAATAAAATAAAAATAAAATGGAATATTTAAGAATAAAATAAAATAAAATAAAATGGAAAATTTAAGAATAAAAATAAAAATTGTACAAAAATTCGAATTTTTGTAAAATTAAATAAAAATTCATATTTTTGTAAAATTGTATAAAAATTTATATTTTTTGTAAAATTTTCTCTCATTGCTTGTGTCTCTACCTGTTTATTCATGGATCTGGGGGCAGTCCCAAGCATTGTAAAGTGTCAAATGTCATGTTAAATGTCATGCAAATTGTCATGACAAATGTAAAGTAAAGTGTAAATTGTTATGACATGTAAAAATTAAAGTATAAATTGTCAAGCAAATTGTGTTCAAATCTCATGTTTTATTTCAAAATCTTATGTTTTGTATCCAAATTATGTTGTTGTTGACTCCAAATCTTATGTGAACATTTGGATACAAAAACATAATATTTGGATATAAAACATACTATGCATACAAAAACACTAGATTTGGATACACAATTTACACTTTGCATGACATTTGTCATGACAATTGCCACTTTGCTTGAAATTTTACATTACACTTGACATTTTGCATGACAATTAATACTTTACTTTACATTTGTCATGACAATTGACACATTGCATGACATTTTACAAATGTGCCCAGCACACTCCAGTAGTCCTTCTACTGAAAATGCAAACCATTCTTATCGATAATTGTAACTTTACACTTGCAGCTAGCTAACAATACATACCGCATGCAACTTTTGAAAAGTAAAGGGAAAAATTTGTCACATGTTTTTCATGTATAGGTCTAATTATAACATTTTTCTGGCCTTGGACGCATGTTTCTGATTTTTTGTAAAATTTTTGTACAATTTTTGTACAATTTTTGTAAAATTTTTGTAAAATGTGTCATTTTATTTTATTAATGACTTTTGGGAATAAAATAAAATAAAATAAAATGAAACAAGAATAAAATTAAAATAAAATAAAATTTTTATACAATTTTTATACAATTTTACTAAAATGAATTTTTATAAAACCAACCCTGGTCATGCCACATAAAAAACAAGCTATGTAAATATACACCTCATTATTCTGTGCAAGTCAATAAATATAATGTGAATAAATGTCAATCCAAATGATCAAATTTCAAACTGAACGATACCCAAGCTAGGTGAGAATAGTGGTGGAATTACGTCAAATCGCTTGGCTTTCACGTCATTTTTGTCATGTGATACGGAACCGAACGGTACAGGACGAATTTAGCCCATAGTGATTTGGCACCATTGTAAAGTGTTTACTGGTGCCAATTTGCATGGTTGTGAAAATGTCTATTCCGGGTATTTATATTCAACACTGGAATTTTAAAAAGATACCAGTATTTCAACATTAAAAACCTGCGCTATCATTTAAAACTGGCGCCATATTTTTGAATGGTTAAATGGATTTGTTGTCGATGAGAAATTTTTGTTACTTATGCTATTTTCCACCACTTATTTGCGTGAAAAGTATAGTCATCTGTGGAAAAAGTTTTGGAGAAATTTTTCATTTTATATGCAGCAGCTGACTTTCAGCTCGTTAGAGTTTACCTACAAGCATACATATGCAGATACTTAAGGAGGTCTAGTTTCGGTTGTAGGTGCTAACACAAGCTCACTCTGTAAACTAATTTTGTCAGGAAAGTAAAATTTTATAACATTTTCAGAATTTCTTGTTTGTCGACGGCAAAATGCAAAATGACAATTTGGAATTCTGAAAATGTGAAAAAAACGCCATTTTATGAAAAGAAACTTTCCGAAATTCCAGTTTCCAGACTAACCAGTTCAGAGAGAGCTTGCGCAGGCGCTTAATAATTGCGCAATAGCGCATATGGCGCTATTGCTTTTGTCTGGGATTTGGTGACATTCCTCTTATTGTGCAGTTTGAAAAAAATGCCACGTATCGATTTGAATATCAGATTTGGCAAGCGATTCCCGCTGCAACAATTTCAACATTTTGTTTTAAAGCTTTCCTGCGTTTTGCGCACTTTCGTCCGGCCCACCAGTTTGTGTTGAAAATGTCGTCGGATCACGTCGAGAACCACATGTCAAGCAATTTGAAAAACCACGCAATTTATGTCCAACATTTTGCAAACGTCGCTCAAAAAGTGCTTCTTTGGTCTACGCACTTCCGAGGGTGGTCAAAAGTGCAAACGACATCAAAATCGGAATTAACGACACCAGATGGACACCTCACTTCAGATTTCAGAATGCCGCAAATTGCATCATTGACCTGTTTACTGTGTACATCTATGCTTGAATAAGCCCTCACCTAGAACTCGCTGAATAACTAATAGCTGGTATCCCCATTGAATCTATCTATTTATACACCGTCAAAATGCGTGACAAACCGTAACTCCCCGAGGACCTTTTACAACATAATACCGTATATCGTCGTTTAAGACCCCCTTGAATAACCCCCCTTCCTCCTGTTGGCCGAGTGAGAAAAAATAACTCGCCCTTGAATAACTCCTACTCAAAAACTCGGATGAAAAAGACTCCCCTGGGGGGCTTATTTGAGGATATACAATAAATACGGTATGAATATAAAAGTTCAAGTTGAAAACCAAGTCAGGCCACCCTAAAATATGTGTTCATCTGATTAAGTTTCGAACCATAAATATATTTTATATAATTTAGATGAACCACCCTGTAAGTATTGACTTCTTGTCTTCTATTTGACATAATAAAGTTATGTTTATTACTTTAGTCATTGTAGCAAAGCTGACCGAAGACACAATGTTTAGTTCGAATCTCTGCGAAATGTGCGTCGAAAATGTATAATTTGTGAAGCGCCTCATTTTTCTAGGTGCCGCAAAAAAACTAAAGATAATAAATGCTTCATTTCTAACACTTGAAATGTTAATAAGGCTAATTATTTTTATTCATTCGTCCTTCATAAAAGCAATTGTCTTATAACATATGTACTGGAACCGCTGCTCAGGCACAATGATAAACAAAAGTGCGATTTTTGTCTTTATCTCACTATTGGCCGTATTGTCAGGTCAGTTTTTTATAACATTTTTCACACCTAAATTTTTCATTTTTAAAAGACATCGTAAAAGTCAATTTTACAGTGAGCAGTGCAAAAACAAACGATGAACCGCCCGAGAGTGCAGAAAGATTGGCTGTTTTTGCCAAGAGATTGCGCAAGGTTTACGAGACAAAAATTGAACCTGCTGAGACGTTTTACCAGTACCACAAGCTGAAGCACACTGTACTCAAAAGTTTGTTCTTTTATTTTGTTTTTATATCATTTGAAGAGATGTTACGTCGTCCGAATAGTGATGTGAAAAGCGCCATGGTGCTTTTCCGACCTGTAGCGCCAAGCGCCAGCGCCATGGATTTTGTTCCTGGCGCCGGTTAAAAATAGCGGCAAGCGCCAAAAGCGCACTGGCGCGTTTTGCTTTGGCGCTAGCGCCAGGCGCCAGCGCCATGGCGCTTTTACATCACTACGTCCGAACAACATTTTCCACCAAAAAAATCATCTTTGCACTGCGTCTTTTAGTAATGTGTTTTTTGAACGGCAATGATTTCAAAAGATACTTATGTCGCAGGGGATTGACTCCAAACTTTAATAAATACAAAATAACAAAAAAATTACTTTCGTCGATTGTTGTTTATATTTAATTGAGAATGCGTATAAAAATCTGAATGTCGGTGGAGCTGTGGAGGAATCCGAAATCATTTATTGTTCATAAATATTTATTTTCATTTTCTAGTCATATTTATTTCACGAAAAAATCATATTCATTCTTTCACAAAATCCTTTCCACAATTTCGAAAGACTCACCAAACAAACCATCAAAGTCAGATATACCCACCGAATCGGGTTACCCGAAAAACTTATTCAAGCTAATAATTTCTTCTCACAGGTGCTCCACTGTATACGAAGCCTGTGTTGCTGTTTGCTGGGCCTCAGCGCTCGGGTAAAACCACTGCCATCAATTATATATTGGGGTCTGATGTGGCGCCTACAGGTTTGTATTTTTGAGGGGTTTTAGGTAAATTTATACCTAGGTAAATATGTAGATTTTGTAGAAATTTAGAAGTCACCTCAAATTTCAAAAAAAAAACGTGGGGTCTCGTGCAAAAACAGCAAATTACCGTATTACCTCGAAATACCCCCAGGGGGTTTATTATTTCGCCAGCAAAATTTGAGGGGGGGATAATTCGAGGGGGGTCTATTATTTCGCCAGACATTTCTGGAAATTCCCCATACTCCGACGTATAAAAATAAACCCCTCCCTTACATCACTCAATTATCGGTTTTAACGTGTGTTCTGCATTAGTGATGTTAAATGCACCGGGAAAAATGGAACCGCACCGCACCGGCACCTTTGCCAACGAATGAAAAGGGCACCTGGCACCCTGGGGCACCGGCCAGAAAATGGCACCGCACCGGCACCGGCACCGGTGCCTTTTGGAAAAAATGGCACCGGCACCGAAGGGGACCGGCGGGTTGCCGGTGCTAGCACCGAAAGGCACCGCACCGGGCTGGAATTTCTGAAGTAAATATCGGGCAGTTTCTCAGTGGTCTCACCTTTGGAAATGCATATTTCCATGAATTTTCAACCGATTTTGATGGTTGAGCACTTAAAATGATCAGAATGATGTGGCAATCACTTTTATGAAGCAATTACAATGATTACAAATGAAAGATAAAATATATAATTCACTGCAATGTCCATAGTCACTATTGTCTACTGATATTGCTGTACAGAGAATGGAACTATCTCTGTCATAAACTGACAACAAATTTTGAACAAACAAGTAAGATAAATATAAAATATAAAAATGATTTAAAATTCAACAAAATTTTAGATTCGCTCATCAGATCACGTATCGGGTATAATGGATTTCACAGTAGGTATATTTATTTGATGGGAGGTTTACAAAATAGGCAAAAACGGTTGGGTAAATATATCTCTGTTTTTTGAAATATGAATAAGCACATACCGTATTACCTCGAATAATCCCCCCCACTTGAATTAACCCCCCCTCTAAATACCCCCCTAAAATTCGGCTGAGGAAATAATTAACCCCCCCCTCGAAATACCCCCCCCCCTTTCACATTGAGTGTAAAGAGAACGTACATGACAAATACCGCAGTCTGTGATCTGTACAATGCAGAACACACGTTAAAACGGAAGATTGAGTGACGTTGGGGACGGGTTTATGTGTATATACAGTTATTTATGCCTATAAACATGTATACATCTATGTAATTGTTTGATCTTTCTACGTCTGAGTATGGGGAATTTCTGAAAATTTCTGGCGAAATAATAGACCCCCCCCCCTCGAATAAACCCCCCTCGAATTACCCCCCCCCTCAAATTTTGCTGGCGAAATAATAAACCCCCTGGGGGTATTTCGAGATAATACGGTTCTTGCACAGCACATGAAGCCTTGGCCGGTGCCTTTCCCCGTGCCTTTACTTTGGCCCTGGTGCTAGCACCTTTGGCACCGGCAAAAAAATGGCACCGCACCGCACCGGCACCGGTGCTATTCTGAAAAAAATGGCACCGGCACCGGCATGGCACCCCTGAAGATTGCAATGGCACCGCACCAGCACCGGTGCTGGTGCCCTTCGGTGCCCAGCACCGGGGCACCGGTGCCCCGGTGCCTTTACATCACTATTCTGCATTGTACAGATCACAAACTGTGGTATTTGTCATGTACGTTCTCTTCACATTCAATTTAAGGGTAGGTATTTCGAGGGGGTTTATTGATTCCTCAGCCAAATTTAAGGGGGGTATTTAGAGCGGGGGGGGGGGGTAATTCAAGGGGGGTTAATTCGAGGTAATACGGTAATGCCTTTTAATATCTGCCCACCAAGATATCCAAACTTTTCCTAGGACGTGCGCTAGCCAAAGAAATTGAACAGGATTTTTACACAAATTAGGTATAAATTTCTAGGAAAGATCAGTTTACAAACTGACCTAACACACGTACCAAATCCACTGCACATTTTTCCCAAACCTCCCACCAAACATCTAACCCCCAGACCCCTCTCAACATTTCACCCTGCTGTCGTACACTGACAGTGCCGCACATGGGCTGGATGACAAATTGTCGCGAGCGCTGGCCGACCAGCCGGATGTGGGGAAACACGTGGCCAAGATTGAGGTGGGTTAAAGTGTTGGTAGAATTGTGATGGAGGGGTATTAATTGAGGAGAAAATTGAGAACATGTGAGTGGCGTAAATGAAGGTTACGATGGCGGACTGAAATTCGAATGAAGATTCACAACTGAATGAAGATTCACAAAATATTTACGATTTTGTTGTTATTTGAATACAAAAATCAATACATTATATCAATTAAAATACTCAACAAAAGTGCAATACCCCCCCCCCCCCATTCAGGCAAAGAAACACATGCTGGCACGCTACACAATTGTAGACAGTCAATCAACACCAAGTAAAACAGACAAAAACACAGATTATTGGGCCACCCTGCACTGGCTGCTGGGGCACACAGATTTGACATTGATCGTGCTCGATGCAAAGACTGATGTGAGTGGGGGATTAATAGAGGGTGACATCCAGGATTGACAGAATGGATGGTTGATGCACAAGAATTTTCTTATTTCTTGTCATCGGAAATAACACAATTGTTCTGAAACTTTTCCCTAAAAAATCCCTACATTGAACCTTGAACCGCATTGAAGTTTCAGATTTGAAGTTCTAAATTCACAGAGAGCTTGCGCCACCACTTAAAAACCGATCATTTGAAATATTCCAGGCAAGATCGCTGACCAAACATCTGAATGGGCTGCTGGCGCATGCGCCACCAGAATCCGCTGGCCGCTACCGTATTGTGCTGAATAAGGCTGCCGATTTGGATGAGCAGGTGTGTTAATTTGAGGGTTGAAAATCGCTGAATTCGGTATTCTTTCGTGTTAAGTAAATATCTAGAACCTTTCTCTCGGTCTTGCGATTATTACGGGAAAAATTTATAGTAAAAACTTTACCTCACTCAGAAAACTTCTCCGCCACCATAATTAAACCACCAATATCCCTACTTTCTGGCACCCAAACCAATACTCAATTTACCCCCCCCCCATTCACCCCCCCCCCAGGAACTGATGCACAACTATGGTGAATTAGTTTGGGCCCTAGCCGCACTAGGAAACGACGGTCCCAGGAGACATGTCACTGCGCCCAGAGTTTACATCGTTTCATTGGCGGATAGGAAAGAAAGAAGGCAGCATAAATTGGCCCAGTTTTTTGAGAAGGAGGAGGTTTTTTGGGGGTGCTTTTTGTGGAATGTATTGTTGGTTTATTTTGAGGAAAATTACGCGTGTTTTGAATCAAATTTGATGCATTTTGAATAATTTTTTGAAACTTTTCACAAAGGACTACGTTACAGTGGCCTATACTCAGAATAAAAAGTCCATAAAACAAATACACGGGTATCAATCTAATGAAACCAATCTTAAGCACACTTAATCTAACCCAATAAAATTTCACTCAATAAAATTACACAGGAAGAACTTCTGCGCGACATAGCTGGCAGTACAAAAGCTGGGGAATATGGCATTGACACATCAGAATTGATTACATCAATGATGCAACACGCCAGGAGAATTAAGGTGCACGCACAATTGGTCAGGAATTATCTTCTGGCATATAAAAGGAGGTGCAGATTGTCAGAAGAAGAAAATAGACAGTTGATTGAGGAAATTAGGGTTGGTTCTTTATAGACATCATTAGTTTGGCAGAGCTGAGGGGATGGGAATTATTTCATCGCAATTGTTTATTATTTTATAATTTTCAAAGTATGTTTATGGTCTAACATCTTATTGGAATTTATTGTGGATGTTTAGCCCTTGGCAAAATCATTTGAAAATTGATCTAGGTATTCATGTGCATCACTTATAGTAGCATAAATGTTTGAGTGACTTTCAATATTTTAAGCAATTTTCCTTCCAATGTGTTCAAAAAATCAGTATTCAGAGTTTTTTATTGGTACATATTTGCAAATTTTTTTACTTTGTTATACATATTATTCAGGGCTTTCAAGCAACCACTTTTTGCTATTCACTTCCAATTTTCATGTAAACACAACTCAACCCCCACCCCACAGCACCACATTTCCAATTCACTAGACTCTGGCACTACCACAGAGCTGCACAGCCTACTATCAAATGTTGACTACCTGTCCACACTGGACTACGACACAATAATGTCATCATCAGATGCAGACGACATCGATTCCATGGCAGTACCACAGCACCAATTTGTCTTCGATGGTTGCGGCAAACCAGCCCCGCAGCCATCCAAATTAACCCAAGATCACCCATGTTTGCTGGGCAAATTGAATGAGGCCATTGAAAAAGACCTGCCCAGTTTGATGGATGGGCAGTTTGAAGAGATGGAGGGCAGTGATGAGCAGAGTGAAGAGATGGAGGGTAGTGATGAGCAGAGTGAAGAGATGGTTAAGGAGGTTGAAGAGAAGGTTGAGAAGAGTGAAGAAGTGGTGGAAAAGAGTGAAGAGGATGAGGATGAGGATGATGAGCAGGTGGAGGAGAGTGATGAAGATCAGTCTGAAGGTGTTAGTGAAGTCTTTCCTTTCTTAGATGTGGCACTGTTTATTTGGAGTGTGGTGAAGAATCCTTGAATGGATTCACACAAATGTGGTGTGTTACAATGAAGATGCCAACTGCTAATTCACAGACCATGCAAACTCCGCCACATCACCAAGTGCAATGCACCAAAAATGCACCGGATGCATTTGAAGATAGGTGAAGTGTGCAAAAAGGCATTTACTGCATCATTTTTCATCAGTCTTCCAGTCATGAAAAAATGGGTGTATGACGACTGTAGCATGATGACTGATGATGTGTAGCAATGTGACTGTATGTATTAGGTTGTAAACTAAATAACCTTATTTTTTTTGCGTTTCACATTCATGTGTCCCATTCTGTTGTACAGTGTCGGATATAAATGCCGTTCGAGTATGTTGGGGTTTGGGGTTGGGGCTATAACGAAATCTTTTTGTTTCCTCGAATAATTCCCACAGTCTCGAGATAAGGGGGGTCTATAGAAACATGGTCATTTTGCATTGCCGACCTTGCTGATTGAGTTAGAAGCTTAATAACTCATTCATTTCTAGGCCGATTTGGACTGTTCAACACTTAAAATGATCACAATAACCTGGAGATCCGATTGTGATGCTCAGGTTATCTCTATGCATTTTCAAAATGATAATTTCATACAAGAGTTCGCAATATTTTCTTGTACGGGAAATCAAATTAAATGTACAGATGATCTGAAGATCACAATGGAATCTCCAGGTTATTGTAATCATTTTAAGCGTTGATCGACACAGATCGGCCCAGAAATAGCTGGTGTATGGAGCTTCAAAAGATCCGCCCAATGTCCAGAGAACGGCCATACAAAATGAACACCTTTTTATAAACCCCCCTTATGGGGGATTGTTCGAGGAAACAAAAAGATTTCGTCACAGCTCCAACCCCAAACCCCAACATACTCGAACGGCATTAATATCCGCCAATGTACAACAGAATGGGGCGCATGAATGTAAAATTGCAAAAAAATTAAGGTTATTTAGTTTACAACCTAATACTTAACTGCATGCAGTAAATACCACACAACAACGTTTTTCTCTCAACATAAACATCAGCAGTATTTTTCACTTTCAGGCACAAGTAGCATCAGGCACCATAGAGAAATCTGAGGAGATGGATGAGGATGTTGAAGAGGCAAAGGACGACGATGATGATGATGAAACTTCTGATGAAAGTAGTGAGGAAATTATGGTCTGTTCTTGGTTTGAGTTTTTGATTTGTTAAAGATTTTGTGCCAATTTTTCTGCATGAAGTTAAACCAGAACTCGCATGTCAGAAAACAAAGAGAAGATCCAAAACAAAGACAAAGATTTGGTCTGTGAAAAAGAAGAAGCAATGAATCAACTGCATGAAACTTGGGACTTGTTTTTGATGTGATAAAAATGTGAATCCAAAACATTAGCAAACAACACATTAGCATTGTGATGCATGTGTAATAATGATAGAGAGATCTAGATAGATCAACATATTTATGTTCATATTTACTACATACCTAGTATTTTTTGTTAGTTACCTATGAAGTTGTTCATTGCTTCTCCTTTATAACTGTAGAAATTTGTTTTTATATAGCTCATGTAAATATGGTACATATCCATCTATGGATACTTTCTCACTGACATTGCTCAATGGTTGACAAGAATACTGCCATATTTGAGTTCACTTTTCATAATAGTGATAGTGAAATGTTATGTTTTCATATACATAACTTCAAATGTCAAACTCTTTTGTAGAATATGTATCTCAATACTTTTCAAAGTTTGATATCATCCATTTCCTTATTTTCTGAATGTGTTTGTGCTTAATTCAGTGAAATTTTTTCTCCATTGATTTTCTGACAAGTCAAGTGTAAGAATTGAAAAATTAACCACAAGAAAATTTAATAACATTTCACTACATCCAGGAAGAAACTCAGTCTGGGAAAAGACAGTCAGAAGCCAGTGACGTTGATTCAGCTGAACAGGAGGAAAGTGCTGAAGAGCTTGCTGAAGAAAAATCAGCTGAAATGAGTGAAACTGAGTCTGATGAAAACACTCAGCAGACATCAACAAAATTGCAGTGTAAATTCAGAAAATCATGTTATGAAACTGGCACTTTGCCACAAATTCAAGGAAGTATTTGGGGAAGATTCACAGTTGCTGGGGATGATATAGATTCTGAAGAAGATTCTGCATTTGATAAGGCATCATTCAGTGCAGAAACGCTGAAAAAGCTTAAATGTAAATTTAGAAAATCATGTTACGAAACTGGCATTTTGCCAGAAATAGAGGCAAATCTCTGTAACAGATTCAGAGGTGGTGATGATGACACAGATTCTGAAGAAGATTCAGCATTTGACAAGGCAGCATTCAGTTCAGAAATGCTGAAAAAGTTAAAATGTAAATTTAGAAAATCCTGTTATGAAACTGGAAGATTGCCAGAAATCAATCAAAGAATTTTTTCATGGACAACATCAATTGTGGAAAATGATTCTGACGTTTCATCAGAATCAACGGAAGAAGAAAAATCACGGTACAAGTCAGACCTGGCGAAAAAACTCGAATGCAAATACAGACAATCATGTTACGACACTGGAATAGTGCCAGAAATTGCAGGTGCCAATTCCGCAAGTTGTCAAGTGACGAGAAACTTGGCAAGTATTTAGTCAAGTAAGATCTAAAATTATGAGCGTTGCGTTATACATTATGTTACCATATTTTTATGAATCAAGGTATTTTACACGGTGAATTGTGCAACAGTCACCAATAGTGAAAGCAATGAAATTTGGTGACAATTTTTATGTTTTTTTTATTCTTAGTGGAATATATTCATTTCATTGTGCGCTGTCAGTAGACTTAAGCAAGTGAATTTCTAAGTGAAAATAAATATCGGGCCCTCACAAGTTTACTGTCAACAGTTTCCAGTTTACTGACTTACAGCACTTACCAATTTTCTGTCACTTGTCCACTTGCGGAATTGGCCCCAGGCAGCCTATTTGCACGCGCAAAAATGCACGATGTAGCCGCCACTGAACAGCACAGAATGACCAGAGGTGAAAAACTGCTTCAAATGAAATTATTTTGCAAATATCGCCCCAGTTGTTATGATCATGAAGAATTTGAAATCGACGAAATTTCATCGGAACGAGATGAAAGAGATTCTGATGAAAGTGATGAAGGTTCGCGTGAAGAAGATGGGGAACTAGTTGATGAAAGTGAAGAGTTTGATGATGATGAAAAAGGTTCGTTTTTTGAATAAGTTTATATTTTTTCCATAAGTTTTGAAGTGTATTTAAACATTTTGCAGTCATTTAAATTGGCCTTGTGAAGGCTGGCATGTCAGAATTGTAAAAAAAAATACTTTTCTAAGTGCATGTAAATAAATGTAAATTATGTTATGTAAATAGGTATGTATACCCCTTCAATTTGGATTTATAATGTCCAAAACTCAACTTTATTTCACAACTTTCAGTGGACAAGCTTCGCTGCAAATACCGATTGTCCTGTTACAAAACTGGCAAGGTGCCAAAATTGAAGCGACAAGTTTTTGTGGGCCCGGAATCCAAACAAGGGAAAAGTGAAGCTGATCAGTCAATTTTCGATGATGAATACAAATTGAAGTTATTTTGCAAATTCCGAAAGTCTTGCTATGAAACCGGGAAACTACCAGAAATTTTGACGGTTCCGGTAAAAAAGACAAAGGAAGAGAAACACAGAAAAACGGAAAAAAGTGAAGATGATTTGAAGGCAGCCAGAGAAAGAAATGAACTGAAATTGCACTGTCTCTATAGAAAATCATGCTATAAAAGCAAGAAACGACCCGTTTTGAAGAGGGACATTTGGGCCAGACCGGAAATACATTTGCATACGCTGACCGATGAAGAGGATGAAGACACCGTAAGATTACGGTGCGATAAATAAGCCACATTTTCCAGTTCAGTTACCGTAATGGCTTGAATGGATATCAAAATATGTTGAAGTATCCATTACTAAACACCTGCCCACCCAAGTCCGGCACCCTATTTTAGATTTCACTTCGGATGCCCTATCTCCAGCTGTGGGCAGGGTGGAAAGCTAATATTTACTTGGGCGGTATATAGGTGTAACCCCCCTCTACTCTTCATGAAATGAAGAGGCCAAGGCGACTCGCTACAGGATGGGTCACCATATATGCCCAAAAAATTGTGGCGTTTTTGCTCTCCCACCCAGGTCCGGCCCCCACATTATTTGTCATACTATGGTTTGGTAAAGGAATGCCAGGCATCAATTGCGCAACAGGAACAGGGCACCACCTCGTGGCACCCTTTTGCACCCTCAAATGCCACCAGCGCCATGCCATCACTAATCTTGTGGCCTCCCATAAGCAGCCGACAAAAAATATAATTTTTAAAATTTTAAAATTCACTTTTATTTTTTTCACACACTTGACATGCTGGTTTATGATGTTTTATAGAGGAGAGTTTAAGGTTCAAAGTTGTGTAAGAGCATTACCTCTAAACTGCCTCCATAAGAAAATGTACTTGGAGTGAATTCTATGACATCATAATGATGTCATTTCAGGAACAAAAATTGGCAAAATTCACAATTTTCAATTCACACCCAAATTTTCTTATGGTGGCATTTTAAGGTAGGGTTTTTTACTCAACTTTGAACATTAAACTCTCCTATATAAAACATTCTAAACCAGCGTGCCAAGTGTGTAAAAAATATAGGTGAACAGTGAATTTTAAAATTTGCAAAATTTTTGTCTGCTGTTGAGGGGGAGGTCTCATGATTAGTGATGGAATGGCACTAGCGCCATTTCAGGGTGCCAAAGGGTGCCACACATTGGTGCCATTTGCCTGTGGTGCAATCAGCACCTGGTGCCCCTTTTCCAAACTGAAGTATAAAAAATCAAATGGGGGCCGGGCCTGGGTGGGACAGCAAAAACACCACAAATTTTGTTGACATTGGACCCAAACATTAGCTTCCCACCCTGCCCAGAGCTGGAGATAGGGCATCTGAAGTGAAATCAAAAATTGGGGGCCGGACTTGGGTGGGTAGGTGTTTAGTTCCCGCTGTGCCCATGTGTCACGGAATCCGTGATGAAACAATTACGTTGAGCATCAGACAAATCACCCACCCAATTACAGAATTTACACTTTTGCATTGATCGGGTTAATTAAAGGAGCATTCTAAAGGTAATCTTTTTTGCACCAAATCGTCATCTGAAAGAATAAATACGTGTAACTTAGGGTGTCAAAAAATTTTTTTGACAGAAAACGGAAAACAGAAAGGGTACAAAAATTGATCGGCCGGAAAACGGAAAATGGAAAGGGTAAAACATTTCATCCGGCGGAAAATGGAAAACGGAAAGGGTAAAAAAATTTATTGGCCGGAAAACAGAAAACAGAAAAACGAAATGCCGGAAAACGGAAAGTGAAATTTGCACGGAAACAGAAAAAAGTTAACAAAATTTTGCTAGAAATGGAAAAATTGGCATGAAACACCTGCATGTAGGTTTGCCTGTTTAGCTATGATTGTGGTAGCTGTATAGTTTTGAGTTTTTGATTGTACCAGTGTACCTTTACTTGTACTGAGCATCTGAACTGAATGAGCAAAAATCATCACAAAAGGATCAAAACAACAACAGTACTCTGAATTTAGCAAAATGGATCTGTGATGTAACAGAAAAGTAAACAGTATAAGAGTACACTCAGCAGACTGCAATGTATGCAACCAAAATTTCAGGGCTGAGTTGGATACAAGTGATGAATGTTTCATGGAGATGGTATCATTATGGAGCATTTTCTTCTGAAAAAGCATGGCATGCAGTCTGCAGAGTATATGAGACAGTATAATGCCACATAGTGCCACAACATATCACTGCATCAAAATCAATAATGGTGTAACAATAATCAATTTGAGGCAACAGTTGATGCAACATAATCAACTTCTCAGCTGTTTCAGCCTTCAAATTGCTACAAAGAAAGTGGGACTTAAAAATACCAGCGGAAAAAGATAAAGTACAGAGCAGAAAACTGGAAATCTAGCCGGAAGATGAAAAAATGGTCCCGAAAAATAGAAATGGATCTAGCCGGAAAACGGAAAAATGGTCCGGAAAAATGGAAATGGATCTAGCCGGAAAACGGAACAATGGTCCGGAAAAATAGAAAGGGTAAAAAAATTTTGCTTCCGGAAAATGGAAAGGGTAAAAATTTTCAGCTGCCGGAAAACGGAAAGGGGTAAAAATTTTCAGCGGCCGGAAAACAGTAAACGGAAAGGGTAAAAATTTTCCTCCGGAAAACGGAAAGTTGACACCCTACATGTAACGAATACCTATATCCATTCAAGCATTTACAACGGCTTAACTTTTTATTAATCTTCCATTCAGCACTGAACAAGAGAACCTACGAAAACTCCGGTACCACTGCCTGTACCGGAAATCGTGCTACGCTTCCGGTGTGCGACCAAAATTGAGGAGACATATTTTTGCTGCCCCAAGTCAAAACGAAATTGTGTATGATGAGGTGAAGGATAGTGAGGCGAAGTAATTTTAAAACATTTTGAATTGAATTTAAATGAGTTTTGCTTTTTTTGGAGTTCGAAAATCTTATGAAAATATCTTATCTCGCAATACAGAAAAGCCGCCGCTCTGCGCTTAAAATGCAAATACCGGAAGTCATGCTACGAATCCGGTAAACCACCAATCATTGAAAGAGTGTCTATCTTCGGTGGCCCGCTTACCGACTTGAATTCCGTCGATACGGTATCGATGTCGGTAAATGCCAACGCTAGTTGTCGGTACAGAATCAGCTGTAGGAAAGCAATTGGATTGAGCCCCAGGGCTGGAAGTTTGAAAAACAAACAGTTTATCTATGTGGATGGTGAGAGGTTGTGCAGGAAAAAGAAACATGCGCAGTGAGATTTTGGTATGATTTTTTGGAGGTTTCATAGATTTAGATTAGTATTATTCGATTTATCTATCGTGTCGATATTGTAGATTACAGTATTTCAGACTTGCCTGTACACATTTTTGTAATTACCTCGTAGATTCAAATTGTTTTGTCAATATTGAATATCAAAATCGGAGCTCTATGCTTTGTGGTGCTTCTGGGCGCATTTTGCAGTGATTTTTCCAGAATATGGAAACCTGCCCAGTTCTCTCCTTGTTTTTCTGAGTTTCCTTGATTTTCAGAGCTTCATTTTGCCCATAGAAAAAGTGAAATGTTAGATTATTACCTAGATTAGTTGATGTCTAACTATTCGTAGAAATTAATCAAACGGGTTTGTTTACATAATTTTACCGCACAACGAAAACACTGATAAACTAGCCGAATGAATTATCCTCACCTATTTCTCCAATGCTTTTCTTACCGAGGCAACCCCTGCATCCTGTAAAACGTTATGTAAAATGTAAAACGTCGAAGGCCCAGTAATAGTACTAATATATTTTTTAACCTGGAATTTAGCATTTTAAATACCATTTGACAAGCGACATTTTGTACATGACATTTTAGGGGATGCGGGACTGTCCCCTCTCTAATATTTAGCTCAAATTCCCGCTGAACGTTTACATCACATAAATAATTATATATATATATATATATATATATATATATATATATATATATATATATCATGAGCATAACATTAACAATACTCAAGGCAATAACAGGACATGGCACTAGCTAGCGCCATTCGTAGGAGCCACGCCATGGCGCTAGCTGTTCTCACGAGGTAGCGTCACTTCACATCCTAGTCATTTTACATTCCTCTGTATTGCGACAGTTTACATTCTGCAGTAGTGTGACTACCGCGCCAGTTTACATCCTGTTAAAAATTGTCGCATCCCACACTTTTTGTACACTTCACATTCCATTGAAAAGCGGCACTTCACATCCCATGAAAAATCTCCAAATGGCAAGCAACAGAACTCCATAATCTGCATGTGGAGTCACACAAAAGTCAACACATATGCCAAGCAATTGGATTTAGTTTATGGGGAATCCCTGCAATGCCAAGCCCTGCAATTGATATGTTAAATTATATGAATGTCAAGAAATGTAATTAGCATTTTAGGGGTCAAAGTTATATGTTTAAGTCTATGCACACATTTGATTGACATTTCAAGTGGCGAAATGTCAATCAAATGTGAGCATAGACATATTGTTAAACAGATAAGCTTTGATGATCTTAATGAAATGTCTCAACTGTTTCACAACAGAAACTATGGAAAAAATTGGATTGCAGTTTTTTGTGGAACCATTGCGGTTCACACCACTTTGTCATCATGGATGAAAATGAGGCACCGTATGATATGGTATCTCAGGTTTATAAGTTGGTCTATGAGTTTTGAGTTTTCATCATGTCAAGTGCAAAACGGGTGGGGGTAATTCAAGGGGGGGGTTATTATTTCACCAAAATTTTTTTTCAACTTCCGGTACTAATAACGTATGCAGACATAAAAAAATACAACAAAAACCATCATGTATAAGAGTCTACAGCCTTATATACGTCTTGTTGTCTTGTTTAAATGTATTTACCTATTAATAAACAATATTTATTTACCATTTAATATGATGCATATTTGTATTCATACAGTTGTAATTTTTTGTGCAATATACTAATAGAAATACATTATTTATACCCAGTGAAAAAACTAAATACATTTATATAATGTAAACAATGAAATGCGGCATCTAAGATGTGGCATCTGACATCAATACATGTAACTATAAGACTGGGGAATGTAAACTGAAGATGTCCCTGTGGAATGTAAAGTGTTGCGAAAGTAGAGGGTGACACTTTTTCACACAGAATGTAAACTGACGCACTGTAGGATGAAAACTGTCGCATTGTGGAAGAATGTAAAACTTTTTTGGAAGAATGTAAACTGTCTAGAATGTAAAGTGGCCAAGCCCCAGATTTAATTGGGCAGGCAGATTTCTTACCTACCTGCCTGGCGCCTGACACGCCCGTCATGCCTGCCAGGCGCCTGACAGTACGTTGCGCCTGCCAGACATGCCCTCACTCGTGCCTGATTTGCCCGAAAACAGGCAAACAAGATTTAATTGTGACAGCATGACAGGCAAAACTGAAAAGAAAAGGAAATATCTGCCCTCTGCACCCTGGGGGTGCAGGGCAGACATAATTTACTACAAAAACGTGTGAAGACGTACAAAAAAAATGTGAGAAAGCTTGGCAGCCGGCCAAAATTTGAAAATCACCTAAAATATTTAAGTAAAGTACGTTAGAAAGAGCTTAAAAGGGTTATAACTATGTATATAAACGAAAAAAGCGATGTTGACAGTGAAAATTTGCTCCCTTAACAAACTTTCACCTTCAAATTTGCCATTTTCAGCTACATAAATGGTTTTTTACCTATTTAAATTGTATTAGTAGCGATTTTTGAAATTTTGGCCAGCTGCCAAATTCACTTCTTCCATTTTCCTTTTTCTTTTCGGGAGTAAAATCCTGCCAGACTTGCCCGTTGCGCCAGGCGCCTGACAGCTGCCACCCGGCACGCAATTGAATCTCGGTCTGCCTGGCAGTCGGGCGGCGGCTGTCAGGTGCCTGGCGCGAGGGCGTGTCGGGAGTGATTTCACTCCCGAAAATAAAAATGGAAGATGTGAATTTGGCAGCCTGCCAAAATTTCGAAATCGCCATGAACACAATTTAAATAGGTAAATTACCATTTACGTAGATGAAAATGGCGATTTTGTAAGTGAAAGTTTGTTAAGGCAGCAAATTTGAGCGGTTTTGAGGAAAAAAGGGGCGGGCGGGCGGACGCGGGCATGCCTGCCCAATCAAATCTCGACTTGCCAGACACGCCTGTTGTGTCCTCCCTCTCAGGGATAATCTGCCCAATTAAATTTGGGGCCTGGCCTCGTTCTCACCCAGTCACTGTCTCTAAAGTATAAATTTGAAAACACTGTAATGAAGTCTTCAAATACTAAAACATGTAAAATAAAGTCATTGATCATCTAATTTATTTTGAAGTATTTAGGTTCCGCACGCGCAAATAACCGGGTTTCAAAACTGAACAGAAAAAAATCTACCAAGTACCATGCCAGTTTGTCCCATCACAGTTCACTTTTGTCCCTGTTATGTTTAATCCCAATTTCAGCAGTTTTATTCCCTCTGCAAATGAAGTGCCTCTTCTGATAGCAATCGCATGGGGCAATTCGGGCCCAGGGACGACATTTAATTAGCCAACAGATTTTTTGGGCAGCCCGATTAGATGTGTAATGGAAATTAGGCTGTCTGACTTGATTAAAATGTGATTCCAATTTGAATGTTTGCTCAGTTGACAGTGAGAACAAATGGCCGGTGCCATTGCAGGACAAGTAGTAAGAAAAATGGCAATCGATATTACAGAAATTGTAGGTTTCTGACAAGTAAACACCTACTTGAACTTTTTTCGATGGTAAGTTTAATTGTCACTCACAAGTTTACGTAGCACTCGCCACTTTTCTTGTCACTTGTCCGGTTGCGGAGTGTATCAAGACAACAGTTATCTGAATCGGGTACCCGAATAAAACTTGTCGGGCTAATTAAATTCGGAACCTGCTATAAAATGCACTTGTGACCATAACCGGTTGACCATCATCTCCCAGGACAAGTCCACCCTGTTCAATGAGATTCTTGGATGGAATAAGGGGGCTGTCTGATTTGCTGCAGAGGGGGGGGGTAGTAAAATCATAAATTTAATTGTGAAGACTTAAGGATGTGTATTGCATTGTCTTTAAATTAGGGATTATGTAAAAAATTATGTATTTATGTTTCCTTGAAAAGGTCCTGACAAGTTTCAATCTTCATTTTTGAAAACTTAAATTTCAGTTGACTCACACACTGATTTAAAAAATAGAGTAGGCCGAAAAAAAGTTGGATTGTCAAAATTTAGCATCTGCATTAAAATAAATACCGTATTACCTCGAATTAACCCCCCCCCCTTGAATAAACCCCCCCCCCTCGAAATACCCCCCTAAATTTCGGCTGAGGAAATAATAAACCCCCCCTCGAAATACCCGCCCTAAAATTGAGTGTAACATGAACGTACATGTCAAATACCATTACAGTTTGTGATCTGTACAATGCAGAACACACGTTAAAACTGATGATTAAGTGACGGTAGGGAAGGGTTTTTGTGTATACCGCAAATCCTCGAATAAGACCCCCCTCGAATAACTTCCCCCCTTGAATAAGTCCCCCCTGCTGGCGGGGTGAGGAAAAAATAACTCCCCCCTTGAATAACTCCCCCCTCTTAAAAACTCCTCCCTCTGGCGAAATAATAGATCCCCCCTCGAATAACCCCCCCCCTCGAATTATCCCCCCCACTCAAATTTTTCTGGCAAAATAATAAATTCCCTGGGGGTATTTCGGGGTAATACGGTAGGTACCAGAGTTGTACAAATACTGGTATTTTTGGAAAACGTAAACGTAAACGTAAATACCTTTTCCAAATCAAAAGTATAAATACTAAAACGTAAGGTATTTTTAAAATACCAGGGAAAACGTAAAATAAAACGTAAACATAAAAATTATATTAAGTGCTTACGCTATCAGAGAATACAAAAACACAATGTTTTTTTAAAAACAATATGGATGTTCATATGATCTCCATCAACATTTCCTGATTACCTGTATTTTATATATACCTATATATTTAGAATGATGGGATCAGGATATTGTATTGGGATTAGTGATGGAAAAGCGCCAGAAAAAATGGCGCCAGGCGCCAAGGGCGCCATGGCGCCATTCGGAAAGTGGGCGCCAAGCGCCAAGGGCGCCACAGAAAAAGGGAGTCAGGCCCCAAGGGCGCCATGGCGCCATTCAGAAAGTGGGCGCCAGGCGCCAGGGGCGCCACGGAAAGAGGGCGCCAAGCGCCAAGGGCGCCATGGCGCCATTTGGAAAATAGGGCGCCAGGCGCCAAGGGCGCCAGGATAAAAAAGTGCCTACAACACCATGCGTGTGCTAAAAATGTTTCTACGGCACCATTTTACACGCATTCACTTCTTTATTCGCGTTCTCCAGGATGTAATGAACAAAAACAAAGCTAGCAACAAAAATTTTTTTGAATAAAATCCACATGACGACGAATTCAAACGCAATGGAAATTGTCATTTGACAACAATCCATTCATTACAAATAGACATTTCCAAACAATCTTTCCTAATTGCAACGATTTAAATCCGTTTATTTCTGATTTTGCAAGTTAGACGGTCCATCATTCTTGTCTTTTGATCCGTCGACAGATCTGGTGAACCGTTGAAGCGAAAGATTTCCACCCACTCACACCACTCCGTCGATTTTTCTGGCGCATTTAGATCATCCACGGATGCGTTTTTCATTTTTTTTTTCGTTTACACAGCACTCACCGTGAAACCCTGCTGGCGCCTTTTTGGCGCCCTTCTAAAACAGGGCGCCAGGCGCCAAGGGCGCCACGGAAAAAGGGCGCCAAGCGCCAAGGGCGCCATGGCGCCTTTCAGAATGTGGGCGCCAGGCGCCAAGGGCGCCACAGAAAAAGGGCGCCAAGCGCCAATGGCGCCATGGCGTGGCGCCCTTTGGCGCCCTCAAATGGCGCCAGCGCCATGGCGCCATTCCATCACTAATTGGGATTGGAGTTGACATTTTGCATTGTTGTCAACTACTTGGTGTAGGGCCATAAGGTGCCAATTCCGTAAGAGGAAAACTAAAAAATTATGAGTGAGAAGTAATAGCAAGTTGAATGGCAAGTAAAAATTGAAAGAAAAGTAAATCTGTAAGTGAAATGACAAGTTAAAAGACAAATGGTCAGTCATGAGAAAACACTAAAAATGTTTTTGACTTTTTTTGCATTTCAGTTCTCCCTCACAAAAATACTTTCCTTCAACTTTTTACTTTTCACTTGCAAATTGGTGTTTGAGTTCTCCAATTGCGGAATTAGAACTCCTCAACATTAGAACATGTTGAACTCATCATAATACACTATATTTGTCAAACAATACGGTTTGGTGTAGCATATTTTTACGTTTTCTCTTGTACCTAGGTAATTGTGCCAGGAAAACGTAACAAAGCGTAACGGTATTTTTGGAAAGCGTAAACGTAAACGTAAGTATAAATACCCGAATAACCGGGTATTTCGGGTAAACGTAAATACGTTTTCGCAACTCTGGTAGGTACTCACAATTTAACAATTCGATCAGCAAGTTGCGGGCACAACAATGGTACAGATCCGCCGATGCCAGTGTGAAAATCGGTATTTTTGCTGAAAAATGCACATGCACATCTTGCAAAGGCTCCACAGCCACTGGTCAGATTGTTCCATTCAGGTATGCTTCCGTTTGCCGATTTTTCAGAGCGGGGCCCTGCGATTGTGTCATAAATTGAATTAAGATTTTGTGACAAAGTGACATGTGAGTCGGGTTGGTGCCGATATGCTCTGAAAGAGTTCAGACGACAGAAATAATGGCTACGGGCGCCAGTTGTCCCCAGAGAAAAAAGCCATTCCATCACTATTCGAAAAACAAAATTGAATCTTGGGACGGGCAAATTTGTGAGTGAAAATACTTTTATTATAATACTAAACACTGTACCACTTCACTCACGACTTTCCACTTTTCTTGTCACTTGTGCACTGACGGAATTGTCGCCAGGTGCCCAACTTACACAGGAGGTAAGATAGCTCGTCATAGGCGTAGTTCCTCCGGCTGCCGTGGCACTTTGTGTAGTCGCCGTACTTGCATTCGTTCAGATCACTAACTGCATGTTTCCAAATGAAAAAATTACTTAAGATAAATAGGTAGATAACAAAAAATTCTAGACTTCAGAATCTTTTTCAAATATTTATCAACCGTAGAAGACTTTATTCCTGAACCGCCATTCCTTTCTGCTGGCATCGTAACTTTTGATTTTATCCATGACAGAGCGCTGTTTTTCCGGCATATAATCCCCATTGGGCAAAGTTTGCGCGTTCAGCGATATCGGATCCAGAAAGAAAAATGCATCCTGCCGTGGGTATTGTGAAAATATGATTGGTAAAATGATTGAATTCCAGGTTACCTATTTAATACTAATAAATACAATAGCCCAAATTCAATGACCGTATTTGTAATTTCGTTGGGGAATTATTTTTTCGTCAAACTATTTTCAAAGAAACAATTCATTCAAGAGGGGAATAATTATTTGGTCAAAATTTTCAAGCATAAAAGCTCATTTCACGAAATACGCTTTATTAACAATACACATGCCATTTTTGTTTAAATTGTACACAACATGAATATTTATCATTTCTTAAGGGGAAAATATTCAATGGGGATAAATTTTTCCTCAATCGTCTAACATGGGGGAATTTTTCAGGAGGGGAAATCATTCAAAAGAGAATTGTTCTAAATATCAAAAATGCATAAATACCTAGAAAGTAAGGGACCCCACACACAAAGTACGTACCCTAAATCCTCGAATAAGACCCCATTGGAGTTATTTTGCCTCACCTCGCCAACAGGGGGGATTTATTCAAGGGGGAGGTTCTTCGAGGGGTGTCTTATTCAACGATTTGCGGAAATATTTACTGATAGAATAAGGGTGTACGGAATGCCTGTAGTGACAGAAAGTCCCACATAGGGTGTCAAACGTTTTTTTTTAGGGAAAACGGAAAACGGAAAGGTAAAAAATTTCCAGCTACCGAAAAACGGAAAACGGAAAGGAAAAAAAATTTTCCTGCGGAAAAGCAGAAACGGAAACGGAAATTTGACACCCTAGTCCCACACAAAAACCCCTCAGAAATCAATGTCGCGAAGGCGATGTAAAAAGATTCAAACCAGCATTCATGCTATGATATCATTATTCTGACGTCAAATGCAGTTTCTTCCAAAAATCGTTCAGAGATCAACTCACCGTTGTCAAATTTCTTCCTGAAGCGGTGAGATTCATCTGGCCATCCAGGAAAAAAGCTTTGAGCTTGCTAGAAGCTGAATGTTCTGAACCTGAGTATAAAAACAGGTGATGAAAGTGGGAAATCATGGGTAATCTTATATTTTCTGAGATTTTCTGAGATTTTTTAAATATAAATCTCCCAGAGATTTTTTCAATGCTAATGGGTATTTAGGTAGAGATACTCGATAAAATTCTACTTCAATTTGTTTGAATTTTGTTCCTGGCGCCAGGCGAAAATAGCGCGAAGCGCCAAAAGCGCCATGGCGCTTTTTGCTTTGGCGCTAGCGCTTTCACATCACTAGACCTGGGGGTATTTCGAGGGGGTATTTCGAGGACATACGGTAGTTATATTAGTGACCTAGCTTGACGATCTGTTCCAAGAGGGTTACGTCGTTATTGTGATCGATTACAGCCAAGCCGTCGTGCCCTTGCGCCCTGCATTTTAAATGTGTTTTTTCTGCCGTAAAAATTTAGGTGAATAGGTGAACTTTATATTCGGATGTGTCTGACATTTACCTAGGTGAAAATTACTGCTAAAATGTGTGAAATCCATGCATCGTGATCAATGGCATGAAAAGCGTTGAGAATTTGCTTGTTTGCCATGCAGTTTTCACTGGGGATAGCATCAAGGAACGATGCACCAATTCACCCATAGTGTTCGATTATGCTGTGGCGCCATCGGCACTTGGAGCTACGCGTCTGAACTGAATAGCGCCACGTCTATTTTTGCATCGCATCACTACTTCCAGATTCCGTCAATCACATTTTAGAAATATTAAAATTGAAAACCTGATAATAAAAAAATCACCTGCACACAGCGAACGCCGTCCACCAGTCAGTAGGGGTCTGATTATACATGAAATACATGTGAGTGTGGCCTGCGAATATATTCAGTTGAGCATTAAATCGCAAGTAATGGCCAAATTGCGCGGTACACCTTTGAAGCTTGAGCTGCTTAAAATGGCGCCAGGTGCTTTTTTTAGCTTGGGGCAAACGCAATTACCAAGTACATGTCATAAAAAAGGTATTTTCGAAATGAACGAAATTACACTGGACTAGGGTGTCAACAAAAACTTTTTGGCGGAAAACGGAAACGAAAACGGAATTGCAAAATGGAAAAAAAATTGCAGAAATTTATCCAGAAATCAAAAAATTTGCAGAAATCTTGCTAGAAATAGAAACAATTCACATAATTGAGAACCTGCATGCATGTTTACCAGTTTGGCTGAAACAGAAAACAGAGAATTGAGTCAGAAGTGGAAAAAAGTTGGAAAAACAGACAATTGAGCTGGAAAACGGAAAAAAGGTGGAAAAACTAAAATTTTAGCCGGAAAACGGAAAATGAGCCGGAAAAACGGAAACGGAAACGGAGAAAAAATTTAGCAGCCGGAAAACGGAAACGGAAAAAAATTTGCCTGCGGAAAGCGGAAACAGAAAACGGAAAACGGAAAGTTGACACCCTACACAGGACCAAAAACAGGAATAGTAGAAATTAACTTTGTAATTACGGTGGCACCTCAAAAAGATATTTGCCCTATTTTTTCGAAAAACCCCCAGGGGGTTAATTTTTTCAGAGTGGGAATTTTGAGAGGGGTGTTTTGTGGGGGGCTTATTCGAGGGGGGTTATTATTTCGTCAGAAATTTTTGTGAAATCAGTGGTAAATAGTACGTTCTGACATGCCCAAAACTGGTAATAAATGTGACGAAATAGGATATATTTGGGCATTATAAAATACATCGCTACTTACACTAGGTATATGTGTAGCAGAGTTGGAAAAGCGTATTTACGTTTACCCGAAATACCCGGTTATTTGGGTATTTATATTTACGTTTACGTTTACGTTTTCCAAAAATACCATTACGTTTTGTTACGTTTTCCTGGCACAATTACCCAGGTACCAGAGAAAACGTAAAAATCGTATGGAAAATGCACAAAAACAGTGCATTTTTGAACTTTTTTCTGATACAATAAATACAATTTATATTTTTGGCCAATTAGCTGCTTAATTGTTTGATAAATAACATAGGTAAGCAAAAATGTGATCGTATTAGCCGAGAAATGCTTGAAATAGTATAAACAAAAGTGTTTTTCAATGCATCTGATCACGGGTTGTGCACTTCAAAAAAAAATTTACGTTTACATTTTTTTTTACGTTTACCCGTGTATTTTAAAAGTATTTTACGTTTTCAGTATTAATACTCACAATTTAGAAAAGGTATTTACGTTTACGTTTACGTTTTCCGAAAATACCAGTATTTGTACAACTCTGATGTGTAGCTGCGGTGCAAACCGGCAGCAATAAATACCAGTGTTGCAAAAACGCATTTACGTTTACCCGAAATACCCAGGTACGTTTACATTTACGTATTGGAAAATACCATTACGTATTGTTACATATTCCTGACTGAAATACCCGGGTACACGTTCACGCAATTAAAATTGCCGCATTACGTTCACGCATTTAACAGGCGTTTTGCAAAAACGTAAAATGTAAATTTACAAAAAGAAAAAACGGTGTATAAATAAAAAGTGACTGCACGCACGCAGTCATACACAGAATATAGGCTACATAACAATGCATTAATGTGTTCGCCAAGCATATGAAGTAGACCGTTTTGGCTGTTTTTGAATATTTTTTGAGATGAGGTCTGGTATTAACTGCATGATGTGTAAAATTAGTGTTGTGAAAAGCGCCAGAACTTTGGCGCCAAGCGCCATGGCGCTTTCCCGACCCCTAGCGCCAAGCGCCAATGGCGCCAAGTGCCAGAAGCGCCATGGCACTTTTTGTTTTGGCGCTAGCGCCAAGCGCTAGCGCCATGTACTTTGTTCCTGGCGCCGGTCAAGAACATTGCCAAGTGCCAATGGCGCCACAGCAAAATAGTGCCGACGCCAAAAGCGTGTTTACCCATCTAAATGTGAAAATAATGGTATTTTCCGAAGCACAATGGCAAATACTACTTGTATAAAATTTTTACGTTTACCTTGTTTTTTACGTATTCCTTGGTATTTTAAAAATACCTTACGTATTAGTATTATACTTTTAATTTGCAAAAGGTATTTACATTTACGTGTACGTTTTCCAAAAATACCAGTATTTTAACAACACGGGTACATTGCATACATAATGAATATCATTTCAGACGGGGGTATATCGCAGGAGGGGGTATTTTTTCTTCAGCTCGAAAAGACCTTGGGTATTTCAGGGGGGGTTAATTCAAGGCGGGTATTTATAGGAAATACGGACTACAGAATATCGGTTTAAAAAATTTGTTTCTCCACTTTTTGTATCAATGAACATAAATATATTCGTGTTTCCCGCAAGCTTCAACTGGGCACAAATTACCTAATGAAGTAAGATTCCTAATGGTGCCGGCTACGATGTATGCCAGTATTTGCCTTCTCCCGAAATTCTATCCCGACACGATTTTTGTTTACCTATGTAGTTCAGGTCACACTATTTCATAGGAACAAAATGCTACCGCAAAAGTGTAATATACCTTCAAACTGATAAAATGGATATTTCTGAGCCGAAAATGTCGACTGAGTGCTGTGACTGAAATCCAACTTTTCGGCACTTTCCGAGTGGAAATAAAGCGATAAAGTGCAGTAAAGCAGCCACATGCCAATGCTCGTCATTTTTGCTTTGAATTGTATTTTTTCGCGGTTCCGATGTTTTTATTTTGTATTCGATTGAGCACGTTCACTCGCATTTCAACTCCAAATTGAGAAGCGAATTTTTGATTGGTTTTCATTACACCTTTTCTTAGGAAAAATATACGCAAAATATACGAAAAAATATACAACATACGTCGGCAAAATAACTTTGATGGATGGACATTTTTGATCTGATGAACAAACTTTCTGGATGTAATTTGGATATGCAAGGCATAATTGTGAAACAATAAAGATGTCGACAACTCATATCACATCCAGAATGTGCAAATAAAGGTGTACATACCTAAATGGATTGTTTTAAAGCAAATTGTGTAGGGCTGGAAACCTTTCTTTTCAATGCCAATAACTCTATGAGAACTGTCCTCATTTTTACGTTTTTTCATGACAGGAAAAATTGTTACCAACCATGAAGTGAATACACGAGTTTATAAATTTGTCGTTGCAAATTTTTCGTTATTGTCTTTTTTACTGTGCAAAAAATACCGGAACAATCGTCATGAATATAGGCATGTAGAGATGGTGTAAAAAGTTTTGGTGTTTTTAAGTAAATGGACATGCCCTTCGCACAGAAATGTTTTTGCAAAGATCAGTCTGCAAATGCAAATGTAAATATGAACCAGCCTACACACTTAAAAACACACAAAAAATAAAGCTAATAAATGTAAAGCACATGACCAATAACTTACATAATTTTCTGCACACAAAATAATCACATAAATGAAAGGCATTCTCATCGAATCGAAATATGACAATTGGATACAACATTTTCACAAAGTGTCTCAAATAGTGATACAAAAGATGGAATTTAATGTGTCTGCCAATTTTTTGAGTTGCAGATTTCAAAAAAATATGTTTCTATAAGTACGACCATTTAATTTGGGACAAAATAGAAACAGACAGATTTAGTTTCATCATAGGATGTGGTGATGTGCATACTTTACTGTCTTATAGTGCCTGCGCATTCTCATTCTGTAAACTGGTTCTTTCTGGAAGCTGAATATTTCGGAAATTAAAACATGCCATTCTAATTTTCAAGAATGAATTGTACAGACAGTAAGTTACACACATAAATGTATAATACAAAAACATGCATTTGATGCTCCTAGAAAATATACAATAATCGAAATAGGAAATCGCTCTTCATAGACACTTTTTGGAATGTGGAGAATAAATGGCAATTGAGTAAGTATTGTGTGTCAAAAGGAGAAACATGAAGATACAAAACTTCAAAATGGAACTCATTTCATGTCTGTTTTGCCATTGCAAATGTACACAACATCAAGTCATAAGGTGCACTGAATCATTTCAACATTTTTCTAATATCAAATGGACTTTTTTTGCGGACCACAAGAAAATCATCATAGCACCCAAACTTCTGTCAAACTGTTACAAAAATGTTAGAAAAAGTGGGGCAACACAAAACTATGCAAAATGCCCTGTCAAATGAAAGGTGTGCCATTAATAAATAGCTCCTTTTTTCCTGTGAACTGAAACGTAAAGTGTCAGATGCATTGTAAACATTTCACAGGCGATTTGCCACTTGCATTTGCCAAAATTTGTGTCACTTGACAAAACACATTACAGAGTGTTGGACTAGTCCCTCTCAAATTATTGATTCAAAATCATTGTCAACATATTCACCGATTTACCAACCACTGGCAGTGCATTTGGTAGGGCACCTTTGCCCTCTGCTGACCCCATTTTCTTGGAATCGGATGCCAATTGCTGCCATAAAGTTTCATGCCACCTCGATTTTGGGTGTTCCAATTGTCCTGGGGCAGTGTGGCCTCCGTTTTCAGTATCTGAGATGGAATCTGATTGAAATTTTGCATTATTTAGAATTTTATGCATCTGAATTCTGCAAATGTATTTTGCATATCCAAAGTGAAATTTTTATTTTCGGGGATCAGTTTGAATCAGGGGGCAGTACAGATGGACCCTGTAAAAGACTGTGTAAAATGTCATGTGTGATTAAAAAGACCATGTAAAATTGTCACTTAAAATTAAGTAAATTGTCACTTGATTCACCACTTATAACTTCACTTAGCACTATACTTATCCTTACATCTTTTGTTGTCACTTTCTGTATTGGCAAAGATTATCGCACCTGCAAGATCCCGATCGACATGTTCGGCATCCAAATTGTCACCGTTACCATGTCTATCAGCTAGCCTCTGCATCATTTTCTGCCTGGCCCGGAGCCAATTGATTCTGGCCCGATATTTGCTGCGAGATTCATGTCGCCGCCGATGCAAAAACGGCTGGTCCAAAGGCCTAGCACTGCTAGTGCTGCTTTGAACTGAATAGAAAATCGATTGGACATTGAGATCGATGACCTTGGATTGATAGCGATGGTAGCTATTTGAATTGTGTCGATTAATGCTGTTGCCCTGTGGCGAGCCCCTGTTCGCGTTGGGCCACGACCTGCCTGGCACGGCGCCAAATGAATGAGCGCCTAAAGATCCAGCGTTGCTAGATCTCAGCATTAGAAAATGTGTGAATCGTTTTCTTTTTCTAGTCCTCTTTCCTTTTCTGGGCCTGCCGCGTCTCGTCAAACTTATATACCATCGGCGACGCTTTTTTGTTGGATATGCACATGAAGCGTAAGTATTGTAGTAGTTCTCCAGCATGCCTTCCAAGAATACACATTGAGGGGAGTATAAGTGACGCTGTGAGCATTTGGGGTTGGGACTGATTTTATTTACTTGAATGTGAACGCGCGGGCGCTGTTTTGAGTAGATTACGTTGTGAATTGACTTTGTTATTTTACATTTTCATTACATTTTTTTATTTTGACATTTTACAGGGTTCGATATTTCTAAGAGAATTTTTTTTGTAAACTTATGCCCGACCAATTTTTCAGGCAAACCGACGGAATCAATAAATATGTATCTACCTAATCAAATATCTTAGGTTACAAGTTGCTACCAACATTCATGTAAAAACAAGTGTTCAACCACAACCTGCCTCCATTGAATACACTTTACAAACCAAAAAAAGTTACAAAATTCCACTTTTCAAGTGCTCACCGATGCGAAAAGTCTCCCACTTGGCTTCATGCACACGTAGCGGCCAGTGGCGCTGCCTCGGATGCTGATCAAGCCGAAAGCGACCGACATGAACTCCAGCATGCCTGAGGGGAACGTGATGTACATTTTTGTTGGTATAATAATTGTTGAATTTGGGGGACTTCATTTGCTATGTGATAAATTATCGGCATATGATAATTTTTGTGTGTCCATTTGTAACAACAACGGCATGTTATTCCGTTATTAAGATAAACACATTTAAATTTTTGACGAAATAGTAATTCCCACTTTAATAGTTCCCTCTCAAAAAAGGTTGACGGACAATAGTTCCCCAGGGGAATTATTCGAGAAAATACGGTAATTGTAATGCGCGGACGCGGTACCAATCTATTCACTTGTCGTTTTTTTGTTTCGTTTCGTTTCCGGCACACAATTATCATTAGCACACATAATTTTTTACCACTGACACCTTGCGAAATTTTCAAATTTTATTTGACACGCTATAACTTCACTTATCACCGTTTAACGTGTGGTATATTCCCCCAGCCAAGTTCTAGATTAAATAGGGTAGCTTGTTATAAATCTCAAGCCAAAGAGTTTGGATCCCCATAAATCAGTGCCACCATAAGAGGAAGGGCAACCTTCACTTCCGGTATACATACATAGACATGTATTTACGTACCTATTTATGTATTTAGAGGTATACTCGGCGGACAGCACACCTAGTATGAAAACCTACAATAATTTAATGAAAAAAAACCTGTGATAAATTTCGTAATTAATTATTCCATAGTATAAATTGAATATTATAACAAAAAACTGTATAATTTTCGGTTCATTATTCAGATGGGTTATGGTAGGTTTTCATACTAAGTGTGATGTCCGCCGAGTATATGTGTGTGTGATGTGTCTTGTCTGGTAAAATTAGCGATGGGAAAAAGAAATTTAAAACTCAATTTTTCACTATTTTTCGATAAAATACTCATGTGCATGAAATTGTTGACTGGTTCAACTGCCAAAAGTTTTCAATGTGATCCTGTTAACAATGGTGTTGAAAGTTGTTGAAAAATGGTGAATTAAGAGGATAGATTAAGCATAAAAGTTCGTGCAATTAAAAACAATATACCTATTTTAACAGCGCAAGTTAAAATGGTTCGCAATCAAAGCGCATTTTATACTAGGTAATCAATATTGACTCTGAAAACTTTGAAAATCAACAAAACATGAAAATTAACATAAGTTGCCATCGTCACAGTTACCGTATTACCTCGAATTAACCCCCCTTGAATTAACCCTTCCCCGAAATACCCCCCTCCCTAAAATTGAATGTAAAGAAAACGTACATGACAAATACCACAGTTTGTGATCTGTACAATGCAGAACACACGTTAAAACTAATGATTGAGTGAAGTTAGGGAAGGGTTTATGTGTATTTATATATACAGTCATATATGACTATAAACACAAGTACATCTACCTATGTAATTGTTTGATTTTTATACATCTGAGTATGAGAAATTTCCAAAAACTTCTGGCGAAATAATAGACCCCCTCGAATAAACCCCCCACGAATTATCCCCCCTCAAATTTTGCTGTCGAAATAATAAACCCCCCTGGGGGTATTTCGAGGCAATACGGTAAGTACAAAAAGGTATACATAACTATAAAATGGCGTATCAGCATGAAAAAAGTCTCTGCACAAAAGCTGCGCAGCTGCCAGCAATATTTCACCTCATTTTCTACCTATTTACTTGTATTTTATGGGGGGTAGGAAGCAAAGAAGTTTTGAGCTAGCAGATTCACCTCGCGCCAAGCACACCTGGGTTTGGCCGGAAAATGTCCGCAATTTTATAAAGAAGAGTGGCGAAAAGTCACCAGAAAGGAACAAGTGTGGTCTCAACTATGTCAATTTTCCGCCTAAACCATGTCTCGATTTCTGGTTGCTTCTGGCAAACTGGTTAATATCCCGGAAGCAGTTAGCAGGAAATATGTTTTTCACTTTTTGTTGATGTCAAATGAGATGGCTCTCAATTACAGTTAAAACTTGTAAACATATATAGAGTTATGTTCTTCAATTTGAATATACCACAAATTCACGAATAAATCCCGTCCCTTGGAAACGTTCCCCGCGCTGAATACCCCCTTGAATGCGAAAATGGGCATGTTTTGCGGGGAATAGAAGTCATTTTTCGATGAATAAAGTCATGCGATAAATGCCGTGGGGATCCCCAAGTAGAGGGAAAGTATTTGTTGTGAACTAAAATAAATAATCACACCTCCAAAACTTGATCAAACACAAAAATAAAGCATCCCAAATGCCGCAAACCCAAAACCAACCAAATCTGCTTCTATCATCCCTGGTGCCATTTATTTTACCATTCGGAAGCACTTGCAAATAATAGCCAGTTCTACAAAATAGTTGCCCAGTGCGCCTGGAACTAGGCGTCACTCGATTTTCTTCCCCGAAATCCTCTGAAAGATGCGGGGTGCCTCTGCGAGTGGTGGGGGATACTTAAAAGATATTGAACGGATTTGGTAGTTGAATATTTAGCACTTTGTTCAAAGGGTCATTTCCTTGAAAAATTTGTGTGGCGCCCGGGGATCGTTTTCTCCACACGACTAGCACACACGTTTCCGCCACTACAGAGCCAGGCGCCACTCCCAGACCCTGTAAAATGCCCTGTAAAATGTACATTTGCCATCTTTTGGGGTATTTTACACAACTTATTGCACGACATTTAACATTTTACGGGGTCTGGGAGAGCCCCCAGACCCAAGGTTTTCAAACAATCCCCCCCCCCAAAAAAAAGCACCCACCTGCCGCCGGCGCGCAGTCTCAATCTCCTCTCCCACTTATCCAATCTCCTCTGCGAGCTGTGCGCGTGTCGCTGACAGGCCCTGGTCATCAGACTGGTGTCCATCGCGGCGATCCTAGCGCTTGCTGACAGGTCAGCCTGGTGCCTTTGGTGGCCACCTGGCACCGGTGCGGCTGGGGGGGGGGGGGATAAAGTGGGAGTGGTTGGGGAATTTTGAAATGGGAGGACTAGAAAGCAGCGGCTCACTGTGTAAACTTGGACTTGGACTGAGCGTTTTTTGAAAAATGATGTCATTTTATGAAATTGCCCTCGAGCTTGACAAACAAGGCATTTTGAAAATGCCATCGAATTGCATAATTTTTTTCAAAAATTTAATTTTTAGCCCAAGAAAAAAATAGAAAAAATTCAACAAAAATATACCCGGCTGATCGCTGAGGACTCCCACAGCGCTTCCAGCGGCCGAAAATGTGTCTGCACGATTTTCCGCCCCGGGTCTGTTGTACAGGTGTGTCTGTCCGAAAACGGCCGGATTTACATACGGATTATAATAGTGGTGATACGGTAGCCGGCCGCCTTGATAATCAGGAATATTATAACTCGATGCAGTTTGTTCCGCCGCCAAAATCGGAATGTTATACGCACTGCTGCTTGGAATGGCCGGTGCTGGTTGAATGGGAGAGAAATTGCTCATTGCCACCGTATATCTTTCCGGAACTTTTTGCAGTTCCGGAGACCGAATTTACTCCGCATGACGGAAGTTTCGTCGCTTTTATGACCCAGTTTTTGGTGCTCCAAGTCCAAGCATTTTTTTACTAGAAATTTGTCGGGATTTCTTTTTGTTAGTAGCAGTGGCAGTTCGTCGATTCGATGACGACTTTTTTGTCTGAAAGCGAGATGTTGTGCAATTTGAATGTGAACACTGAAATTCGACATACCGTAAATCCTCGAATAACCCCCCCTCGATTAACTCCCCCATCAAAATATTCTGACGAAAAAATAACTACCCTGGGGACGTATTCGAGGATTTACGGTATCTTTTTGCGCGTATTCAAACTGGCGTTCCTGTAAATTGGAGACCAGAAGCACATTATGCAGAATCTCAGCTGATCGGTGATTAGAAAAGTGACAAACGGTGTTGAAGAGGATAAATGCAGTTTATGGGGAATTTAAGTAATCCACGAGCAGTTTCGACATTGCTGAACACTTTTCACTGTTGGTACCAGCTACAAATTCACGCACTGCAGCAATATCGAGGCACTGATAGAAAAAAAATTTGCATCAAGGTGGATTTTGAGTTGAAAAGTCTAGACTCATAAATGCTTGAAATTCCTGATTTGAACATGCAAATGTTCAGTGATTCCTCAGAAACCAAATCAAACCCCGCAAAATGTAGACATGTATTTTCGACCATTTTGTGACACTTAAACTTGTGTTCGGATTTGCGGTTTTCACATACCAAACGTATTGACTCAGCTTATTCACACCAAGGAAATTCCTGTTTCACACGTGTCACTGGTAACGATGGCAAACCCTCCCAAAAAAAGTATTTAAATTTTTAAGTGTTTTTTCCAAAATGTATTTTCGAATTTTCGAATTTTTCCTGACATTAATTTTCGAATTTCGAATTTAATTTTCGAATTTTTGAATTTTCGAATCTTTTTTGGCAATTTTCGAATTTTTTGGGCTATTTTTCGAATTTTTTCAAATAATTTTCGATTTTTTTTTGGAAAAATATTGAATCTGAAGCTATAAACGCAGAATTTGGACTGTTTTGGAAGTGGGTGACACACTGAGTGTACTCAGTGCATACAGTGCTAACTTCACAAGATATGGGTACTTCTCAAACCAATACTTGAAACCACTCTTATACTCCAGCGACATTACACCTTACAATGAAATCTACCATATCCCATCTGAATAAAAGGACAAACAGTACATTTTTTCAATTTTATTTATCAGATTGCTTTGATAAATATGATGAATTTTTTTTGTTGGTTCTTTTATTCAGATGGGATATGGTAGATTTCATTGTAAGGTGTGATGTGGCCGGAGTATATCTTTGATCACATCCCTTTTACATATAAATATGTGCAGTTCCTATGGGCAGTCCCGGACACCTGTAAAGAGCTCTGTGAAATGTCAAGTGTTATGCACATTGTCTTAAGTCATGGAAACGCTGCGGAAAATTTCAAATATGTTAGCCATTTTCCAGAGCATTTTCATAACTTTTGACACTTGCAAGACATTTCACATTTCAACGTTTTTGGACGTTTTTTTTGTTTTGTTTCGCTTTTTCATACGCACCGCGTATCATTTGTCGTTTTATTTAGCACGTTGAACCTATGAGTGCGCTTTTTTGCCTTGAATTCCCTAAAAAATTCGAAAAGTATTTTCGAATTTTCGAATTTTTGAATTTTCGAATTTTTTGAAAAATAAATCGATTTTTAAGTGTTTTTTCTAGGGGTGAAATAAAAATTCGAAAATTCCGAAAAAATTCGAAAATTCGAAAATGTTTTCGAATTTTCGAATCTTTTTTTGCCATCGTTAGTCACTGGGCGTTTTCATTATAAAATACCAACTTCGAGCAATAAAAATTACTTTCTCTCACCGATTTATACAGGAAAATGTCACAATTCATCATAAAATGCTGCATAAACAATGTATGATGTCATTATAATTCGTGGAAACACGCCACTTTGAGAACCTGATGAATTTGAGGTGAACTGTTTTAAATCTAGGCATTTATGTCAAAATTGAAACACACATCGAAATATGGAATTGTTTTCAGTGTGTTTTTTTCCGAAAAAAGCTATCAGAAAATGACAAAATAAGAACTAAAGAAACTAACAACGCGGAAACACAAGTTACACAAGAAAGGATGTAGTTTTTTTATGCAAGCGTCAAAATAACGTTTTCAGGAAACAGCGTTTTTTGAGAGACAAACGATGTTTTTGACAAAAACGCAATCTTAGAAAACAGAACGCATTTCAATTAAAAAGAAAGTGTAAATACTCAACAACTTTCGTGACAAGATTGATTCAAACGTATATTGCCGGTAACTTAACGGTAACCAAATTATCAACTTAAAGGCTAGAAGACCCAATGGCGCTGGCGCCAAAAATGGCTTCTTACGGAAGCTATTGGTCACTTTCACTTGTTGACTGCATCTATGGCGCGCAGGTGTGGGAATCATAACTTTTGCAATATGCGCTGTCTGTGGGAAGGCAGCTTGCAAATATTCAGCAAAAATTATGTTAAATACATATTCGTGACGTCATATTTCAGGCAGACGGATATGGGGGAAAAATTTGCATGAATTTTTATACCGTGTGACAATTAACACACAATTCCGGTGCTTTAACGTTGGAGGGTGATATGCGTTTGTGGTGTGAAAAAGTATTTGATAATGGATACCCTTACATTTTGATGTTGATATTATGCATTCAATATGGACTCGATATACTCGATATAGATAAAATTTCTTCACTTTGAGTATTGGTTACCACCAACCCAGATCAAACCGATTTACATACCAGATCAAATGTGTAAAATACCTTTCATGCAGGCGCCGCAGAAATTTTGCGTTTTCAAACGTTAGCAATGAGGTAAAATTTCAACAAAGTGTTGTAATCGTTATTGTAATAAACTAGCAGAGTGACAACCGAATTTTGGGTTAAAAATATCCGGAAATGACGTCTAGTGAATGATTCTTTCCTCCATGTTTTCACATTTAGGTATTTGAACAACGTCCAGAATGAATATTCCACAATCCGCAGAAAGTTTACAAAGCTTGAACGCATAGAAAAGGCTTTTGTTGCTAATGCTTGAACAAATAAGAATACAAATGTGCTTACTCTGGCGCGCGGATGCAACACAGGATCCAATTTCACACTGTGTCAAGTGACGATGTTCACGAAAGTTGCAATATTCAGGATGCAATTGCGCGAGAGTGTAAGTGACACAAAAAGTGCGATGTGGTGACAAAGTGACGTGGTAAGTGGTGAGTCCGGGGGCAAGTAAAGCTATTAAGTGAGCAGCATTGTCATTAAAATTAACTTATTTTTAGATGTTAACTTGTCACTTGACTAACAACTTCTAACATTGCTTACCACTCACCACTTATTGACGACTGCGGAATTCACATTTCAAACAATTCACGGGGTGCAACATGTCACAATTCGCGTTTCTAGACACTTGTTCTGTCACTTGAAAACGTATGTAATTGTTCCATGGTATTTATCTCTTGGATAAGCCAAGCTACATATTTATTTCCAATGTTTGATTTGGGAGGTATGTATGGAATTTTATGAATTGAATGCATAATATATTATACATATGCTATTATATGTATGTAGGTATTAAGAAGCAGGTAGACCAGAATGGCAATGTGAGAAAATATGCTAAATATCTTCCCATACTAGCAGACTTCTTTATTCTCTAATATTATATGTATTCATTTGTCTTTTTTCATCTAATCTAGCAACCTAAAAAAATCTTACACAATCAAAGAGAGTGCAAGTACCGTATCAAACACCGGGTACAATCACCCCACCCCCATTGCAAAAAAAAATTGACAAAATTGTCTGTCAAAAATGGTGCTGCCAAAAGTCGTAGGCGGCAGACTTCTTTGATGTCAAACTGAGAGGTAACTCAATCTTACTGTAAATCCAGACAGGCACTAGGTTAACACCTTTGCATTATATATTCCAGCACAGTTGTTAGGGACACGTGTATCTTTTTAAATGTAAACTTTTTAAATCAAACGCTTTTCAAGTTTCGAGTGTGTATGTAAAATGAATACACGTACAAATAGCAGGCTTTCTCCTCACATATTTTTGTATTTTTCCTAATTATCTGTATGTAATAACATTACTCATAATAGGTATACATAACAAAATGTACACTGTACACAGGGGTCTCCTAGGGGGGGGGGCTGGGGGGGGGGCTGCCCCCCCCCAAATCGGCCAGCTATCTATCTATCCCGGAGGCCGCTCAGCTATCTATCTATCCCGAGGCAAAATTTTTGGCTACTACCCCCAAAGACCCCCCCCCCCAAATCGCTCAGCTATCTATCTATCTGGAGTGGTTTTTGAGAAATTTTGCCCCAATTTTCGCTCAAAATCACCAATTTTCGCACCTTTAGTTTTTCACCTTCAAAATCGTGCTTTCCGGTTATATACATGGTTATATACCTATTTTTAGCCATTTTATACCTTCTTTTGGCTACTTTTAACTGATTATTAGCGATTTTTTCCCCTTTCTGCCTTCTTAACCTTGAAAAGCCTATATATTGTGCCCCCGCCAGCCCCCCCCAGCCCCCCCCCCAGAAAATTTTTTCCAGCTATCTATCCAGCCCCCGCGAGGGCCAAAATCCTGGAGACCCCTGACTGTACGCCTATCTAGATGAAAGCATACATTTCCCTAGTTGAAGTAGTTGATCGAACAATTTTTTAGCAAACAACTTCAATAAACCACTATTTCCCCAGTGATATCCTTGACATAATTATGATCAGGGTTGTGTACCTGAACTTCAAATTTGTAAATATGTAGGTTTTCTGACGTGATAATGAGATTATTTTCATGTGCCATGCTTCCATGAATGTTAACCATGAAAACGATGAATTGTGGGTTGGCGCAGTGATTGCAGAAA
This sequence comes from Sphaerolaimus hirsutus, assembly GCA_964036195.1. Classification (NCBI taxonomy): domain Eukaryota; kingdom Metazoa; phylum Nematoda; class Chromadorea; order Monhysterida; family Sphaerolaimidae; genus Sphaerolaimus; species Sphaerolaimus hirsutus. Next base: position 19,525,748 of record OZ038451.1, on the reverse strand, counting down.
TGTACCCCCTTCGAAGTAAGCCCCCTGGAAATACCCAACTGAAAACTTGCACTCTGAAAAAATAAACCCCCTGGGAAATACGGTAGACAAAATGCAGATAAGTAGGTAAGCTTACCCATTTATCACACTATTGATCTGAATATCCTGGGTATTTATTTATCTTAGCGTCGAAGCATTTTCACAACTTGACAGAAACCACAAAGCAGGCACACTCTAAACCAGTACAAAAACCTAAGATAGAAGTGCCAAATGTTATTAAATTGATGGCAGAGTTGAAATTTCGGCAAGTTAAAAAGGCATTTGAGTATTTTTTCTGTTTGTTCCCATATTCAGTAGCATAATTTTCAGAAAATAATGTGTCTACTCTATAATGTGCTGCAGAGATATTTATGCAGCGATACAAATAAGATTACCTAGTCACAAATAAAATACTTAGGTATATACGTAAATATGACTTGAGGGTAAGTCAATGGAAAAAATCCGTCTCTACCAAAGATGCTGTAGAATGCATCATTCATTAAAAAAGACAAGAAATAAAAATGCAGCATTTTCATTGCAACACCCTATGCAACCGGAAGCGGACGGTGCAAACCGCCAGCAAACACGGCTACAGTAGCAAAATCGCATTTGCATAGGATCTGAGACGCATGCAAAAAAGTATTTGCGCAATTGAATTTGCAAATTCAATTCGATTCAAAAGCGGCGCTGCAAATTTCGCAGACAAAACAGACGAAGGGCCCAAAAAAATCGCCGCTCAAAACGGATTAGTGATGTCTTCCGGTTTGGCGGGCGCCGGCAAAACATGCTTAATATCATCACAAGGGGCACAAAAATCGCCTTTCATCTCGACAAACCGACGGCCAAAACTCAAAACGGGCACTACCGTAATTTGGACGAATAAAAATGGTAATTCACGATTAACTCAGGGCCCTAAAAACGCTAATATGATTATTTGAAAGTGTACGGTAGCGGCAGCTGCCTGAAACTTTGGCAATGGGCTCTAATTCGAAGACAAATGTGCAGAAGCGGCCAGGTAAGTGAAAGACGGGCTAACATAATTTAAGCACACACGATGTTTGAACCGGATGAGGAAGTTTCTACGGTGCGTCAAGTTGGATCGGATTTCGTAAACAGAAAAAAAGACAGTAAATTGCTGGTAAATTTAAACATTGGCCAGTAACTCACTCCTAAATTTTAAATTTAATATGGGTAAAAATTGGCGACAAACAATGTGACAAATTTGACTGGTAATAATCATCATTTTTTCATTTAGTATAAAATTTATTGTGTTATTGAATATAATGAAATGGGATAACTTTACAAATGGATTTTATGGGATGTTAGACATATTTTTCTGGCAACCCAGTTTATTTTTTGTGAAATTTGTCTTGTAACAAAGTAAAAAATCTAGTTGTCATTCATAGCCATAAGTTTACATAACACTTAACCAGAGTTGTTAAAATACCGGTATTTTTGGAAAGCGTAAGCGTCAGTGTAAATACACTTTCCAAATTTTGAGTATGGATACTCAAAGCGTTATGTATTTTTAAAATACCTAGGAAAGCATAAAAAAAGCGTAAGCATAAAAGTTTTTAAGAGAGTTTTTGCTCAGTGTATTCTTCCAAAATCAAGCTGCCAGCGAAATTTTTTTGGCATCCACTTGGTATTCTGCCCTTAGATTCATCCAATTAATTCATTGGCAATTCATCAGCAGTAACACTAAGGTCATCTTCATTGTTTAACTCTGACTTAGTACTGTTGAAGACGACCACATCGTCGTCGGAATCCATTTTCGGCCCCAAAATGTGTAATCTAAAGCCACAATTTTGCTTGACGACACAGTATTAACCAAACATTCATATTGTGATTGCGACACAACTTGTAAACACATGTGCCGCTATTTCCAGTGCATAATTGCACACACACACAGTCACTTTTTTTGGTGTGCAGTTTCATTCACTTTCTTTTCTGTGGTTTTACACTTTTTCAACAGCTAGAAACCAGACTGTGTGAAAAGCTTTTTTACGCTTTTAGTACCCGGGTATTTCCACTGGGAAAGCGTAATAAAGCATACGGGTATTATATGAAAGCGTAAGCATAAGTAAAAATACCCATTTACCCAGGTATTTTGGGTAAACGTAAATACACTTTCGCAACTCTGCACTTAACTACCCACCTATATTTAACATAACTCCCAAATTCCCACTTCTCCATCACTTGTCTTTATGTAGATAGAATCGACCTCAGCCTGAATTGCACACATCCAAAATTTACAAAAAACACGTGGTTTCACAATAAAATTGACACCCAGCACCATTGAATGAGCCACAAACTTCAACAACAGGGAAAAGCAAGTCGGCTAGGTATCCATTTTGCGGAAGTGCAGCATCCCCCAGCCATCATAATAATGCATCCTTTACCTGGGGAACAATTGTCACCACACCCTGAGCTGAAATTTTATTTGCCCGACTAGATTTTCGGGCAGCCCGATTGATTTATCTACCTGGTTGTAATCAACTAGCAGTTCACTACGTACGGACCTTCGGCCCAGTTTCAGCATTAGCTCGACCAGTGAATGTTTTCCAAGAGACGGGGATTTGGAAAAGTCTCTAGAAAAGTCATTTTATCAAATTTTCTGAATCCCTCGCTCGTGCCTTCCTCCCTTAGCAAACGATTAATTGTGAATGTGATAAAATGATAGCATTTTACTCGAAAATACAACCAAAATTTCAATTTCCAATTTCAATTACGTTTACCAAGTGAGTTCATTAATTAGGTACCGTAATACCTCGAAATACCCCCAGGGGGTAAATATTTTCGCCAGCTTTGGGATTATTCGAGGGGGAGTTTTTCGAGAGGGGGGGTCTATTATTTCGCCAGAAATTTTCGGAAATTCCCCATACGCAGACGTAGAAAAATCAAACAATTACATAGATGCATGTGTTTATAAGCATATATAACTGTATAGGTATACACAAAAACCCTTCCCTAACATCACTTAATCATCAGTTTTAACGTGTGTTCTGCATTGTACAGATCACAAACTGCGGTATCTGTCATGTACGTTCACGTTACACTCAATTTTAGGGGGGTATTTCGAGGGGGGGTTTATTATTTCCTCAGCCGAAATTCATGGGGGGTATTTCGAGGGGGAGTTGATTCAAGGGTGGGGGGTTAATTCGAGGTAATACGGTATATTCCAAAGAACGCCAACCTGTATTTCGGTGTGATTTCTAAAAGAGCTTCGGAAACGATGCTAAATATTCTGATATGTTAGCTTCAGGGTTCAGGCTTCAGGGTTCAAATCCTTAAATCAAGCCTAATAAATTTCAGGTAAAATAAATCGGGCTGCCCGAAAAAAACGACGGGTAAATAAAATTACGTCCAAGAACCCGTGAAGCCGAAAATGTGGTACACAAAATCCGACAGATCCCAGACTAGGAAGTGAACAGGAAACGGGCAGATTTATGTGACTTTTTTGGGCAGTCGAAGTTTGAAAGTTTGTCGGTGAAGATTTGAAGATTATTCAGTTCAGATAATTATTGTTTTCTGTTGATTTTCGTATTAAAATTGTGTCATAATTCGATGAAAAAGCAGTGTCTGAGTTCACTTTTCGGACAAAAGCGGTTTTGCTAAATTGCGAGTGCAAAAATAATGTAGTGTATAAAAAGTACCCGTAAAAATATCCAAAAATTTATATTCCTTCAATAAATGGCAATATAATCGTCTAAAAATAAAGAATAAATAAAACCAACAGAAGTTTCTCATTTTCCATTTCTGGATGTCACTTTTTCTATGTCTGCCGGCAATATATCCAACAAAAAAGTTGGTCCGGTTTCAGCTCAATAAAATGCGAACAGCGGAAAGGCAGCCAAAATAAAGGAAGCGGGAAATGCATGACAATTCTGAGGAAATGGCAAACATTTGCGGTCATACATTTGCCGATAAAAATATCTCCAGCTTTATTTTTTTATTTTAAAAGTGATGGTTCATGGTTGATAAATCAAAAAAGATTTTTAAGGACTTTTATAATGATGTTTTCCTAACAATTATCCCGGTTTATATGTCTTTTTGGCATTTTTCGAGAGCAAATTTGAAAATGTTTTTATCCAAACATGTACATGGGCATATCTAAAAAATGTTTTTCTAAGACAGACATGCACATGTCACAGCTGAACAATATGCTCAAAAATAGAACTATATAAAAATGTAAGGCGCCGGCATGCACACATATGTATTTACTTCATGCGCCTTCATGGGTCGTCCGACTTACCTAGTAATTAAATCTGGCCCCAGCGCCCCATAGTTGTCAAAACGTATTTACGTTTACTCGAAAAATACGTATACTCTAGTACTGAGTAAATACGCTTACGTTTCCGCCGGAAAAATATCTGTAGTCACGTTTACGCGTACTTTTTGAATGTACGCGAGTACAGAAAACGTAAAACGAAAAATTAATGGGGTGATAAAAAGCAAAAAAAAACGACTCAAACGAAGTTTACGTTTGCTTTAAAAAAGGTTCAATTCTTTTAACAACTCTGCAGCGCCCGACAATCTTCAGTGGGGAGAGCGAAACGCTTGCAAAGCTAATTCGTTCAATTTTACAAGGAAATGTAACCAAGTTGAATTGGCAGTTTGGCACAAAGTGGAAGGCGGCAATCATGCAAACTGCATTTCGCGTGATGCGGAAATGGTATCCTAATGTGATTTCGGGACTCAAATTGAGATGGACTTGTCTGGGATACAGGGTGGACAGTTTTTGAGGGATTTGTATACCTACCCAGATTTTCGGGGTTGCGCATCGGACGGAGGGATAAGCATAAATACTTTCGATGGTTTTGAAAAATCCGCCGAATATTGCTGTTTAAATATTGATGCATCTTATCGGCCATAGGATATTGAGCGCTAGATTATGAATAGGTATGATCATATCGTTTCACCCTCTAGCGGTTGCGAATGCATTAGAAAGCAATACTGTGGCAAGGTACGTAAAGGCGCCAAGACTTTGATGCAAGCGGCAAGAGCACCCCTTAAGTAAGTGTAGCACCCTAGGTATGTACATGGTCGGGCTGAAAAGTCCCCGGGCAGTGCTCGCCATTCGCGCCAGGGGTAAGCTACGGTTATAAAATATTCACACGTTAATATATCAGGTATTTTGAGTTTTCACCCCTCTAGCTCCACCCACTGCGGAACTGTGGGGGGTACAAGTTCGGTCATTTTGTACTGATGTACAAATGGTGCTCTAGCTCAACGCTGCTTTAAGTTGTGATCATGAAACTTTGGCTAGTGTAAGCCACCAGTGTTGGCAATGTGCCAGCACTTACCAACATTAGCTATGATATCATAAGCCTAGTCCATATTGCCATTACTGTCACTACTGTCACTACCAAATTCATCATTCTGCCTCTACGGTTGGTCAATACAAGTTAATACAGGAGGCGTTTTTCATGCACACTGCTGTTGAACACAGGTAATGAGTCCACTACAGATTAGTAATGAAACACAAATGAAATTTTATTGACATAATAATTTACTGCACATTTCAAAACAACATTAAAATCACTGCACTACAACATGATCTCAGATGATCACCAAAACATCCATCACAGTTCCCACGTTTCTTGCACATCACCCTGATCTGCATATTAATTTTACCTTAATAGCAATGATGTTGATGAAAGGGTTGAATACTATCAGCACATTGCCAACACACTGGCTTACACTAGCCAAAGTTTCATGATCACAACTTAAAGCAGCATTGAGCTAGAGCACCATTTGTACATCAGTACAAAATGACCGAAATTGTAACCCCCACAGTTCCGCAGTGGGTGGAGCTAGAGGGGTGAAATTTTGGGTGAAAACTCAAAATACCTGATATATTAACGTGTTAAAATTTTATAACCGTAGCTTACCCCTAGCGCGAATGGCGAGCACTGCCCGGGGACTTTTCAGCCCGACCATGTATGTCAAGTAAAATGTTGCCTTATAAGTGACAAGTGAATATATAGATACAAAGGTTCGTAACTTACAAATATTCTTGCTATTTGTTCACCTTCGGAATTAGCTCCTGTTCAGCAAAAAGAAGGCACATCGAACATACCCGAGCAGCAATTCAAATTGTAAGATATGTCATAAAATCTTAATAAGTGCGAAAAATCACGCGATACGCAGTGCGATGCAACAAAAAAGTTTTAAAAGTGTCACCAAACAAAAGTCAATATATTATGATGCAACATCACATAGCACACTTTTTGAAGACAGCTATTTATATATCCTGCGTATCCCAGAAATAGTGGGATGGTGAAGTTTGTCAGCCATTGCAAGCAACACCATAACTACTATTGCAATAATGAATGTAAATACTATTCCAAATTAGCTCAAACTTCTAAATTAAACTAAAATAGCATTCTCTTTTTCATATATTTTCAATTTGTGGTTTGTTTAAGTGAGGGATCTTCCAGAGTTGCTAAATGTACCAAAGTTTTTTCAAAGTATGCGTAAAGTATTTTGTTTTTACTCAACCCTGAGTACAGAAAGCATAAAGTAAAAATTATTCACTTTAACTCATGAGTAAATGAGAGCAAAATACGTTTTTTCCAGAAAGCATAAATGAATGTATTTTTTTCTCACGAAAGCATAAAAGTGAGTCAAATTACCTTTTCTTTCAGGAAAAAGCATTAAGAATGTTTACCCTGGGTGGCAAAAAGTTGTTTTCTTTCTACAAATAAGTATTGTTTATGAAAAGCAGGGGTCTTGAATGGCAAAAATACTCTTCCTGTACCACAAAAATTACTCAACTGTACTCAAGTACTCTCAAAAAGCAAGCATACAGGCAAGTACAGATGCTTCTTTCAAAGTATGTGTATGCATATTAAACGGTACTCGAGTATGCCTAAAAAGTAACTGTGGAATCTTCAGAGCAAATTGTCTATTCTAGTTGAATCATACTATAATACTGGCTGTAAATAAATACATTACATTCCCAATGTTGAATAAAATTTGATATGGGGGTTATTCAAGGCTGGAGACAATCAATCGAGATACAGTTTTTAAAACCCAATATATTTCTTAAGCCGCCATAAAAATGTCTTCTCATGTGCCTAATCAAATACTGGAACTAATTTATGTATTCATTTTGAAGGAAAACATTTTCGCCCATTGTTCATGTGTGGTCAGTGTGTGGCCTTATGGATAACTGTTGTTCAAAAGCATAGTTGTTAATTAATTAATTACATTTGATAAATATATATACTCAAATACTGAGTAAATACATTTACATTTCCTCTGAAAACGTACCTGTACTCACTTTTACAGATCCTTTTTGAAAGTACTTGAGTGCAGAAAATTGAGTGCAGTGATTTTAGATATGCTTTTCTTTAGTCTTTCTCAAGGCCAAGATGGGAGAAAAACAAAAATGGAGCAAAATATAGTACACAGAGGGTAAGTAAAAAAAAAAATTTTATGTTTACATATACTTTGAAAAAGTTCAGAACTTTTAACAACTCTGGTTCAAAATGAATGCACTGTCCTAGTATTTTCAGAATACATGAAGTACAATATCTCAGCCAAAATATATTGGCCATTATACATTCCTACTCTTATAAGCAAATATTTATTCAAACAAGCATAGCTGCATATAGGATCCAATTATATACTTTGTCAAGTGACAAAATAAGTTGCAAATATAGAATAGTTCGAAAATTCAATAGCATAAAAAAAAAATACTAACAAAAACACTTTTCACGACGCTAAAAATACAATATAAAAAATCCAAATGCGCATCCATAGAAAAGAACTTTTTGGAAAGCTAGTAAACTTAATCCTCCTTCTGTGCACGTATTTTTTGTAAATCCCAAACTGAAACTGGCCCCTGGCGCGCGCGCATTCACGAGAAAGATCACCACAAAAGTAAACAACATAAAAATATTTTCAGCGCTAACTCACAAAAAAGTTCGGTTGGGCGAGTATTGTTGTCCCAAAGTCATGACAAATTGATCGGGATACGGGATAAGCTAGGGCACAGGCGGAAATGTTTCTGAAAGTGTGAGACTGTAAATTAAAGTCATGTTTACTCGGGCATTTTAAAATTTATACATTCAGATATTCAAATGAATGAATTGAGTTGCCAGCAAAATACGTCGGGCTGATAAAATATACAAAACGAAATTGACAACTCAAAGCAGTTATCAGAGTATAATCATACATATTGTGAAATAATCATACATAGTGTATATGAGGTAACTGTAAAATACCGTATATTCTGTGAGTTTAAGGATGCGAGAAAATGTGACGTTATCCCATAGTGAAACGTTACATGTGTGATCTGGTAAGCATCCATCAATAGAGAAAAATCTATTAGACAGTCTTGTTAGTAAGTGCGTTATATTTTGAATATCTTTGCACCCTATTATTTGTCAATTAATAAATAAACGTCTCAAAAGTACCCGGATACATGCACGAGAAAATAAGAAGTATTCCCAAAATTTTGAGCATAAACCGCTCAACATATAAGGATATTTTAGGTACCGTATTTCCTCGAAATACCCCCCCCCCCCTCAAAATGGGCACTATGAATTTGTTGTCCGGGAAATGCATAACAGACGTACAAAACACTTACTGTGTTACGTTAGAACATCGTTTATACCATCTACCGTATTTGCTCGAAATACCCCCCGGGGGGTGATTGTTTCATAGTGGTCCCGAGAGGGGGGGGGTTAAACGAGGGGGGGGGTATTTCGAGGGGGGGGGTTATTATTTTCACAAGAAATTTTCACAAGAAAATTTTTGAAAACCAAGTACGAAATTGTCGTCTGAAACGTACGCAGACGTCGAAAAAAGCAACAAAAACCGCCATTTTTTAAGGTTCTGTAGACTAATATTAGAATGTAGATGGTATGTACACTGTTCTAACGTGACACCGACATTGTTTTAACGTGTGTTCTGCAGTACACAGAACACAAACTACAGTTATTGTCATGTACGTTCCCTTTACACTCAATTTGGAGGTGGGTATTTCGAGGGGGGGGTGATTGTTTCATAGTGGTCCCGAGAGGGGGGGTCAAACGAGGGGGGTATTTCGAGGGGGGGTATTTCGAGGAAATACGGTACATCCTAATATAAGGCTGTAAAAACGTATAAATGGTGGTTATTGTTGCTTTTTTCACGTTTTTGTCTCAAAATTTTCACTCTGAAAAAATAAACCCCCGGGGGGTAATTCGAGGAATTACGGTAAATGGAAACGCATATTGACAGATTTTCCCACCAATGTCCCACGCGGAACGGCGCCACAGTACTTTCATGTTCGGAAAAGGCACTGCACTAGCACCGGTAAGAAACGCCAAAATTGGAAATATTATCGTAAAAAAATGTAACATCACTTTGGGCGAGAATAGTGTTAAGGAAGTTGATAAGTCTAGTGCCGAGAAAGCCCATGTGGTCAGGTGAGGTATTTTGTTTGTCAACTGTCATACTAACGATACCAGTTGTCCACTTGCAGAATTGACACCTAAGAAAAATATCGGCGTCACAACCAACAATGGCGTCACGCCGAGCCCGATTCAAAATGACGCACACCCACAAGCGATATAACAAACTTTCGCATGAAACGCCGCTGCGAGATGTCGCGCGGTAGATAAAGCGTGCCGCCGCGAGTCAAAACAAAACTTGGCGCCAAAAAACTGCTGCCGCCCGGCGCCAGGCACAAAGTCGCTCCCGGGGGAACGGGGAGGCGGGGGGGGGGCAGTGCCCAAATTTAGAGCGGCCAATTTTAGTGTGATTCAATTTGGAACACTCACTAATTTTATTGGGCCAAGATGCGGTGCTGTGCAGCGCCAGTGTGATGGACGAATATTTATCATGCAGTGCACAATAGCTCCACACGTACATGTGCAAATGTATTAAGTCTGAGGACGGAATACCTTGCGCTCAAATCTACTGAAACCCATAAGGACAATAAATAGTGTTACACACTTTCAAGTTCGAAACAACATTTACCTAAAAAAGCAAACTAGGTATTTAGATTTCGCCAGACGGAGTAATAGGCAACGATCACACATTTATTAAGCACATCGATATCGGAAATTAATACACCTAGTCCAAAGCTACAGCGTGGTGCAGTTGTAAGCCAATGCTAAATAGACTTTCAGATAAAAATGCTTTGTGCTTGGAGACAGCAAGCATTTGTGGAAAAAAAATAGATGAAAATATTTTCCACCTGTTATATTTATAAATAATTGTGAGTCATCAATAAAGTATAATATTAATTAAAAAAATATCGACAGTAACTAATAAACGCGCAGCACTTCTAGAATGATGTTTCACAAAAATCACTCCTATTAAACCATTCAGAACTCCATAAATTTGGTCAATGATTTTTGTAGATTTTCGCCGTCAATGATTTTTTGATACGAACACGAACACACTAGGAAAGCTATAAAACAGTAACATGTATCGCATAAATCACTATATATGCAGTGATTCTGTTCAACACATTGTCAGAAGTATATTTATACCTAGTTGCCATATTTAGTTTAATATACCCCCGGGGTTAATTCAGCAAGTGATAGAGTGAAAATGAGAGGGGACTTGTAATATAAATTTATAAGTGACAAGTCAAATGAGAGTCACTCAGTCGCTGACAAGTGCCGTACTATCATTGACAAATTAAATTGACAATTGTGCACTTGCAGAGATTACCTAGCCCTGTGATGCAGGGGTATCCTAGATCTTGACCCTCTCCGGGGGTTTGGGTCGATACCACATTGCTCCGGATAGCTGGGCGGTTTGGGGGGGGGGGGTTACCCCCGGGGGAGTAACTCAATGCCGAGTGCTGTTCTTTTCTTAAACCTAGATTCTCATTAACACAAATGTTTCTAGTCAACGGAAAACAGTTTTTGTTTTATTCGCTGCTTATTCTTATCAGAAATCTGATTCAAAACAAGCATATACCCACCATATGTCAGATTTGGGTGGGGGGTTAATCAAGGGTGCGGGATCTTTTCCAAAATACAACTCACAAAAGATATATCTCAAGGGAAGGGGGCTCTTTTAAAGTGATGTTATTCGAGGAGGGGTATTAAAGTAATCTTGGTGTAAATAGGTTTGTTTACATGACGGTTTATTTTTCTACGCGTGTGTATATGAAATAAACATTTCGGGACACGCCCACGATAGTAGCTTTGGCGGATTTCCAAAAATGTTAAAATACATTTTTTAGAACATTCAATTAGGTACGGTTTTTTCTTCTGAGAAATGGAGGAAACAAAACTATATGATGATTTTTTCTAATTGATAATAAAATGGAAAATACGGAAGACATGATAATATCATGAGTCATAAGCAGGGTTGGCAAAATCTAAGAAATTAATAAAAATAAAATAAAATGGAAAATTCAAGAATAAAATAAAATAGAATGGAAAATATTGAAATAAAATGGAAAATATTAAAATTAAAATAAAAATTGTATAAAAATTTGAATTTTTGTAGTTTTTTGTTGTAAAATTGCATAAAAATTCGTATTTATTTTACTAAAAATTGTATAAAAATTTGTATTTTTTGTAAATTTTTTATCGTGTTGCATGGGGTTCTACCTGTTTATTCGCGGAGCTGGGACAGTCCCAAGCCCTGTAAAGTGTCAAATGTCATTTGAAATGTCATGCAAAGTGTCAATTGTCATGACAAATCTTAAGTTAAGTGTCAATTGTCATGACAAATATAAATTAAAGTGTCAATTGTCAAGCAAATTGTATCGAAATCTTATGTATTATATCCAAATGTTGTTGCTGTTTTTGTATCCTAATCTTATGTGAACATTTGGATACAAAACCATAAGATTTGGATACCAATACGTAAGATTTGGATACACAATTTATACTTTGCATGACATTTGTCATGACAATTGACAATTCACATGACAATTCACATGAAAATGGCCGGAAATTTGGCAAGGAACACGTGCACAGATGCTTTTTTATTGGATTTAGGTGGCATGCTACCATCAGAACGCCTGATGCGCCACACACTGAACTACGATCGGTATTTGCACACGAATAAGAATATGCTGCTGAAACACGCATATGATTTCCTCTGCAGTATAAAACTGTCAAAATCAAAAATCGATGTCATGGGGACCACAATATTTGCACGAGTGATGAGCTACGTTGAAAAATTGGGGATAACTATTATACAATCGCGTATAACGACGAAGGGACGCTTGAAAAAGCTTACAAACTGGAAGTGTGCAACACGCTGCCAAGCCAGGGTACTGACGCACAGCAGTCAATCGTTACGACACGATGATTTGGAAAATGATGTCTTGAATTTAAAATCCATTTTGGGGAAATACTTCCTATGGCTACAGGCCAGATACAATTGCATCCGCTACCCGAATAACGAAATGCTCTTTTGCAATGTGTGTAGCTCTAAATCCGTTAAAATTGCTATGACACTGTCACACATGTTCGGAAATTGTTCCCACAAGGGAACTGCAAAAAGAGTCAAAAATTTGATTAAAACTGATTTATGTGGTTGTGACTTTGACAAATCGTGCAAGGGTGGCAGCGCGATACTAAAATGGGCGCAAAGTTCAGAGAGATGTCAATCACATCGAGCGCGAATACACGATCACATCAAATATTGCCTTAACAGATGTGCCTTAGCGTGCACCGGTGAACTGGCAATTAAAACGAACTTTGAAACAGACGTGATCTAGAATATAAAAACTGGCCAAATAGGATCAATTTCAATACCTTCACCGCGCCGGCAGCCAGCTTGCAGCTCTCCTCGCGGACACTGGTCGACTTCTGCGGAATGATGACCGTTTTTAGAATTTTTTATTTTTGTTTACTTACAGATGGGTGATTTTATATATTTAGCCGATAATTGAACGTGTTGTTTAAATTTAACGTTTCTGCCCTGTCACGTTGTGAAACGTAACAGGGGCACCAGACTTGGCGTATTTATGGAAGTGTTCGGGGATGACTCGATATGCATCAGTGATTTGCGAGTATTTCATTGGTGTGAAGTCTGAATGGACCGAAATAAACAATACAACCTTTACAAATGCACCCAGCACACTCCAGTAGTCCTACTGAAAATTCAAACCATTGTTATCAATGATTGTAACTTTACACTTGCAGCTAGCTAACAATACCTACTGCATGCAACGTTTGCAAAGTAATGGAAAAATTTGTCACACGTTTTTTATGTTTAGGTCTTATTATAACATTTTGCTGGCCTTGCATGCAAGATTCTGATTTTTTGTACCGTATTACCTCGAATTAACCCCCCTTGAATTAACCCCCCCCCTCGAAATACCCCCCCTAAATTTCGGCTGAGGAAATAATAAACCCCCCCCCCCTCGAATTATCCCCCCCCTCAAATTTTGCTGGCGAAATAATAAACCCCCTGGGGGTATTTCGAGGTAATACGGTATGTAAAATTTTTGTAAAATTTTTGTAAAATGGTGTCATTTCATTTTATTAATGACTTTTTGGAATAAAATAAAATGAAACAAGAATAAAATAAAATGAAACAAGAATAAAATAAAATGAAACAAGAATAAAATAAAATGAAACAAGAATAAAATAAAATGAAACAAGAATAAAATAAAATGAAACAAGAATAAAATAAAATGAAACAAGAATAAAATAATAAAAAAATACATTTTTTACAATTTGTATACAAATAATTTTTATAAAACCAACCCTGGTCATAAAACCTGGAGGCAGTCTCAAGCGGGTAAATCCACTTTAACATGTTGTGTACTATAACATGTTGTGGAATCTGACATGTCGCCATGGGAATGTAACATGTTGTGGAATGTAACATGCCAAAACGTGAAAGTAACATGTCCAGCATGAAAGAAACATGCCAAAGTCAAAGGTGAATGTAACATGTGAAGCATGAACCTAACATGCCCTGCACAAGCGGTCGTAATGCATGTGTCACACAGGAGTACTTGTCGGACAGTGCTATTGTTGCAAGAGACTATTGCAGTATTGTGAATTTGTAACAGCATTGCGTATTCATAGTGATCAATATTTGATAGTATTATTGGTGAAGCTGTACAAATGATAAGGATTATAGTGGGTTGAATATTATTCATCAATATGAAAATTTATTTCACTAGACAAGTGCACAGCACACTAGTGTTGGCAAGCAATTTTTTTCTTTTTAATCACTGGGGAAAATTTTTTTGGTACTCACGCTCTAGGTAAAATGCAAAAATTTTGTGCCCATGCGTGCAGTTTCATGCAAGCAATACACCAGTTGCTTTTTAAATGGCTTTTACAAGCAATTTGGTGGTGTAGCACCCATTTCTGTGTGCTTTTAAGCATGTAAGGATAGGCTGTGAATCATTGGGGGAAGTATACATTGTTTTGCTATGTGTTTCACATCAAACATGAATCGAAATGCATCCATTTTCACTTCAAAAATGATTTTTATAGTGTTCTCAGCAAAAACATGCAATTTCTGCAAACAAAATTGCAAATGGTCAATGAACTTTTATTCACACAGCAAATACAACAATTTTATTACTTTTAAACTTCAAGACTTTCAAGCTCTTCCACAGCTCTACAGTACCTATATTACCACAGAAAGAATAACTGTGCACTACCTATCAATTTACATGTCTTTTATTACCCTCAGAGGTGATTTTCAAGAGAAATGGGACTAATTTTGACATCAGCAATTTTTATTGAAAAAAATCGATTTAAAAAAAACATCGGGGTTGTTAAAAAATTGATTTTTTCCAACCCTAAAGCACACACATACAAGTTAGTAAATATATTAGTACACATGACCAAAAAAATAAGAAAAATCAGCAACAAACATTCACAACTATCAATGTAAAATTCAAAGCAAAATATCCAAATAAAAAGTAAGTTTCAACAAAAAGCAATCTGTGCAAAAATTACCATCACAACAAAAATTTTTTTCCAAAATGGCTTTATCAAATGACTTTCCAAAAAAAAACATGCATTGTGACTAGGGTGTAAAAAATTTTTTTTACGGAAAACGGAAAGGTAAAATTTTTTCACTTTACGGAAAACGGAAAGGTAAAAAAAAAATTTCTGCCAGAAAACGGAAAGGTAAAAAAATTTCACTCAGCGATAACGGAAAACGGAAAGGTAAAAAAAAATTGTCGGCCGGAAAACGGAAAACGGAAAAATGAAATGCCAGAAAACGGAAAACGGAAAGCAAAATTTTCACGGAAACAGAAAAAAATAAAGTGAAATTAGCATGCAGGTTTGCCTGTTTGGCTTTGATTGTGGTAGCTGTACATTCTGCAACTATGGATCATGCCTGTAACTTCACTTGTAGTTCAAGCTTAACTGAACCAACAAAAAATCATCAAAAAGTAGCCATAGTGGCCATAGGAAAGGAAACACTATGACAATTTCACAGTCTAGAAGCAGTGGGAATCACTGATGACCCCTATGCAATTGGTGACAACATTGCAGAGGAGATGATAATAAATAGCATAAAATTCAATGACAACAACAAACAATACTATATTGACTGGCCATATAAAGAGAGTATCAGTGACCTGCCCACGGGAAAAGCAGAAGCCTTGATGCGGTTTAAATCACTGATAAGAAGATTCAACAAAGATCCAAACTTATTCGAACAATACCGGAAAGTTTTAGACAACCAACTAGAAAAGGGAATAATTGAGATCTGTGATGACAAAACAGACAACAAGGGGATTCATTACCTGCCACACCAGCCAGTAATCACGCCGGGCAAATCGACACCATGCAGAATCGTGTACGATGGGTCGGCAGGTATGCCCAGTTTCAACGAGTGCCTATTTAGAGGACCAATTCCAACACCATTAGCACTCGGCCTACTCCTGAGGTTCAGGGCAGGCAATCTAGCATTAATTGCCGATATTGAAAAGGCATTTTTGCAAATAGGATTGCATGACCAAGCTAGAGACTACACACAATTTTTCTGGCTGAAAGATGCCTCAAAACCAGTAATTGAAAATAACTTAATAGTACTTCATTTTAAAAGCATACTGTTTGGACTTGTCTGCAGCCCAGCCATTTTGGGAGCAGTCATAAAATACCATTTAAATGTGACAATAAACAACATGAATGAATATGAAGAAAATGAAGGGGAACGAAACCAGTTGGCGATGATAATAAACAACATTTACGTCGATAACTTCATCATGAGTGTCACGAATGAAGTTGAAGCTTTAGAACTATGTTACAAAGTCAAAGCTTTATTTAACCAATGTTCTATGAACATGAGGGAATGGCTGTCAAACTCCAGATCAGTCATGAATGAAATAGCAGAAAACGACAGGAGTCCAAAGGTGAATAAAATTGTCGCAGTAATGGGCATGAAATAAAATCACCAAACGGACATGCTGGCAATATCAACACCAAAATTGCAAATTGACAGCATCACAACACCAACCAGATGAAACTTGAATAAATTATTGGTGTCAGCATATGACCTAATTGGGTTCACAGCACCTGTTTCACTGACCCTGAAATCCCAGTTGTCAATGCTGCTCCAAGAGACAACAACAACACAATGGGATGAGCCAATTGAAGACAAATACAGATTGGAAAAACAATGGAAAAATGCCAGAAAACTAAAAATCGAGCCAGAAAATGGAAAAATGGCCTGGTAAAATGGAAATGGAAAGGTAAAAATTTTTCAGCCGGAAAGCGGAAAAATGGGCCGGAAAAACGGAAACGGAAAGGTAAAAAATTTTCAGCTGCCGGAAAATGGAAAACGGAAAGGTAAAAATTTTTCAGCTGCCGGAAAACGGAAAGGTAAAATTTTTTCGGCTGCCGGAAAACGGAAAGGTAAAAAATTTTCCTGCGGAAAGGCGGAAATGGAAAATGGAAACGGAAATTGGACACCCTAATTGTGACCACTTGTGCAGGGCATGTGAGGTTCACGCTTCACATGTTACATTCACCTTTGGCTTTGGAATGTTACTTTCATGCTGGACATGTGTCTTTCACGTTTTGGCATGTTACATTCCACAACATCTTACATTCCCATGGCGACATGTCAGATTCCACAACATGTTATAGTACACAACATGTCAAAATGACCACACTCGTCTCAAGCCCAGTGAAGCGTAAAACAAGGTAAAATGTCATGTAAAGTGTCAATCAAAACAAAGAAAAAAAATTTATAACTGAACTTTGCATGAAAATTGACACTTTGAATGTCAATTGACACATTTTTATGACATTTGACACCAGACTTTACACTTTGCAGGGCTTGTCAGTGGTACCTGGGCCCAAATTTTGCAAAATATAAGTGACAAGTAGAAAGTAAGTGGTAAGACAATTGACAAGGAAGTACACTTGACAAATTTTGCTACATGCTGCGCCTTGCATGAGATTTGGCACGGTGCGCAACAAACCAGAACCATGAACCACAATGCTGAATAGAGTGCATACATTTTAAAATATAAAAAATCGGGTTTCCCGAAAATCCTGTTGGGTCAACAAATGTCAGGTAAGGACACATTTTACAAGGATCAACATTAAACACGCACAATTCACCAATATCACAAACGTTTTACTGAAATCAATGGGGCCAGTAATATTATTGCGCACTTTTTCACACTGAAATGAACACTGCCATTTGCGGTAAAACATGCAATTGAACAGACAAAAAATTGGCCGCTGCATGAAAAAATAAAAATACACCTCGTAAACGCCGCCAGTTCCCGTCAGTTTATTCTCTAATTGGAATAATCACGTGTTGTAGTGAATTAATTATGCAAACACACACCGATTATACATGCATACCGTATTTGCTTGATTAATTCCCCCTCGAATAATCCCCCCTGTTAGACGCGTGAGGAAAAAATAATTCCGCCACCCTTCGAATTACCCCCCCCCCACGGATTAACTAAAAAAAATGCACATCTTTAAAAAAACAGTCGATGAAACCAGACCAAGCAAAAAAGAAGTGTCTGGTTTCATTCATCGAATGGAAATGCAGTACATCCGGTGTATAGCAATGCAATGGAATGTGCAACAATGGATGTACACTGACGCTGACGCTGACGAATTTTAGGCATTTGATAAATTGAATTTCAATGTGTGAAATTTGAACAAAAATGTCATATTACCTATCTTGAAAAAAAGCGTATTTTGCAAAATGAAGTGATAGAAACATGGGGGGTCTCCAAACTAGTGAGTCCTGGACCCGGGGGTGCTCAACGGTCTTTGGGAAAGGACAAAACCGTTGGTTCCACATAGGATAAAAAATGCTGGAAAACTTTGACGAAATAATTATTCCCCCCTCAAATAATTCCCCCCCATGAATTATCCCCCCTCAAAAAAGTCTGACGAAATAATATTCCCCCAGGGGGATTATTCAAGCAAATACGGTATTTAAACTGTATAGCGGTCAAACTGTGAATTTTTGTCATGTTTTGATGAATGAAATCACGTGAAAAATCGTGCACAAAATCCTTCAATAGCGAGAGAAATATAATGCGATGAGAGAAAAATAATATTTTTCTGTTTTTTATTCAAAAGGGAAATCATTGATTGTGAAGTGTGCGGGCAACTTGCCTGCCGCTTCTGCTCGAATAAGACCCCCCTTCAATTACTTCCACTGTTGACAGGGTGAGGAAAAAATTGAGTCCCCACTTCGAATACACTCCCCTCTCTCTGATGGACGGAAAGACATAACAAGTATATAAAAAGCTTTATGTAAATGAGACCTTTGTGTTATTTTGCGACTGACGTTCACTTGCAAAATACATTTGATTTCACTGCTTGAATTCCAGAATTGCTTACATTTCTTACAGGTTTGTAGAACTAATCACTTTCATTCATACAATATATTAATCATGAATTTTACTAAATATTCTGACAAAGAAATAACTCCTCCCCTTAAATACCCCTCCTCAAAAACTTATGATGAAAAGATAACTGACGAAAGCTAGTTTTTAACCGGATCAAAGATACTTTTTCGTTTTCTTTGGTGTTAACATCTTTAGCGAATTAATTTTATTACTATTCCCCACATCTTTTTCAGTAGTCAGTTTTCGTAGTTTTTTCTTCTTCAGTAGTGGTTTCGTAGGACCACCGCCATGCAGCTGATTAAAAGCCCCCGACGGCGCTCTTCTTATACGGACATAATATAAACATAATATTGAGCTATGCTCACCTGTAGAGTTGTTAAAAGTACGGAACTTTTTTCAAAGTACCGCTCCATAATATAAGGTAAACGTAAAGTACCTCTTTTTATCCACCCCTGAGTAGGGTGTCAAATTTCCGTTTTCCGTTTCCGTTTTCCGCAGGCAAATTTTTTCCGTTTTCCGTTCCGTTTTCCGGCTGCTGAAATTTTTTTTTCGTTTTCCGTTCCGTTTTCCGGCAACTTTTTTTTCCGTTTCCGTTTTTCCGGCTCATTTTCCGTTTTCCGGCTAAATTTTCAGTTTTTCCGCCTTTTTTTCCGTTTTCCGCCTCAATTTCCAGTTTTTCTGCCTTTTTTCCATTTTCCGCCTCAATTTTCCATTTTCCGCCTCATTTTACCTTTTTCTGGCCCAACTTTCTGTTTTCTGATCAGCCAAACTGGTAAAAATTCATGCAGATTGTCAATGACGTGAAAAATTTTCTGTTTCCAGCAAAATTACTGCAAATTTTTTCCACTTCCAGCAAAGTTTCAGCAAATTTTATCCATTTTCCAGCAAAATTTCAGCAAGTTTTTCCATTTCCGTGCTAATTTGATTTTTCCGTTTCCGTTTTTCCGGCCTCTTTTTCCGTTTTCCGGCCGCTGAAATTTTTTTTCTGTTTCCGTTTCCGTTTTCCGCCAAGTGCAAATTTTTTTCCGTTTTCCGTTCCGTTTTCCGGCCGCTGAAAAATTTTTTCCGTTTCCGTTTCCGTAGAAAATTTTTTTTGACACCCTACCCCTGAGTACAGAAAACGTAAAGTAAATTTTTTTACTTTTACTCATGAGTAAACATAAGTAAACGTTCTTTTTCCCATGGAAAACGTACATGCAAGTATTTTTGAGAAAAATACCCTTATCTTCGCTCAAAACTACTACTTTTTAAAACTTTTTTGGCTATTTTCAGCGCTTTTTGGCTATATAAATATGTGCTTATATATCCATTTTCAACTATTTTACACTATTTTTCGCATATTCTTCGATTTTTCCTTCCATGCCTTCAAAAAATCACCATAAAAGACTAGGTATCTGAAATACGTTTTCCGTACTAGGGTACTTTGAAAAAGTATACGTAAAAGCGAGTACAGGAACTTTTTCAAAGGAAACAACTATTTACTGAGTAAAAGTGAATACGATTTAAAAACTATGCTCTCGACCAGAAGACTACAAAGCAATCCCTGGGGGATGATCGCTTCAGCCACAAAAGTTTTTCCACCCCCAAAGCAAATTCCAAAACATCCATCAAATAAAAATGCAACGGCAACTCCCAAACAACGTTCCAGCGATTCCCGGCCGGCGTCTTTCCAATCAGAATTTCCGATAAAAATCTGCCATCACAAACATTTGAGACTTGTTGTTGTTTTCTCTTGATAAATTTCGCACCTGCGATTGTAAAAAAAAATCGAAATAAAAATTCGCAAAACAAAAAACAACAACGAAACAAACAGTGCAGTCTAGTCTAACAAAAAAATCATTAAAAAGTAATTGCAAACAGAAAGTACGGGAAATTTAAATAAATAATATTGAGCTGTGTTTGGAACGAATCATATTCGAACAAGTTGCGATTGTGCAACCTAAATTGAACTTCTCCACTTCAAAATAAACAGAGAAACGAGAGAAAAACCCTGCCGAATGTGGAGAAATATCGGAGAAACATTTCTCTGTTTTTGTGCACTTGACATGGGAAGTTCAATTGCCGCACGATTCATTATGAAATTGATAGTTTTTTTAATGTAATTTTTCATGTAAGCTGCACCGGGTATCCTTGAATAACTCCCCAATGTGAGGCACCACCGGATATAATTTCCAAACCCTTGAATAAGTCCCAATTCTGGAAACATGACCGTATTAGGCGTAATTTTCAAACTGCCAGGAATAGTGAAGCTTAACGAAAATACAAACGAAAAAAGCAGTCCCTTGATTAATTCAAACATTCAAAATACATGTACAAATTGTCTGGGTGATAATCCCGAGGAAGTTTTTCGAGAATAAGCTGTAACAAAAATGACTTAAAATAGGTATGTATAAATATAGATACAGGTAAAACTCTCAGTTAACATATAAACAGTAAAGCATTCTAGTTTTGAAAGCGAACATTTAAAACAAGTGAAAAAATGTTTATACTAAATATACTAATAAATTTATATACTTACCTAATCGAAATCACAGCAACCATACTGAACGAAAATTCTAAAAAAGGCACCTGTGGCCAATTTCGAAAGTGAACAAGTGGCAGGAAAAGTGATAAGCAGTAGATAAAGTGTCAAGTATTTCGATAGTTGACTTGTCAATAATACGATCCTGGAAAATGATTGAACTTGGCTCACAACTTTCTTATAATTTACCACACTTTCGCCACCTGTCCAATAGCAGAATCAGCACTTAGAAAACCGGTCTACAAGCGGCAAAGAAACAGGGATAACATTTATTTATTTTAGGAATTTCGCGCACATCTGGGGCCAGTTCCGCAAAATGAGAAGTGAGGAGTGAAATGGCAAAAGCGAAGTAAAAGCGCAAAGGCCAAGTGAAACGGCAAGTGAATTTGCAAAGGCGAAGTGAAAAAGAAAAAGTTCTTTCCCTTCGCTTTCGCCATTTCACCTGCCAATCCACTTGCCATTTCACTTCGCCTTTGCGCTTGTACTTCGCCTTTGCCATTTCACCTCTCACTTCTCATTTTGCGGAACTGTGGCACCTGTGCACGCAAAACCATTCAAACAAACGGCTGATTTCTGGAGCACAATAAAAAACCCGAATTAAACACAAAATTCAATTTTACACAGGCGGGGGTGGTGGCGCGGGCGGGACCACGCCCTTCTGTACGAAAATCAAGCACTTGTCGTCTGCCACATCAACATGCACATCGTCACTTTCCGACGCATCAGAACAAGGTTCACCCTTACCCTCAGAAGGAACATTTGCTTCGCAATCAGGCTCAGGGGTAGCCTCAATTCTGGGCACTTTCTCCACCAGCGACCTTAGTACTTGCTGCCTGGCGTTTATCGCGGCGTCGGTCAATTTGAGCTGGGGGTTGAAGCCGACCATGAGGCCCGGAATAATCTTGGGCGCTCCGCAAGTGTTTGACGAGTTGTCGAGTGGTTTTGTCGCGTTTTTGCGGGATGATTGAAGCTGGGTGAGCTGTGGAGTGGGGGTGTTTAAACTGACGAATGATAAAAGTACTTCTCAAAACGAAACGCCATTGCTAGTAAATATGTAGAACACACTGCAAAACTTCACCAAATAAACGGTGAGAAAAGTTGACAAATCTTTCCGAAATTAAATCACAGAAGACAAAGTTCAAAATTAAAACTCACATTATGTGAACCAGGTTCAGCAGTGAAATTCAGGTCACATCCCGATGTGGGTATAATTTCAGCAGAGGACGGGCGCACACTTCCAGCTAAAGTTGACTGTTGGGCTGCCAGCTGCGAATGAAATGAGTGAAAATAGCGAACAAATTTTTGTTGGGTCACAGCAATTTTTTTCTGACTTTGTGCTGTACAACCGAAATTTCACGGAACAGAGGTATACGTTTGATGTTGCTATTTTAATTTGTTGTTATTTATGGGTTTTTTTTACCGTGAACTATAATTATCACTATAATAACCTACCCAATTTTCACACCATGCAACAAAACCGAACAAATCTAACCTCTGCAAATTCACCACACTGCGGCAACGAACTGGCCAGTACCCGTTCTCCATGTTCTCCGGATCCCCCAACACTAGTCTCCTCAATTTTGCCAACACTAGCTGCGTCTCCACAAGCAGCCGCCATCCGCTCGCCAATGTGCTCCAAGCCCAACATTTGCAAATCGTGTATGATTTCGGAAACCGGCCGGCTCATCATCAAGAAATCGTTGGCTCTGGCGCCATTGTTGCTGGCGCTAGCGCCATCGCCGCTGTTTACGGGCACGGGCGCAGAAATGGCGCTTGGCGCCGACGCCAAATTTGGGGGTCGACGGCCGAGACGAGCTGCTTGATCGTCGGATTTGCGTAATTTCACTGGGGAAACACTGGAGTCTGAAGGGGGGGAGGGGGAGGGGTTAGAGCGAATTCGATGGGATTTCGTTTAGTGTGAATTTTGAATCAAATTAATCGTGAGCTTAGGCAAAGACAATTTTCAATTTGTGATTTAGAGATAGACAACTGTAAATGACACCCTGCGACACCCTCAAAACACCCACCTGTAACTACAGTGGTCCCTTTCTCCTTTTGGCATGATTCCAAATTTTCACTTTTTGCCAAATTCATACTAGCGTGCACACTTTTTATGGTGTCATCAAGTAAACATTCATCCAAATGACTAGCAGACATCAGTGCAATTTGTTGCTGTTGTGTTGGCGACTTGTTTGAAGTGCGGCTGGAATTTTTGTGAGATTATGAATTCCAGGCCGATAATTTTTTCGATCTAACGTGTTGGGTTGAGGGATTGGCATGGAATCAGGCAACGTAAAAAATTTCTGCCAACGTAAAACAAAGCGAATGTAAATCCCGCAAGTAGTAAGTGAAATGTATGTAAAGTGGTAAGACAAGTTACAAGTAAACTTGTCAGTTGTTACTGTCAAGTAAATTGTGGGACAATCTTAATTGCCCGCTTACAGCCTTACTTACTATATGTCACTTTTATTGTCACTTCTCCCCTTTCATAATTGAAATAATAGAATCAGAATAAAAAAAACGAAAAAAACCCAACCCATTTTTCCCATGCCCCATTCCATGGTTATACGGGTGTCTTTTCGCAGGGCTCAACATAATATTGTGGTCAGTACCTCCCTTTGACCTATCTCTGGTTTGGGCTGAAGCCATTTTCGATCTTCTAGTTGACGATCTGTGTTGGCCGAGTGCCAATTCGTCTGTGGTCGGCTGGGTCAATGATTGCTGCAAGTGGAGAAGGTTTAGGAAGGGCGAAACTTTGGGGCAAATTTCCAGTGTTCAGTATTCACACTAGTTAACACGGGTTGTCAATTGGGTTCAACGTAAATTCAAATTTCAGTTTCAGTTACCTCATTTCCAGTAACTTTCAACTGTTTTTTAGCGCTGGCTAATTTCTCCATGTCCAACTTTTTCCTCTCGACTTCTCTGAGACGTCTCAATTTCTCCTCTTTTTCGATTGCGTCGCATCTTTTGCTGGAGTCCGGTTCAATGTGGGTAATTTCCATGCAAATTTGTTCCATGGGCGCCACAGTTTGTTCATCATTGAAGCATAAGTCGGGCTGGGTGAAAAGTTTTAAAAATAAATGTTTTAGGAAGAAATAGAAAATTGTCGGTAGAGTGAAGATGACAACCATTGTGCGGTCGTATCACATCATGTAATTAGGACATTAATTTTCACTAATGACAATGATACGACTTGATGATTTGAATTTTATTCCTTAAAAAATCTGAAAATTGGTACTAGCCATGATTGCGATAGGCAGGTCAGAAAAAACCTTTCTGGAATTAAAATTAGGTGAACCGGTGATTGCCATCAGGTGGCCAAATTAACCAGATAAATTGATCTTTAGACAGACACATACACAGGGTTTGCGGCTGTTTTGTTCAAACGGCGTTTTAAAGGGTTTTGACAAAAAAATGTTTAACCCGAACTAGCCAGCAGGGTCTCCTAGGGGGGGGGGGGCTGCCCCCCCCCCAAATCGGCCAGCTATCTATCTATCCCAGAGGCCGCTCAGCTATCTATCTATCCCGAGGGAAAATTTTTGGCTACTACCCCCAAAGACCCCCCCCCCCAAATCGCTCTGCTATCTTTCTATCTGGAGTCGTTTTTGAGAAATTTTGCCCCAATTTTCGCACCTTTTTATAGTTTTTCACCTTCAAAATCGTGCTTTCCGGCTATATACATGGTTATATACCTATTTTTAGCCATTTTATACCTACTTTTGGCTACTTTTAACTGATTTTTTCCCCTTTCTGCCTTTTTAACCTTGAAAAAGCCTATATATTGTGCCCCCGCCAGCCCCCCCCCCCAGAAAAATTTTCAGCTATAACTCAGCAGGGCTGATCAGCCCCCGCCAGCCTCCCTCCGGAGGAGCGATTTGCTATCTATCCAGCCCCGCGAGGGCCAAAACCTGGAGACCCCTGCTAGCCAGTATTCTGACCACACATTAAATCGGCCGGATACAATTTTCAATCCAATATATCGGGCTACCCGAATCCAAGTCGGGCAAACTAGATCCAACCCACTCAATTCACACACAAAAAACCCACCTGCCCAGTACCCCTAACCCTAGCAACCCTATTAGCCGCGGCCAAACACTTTGCATAGGGTTTGAGCACGCTCAAAACCGTGTGCAACGTCGCCAGTGATTTTGTCAGCGCGTCCGCCCGTTCAACGGCGAAACGGCACAACTGCTGTTGCCGCCGAACTCTGTCCAATTGTTCCTGCCAGATTTGCTGCAGCCGCGGTTGGGCGTCCTGGGTATTGGGGGTGACTTTTTAGGGGCTGTCTATTACGCGAGTGGAAAAGCGAGAAAATAGCATTATTGTGTCAAAAATGTGTTGATTTAGGTGCCACGCGCACGGAGCACGCCGCCATTTACCTGAATCTGGGTGTGGTGCTGTCGAATTTTTACAGTAAGTTCATTGCATCGTGTTTCCGCCTCTGCTACCTGTGAAAATAAAGGAAATTGAATTGTTGCGGAATTAGCGCTAACCTTTATTTTACATTTTTACTGCAACATGTTACTTTTCAAAATTTTGCACCATCTGCCATTACTCACAAAACGTAGGAACTTACAAAAAATATATACTTAACATGTGTATTTAGTAGAAATTATTGTAGATTCCAGTTTCCAAAAACAAATGTAAAAAACACGGACCATTTTTGAATCCACCAGGCATCTCCTGATTGTCATATCACGTTGCATATCCTGCGTTTGACACGTTTAGTGGACAAGAAATTTATGACACAATTAATTGAAAAATGAAATTCTTTGTGCTTCCGATAACCTTTGCCTTGTGTAAATCAAAGCATAGAAAACCAATCTGACCATTAAAATTGAAAATAAAGAAAGCTCTTAGTCAATGAAACCAAATTTTCAAAAATCGCACCTGAATGCTGGCAGCGAGCGAATCAGTGTGTCGCTGCAGCTGCTCCCCGGCTCCGCCCACTGGCTCAAACTCACTGCCGAATTCACCCGCCAAATCTACTAGAACCTGCGCAGTTTTGATGTAATTATGTAGATGCAGGGGTTTTCAATGGGGGAAAGGCACAGCAATTAATCTATGTCGAGGTTAAACTTTTAGCTACTATCCCGGTGCCCCCATCAAATGCCCCAACCATCTACCAATGCAGGGTAAATTTCGAGCGATTTTGACCCATTTTATCCCAATTTCAACTCAAACCGCTCTTTTTCTGGGACGCTAGAATTTCTGAGAAAATTCTAAGAAACAAAACGCATGCAAGTCTGGGTCTCCTAAGCCTAAAAAAATCAGGGCACAATTTCAAAAACAACACAAAAAACACAAAGTACCCACCTGATACCTTCCAACCATACCCCCAGCACACGATGCGCAACAATTGACATACCCAAAAGTATTCCCATAAACTCCATTGCTGCGACGCTGCTTCACGCAGTGGTGGTTGTAATGCAGCGCAGAATTTGACTGATTCAATCCGACACCGTGTGCTAGCGGCATACCGGGGTGGTCTGAGGTGGAGTTGTTGTTTTTTTTGGGGGGGGGGTAAAATGTTATTCAACGAACCGACAGATTTTTTTAGCTAGAGGCAACTGCAACAGGACACTAAAGTCTGAACCAGTCTGAATATAAACATTTTGAAGTAATGTGTTCACAGTTGTGCACTTGTCGTAACTTGTTGCTTTTTTGCAATTTATAGATTTGTGGACATTTACGAATGTGTTTCTGATTGTCCAGAAGTGTATCTGACACCGGGAATTTCAATACACACACATCAGTACAAGTGTAAAATATTAGACATCTAAATACAATAACCAATCACCAACAACAACACCCGACTCCACCCACCAAGTTGTTGCGCATTGGCGCCAATGTTCATTGGAGTTACCAACATTGAGCTCAAACCCAGAAATGGTTCCACGGCTGCCCAATAACTCTCTTTGCAGTCAACGTCGAGTTGCCCAGTAAATTCGGGTTTTTCAAGATGGCTTTCACTGATTAGGGCCTGAATAGTTTAAAAATTACTTTGTGGGCTGAGATGAGTGTAAAGTCGTATTTGCACTGCGAATGTGTACATGTGTGGCACGTAAAAAAGCTGTATTATTTACCAAATATCTTTCTTTTAATTCATTCAGACGAAAGGAAACACCAAAATATCGAAACATCACACCACATATTCAACTCCACATTCTATCAAAACCAAAAAGACAAACCCACCTTCACTCTCCTAATCAAATCAAACGCTAATTGCAAAAAATCGATGTTATTAGCACTGGAACACAACAAGGTGGCCGCCAAAATGTACAGATTTACAACTGGGGCCGCAGATGCAACAGTATGTAAACGGCTGTTGAAATGAGCCCTGCGCGAATCTGCTTCTCTGGGGAAGGGGGTTGATCATTTGGAGGGTTATGGTATAGAAAAAAGTAAAAACGTATTTGCACATCCACTTGCACGTCTACTTATCAGTAAACAAGTTCCATCAGACTTAAATGGAACAAATTTTTGTAACAATATTGTCGCAACCCTATCGATTACTCTAAGAAGCTTTTTTCCCAAAAACCAACTGTTTAATCTCAGCCAACAAAGTGTCCCTGGCGCTGATAAGTGCCTGTATCATACTTTCGCAAGTGTGCCTAATGTTGGCGCTTTGTTTGTCCACGCTGTTGTCCAACTCGGACAAAAGCTTCCTCTGCACCGACACGTGCTCGCGCGCTTCCTCCTGCGAATAAAAAAAGAAATTAGGTAAATTGCAAAACTCTGAGAATTTGTGATTCCATAACTATCATATTTGACCAAAAACACTTATTTATTTAGTTGAGTTTTGTGTATAAAAACGCCGTCTAACTATAGTAGACCCATTTGCGAGTGTCTTAAATCGATACACAAAAATTGTATAAACAAGCTAAAAGACACAAAACCCGTTGAAAACAAACCTTAAACCCATTCAACTTTCCCACAGCCCTTTCCAATTTCTCCACACCCCACCTTCTAGCCGCATCTAAATCCAAAAAAGCACTTCTCTCGTGTGTCCCCGCACTTTTGAAACATTCAATACACAGCAACTTTTTACTTTGAGGTGAGAACAGAATGAAAGGTGCACCAGGGTGCAAAATGCAGCATGATGTTATATTCACATTTGGCTGTGTGGTACCCGGGCTGGTATTTGGCAGTGTGCCCGAATTGTTCATCGTGCCGCGGGCGATCTCATTCGCTGGAACTATGCGGTGTGAAGAAAACATACGCGCTGAGTGTGTCCGCTGAAATAGGAAAAATTTTAGGTACTTTATGCAACTGTGGAAAAAAATCCCCCACAAAACTACCTGTTCACACTCAGCGCACAAAGTCTGCTGGCACGTCTGGCAAAAATGCATAGGTGCCGACACTCGTTCGCAGTTGGCGCAAGCGTCCGCTTTTTCCGTGGCCGTAGCAACCAAAAATTCCATCAACGGGTCAATTTGCAAGTCCGCATTTTTTGATTGAGCGCCATTCGCGCAGCAGGGCACGGGTTCGCACTGCATTGGGTGAATGGCGCATTTGAAAAATATTTTTTCTTCTTCAAATAAAAAAAAACGTTTTAAAAGTGAATTGAAGTGTGTAAGAATTTTCTGAGAAATTGGAAAATAGAGCCAATCCTACATTCCTGTAAACAGCCGACGAATTTCATACAGAGGTATTTCCGATAAACTACAGCTTAAACTATTTCAGTAAAGTTTTAAATATTCTAAGTTATGTCATAAATAGTGATGTAAAAAGCGCCAAACTTTTGGCGCCAAGCGCCAAAAGCGCCATGGCGCTTTTGCATAGGCGGCGCCAAGCGCCATTGGCGCCACAGAAAAATGGCGCCAAGCGCCAAAAGCGCCATGGCGCGTTTCTGGACATGAGCGCCAAGCGCCATTGGCGCCACAGAAGAATGGCGCCAAGCGCCAAAAGCGCCATGGCGCGTTTCTGGACATGAGCGCCAAGCGCCAAAAGCGCCATGGCGCGTTTCTGGACATGAGCGCCAAGCGCCATTGGCGCCACAGAAGAATGGCGCCAAGCGCCAAAAGCGCCATGGCGCGTTTCTGGACATGAGCGCCAAGCGCCAAAAGCGCCATGGCGCGTTTCTGGACATGAGCGCCAAGCGCCCATGGCGCCAGGAGGCTATGGCGCCAAGCGCCAATGGCGCCAGCGCCAAAAAGATTTGCTGTCAATTACGCAGACACGGGCCACCGCAACATTTTTTGTCGCTTTCTATGACTTCTACTATATCCCAAAACATAAACATAGCTAAATGAATGCCAAAACAACCTTTTCTTACTTAACACTAGGAAAGGAATGACACCTGTGGGCAGTTCCAGACCCTGTAAAAAAACCTGTCAAGTGTCAAAGTCCCTTTAAAATGTAAAAAGTTCGTGTGAAAAACCCTGTGAAGTGTCAATTGGCATGTAAAATATCCTGTGAACTTTCAAATGTCATGTAAAGAGGCCCCCTAAAATGTAAAATGTCATGCAATGTCATATTCAGGTTGAATGAAATGCCCTGTAAAATGTAAAATGTCATGTAAAGTGTCATATTTAGGTCATGAATTTTGACACTTTGCATGAAATTTTCACATTTTAGAGGCTCTGGGTCATGACATTTGATGCCAATTCTGCAGGTGAACATGTAAAACAAAAGGTCACAGGTACTAAGAAATATTAGAGACTTATTACAGATTAGGTGGTAAGAAATATCGCTAATCCTCACGTTATTATTCACTTTATTAGCTTTATGTTTTGCTGTCATCGGTCCAAACGGTCAAATATGGTGTGTGCAAAATAGCAACACAGACAGTTCATTGGACTGTCTCATAAGAATAATAAGTGTAAGTTAAAAGGCTACCGAGTTTACGCAATTCACTGTCAGCTATCGCGTGGAATTGTTTAATTCTCTGGCGCTTTTTTGGCGCTTTTGAAAATGCTAGCGCCAAGCGCCAATGGCGCCACCGGAAAATAGCGCCTAGCGCCAAGCGCCAATGGCGTCACAGCATTTTAGCGCCAAGCGCCAAAAGCGCCATGGCGCTTTTTGCTTTGGCGCTAGCGCCAGTTGCCAGCGCCATGGCGCTTTTACATCACTAGTCATAAATCTATTACATAATCTCACCTTGGCACACAGGGGGCAAACAACTTGCATAAAGCCGCTGGTACTCTGTTCTGGTGATCTGGCCGCATTTTGAGATGGATCCCGCCTCAGCGAAACGCACAAACGACAAAAAGAATGTCTGCAACGAGAAAATAAACACAATAATATATGTAACTAGCTCACAGGTTACCATATGGTGACCACAATCGGAAGAAATATTTGTACACGACGGCTCAATGAAGAGTTTAAACAGAGATACCTACAAATGTATCCTTTATCGGAAAGATTTCACCGTCACTAGCGCTTTTACAGAGCCAACAGAAACTGTTTCAACATTAACTACGCACAACCACAACCACCAAACAAAACAACAGAATAGAAACCCAAAAAGAGAACTCACCTACACTTCAAAGTCACAGGTTCACACAACGTTTTTTCGCACACGGGGCACAGAAGTGGATTTACATCGCAGCTAGCCTCCGGATTAATTTCCCCATTTTCCTGATTTGGCTCAGCGCCAACATTCGGCGCCAGACCGTATGCAGCCAACCGCCGCGTTAAAATAGATGAATTGTAATCATCGAAATGACAGGAAACTGTCCCGTCGCCCATCAGGGAAATAAAATTGATATTAGCGCGATTTTGCGAGGACTTCTGTATGGGTGACACCCCACGGACACAACGTTCAACTATTCAGCAGCCATGCAGCTAATAAGAAGATACAAATTGGCTGTCGGCACTATGAATCGCATTGGCCGGGGATCTGTCGTGTTAACTTATGGAGACTCAAATCTCACGAGAACTACTTAACAATGGCGGAGAATTCACGGAAATCAGAACAAGTGTGTACCTTTTCTTTTTAGCGATGTAAGCTTTTCTGGATACAAGTCTTACGTTGGAGAGCCAGACAAAAGTCGATGTTTTACATGTTTCAAATGTCACCAAGGCAAGGCATTGGAGCCTCGCATACAGCTAATTGTGCTTTTCACTCGCTGGTAATCGCGTTTCTACACGTGCGCGGCCATCCAACTAATCCTACGTTTTACCTTGATCAAGCAAAATGCGAATGGAAATTGGAACCATAGCCAATTTTCGATATTTTTACGTTTTTGCCTCTTAGCGAAGGAAAATGCACACATCAAGGTCACTTTTTATCGGAACAACGTTTGGGATAGTGGTAGAAAAACGCCATGGCACCGCCAGCATTTGACTCCACATTTCTGTGGCGCTATCAGCGCTTGGCGCTATTTTTCCATGGCACTAAAAACAAAACTCGCTGATGATTGGCGCCAGTTAGATCTGGCATGCATTGGTACTTTGCGCTGGGGGTTTAAATCACGCCATAGCGCTTGGCGCCAACGTTTTGGCGTTTTTACATCACCATTCGCAATTGCTTCCGAACAGTATTCCAGGCTTGTATGGATTAGAACAACTACGAAATGGCGTCAAACTGGCGAGTAACGCATGAAGTAACGCATGAGTTAAGCCCAGCGAGCATCGATTTTGTTTCACTGTAACAATTTTTGATACCCTCTAGTTGTCCGACAACAAGACATTGTCACGCAGATGTCTAATATTCACGCAAGAAAAATGTGAGCGGCAAATCAATACATCTAAGGCGGCAGATGCCGCAGTAATCCCCATTGCAACATCGAGATGTCGCTGGCCACGCCGGAGGAGTGCGGCCAGCTGATCTACCAGGTGCGAATTCTTCAAATTGACAAGTGACATGAATGAAGTAAAATGATAAGTGACATGAAGTAAACTTTCACGAACTGAATTACTTTCAGATTTATGAGCACCCAACATGAGTTTACTCCTATCAGTAAACTAGTGTGTGTGGCAACAATGATACCCTTCACACTAGTTGATACTAAGCGAAATTTCTCAAACCAATAAATCTGTTAGCATGAAAATGAAAATTTTAGCATCAACTTTCAACCAGTGTGCGGCAACAACAATTCTACTTCTCACATAACACTCATCCACATGTAAAATCCCCCCCCAGGCTGCCCTGTACAACAACACGGAGCTGCTGGGCGACATGTTGTCCGCGGACGACTTCGACCGGGCCCAGCTGCACTGGCGCGACACCAAGGGCCGCACTGCGATGCACGTGGCCGCTGCCAATGGGAATGTGCCCTGTTTGAAGTTGCTGCTTGACGCGGGCGCGCCTATGGACGCGCAAAGTGCGCCCACTGCTAATTATAAGGTGAGTTGAGGGAGATGGGTGGGGTTGTTGTGGGTGGATTGTAGTTAGGAAGTTTCGTTACAAGTGGAGTGTTAAGTGAAGAGAAAAAAGTTCAATATTTCTTTAATAATTTATTTTTATATTTTTTTCACTCATCACCTTACACTTGTGACTCGCACTTTTTTCGGGGGCTATAAATTTTCCAATGCAGTTTCAAACGCGTGCGACCTGGAACCAGTGTGAAAAAGCACACCATTCAAAGCACCATTTAGCCTTTCCTACAAAACGCATCTCCACAGACACCACTGCACATGGCTGCAGAACACGGGCAAACTGAGGCAGCACGGCTATTAGTGGAAGCCGGTGCGGATCTGCTCGTGACTGACCGGTCGGGCTACTGCGCGCTGCAGCTGGCGCAGATGGCGCACAGGGTCGACACCACCTGCGTGCTCTTGGAGGCTGTTGGTGCGTTGGTTTTATTAGGGGGTCCCCGAAATGTTCCTGTTGTAAAACGCCGGCCATCACTACCACATCTAATCGCCCAGCGATGTGCCCAAATGGTGGAACAATTTTCAATTTTTTGAGCTATTTTTCAACTGGTTTTAGCGATTTTTATCCCGTTTCTGCCCTCTACCCACTTTGAAAAAGGTTATACCTTGAACTGCGCAACTCCCCCCCCAAACCCATCAAATTTCGAAGCATTCTCTTCTCTTCTTTTATCTATTTACAAACCCTTCACCCCTCTCATTTCCTCACTAACCCCTCCAACCGGACCACCCCTCGCACAGAGCGACACGAGCGGCGCGTGGGCGAATTGCGGCAGGCACTGCGGCGCGCCTGCACTTCCGGCGACTATGACGCGGCGGCAGAAACTGTGTGCGCTGCGAAGTCTGCTGGGCTGTCCGCTGACGTTCTTAATCCTCCCGCCGGCAGCGAGGATTACTCCTTGTTGTACAGGTGTTTTTTGTTGGGTTTGATTATTGATTGGTTTGATGTCACTAGGGTTGGAAAAAAAACGTTTTTTTTTAACTCGATGTTTTTTTATAAAAAAAACGTTGTTTTTTTTAAAATAAAAAACGTTTTTTTTAAAAGCTCCCAGATATGACCTTGTGTCACCATATATAGGTATATCAGACAGTGGCAATACTCTGTGATGTTATATATGACCATATAATGTCTGTGGAGCCATGGGATAGCATTATAAGTGGTGATTTGTGTCAAAAATAGCCATTTTTCGTCGACATATCGTTCGTATATCGCCTTATAGTCAAATGTTCGTGACTTCAGGTAAAGTTTGGCACGGAATAGTGATCAAACAAGGTTATAAAACGAGGTTGTTACTTTGGGAGTGAAGTTACACACTGTGGAGGTACATGGAAGCACATTACCTCAATATTATATACTACAGCAACATATGACGGCTTATTAACCCATGGTAGCACATAGAAATGGATACTTTGATACTAAAAATGCCACAAAACCAATTAAAACAACCACCAATGTCAATTTGTGTGTGAAATTGCGCGCTTGCGCGCAAACATTTTGCAAAATGCCTAGTGCTTAGTACTAAAAATTTCGGTCGATGTTTTAAAAAAAAAACATTTCGGACGTCATGTTTTTTACAAAAAAAAACAACGTTTTTTTATAATAAAAAACGTTTAAAAAAAACATCGGCCAACCCTAGGTGTCACTGTACCGGTGACTCGATGAATATTGTGCTTGCAGTTTTTTATGTTTTCATTTTTTGGCTATTTTACAAAACTGATTTTATATGTGTATGTAGGTAGTTGTTGCGATGCTCATGCCGCCAATGTGAGCTGCATATGCACGCAAGTCACCCGACTAGAGTATCAACAAGTAAATACCCGAAAATTATTCATTTCTATTTGTGGCATACAAATTATGCCACCCGCGACATTTTCACTTTCGATTTCTTTTTCCTCAAAATCAACCATTACTACAAAATCACACCCTTCAACCACTCTTCCAACCCCAAATTTCTCAGATGCTGCGAGTGCGGCCAGGTCGAAATGGTCGAACTTCTACTGGCACATGGCGTCGAGTGCCGGCCGCACCCAGTCACCAACTACTCGCCCCTGTATGTGGCCGTGTTCGCGGGCCACATTCGCATCGTGGAGGTGCTCATTCAGGTAAGTACTGTGGGACTGAGCATTGGGTGGTTTGATGATATTGGATGTGGCGTCCATAGTTGTTAAAACGTATTTACGTTTACTCGAAAAACTCGAGTATTCGAGTACTGAGTCAATACGTTTTCGTTTCTGTTGCAAAAAATACCTCTACTTACCATTACACATACTTTTTGAAAGTACGCTCGTACACAAAACGTATTTTACTATTTTTCAAGGCATAGGGGGAAAAAGCTAAAAAAATATATAGGAAAAACAGACAAAATATGCAAAGAATAGGTTAAAAAACCTCATTAACTAGTGAATTTGACGATGAAAGTGTTCAAAAAGTTTGAAAATTAGTGATTTTGACCAAACATCAGGGCAAAATTTCGCAGTTTTACGTTTTCCCGTGATGAAAGTAATTTACTCACGTTTACTCATGCGTAAAAGTAAAAAATTTAATTTTTCTGTACTCAGCGGTTAATAAAAATTAAATACTTCAATACGTTTACTATGAAAAAGTCCAGCCCTTTTAACAACTCTGCTATCCTCACCGTTGGTCATTCCACCGCAGCACGTGCCCGAGTTGACATCACACGCCACAGTGGAAGGCTGGCTGCCGGTGCACGCCGCCTGCCAGACTGGCAACGGCTCCGCGCTGGACCTCCTGCTGCGGCACGAATACCCGCCGCGCTGCATCACCCTGTACGCAAAGGACCCGGCCGGCCGGTGCACCTATAGGTTCGCCTTCGATCTGAACAAGCCCGATGCCGAGTGCCGCACTCCGCTGTATGTGGCCTGTCAGGTTGGTGGGGGAACTTTGGTTTAGGGTTGTACTGTGAGTGTAGCGGGTAACCTACCTATTTATGTATAGGGTTCAAACGGGATCCCGATCCCGATCCCGGATCCCGTGAAATTCCGGGATTTAGCAGTCCCGATCCCGAAACCCCAATCCCGATCCCGATCCCAAAATCCAAAAATACCAATCCCGATCCCGAAAACTTTCAAATCCCGATCCCGATCCCGAGAATCTCCCAAGTCCGGGATCCCGATCCCGGAAAAAATAGTGAAAATTATAAAAAAAGTGATAAAATGACATTTTTGCGTGCAAAAATGACATGTTTGCGTGCAAAAATGTGAACGCAAACCCCCAGCGTCCATTTTATGTTACTTTTCTGGCATCCAACAGTGTTTTGAGACCTTTATAAACAACTGTGAATGCCAGAACAGTGACGAAAATCTCTATCCCCAGACCCCAATCCCGATCCAGAAAAAATGCCAATCCCGATCCCGATCCCGTGACCCCAATCCCGGCCAATCCCGATCCCGATCCCGAAATCTCAAAATACCAATCCCGATCCCGAAACCCCAATCCCGATCCCGATCCCGAAATCTCAAAAAGTGAATCCCGATCCCGAAAAGTCAATCCCGTTTGAACCCTACCTATGTAGGTAGTTGATGTTGAGCATTGAGAAAATGCATCTGGGTTATTTTGAGAAAATATATAATTAAATATGATCCGAGAAAATCTCTCAAACGATACAATTAAATATACCTGGGAAAATGCAGAGAAAACGTAAAAATATAAATGAGATATTTTTTTATATTTTCTTCTCATAAAAAAAACCTTATCAGATCTCTCTGAAAAAAACAGTTGAAAATATAAATAAATATAAGTTAAAAATACATTTTCTGATATTTTCAAAAATATACATCTCTCGAGCAGGCTGTCGCGCATCCAATCGACAAATTGCAACACGAAAGGTTCATCCAACATATAACATCGAAAACATTCCGACATCGAAAACATCCAACATATAACTTCGCTCTCCCAAAATCCATACGCCTGCGTAGCAACTTAACAGATCTGACACCCCGTAGTAATCCCTTCCGATCTGAAACCCGAATCCCTTCCCATCCCTAAATACATCCCTATTTTACCCTTCGATTTGCCTCCACCCGCAGGATGGGCACGCGGAAATAGTGCGCGCATTGCTCAAACTGCGTCTGCGGCCAATTGCGGCCGGCTGCGGCGACCACGATCACGCTTCTGATGCGGCCGATCAGGAATCTGCTGTCATTGAACATGTTCTAGTCAAGGAGACCGGCTTTAGGTCTGGTACTGATGGCACCTTTAATTGGTTATGAAAATAGGGAGAAAAATCGCTGAAAGTAGGTGAACAATAGCTCAAAATAGGTATATAAGAACATCTTGTTCGAAAAATAGCTGAAAATCCGGGTAATAGATTGCTGAGCGGCCTCCGGGATAGATAGACAGCTGGATGGATGGAGGGGGGGGGGTTACCCCCCATTGGAGACCTCTGTTTTACATTTTATCCAAGTCGCTGCCTTTCTAAAACAGTGCGCCAGGCGCCACGGAAAAAAAGCCCTGTCGCAGTGTCCATTTATCCCTTCAAATGGCGCCATTGAATCACTATCCTTATCCCCCATCAATTGACTATACTACCTTATTTCCTCGCAGAAACGACGCCAACGTGGGCGGCAGCGGCAACGCCGGCCCCGCCGTGGGCGACAGCCCGATGCGGCGCGCCAAGAGTCGCTTGAACGCCATGATCAGCAGCTTCACGGGCACCGCGCTGCCTTCGGCTGGGGGCGGCGGCGCGGCGCATGGAAGTGATGAACAGAGAGATTGGATTGGGCCGGTTATGGTAGATACGTACGCGGCTAATGGGAGGACACCGCTGCAGGTTGGGTGCGGGTGCTGGGGCTTGAATTCGATTAGAAATTTGGGCACCGTATGCATGTAGTTTTTTTCGTGAACGCGCACAATTTGCGTGAGTGATAAGCCTTGTTTGCGCCTTACTTTGTAATTGAATTTGGGCACAAAGTCCCCTAAGATTTGGATTTTGTGTAGACTTTGTAGTGCTGAACCCTAAGCAATAAATTAAATATAATTATCGACCTAGACTTATGTATAAAGTGGATGAGAATGCGGAAAATTTCACAAAAACTTTTTTCAAATTAGCCAGCTTATCAATAAAATAATGCAGCCAACGGTACTTCCCCCAACACACATGTCAATTCCCACCCACCACCACCCCAGATCGCCGCCTCTCGCGGCCACACCGAAATAGTGCGCATACTAGTCGAGCTGGGCGGCGCCGACGTGAACCTGCCGCTGGCCATCACTGACGACGAGGTGCAGTCGCGACAGCACCACGCAGCCGCCGCGGCTCATGGCGGCGGCGCGGCGCAGACTGGAGGGGGGTCTGATGCGGTGCTGCAGTGCGCTGGCAGCGGTGTGCTGGTGGAGGCTTGTAGGAGGTGGTGGGGGGGTGTTCAAGTTGTTTTTGGTTGGGTTTTGGGGGCTGTTTTAGAGCCTGTAAAGTGCCCTGTCGAATGTCATGCAAAGTGTCAAAAGTCGTGTAAAGTGCCCTGCAAAATGGCAACCGAGTTGCAATTTTGCAGGGCATTTTCCATGGCTTTGACACTTTGCATGACATTGTACAGGGCACTTTACAGTGTCTGGGGCCGGCACCTGGTGTAACGAGACGATATGTGCAGGTTCGACGTGCCACTGGTCGATTTACTGCTCGATTATGGCGCCGCCGATCACGATAATCAAGCACTGCGCGCGTGTATAACCGATCGCGCGGCGACCACTGCCCAGTACGAAACCGCGGCGGCAGATATCGCTTGCAGGTTGCTGTGTAGACAGGTTCGATCTATTTATATCTATTTAAGAGAGTATAAATATTATTTGGCCCACTTAAGAATCATTCTGGCCCACTAGTTGACATCGACACTATTTGACATGCAAATTCGCGTCAACTGAATGTCAACTAAAAACATTGCACTTACCCAACAATGAAAATTAAGTGCCACAATATAAAATTAACTATGCTCTACCACATAGGAAAGTTGAAATAACATAATTAACCGAAATTTAGTTGAATTTAGTTGACACGAATTTTTATGTCAAATAGTGTGTGTCAACCCACAGCTGCGAGTGCGAGATGTGTTTAAGTTCATCAAGATACCTTGCTTGTGCATTAACCTCTACCTACATCTAGGGTTCAAACGGGATTGACTTTTCGGGATCGGGATCGGGATTCACTTTTTGAGATTTCGGGATCGGGATTGGGGTTTCGGGATCGGGATTGGGATTGGTATTTTGAGATTTCGGGATCGGGATCGGGATTGGCCGGGATTGGGGTCACGGGATCGGGATCGGGATTGGCATTTTTTCGGGATCGGGATTGGGGTCTAGGGATAGAGATTATCGTCACTGTTCTGGCATTCACAGTTGTTCATAAAGGTCTCAAAACACTGTTGGATGACAGAAAAGGGACATAAAATGGATGCTGGGGGTTTGCGTTCACATTTTTGCGTAAATGTCATTTTTTCACTTTTTATAATTTTCACTATTTTTTCCGGGATCGGGATCCCGGAGTCGGGATCGGGATCCCGGAGTTGGGAGATTGTCGGGATCGGGATCGTGATTTGAAAGTTTTCGGGATCGGGATTGGGATCGGGATTGGTATTTTTGGATTTCGGGATCGGGATTGGGGTTTCGGGATCGGGATTGGTATTTTTGGATTTCGGGATCGGGATCGGGGTTTCGGGATCGGGATCGGGACTGCTAAATCCCGGAATTTCACGGGATCCGGGATCGGGATCCCGTTTGAACCCTACCTACATCCACTTACAGTTTTTATATGTTCAGCCACGCGCAGGTCTTCGCCGACCCCGAATATCGCGTGAACAAGAAGGCAGCGGACGCCCAACCAATAGTAGGTCGGGGCACGGCGCCCTCGGCGCTGTACCCGGCCGTGGCGTGCATGTTGAACTGGCACAAGACCGGACTTGGCAGGGTGCCACGCGCCTGGCTGCTTTCCGCCGCGGTGCATTTGAACCCGAAAATGAGACAGGCGCATGCGCAGTTGGCTCTGTCGGCTATTACGAGGCTGGATTTGAGCAGGTCGGTGATAGTTGGGTTCCCATTATCGTTTTGACAATGTACGAGACTATTTAAATGACCCAAGTTCAAGTAAATGTAATGTCTCCTGTAGCCGTAAAAGTGCTCAAAAGAGGTAAATTATTTAAAAATATATTCACAACCTGAAACATGACAAAACAACACAGTATCTTTTCTTGTCCACAGGAACGAGTTGCAAGTGCTGCCGCATTTTCTGATGACGCTGCCATCTCTGCGCATATTGAACGTGTCGCGCAACGCAATCAGCAAAATAGAGACCGTGGCTGAGGATGGAGGCTCGGAATGCACTTGGTTCGTGGATTTGACAATTTGGGTGCTCTGTTGTTAGCGTTCAAGAAATGGGTGATTTTCAGAAAATATATGTTAAGATAGATATGTATACGAAATCTTGTAAATACAATATGGGGAATACAATACAACATAACAATACAATACAACATGTCACTGGGGGAAAAAACGTATCAGTTATTTAGATGCTCATGCCTATTTATATTTTCAGCGGAACAAAATATCTGAGATTTCTGAAATGCATCTTTTAGTTTGGGCATTTTTTAGTTCACGTTAACTAAAGTGAAATAAGTGAAAGTAACAGCCAGTCCTGTCACTTTCTTTCTATGCCTTATACTTTTTCTTGTTGAAATAAGTTTTATTATGATTAGGATGCCTTATGCACACTTCTCGATTATAATCGTCACACAATTTGCCATTTCAGGCACGCCCCCGTTCTGGAGGAGCTGCACATGTCGCACAATCAGCAGACGTCGCTGCCAGCGGCGCTGTTCACCCGTCTGCCGCATCTGCAGGTTGGGTGGTAGAATTTTTCTACCGTACCGTAAGATATGACTGTTTACCGTACCTTACCGTTTACCGTACCGCAGGGGTTTGTAGATTTGGAACCCCGTGGGGGTTCATATAGATAGTAAATCGATCCTCCGGAGGGATAGATTACTGAAAAACTTTTGGGGGGGGGTCAATATATAGTCTTTTCTGGGGTATAGAAGGAAGAAAAGGGGAAAAATCGCTAAAAGTAGGAGAAAAACAGCTAAAAATAGGTATATTAGTACATATACCGTATTTCCTCGAAATACCCCCCGGGGGGTGATTGTTTCATAGTGGTCCCGAGAGGGGGGGGGTTAAACGAGGGGGGGGGTATTTCGAGGGGGGGGGTGATTGTTTCAGAAGAAAATTTTTGAAAACCAAGTACGAAATTGTCGTCTGAAACGTACGCAGACGTCGAAAAATGCAACAAAAAACGCCATTTATAAGGTTCTGTAGACTAATATTAGTATGTAGATGGTATGTACACTGTTCTAACGTGACACCGACATTGTTTTAACGTGTGTTCTGCAGTACACAGAACACAAACTACAGTTATTGTCATGTACGTTCCCTTTACACTCAATTTGGGGGGGGGTATTTCGAGGGGGGGGTGATTGTTTCATAGTGGTCTCGAGAGGGGGGGGGGTCAAACGAGGGGGGGGGGGGGGTATTTCAAGGGGGGGGTATTTCGAGGAAATACGGTAGTACAAAAAATAGCCGAAAATAGGCAATTCAGAACATGAATTAGAATTTTGAAGGTGAAAAACTATAAAAAGGTACGAAAATTAGCGATTTTGAGCGAAAATTGGGGCAAAATTTTTTTAAAATCGGTTCAGAGAGATAGCTGGCCGATTAGGGGGGGTGTTAAGGGATAGCAGCCCAAGATTTTGCCACCGGGGTAGATAGATAGCTGAGCGGGCCTCCGGGATAGATAGATAGCTGGCGGATTAGGGGGTAACCCCCCCAACCCCCCTTACAAAACCCCTGCCGTACCGTACCGTTCACCACCTCATCACAGGCGCTCGACGCGTCGCACAACCGCCTGCAGCGGGTGCCGCAGGCGGTGTGGTCGGCCGCTCGACTGAAAGATCTGAACTTGAGCCACAACAACTTGACCAGCGTGCCTTCCGCGTGCGCCGCGCCCCCGTCGCCGCCGCAGCAGCTGTGCGGCCAGGTGCCAGTCCCAGACCCTGTAAAATGTAAAATGTCACACAAAGTGTCAAAAGTCATGTAAAATGTCCTGTAAAATGGCAACTCGGTTGCCATTGTGCAGGGCATTTTACAGGACTGTTGACACTTTGCAGGACATTTTACATTTTACAGGGTCTGGGACTGCCCCCAGAACGGCCTGAGTTGCAACGCCCCGAACTGCGCCACTTGCGTCGCTTTGGATGTGGGCCAGAGAGATTCGCTCGTTTCCGCTGGCAGTGTGCAGATTGACAGGGAGTCGGCCGCTTATAGGATCCCTTCCCAGAGTGATGAGAATATTAGTGTGATTGTGAGTCTGATTTTGAATTTCCCGACTTTTGTGTGTGTTGTATATTCGTAAATAAGTCCATTGGGAAGGTTTTTCGTCGAACTGATCGGCATGGTTAATTTGATGGAATTTTTGCAGCTAAAACAATAAATATGTTAGTCATAAAAACTGTCATTAAACTTATCAAATAGCACCTGTTTACATATAGATTTCCGACAGATATTCGTAGGAGACGGGTGAATTTTTGAAAGGGGGTTGCATGTTCTTTCTGAGGTCACTTGGTTAATGTTTTTTTCAAAGGGGTGGAGTTATTCAAGGACTGTATTTACACACTTACCGTATTACCTCGAAATACCCCCAGGGGGTTTATTATTTCGCCAGCAAAATTTGAGGGGGGGATAATTCGAGGGGGGGGTCTATTATTTCGCCAGAAATTTTCGGAAATTCCCCATACGCAGATGTAGAAAAATCGAACAATCACATAGATTTTTATGTGTTTATAGGCATATATTACTGTATATACACAAAAACCCTTCCCTAACGTCACTTAATCATCAGTTTTAACGTGTGTTCTGCATTGTACAGATCACAAACTGCGGTATTTGTCATGTACGTTCACGTTACACTCAATTTTAGGGGGGGTGTTTCGAGGGGGGGGGGGGTTTATTATTTCCTCAGCCGAAATTTAGGGGGGTATTTCGAGGGGGGGGGGGGGGGGTTAATTCAAGGGGGGATAATTCGAGGTAATACGGTAAGTAGAATATATAGTGCGCGTTGACAACCGATGTAAACATTCAGACCCTGGATCGACACAATCTATGGCAACGTTCAGTGGAACTATCCAAAGCCTACGACGACGTAGACGAGCCCGCCCCACCTGTCGCCTCTGTGAATTATCCCGGCGCTGCCGCAGCCGCCGCCGCGGCACAACAAGCGGGCGCGCGGCCGCACCGATCTGCGCTTGCTAGTCTGAACTTGTCGCACAACCAGCTGAAGCACATGCCTGAGTGTTTGGCTTGCTGCGCACCGGCGTTGACTAGGTGATTTTTGCAGGTTTATGTAAATAGTTATGGAATGGCGCCATGGTGCTTTTTCCCGCTTGCATCAAATGGTGCCCGGCGCCTTTGGGTTGATTGCGTCAGAAATGACATGGTATTTTGTGCCCCTAGAATTTTTCCAAATTATTTATTGTCCATGCACTGTTTATGTTGATTTGACTATCACCATGTTGCAATAAAACTTTGTTGTTGCTTTAAATGCTGTTTCTGGCGCCATTCTTTTTTCATAGGCGCTTTGCGCCTTTATTTCTGGCACCGCTTTTCTAAATGGCGCCTGGTGCTTTTTTTCTGGCGCACTTCCATCACTAGTTGTAAGTATTTATGTAACAAATACTCAATATCGCTGTAGATTCCCAACACTAAAACCTCCCCACACACACAGACTGAACCTGTCAGGCAACCAACTGTGCTCCATGGGCGCCGTGTGCAACTACCCCCCTCGATTGAAACACCTCGATCTATCCAACAACCGATTGGCAGTGTGGTTTTCGGGCACGCCGCGGTCAGGAGACGACTTGGTGCCACTCTCGGACACTGGAAAGAGCCCTGTAAAGTGTCAAATGTCAAGCAAAGTGTCAAAAGTCACGTAAAATGCCCTGCAAAATGGCAACTCGATTACCATTTTACAGGGCATTTTACGCGACTTTTGACACTTTGCTTGACATTTTCCACTTAACAAGGCTCTTCCCAGTGTCCGGGAGTGCCGCCCAGAGGTGCCACGCGGCAGACACGGCTGCCGCGGCAACTGCAGTTGTGTCGCTGTCGCCTGTGGCTGGCGCGTCGGCGGCGGGGCGCAGTCGCAGTCCGACTGCAGGGTCGAGGCGTAGAAGTACATCGTCTGCTAGGCCACCCAGGGCTGCTAGTGTTGTTAGGTTTGTGGGTTGTTTGACGGGTCTGGCTTTTTTCGTTTGATTTTACCTGGTGCTAGTGCTTTTACATGTCCGTTACTTAAAGTTCTGAGGAAAACATAACTCCCCCCTTGAAAACCTCCCTCCAAAGAAGTTCTGACGAAAACATAACTTTCCCTTGAAAAACTCCCTCCAAAAAACTTCTGACGAAAAAATAACTCCCATGGGGTATTATTCGAGGATATACGGTATATTTTATTTTATTTGCACCGAGTATCTGACCGTAGTAAGTTGACAATGCACGCAGAAATGAATCGCTCATGTCCGGCGTGAGCTCGCTGTTGAACTCCGCCCCATGTGCACACAAGCGCCACATGCGGCTGGATTGCCTACGCACCCTTCTGCTGGCCAACAATAGGCTGGATAGAATCGTGCTGCATATCGGCCAGTTCAGGGATGCCAACAGTAGGAGGAGTGGTGATAACGTGGAGCCGGTAAGTTGACAAAAAAGTGCAAAAAAAATTCGCAGCCGGCAGGATTCGAACCTGCGCGGGGAGACC
The DNA here is from genome assembly GCA_964036195.1 of Sphaerolaimus hirsutus. NCBI lineage: Eukaryota > Metazoa > Nematoda > Chromadorea > Monhysterida > Sphaerolaimidae > Sphaerolaimus > Sphaerolaimus hirsutus. Next base: position 19,481,302 of record OZ038451.1, on the reverse strand, counting down.
CCAACAGATTTCGAGTCTGTCGCCTTAACCACTCGGCCACAGCTGCTTGTGTCCTCGCTCCGCCAAAATCACACAACATACATATGTATACCCTGCAACTAGGCTTGTAATTAACGGCCCTCGATGTTTGTTTCCCTTGATGATTTGATGTGACAAAGACAAAGTTTAAGTTAAAAATAGATTAAATTTGCAATTAAGTAGTCATCCTTGTGCTATAAACGCATGAGCCATTTGCACTTTCTTTATTCTCCACTAGTCATTACTCATTTGTTAATATTATGATTTTCGAATGGACAGAAGGCTTTAGTAAAACAGTTAAAGGACAGTTTTTTTAATTGGTAACAACATTTGATTAAAGCTGATTACCCTATGTGTTTGTGGGTGTTCCTACCTGAAAAAATGTCCAGTCGGCTCAAGTCTAGTCCAAAATGTGTCGACCGCAGGCGCAAGTGTCGCCCGGGTCCCGCTCGCGTCTGCTGTTCGCGTCGCTGTCCATGTTGGACATGTCGGGCAACCGGTTGAGCGCCGTGCCGCCCGCCATCGCAGAGCTGGTGCCACTCTCGGACCCTGTAAAGTGCCCTGTCAAGTGTCAACTGTTATGCGAAGTGTCAAAAGTCACGTAAAATGCCCTGGAAAATGGCAAACGTACGTTTTCCGGGGCATTTTACCTGACTTTTGGCACTTTGCATGACATTTGACACTTTTCGGGCACTTTACAGGTTCTGTGAGTGCCACCCGGCCGCACTATCCGTCCTCAATTTGGCACACAATACCGAATTGGCCGCACTGCCTCCCCAAATGGGGTTGCTTGCAAAGTTGTGGAATCTCAGTTTGACTGGCTGCGCGCTGGATGAGCCCTTGAAGAGCATGCTGGAGAGCAACAAGTTCAAGACCATGGATATTGTGGGGTATTTGAAGAGTATTTTGGAGGAGTTAGTTTGGGTGTGGAATTTGTTGGCTGCTTTTTCATTACTCATTCATGTATAAATACTCTGCGGACCCCACGTTAGGCATTCTTATTAATGAAACACTCCATCTTGACTAGGATGTCAAATTTCCGTTTTCCGTTTCCGTTTTCCGCTGGCAATTTTTTCCGCCTCATTCCCTTTTCCGGCTCAACTGTCTGTTTTCTGTTTCAGCCAAACTGGTTATGCAGGTTTTCAATTATGTGATTTATTTTCCATTTTCCATCAAAATTTCAGCAATTGTTACCATTTCCAGCAAGTTTAAGAAAAAAATTTCTCCGTTTTCCAGATAAATTTCAGTAATTTTTTCCGTTTCCGTGAAAATTTAATTTTTCCGTTTTCCGGCCGCTGAAATTTTTTTTTCATTTCTGTTTTCCCCCAAGTGCAACATTTTTTCCGTTTCCGTTTTCCGGCAAGTGCAACATTTTTTCCATTTCCATATTCCGTAAAAAAAAATTTACACCCTAATCTTGACGTCATCATCTATAAAATTTGTTCCAAAAAGGAAAAATATTTTAGGCAATAAACATTGTTGGTTGTACTCGACTCCGCCCTTTCGTTTATGGTAAAAATATTTGTTCTTTTTTTGAAAGTACGTACATGGATAAGTATCTTGCTCGCGCGTTATCAACTAAGGCATAAGTTATCAACTTTGCGGTCCGCCGAGTATAGTCACTTATAGACAGTATAGCCATTCAAGTGAATAAAGTATATACCACAAAGACACAAAAATGACCACAGCTCGAAACCATACACGCGGCTCAAGTTGATGATCGTCGGCGTGCAAGGCATCGGAAAAACTTCCCTGCTGGAACAACTGCGCACGCACGGAACCGTGGCACCCAGGAAGCCACCCAGTGATGTGAGTGAGGGTTGTGTTGCATTTTCATAACGACATGGTTTTGTGCAAGGGGTACTGCCCACATAGCCACCCACATTTGTAGGTCCAATTTTTTGTTGTCACTTTTTCCAAGGAAATTATTCAAGGGGGGAGTTTTTTCGTTGTCAAAATTTCAAAGCACGTTTCTATCGACAATTTCACGAAATATTTATGCTTTATAAACAAAAGAACATGCTATTTCTGTTCAAACTGGGCACAACAAATTGATAGTATGCCTATATGGGGAATTTTTCAAGAGCGATTATTTTTCCTCACTCTAACAGCGGGGAATAATTCAAGAGGGTAATATCGTCATAGTTCAAAGTCATATCGTCTGAACTAGGGATGGGGAAAAACTTTTTTTTAAATCCTGTTTAAAAACAGCATTTTCAAAACCGTCTAAACAAAAACGTTAATAAGAGTCTGACCAAACTAAATTTAATTTAAGTGTAGTTTAGTCCGAACTAAGTTTATGTACCTATGCTGTAAATGGTGGCCGAGCACTCATAATTGTGTGATCTTTGTCGCGCTCCTTTGTCACAGTGTGACCAGACTTTACACGAGCCTTTTTTCATCCACTTCTCAATTCTGACTGCATCCTCTCTAAGAGTAAGTCCACTTTCCACATTTCCGCCTGTGTTGCGCGCTGTACGAAGCAAACTCTGCATTGCATTCATTTGACCATTTTTCGTAATTGTCACGCTGAAATGAATGCATCGCATCGTGTAATATCAGTATGACCTGGCCGCGTCCGCGTCGACTCGTTCGGGCGTCGTGACCACGCGATCAGTCAGTCTGACCAGGTGCCGATTGCGCAAAGTGGTCGAGTGGTAATACAAGCCTAGGTAAGGGCTAAGTGGCAAGTGGTGCCAGTCCCAGACCCTGTGAAGTGGAAAGTAAAGTGTAAAATGTCATGTAAAATGATACGCAAAGTGTCAATTGTTATGACGAATGTAAAGTAAAGTGTCAATTGTCATGCAAGTGTCAATTGCCATGACAAATGTCAAACAAAAAGTAAATTGTTGTGACAAATTTAATGTGAAGTGTCAAATGTCGTGCAAATTGTCATTCGTGTATTTAAATCTTGTGTTTTTCTATCCATATATTTTCTTTGATAATAAGATTTGGACACAAACACATAAGATCTGGATACAAATATAAGATTTGGACACAAACACATAAGATCTGGATACAAATATAAGATTTGGACACAAACACATAAGATCTGGATACAAAACAAGGTTTGGATACACAATTGATACTTTGCATGACATTTGACATGACATTCGATATGTCCATGACAATTGACGCTTGACTTTTTATTTGTCATGACGATTGACACTTTGCATGACATTTGACACTTAACTTGACACTCTGGGTCTAGAATTGGCACCAGTAGCCACTTAGCACTTATCACTTGCATTGTCACGTATCCACTCGCGGAGTCGGCCCTAGGAGTCTGAGAAGCGTGACCGAGTCACTCGCTGCATTGGCGGAAGGGGGAAGTGTCGACGACTGGGTAAATTTTGCATGCCTGACGTGTAGTGCCGTGCTGCTGTGGTTAGCCAGCGTTTTAGCTAGTTCTTTTCGACTGCGGGCGAGTTTGTACGTTTGCATGCGGAAAATAGGGTCAATGGTCAGAATGTGTTCCCGTGCAGGATCGTACAGAATCCTACAAACTAGTGATGTAAAGGTGCTAGCGCCACAGATAAATGCGCCATAGCTCTAGGCGCTCTTTGCATCACAATTTTACTGTCTCCTATCTAAATATGACAGCATCAAATGTTAGATTATCTTAAGTTCAGTTCAACTTTGGCCCAACGATGATTCTCTGTTCGGTGGGGTGTTGCGGTAGAGCCTGGGTAGGAAGTTAGACTTCTGCATGCAGTTCCCGCTCTACTGTTGTTACTCGTAAATAGATAGTTTAGATGATATTTATTTCAATTCAAAATAGACAAGATTTCAAGAACGTTATAAGGTGGTTTATTATTGTCTGTGTATAAGTATGTTCACCATAAGTGCTACAACTAAGCCACCAGTATCAATAAAAAACTTCAGTTTTACAAATGATGTTCAGTAGTCATTTTTTTTAAATTAAATATATTTTTTATTATTTGTGATATTTTTTGCTGTGTTTGTTCTGGGATAAGTGAAAATGATTATGTGTGTTACCTGCTGTATTGCTTATTTCCCTACCGTAGTTTCTCTTGTTATCAATTTGGCGACGTGCCAAGGATGACTCTTACCAATTCCAGAACAGACCAAACGCACCTAGTTTCATAATTGGTTTTTTAAATGAGAAGCACAGTGGCAGTGTGCAGTTATCCCACTATCCTCCAAAAACACATTTTTTAACCTATCACAAATAGATCAATTTTTTTCAAATAATCCCCCCCCCCATTTCAGGGTTGGGCCCGCCGTATGGGTCACAAAGGCGTAGCTAGCAAAACTGCTCGTGGTACAAATATTAGCACTGTTGGTGTGGACATTGGCGACTGGACCTATGAACCGAAAAGGGCAAAAGGCGTGCCCAGTTATGGTCCTGTGACGTTCAGAACATGGGATTTTGGTGGGCAGGTGAGTGTTGGATATGGTACTGGAGGGTAGAAAGAAGTGCAACATCAAAATGAACTAGGTATTTTTAAAGGCGGGCTCTGCAGCAGATTGAAGCCGTTTCCAGGAGGGGGTGGGTTTTATTCAAATGAAAAATAACTTGCCAACTATGCGTCAGTCAACCGGGGCCATACCAGACGCTGTAAAATGCCAAATGTTATACAAGGTGTCAAAAGTCCTGTAAATGGCAAACTGATTTGCTATTTACATTATCTTTCACACTTTACATGACATTTGACATCTCACAGGGTCCTATAGTGTCACCCTGGCATCTCCACACCCCTCTCACATCAGTAGTGTTTCTGCAGCGCGAGTACTACGCGACGCACCAGTACTTTCTGTCGCGCCGCTCGCTCTACGTGGTCGTGTGGCGGCTGACCGACGGCGAGCCGGCCGTGGACGAACTTCACCAGTGGCTAGTGAATATTCAGGCCAGGGCGCCTAATAGTCCATGTATTATTGTGGCCACTCATTATGATGAGGTTGTTAGCAATGAGAGGAAGTTCCCCCAGGGGTATGTGGACACGCTGCAGCAGACTATTAGGGGTGGGTTTGAGGGTGGGGGGTTGGATAATAATGGAGATTTTGAAAATTCGGAGATTTGATGATTCAAAAATACTTTTCATACATTTTGGACTATCCAAGTTCTTAAAATGCAAGTGTATAGCTGGGAACATGCTGCACAACATTCACAAGTAGTCGAAACTTCAAAACTTTCGAACATTCTATAAAAACAGTATTTAAAGAAAATTCTAAATGCATAAACTATATTGAAAAAAAACTACCTGAATAGAATATTCGAAAACGCATTGTACGAAATATACTTGAAAATTAAGAAATATTTTCAAAACAATTTGTCATCGTGACTACCGGCTGAAACTTGTCGTCCCCACTTCAGAGCGCTTTGTCGCCGTGCAAGACGCCGACAAAAAAGGTCTGCCCAAAGTTGTCGACGCTGTGGTGGTGTCGTGCAAAACTCGCCACAACATCACTCATTTGTGCCAGTTGCTCTACGCGACCGCATTCGAACTGAGAACGGCCGGCTGCAAGGAACGCCTGTTGGATCAGGTGCCACTCTCGGACCCTGGAAAGTGCCCTGCGAAATGTGAAATTTTATGCAAAGTGTCAAAAGTTATGTACAAATGGCCTAAAAATAGCAAACGTACGTTTGCCTTTTTCCAGGCCATTTTACATGACTTTTCACACTTTGCTTGACATTTGACATTTTACATGGCATTTTACTGAGTCTGTGAGTGCCCCAGAAAATTCCCGCCAGTTATTTGGCCCTGGAAGAGGTGGTTGCCTCGCTGGCGGATGAGAGAAAAGCCAGGGGTAAGGATCCCGTGCTGCATGCGGATCAGTTCAGGGCCGCTGTACAGAAACACATGGAGAGAGCTTTTGGACGGCCGTTTAGGTGTGTTGGTGATTTATTTATTTTTTAGTGGCTGCGGCTGATCAGGTGATTTGGGGGGGGCAGTCCCGCACCCTGTAAAGTGTCAAGTCGAACGTCAAGTCAAGCGTCAAATGTCATGTAAAATGTCAATTTAAATTTTAAAAAGGAAATATATTACTGAATTTCTAACATTTTGCATGACAATTGACAAATATGAAAGACCTTTGACACTTCACTTTACACTTTTGAGGGTGCGCGATTGGCACCAGGTAGAAATGTGTCGCAATAGTCATTGGTAAAATGTCCACTTGTGCATTCCAGTTAGTACTGCTCACTTGAGTATTATTTGAACATCGCCACCACTGAATTTAGTCTGACCAGTTGACATTTTTCGGTTTTACTGGTACCTTCATTTCACTAGCCGTTTTACACAGCGTACGATTTTTTTCTCCAGGGACCAGGCCGAACTGTCGCAAGCGGTCGCTTTTCTCCACGAAAACGGCGCCATGCTCCATTACGAGGACGCGGCCCTAAAAGATCTTTATTTCATCGACCCCCAGTGGCTTTGCGACGTTTTGGCGCATGTCATTACAATCAGAGAAATAAATCCATTCGCAAAGAATGGACTTATGAAGCTGGATGATTTGAAATTGTTATTTAAATCTAGCAAGTATACGGCATTAAGTGTGAGGAGCTATATTCTGAATTTACTTCAAAAGTTTGAGGTGGCTTTGACGTGGGATGGGCGGAATTTGTTGATTCCATCTTTGCTGCCCGATGAGTACCAGTTGCGGGCTGGTTACCCTCACAGTCAAGTCATGGTTGGTTTAACTACTATTAAAAATCGGGAGAAAAATTAGAGAAAAAGTTTTCAGATATAAATTATGACTTATAATTACAGAAAATTTCTCAAAGAAACAAAAAGTCGATCTTTCTGGGAAAAGTAGAAAAAATAAAAATGTTTAAAATAAATAAAATTTGTTTATTTTAGAAATAAATCTTTAAAAAATAAAAAAGATTTAAATATATAAAAAAATCTTAAGAAATATCTTCTCAAAATATTATATTTATTATTTTTTCCCGACTATTCATGTTTATATCTCATGTTAAGATTCATGGAATGCAAATCACCACATTTTTGCATCACGCATCTTGCTTTCAGATGCCCGTGCGCAACAAACGTTGGTTGCTAACCGCATACGCGCCACCGGAAGAAGCCCCAGACCCCCAATCAGACAACACAAATCTAGCCAAAATGGTGCAAAGTCTCTACTATGTTCCATCAGTTGACGAACATGGCAGTACACAGCCCATAATACGTCACCCTGATCACACCGCCACTGGTGGCCTGGCGAGACTCGGGGAACAACTGAGTAGAAAATTAGGTTTTAACCCCGCCCCGCTGAATAATAAAACACCGGTCAGAGTGAGCCAGGATAAAAATGGCGCCGCTGTGAAAGGGATTGCAGAGGCAAAGAGTGAAGGTTTGTTTATGTCTTTTCTTATGGGAAATTTTCTTGATTATGATTTTGAAAAATATGGCCATGGTGCCAGTGCTGCACCCTGTAAATTGTAGAGTCAAGTGTCAAATGGCATGTAAAATTTTATGCAAAGTGCAAAGTAAAATGCAAAGTGTCAAAATTTCAGTAAAAATATTTTCTTTTTTATTGACATTTTACATCACATTTGCACTTGACTTTACACTATACAGAGTTCGGAGCTGCCCACAGAACAGTAAATAAATGCGAAACCAAATTGATACAACCTCATCAAACCTAACCCACCCCTTTCCAGGCGCCACGCCAGTCAGCGGCCTAGAAGACATGGCCGGGGGCGTGTTGCACTTATTCTCCCTGAGCGCGCCCGTTGCCCGTCTGACGCCCGACACCCTGCGCGACAAGTACGCCATCCGCGCCAGCTGGCCCTTGGAGCAGGGCGCCGGCGCCAGGCGCCTGTACTTGATGAGTTATGTGCCGTCGGGATTTTGGTCTAGGCTGCTGACCAGGTGCTACTTTCGGACGATGGTAAATGGCCTGTGAAATGTCTAATGTCATGCAAAGTCTTAAAAGTCATGTAAAATGTTTTGCGTTTGCCATTTTCCACGGCATTTTACATGACTTTTGACACTTGTCATGACATTTGACATTTGACAGTTCATTTTACATGGTCCGAGAGTGCCCCAGGCTCCTCGGTGACGACGCTCTACCGGCGCTCATTGAGAGGTATCTTATGTTGGCGCAAGCCGATGGGGGTGCCGTAGCCGTTCAACCAAGTGATGCTCAATTACGTCGTATTTTGGACCTAAATCGACCCATGTGGCTGTTGTGGCAAAGTGGCGTGGAGATCAGGGCATTTGACACGATGTTGTTCACGCTCAAGGAGTTCCTGCCGCAGGCGCAAATTCGGGATGTTCATTATGATGAGGTGGGTGTATATTGGCGGCCCGCACACTAGTCGACACGCATGTGTCAACTCCTGTTTGGTTTGTGTCAACTCAGATTTCGGCTTCACGTGTCTCGTCGCAGAGCGAGCTTCCAATGCACTTGCAGTAATATTTATTTTTCTACATTGCCGCATGTGCATTTGGATACCTATCGCTCCACGACACGTGAAGGTGAAATCTTAGTTGACACATACCAGTTGACACACGTGTGTCAACTAGTGTGCGGGCCGCCGGTGTGAAGTATTTCGAATAAGATGAGAATAAAAGACCCAGTACACTTCACACACTCATTCATCAAACCAACCCGTATCCAAATAACCCCCCTAGATCACCTGGCTAACCAGCCACGAGGATTCAGTGTGGCGCGCGGCCCGCTCCGAACGTTCACGGGTCCTGGAACTAGTCGTGCCCGACGTCACGCTGACAGTGCGCTTTGCACCTGCCGAGGGCGGCCCCGCGCGCACTGTTAAACTGGTGACGGATATCAGAGCCAGGACGAGGTTATTGGCGCTCGTTGTCGATGCCGTGGACACTTTGCTAGAGGATTGGTGTGTTTTTGGGTGATTCCGGTTTCGCTTTGGAGTTTAGAAGTTTTTCGGTCGGGTTTTGAGTTTAAAACATTTTCGGGTCGGGTATTAGTACGGATATTCAAGTCGGCTTTTCGGATCTAGCAATAGAAATCTATCTGCGCCCCCCCCCCCCGCTGAGGTTCAAACCTATTAAACCCGTGCCCCTTAAATAAATCTTCACTGAAAAATGATCAGACGAAAGAATAAAATTACAAGGGAAGTTTCCCCAGTCTTCACTGTGTTTCCTTTAAACTTTCCTTTATCGTCGCACCCCAAATTCTCAGGTACCCCTCACTGGGCACTCGTTTCGTGCACACGTCACAAGGCAAAATGTTGGTGACGCGTCTGGTACCCTGCTGGCCGTGTTTGAAGCCGCACGCGCGTCAAACTTCCGGCGGCGATGAGCCGTCCAGTGACGTCATCGACGCCTGGTCGTTGGTTACAATGGACACTGCGGAAACTGTCAAGTTGCAGCAGAAAAGCCACGTTCAGGACTGGAGCGATAAGTTGGTGGGCCTGTAAAGTTAACTGTAGAGTATTGGTTATCCAACAGTGCCGTTTACAGGCATTTTCATACCGTATAACCTCGAAATACCCCCAGGGTGTTTATTATTTCGCCAACAAATTTTCAGGGGGGGGGGGGTTGATTCGACGGGGGTCTATTATTTCGCCAGAAATTTTGTGAAATTCCACATACGCAGACGTAGAAAAATCAAACAATTACATAGACATATATGGACGTATATCACTGTATATTCGCATACACCCTGCTCTCACGTCACTCAGTCATTGGTTACAACGTGTGTTCTGCATCATACAGATCACAAACCGCGGTATTTGTCGTGTACATTCTATTTACACTCACTTTGGGTGAGGGTATTTCGAAAGGGGGGTAATTCGAGGTAATACGGTTTTTGATTTTTTGCCAGTTCTGTTTGTCGAAAAGCTGCAGCGTTTGCCATGTGACTCTTAAATACCTCAATCAGTCACCCCTCATGCCGCACCGCACACAGAAAACGCTGCCAATCGGCCTACGAGCTGTGCGACCGCCAGGACACCGGCGACAAGTCCGACACGTTGGTCGCCGCCAACGACGACAGGCAGCTCGACCCCAGCGTGGTGGTGGACGCGCCCGCCGACGCGCACATCGCTTTCAGCTTCACTATCGAAGAGTGCATCTTGGCGGCCACTCACGGCGTCGCTTGCGATTGCCCCAGGCACGGCGCCCTGGACTTGGTGCTCGCGGCGCCGGACACCGTCTGTTTTTTTTGCATTTAGGGGAGTAGAGATTTTTAATGGCAAAAAATGGGTCTTTTAATTCGCAGCTGTTCCTCGAGCTTGGCCCCGACCAGCTGATAGCGCCGGGCGCGGTAAAGAGAGGCAAAATGTTGGGACGTGGAGCTTTTGGATTCGTCTTCAAGGCCGCCGTCCGAATGAAGGTTTGTATTCATGTTATGTAACAGTGCCCGGACAAAATGACGCACATTGGCAATAGCGCCATGGCACAGCTCCCTGGCGCTCTGAAAGCCCCAGCGCCATGGCGCCATGGCGCCATTACATCGCTATGTAGATACAGCAATTGCTTCATTAATCAAAGTTGACAAATTTATTATCATCATTCTCCCACACTGCAGCACGGCCGCGGCCAGGCGCACTACTCTGATGTGGCGCTCAAAATGCTGCAACCAGTCGACCCGGGCTTCGGCGCCAGGGCGAGCGCCGCGCACGCGTACAAAGCCGCCGCGGCTAAGTGGTCGCGCGAACCATCGTCCTACGCTTGCCGAGCCTACATGACCGCCAGACAGGAGCTGGCCGTGCTGGTGACACTCCCAGACTGTGTAAAATGCCATGTAAAATGTCATGTAAAGTGTCAAAAGTCAGGTAAAATTCCGTGAAAAATGGCGAACGTACGTTTTCCATTTCCAGGGCATTTTACATGACGTTTGACACTTCGCACGACATCTGACATTTTACATGGCATTCGACAGGGTCTGGGAGTGCCCCCTGGTCGCCCTGTCCCATCCACACGTGGTGTCTTTGGTCGGCGTGTGCACCAGCCCCCTGGCGCTCGTGGTCGAGTTGGCGCCATTGGGCGCTTTGAACGCGCTTCTAGCCAATTACAGGCGCAGCGGCGCCAGACTGCATTTGAGCGTCATTCAAGCGGTCGCGTCGCAGATCGCAAAGGCGCTAGAGTATCTACATGGACAGCATGTGATCTATAGAGATTTAAAGTCGGAAAATGTGCTCGTCTGGCGCCTGCCGCCCCCGTTCAGTCACTTGACGGACACGCAGTGCAAACTGGGTGACTACGGCATTTCGCGGGCCGTGTTCCCTGGTGCCAGTCCCAGACCCTGTAAAAACCCTGTAAAGTGTAAAAGACCCTGTAAAATGTCATGTGTCATGTAAAAGACTCTGTAAAATGTCATCTGTCATGTGAAAGACCCTGTAAAATGTGAAATGTCATGTAAAAGATTGGATACACATGACACTTTACATGGTCTTTTAGATGACATTTTACAGGGTCTTTTACACTTCATCGGATTTTTTACAGGGTCTGGGACTGCCCCCTGGTGGCGCTGGCGCCAAAGGTTTTGGCGGCACCGAAGGTTTTATGGCGCCGGAAATAATGCGCTACAATGGTGAAGAGGAGTACAATGAGAAAGTCGACTGTTTCTCGTTCGCCATGTTTCTGTACGAGCTGTTAACGCTGAAACTGCCTTTTGAGGGTCAAGAGCAAGTGAAGGAATTCGTTTTGGATGGAGGCAGGCCGCAGTTAACGCCATCGGTACGCCGGGAGGGTTCACCCATGGGGTTATTCAAGAACTACCATAATTTCTTTCACCCCAGGGGTTTTTTAGGCAACAGTTTTATAAATATAATTATGAAGGTCGGCCAAACCCCTACTGAGTAGCCGCGGGGGCAAGGGTCCCCCACCCTTCACTGAATTATAGTTTGAAACACTCTTTCATTTTGAATTACTTCTTAAATTTGGGCGGGGAGGGGGGGATTTTTCGTCGTAATTTTCGTGAATGTTTATGATTGATCTCCTACATTGACATATTTGGTGAAAAATCGTCTTTAACATTCACAATTAATGGTTAACATATAATTTAACAGAAAATGTTTAAAATCGGGGTATTGGGGGGCAGGGGTTTATTTGAGACAGAACACAACAGTACTTTCAAATGTACTTTCATCAACCATTCACCCACACAGGAGCTGCTCTACCCAGCGAACATGCTGGACTTGATGGTCGTATCCTGGTCGGCCACGCCCACCGACCGGCCCACCAGCTCGCAGTTGGTCAGCGTGACCGGCGCGGCGGAGTTCGGCCATTTGATGGACGTTGTCGCGCTCGCCGATCCCGGCGCCGCTGTACTTGTTGGCGACGCTTTCGTTGTTGATGATGAAGATGATAGTGAAGGTGGCACGCCGGTTTCCATGGCTGGGGGACAGAATGGTCGGTTTTGAATTGGGTGTTGGGCCTTGTTTCACTTTCAAATGTCATTGTAAATTATCATGCAAAGTTTCAAAATTTCTGTAATAGATTCTTTTTTTGTTTTGATTGATATTTTACATTATATTTGACACTTGACAGGACTCGCAGCTGCCCCCCGGACTGTTCTCTAAATTTCTCCCCTTGGAATTCCAAGAGAATTGTTCACCATGGTCCATCGAGTTAACACCGTTGTCACAAGATAATTTCCAACCACACTAAAAACCCACCTCTCAGTGGGCGGCCTGTGCAGCGGCGTGAATCTGCGCGGCGGCAGCGCCGCCTTCGCCCACTTGGACGCCGACCTGTGGTTGTCGCGCTCCGACGGCCACGTGGCCGTGCTCGCGTCCAACGAGCACGGCTGGACTGACTACAAGAGCGTGTTCGTCAACGACGATTCGTTTGTGACCGCTGTTTGTCTGGTCGAGGACACGGTGTGGCTGGGGGAGTTGACTGGATTGGTCAGGTGCCAGTCCCGGACCCTGTGAAATGGCATGGAAGATGTGAAATGTCACGCAAAGTGTCTAAAAGTCATGTGAAATGCCCTGCAAAATGGCAAACGTGTTTGCCATTTTACAGGGCATTTTACATGATTTTAGACACTTTGCGTGACATTTGACATTTTACAGGGCATTTTACAGGGTCTGGGACTGCCCCCAGGGTGTACTGCGCTAGGACCTGTGCAGAGTTGTACTCGTTTTCGCTGTCGCCGCACGTGCTGCCCGACCCGAGCAAGTCGCCCAGGCATCAACTGTCGCTGCCCATTGCTGATATTAAGGCGCTGGCCCATTGTGGTTCGTTTTGATCACTTGGAACATGGGTTTTGTATATTTATATTCCGGTGTTCAGATTGCTCCTCCGGAGAGATAGAACTCTAAAAATGGGAAGGAGGGTTCGCCGGGGAACGTGTAAAGTTCAGAAAAGACCGTAAATTCGTTAAGAATAGGGGAAATCGTCTATAAGCACATTTGCCAAAAATATCTGAAAATAGGAAATAAGGCATATCAACCATTTTGAAAGTGAAAATTATATGACAAAGCATAAAGCTTTGAAAATTAGGATAAAATTTATCAAACACGTCCCAGATATATTGAAAGCTCGGGTTCAGGGGGTAGCAGCCAAAAATTTTGCTTCAGGACAGATTTTATTCAGATACCGTATTACCTCGAATTATTCCCGCCCCTTGAATCCCCCCCCCCCCCCTCGAATTTACCCACCCCCCTCAAATTTTGCTGGCGAAATAATAAACCCACATGGGGGTATTTCGAGGTAATACGGTAGATCGCAAGAGCATTCCGGGACGTGTCTCCTCTCTGACAAGTGGTCCCTTGGCAGACCTAGTAGCGATCGGCACGTGCTCGCCGCCGTGCGTGCTGCTGTGCCGCATGACGGACAACCTGGGCGGGGGCGGCCGGCCCGACCCGGTGGTCGCCGCCGCCAGGGTGCAGCACTGCCGCGAGCTGCACGCCTTGGCTGTGCTATATTGTGGGGTGGATGTGGCCCAGGTTGGGGGGTGGGGGGTTGGGAGGGTACTTTTGCGATGGTTTTTGTGAAGTTTGGATTTTTTGGTTGTGTTCAATACGTGCCCGTAAGTTCTGTGCGTGTCAGGCTTAAAGTAGCTTCCCAGACATTTTTACCTTTTTCGTCTTCTACTACGGATAGATCCATATAAATTTAGGCAACTATTTTCATTTTCTGTTCGACTTTATACATGCGATTTGAATAAAAAAATACCATAAAAATTTGGTTTCCGAAATTTTCTGAATAATCGTATGTTCTATCTAATTTTTCAAGGAAACAATCGATTTTAAGTTTTTTCGTGGTGGAAAAAGTATTAGAAAAATTGCTCGCCAAGCATGTCCCTCTAATAATTCACACAGTTTACTCGGCGGACATCACGCTTAGTAAGGAAACCTACCATAACCCATCGGAATTGTGAACCTAAAATTATACTGTTTTTCTCTCATTTCTTCTCCATTATCTTACTAAGGAATACTTAATTGCGAAATTTATCACAAAATTCATCAAATTATGGTAGGATTCTGCGCATACTTTATTTAAAACATGGTATTCGATGCGCAGGTTTGGACCGGCCAATCAGCGGGCTATATGTCCGTGTTCCAAGTGCACGCGAGCGACGCGCCTCAACCCAAATTGGACCATTTGGCTTCCATCAACCATTACGAGCCCGTGGTCGAGGGTGTCGATGTGAATCGATTGACTTGCAGTGAATCCGACCCAACCTACATGTGGTCTTACGTGTATCCCGGTTAGATGGTGTTTTTTGGGTACTTTTTGGATTATTCTTTACAGGGTTTGACGATGAAATGAAATTTATTATCGCAGGAAGCACGCTGTATCAGTGGTCGACAGAAAATCGTCAGATCGTTGCCAAGTTGGACTGTTCAAAGATAGTCCCCAGCTCCGAGAGCATCAGCACAATTAACATAGAAGACCGGATGAATCGTGAGTGCGCAGTTGCGAACTCTTGTGCATTTTCATCGGGATTGTCGGGATTATCAAGTCTCTATCCGAGTTTCCAAAATCACTGCCACAATCACACAAAAAACTGTCCTGTTTAAACTGTTTCATCCTGCATTTTTTTTACAGGAATTTTACACGTGCAAATCTATCAAGTGCCGACTTTGACAGTCACTTTTTAACCTCGATCCAACTAGACAACCAATCCAACATCAACCCACCCCCCAATCTACCCCCTCCCCTTCCCAGCCGGCCGCTGCCAAGTGTCCTCACTAGCCCTAGTAGAGCGCGACTGGTCGCCCAGCGCGGCCGCCAGCTTGCTCTACATCGGCACCACGTGGGGCGTGCTCGTCGTCGCCGAGGCGGACCGGTTGAGACCCATAGCAGCGTGCAGACCTCATGTGGAGGATGTTAGAGTTATTACCCCGCTGGATCCTAAGAGGAGAGTTGGCAGGTGGCCAACTGGCGCTGCGGGTCCTGGGGGGTGGAGGAAGGGTCTTGCGGGGAAAGGTGGGTATTTATGTTTATTGGAATTTTTGGCAAATCGGTCTTCGGAATTCTGTTATGGAAATAATGATCGGAATAATGGATTGTAGCACGGCACCGACGATAGAAAGGTAGGTTAATACGAAAGGTCAGGAAAAAATAGAATAGCGCTCTTCTATCAGAACAAATACGGTATCAGTTGTAGTCCCTGATGACAATAGCTTTTCATCTAAATAGCATGTGACCCTATATCGGGGGTGGCATCCGTCACTATTTGTTCTATCTGTAGGAAAAGGTCTATCTGACTTTGTCATGTCAAGAAATCTGTGTGACCAAAATCATGTAACTAGCAGGATTCTTTTCTGAGCTTCGGTCCATTTTCGCAGTATTACTTCCCCACATATTTACTAACGGACATAGATTATGACCGCAAATGCAACTACCTCGTATGTAGAAATTTGGTTTTGTATTTATCCAATCGCTCTCCTGTGTCATCCATCCGTTATACTCTCGTCACTATATAGGGCAGATAATCGTTCACAATTTTTTAAACACCCCCCCCCCCCCACACACACACAGGCACGGGTGACAGCGGCAGTTCATCTCAATGCGGTCTGGGCGCCATGTCAACATCAATTTCGCAGCCGGTCGGCCCCGGTCCCTTTGTACTTACCGTGGGCAAGGGATACAGGCCGTTAATTCAGAGGTGGCTGGATAATTACAAGGAGGACCCGTCTGTGTTGGAGTCAAGGAATCGAGATTATTTCGCTATTATGTGGAGGGCTGATGAGTGGGCTGTTTAGATTAACTGAGCGATGTTTTGTTATAGATTACAGTGGAATGATATAGTCCAGTAGAGTACGCATTCCGTTCTTAAATTGACCCGCATCAAATTCACGACGATAAGTTGGCACTGATCCAAAGAAGTGCAATGTAATTTTTTTTCTTCACAAGGTCGCCATGAGTACAGTAAGTATGGAACGGATTGAATCCGTCCTATGAAATTTTATTGTTAGACAAAGGCATTCATATATTTATATTTACATACTGGTCTAAACATGTATGCCAATAAGTCAGTCAATTTAATTATTTTTGTGTGTTTTGTTTTCCGCTTGAAGTTTGTGTGATTTTTATCTGGTTTCGCTGTTTGTTGCTTGTGTTCTCTGTGATCGTGCTGTCTCTGATACATGGGTTTTGTAGAGAAATCCCCAAATGCTTCAGCAATGTATGTATGCTTCACAGGCGCTGCTCAGGTATCCATTTATCGCAGGCGCCGCTCAGCTATCTATCTATCATCAGGCGAAACTTATACACATCTTATCTGGCTTGTACACCTTGACAAAGCCTATACCGTATATTGAACCCAAGCGAAACCCCAACCCCAACCCCCCTCTCAAATTTTTAGGGTTATCCTTCCTGAGGAGCTATTTATTTACTTTCTTTCTTAAACCAACAGCGGTCTAAATCTACAAAACACCTGCTTTGATATTACTTCAAAATGAACTTTGTTATCACTGTACATGTTTGCGTAAATTCTTGTCTTGTTGATGTATTATATATTTTTTTAAATTCAAGGCCATTATTAACCCGTCAATGTCGAATTTTATATTTTGAGTGGCCACGCTATTTTCACCGTTCAAGTTTGTGTCATACAGGCAGCGACCTATTCACGAAATTATATTGGGCGTTCTCGTTCTTTACAGAGAACACCCCCCGAGCTTTTAGAAACGTCGCGTGAAGTGGCTGATTTCAGATTAAGGGGGTGTCTGGGGTCATTTTAAGAAAACAGGCTACTTAAAGGATGCTGAAGCAGTAAATATGTCAATGGGTGACTGAAATCAATTTGCTAAAATTTTATACATTTGTAATTTGTCTAATTTTGGGACGGGGTGAGCTCGAACCCTCACTGATTTATTATTTACTTGGTACTTAAGTATATGAACTTTTTGGCGTCCCACACACTAGTTGACACATGTGTGTCAACTGGTCTTTGTCAACTCAGATTTCAGCTTCACGTGTCGCACAGCGATTTCCGAATGCACATGAGCCAATGTTTAAAAATGCATATTACTGCAAGTGCATTGAAACATCGCTCTGCGCCGTGGAGCCGAAATCTGAGTTCACACACTTGTCGACACACATGTGTCAACTGGTGTACTTTTAAGTAAAAATAAAAACATTTTTGCAATTGGCATATTCACAATGGATTATTCAGTGAACAGGTTGTTTTGAATGTTGTTAGATACATTTATGTCTTCTTCTCAACATGTTTTATCGGGTTGCTTGGCAAAAATTTGTCAGCTGAATATCTTATTAAGCATTTTTGTTATTTTATGCGACGTATTCCCACTGATTCTTTTAGGCAGCTTCGATGTATTTACCTATACATGCAATTTGCCGATTTCTTGCACCTCGCCATTTGTGATGAAAGCCAGTCATGAGTCGTGTTAATGGCCCCACACACACTGGTGGTTGATAAGGACACCAACTGTCAACTGGTTCCAATTCCAATTCAAAGCTTGCTGACGAGAAAATGGATGACGTTCAAATGCAAAAGTTTTTTTATCGTGTTGCAAGCTGTAGTGTTGAAACAAATATTGCGGTGTATACTCGTCAGAAGCTTTGAATTGGGATCAGAACCAGTTGACATTTTGTGTCGTTGTCAACTAGTGTGTGTAGGGCCAATATATTCTATTTTTCACTTTCATTTATTTACCTATTTGTAACATTCTATGTTCACGCTGTGCACTCTAAATAACTGTACACACAGATGGGTATTTTTGAAGCATTTACCGTAATCATTTAAAAAAATTAGCTATCTTACACTGCTTTCTGCGGCAATTTCATTTTTTATGTCTGCTCGAGTAATGGATCGCTGAGGTTGCTTCACAATTAGTGATGGAATTGCAACCGTGATGCTTAAGAATTCTTTTGCACCTTCTAGCACGATATCTGCTTTAAACTGCTGGATTTGTTGACCCCTTTAAGTAATTTTCAGTGTCAAACAGCTCTGGCGCTGGCGCCATATATTTGATTTTTTATGCTTTTCCATCACTAAACGCTGTGTTCTTTCACCAGAGTTATTAACAGCGCACGTACGTTTTTGAGAATAAACGTAAACATATTTACTTTGTACTCGAGTATAAATATTTGCATACCTTTTAAGTAAAAGTAAATATTTACGTTGTTACAACTTTGTCTTTAACTGTGCTGCATTCAGTAAATTTTGCATTTGAATTGTCATATTGGACCCCCACACGCTAGTTGACATCGACACCAAATGTCAACTGGTGCCGATCCCGATTCAAAGTTTACTGACGAGCCGACGTACGACGTTCAAACGCGAGCTTTGAATTGGGAACGGAACCAGTTGACATTTGGTGTCGATGTCAACTAGCGTGTGTGGGGCCATTTGTTGTAATAATGTATTTAATACAGATGGAAAATAACTTATATTTTGATGATCCAATTATTTAAAAAAGAAATGTTTTTTAAACTATCCTGCGGAAATTTCTGCTACAGCGTAATAATCCTGTTATTAGTATTTGTATACCGTATTTCCTCGAAATACCCCCAGGGTTTTTTTTCAGAGTGGAAATTTTGAGGGGGGTATTTCGAGGGGGGTTATTATTTCGCAAGAAATTTTCGAGACGGGTCGTAGTAAAAAATGTTCTATTTCATAACCCAAACTGGTAAACTCGGCAGACATGAAAGGAATCAGTGATTCGGCCCTTACGTACCAATTTTAAATTTCGTTAAAATTGTTAAGTTAATTTTGAATTTGAATGAATGCATTCCAATCGATTCATGGTAAATCTTATTCAATCCGACGTTTTATGCGAGAACAGGATAAACTGAACACGCATATTGTCATATGAAAGCAGATAACAAGGTATTTTATTGTAACAGCCCGGACAAATTCCAACAAAAAAGTACGTATGTGTGCGTGCGATAGAACAAGGGAAGAACGACCCTGTACACTGTACACCACTAGCTAAATCTGGATCGTTTTGAAAATCTAAAAATTGCTCTGAATAACATAAAATGCTCACTATGTTCGTAATAATAAGAAATTATCGTATATTTATCAAGTGCAGATCTTAAATTCAAATTTCGACGGTGACGTTCACTTATCTAATTGAAAAATTTGTTTATGGTCATCCCTACGCATGAAATACGAGTGTCAAAAACAATGAAATTGGGTTAGAATGGCACTTGTACAAAAATTCGTTAGACCATTGACTCGCATAATGTCTGCCGAGTATAATCAATACAGCGAACGAGGTTATACTTGAACGTATCAACGTGTATAGCTAGACGAACCAGTCTACCTATGTGTACCAGCGATGCAAATTGGTCGCAATTGATACATCATGTATATCGTATACATGATGTACCTTCTTCCAGACGGGGGTATTTCGAGGGGAGGGGTTAATTCAAGGGGGTATTTCGAGGAAATACGGTAATATCCAGCCACTGTGCTTCCATATTCTTCTGAAGTATGAAACATCATTCTCAATATGTTCACATTATCTTCTAAGCTGATTTAAGCTGTTTTTAATTGCCCACTTTCACTTGTTTACTTCAAATTCTTCTTGTCCATTCCAAATGACAAGTGAACGGGAACGTTTAAGGAACACAAATAGGTAGATAAATCAAATGAAAAAGAACGTTACTTTCCATGGCATTTATTTACAGTGTGAGGACTGCCCCAGGTCGACTTGTTTGCACATAATGTCAAGTGAGTGCTTGACCTTGAAATAAATACATACACTCCTGGAATTATGTCTTTGTCCCTCTGATTTTTTTGGTTCAATTGTGAACCAAACAGTAAATATGTGTCACAGAGAGGTGCAACTCATACATAAGGGGGGTCATTATGTCAACCCCCCACAGTAGAAACATGGCCACTGTCCCGCATATATAGTCATGATTTCGTGATCCATGAATAGGAGTGCCTTCCGCGATTTTTTTTGGCTTTTTCTACATTTGGATAAATACGCGCAGCCATGAGCTGGCAAGGTGCCAACATTTCGTTGTGTTCATTAATTAAAAAATAAGCACCATGCCGGCTTGATATTTTTCTGCCGTCCGACGGCTGACGATTGTGAACATGATGCGGAAGCACAGTGAGCGTGAGATACTGGAAGCATGCCAATGATATTTAACACACTTGATTTGCATAAAAATTTGAAAAACAATGCCGATATAATGTTTTATGTTAACATATTTGCTCTGTATTTTCAAATCTTGTTACAAAAATCGCATGCTTTAATTATCATTGTTATGCTCAGTGCGAGTGCAAAGTGTCAAGTCCACCGCGTATACCATCTCCACCTATACAATTTCGAGAGAACTGCACGCTAAGGATGCTTCAATGCAAAAGATAGGAGGCACAATCACAGGCCTCATTGTGCCCGATTCGTGTGTGTTTTTGCACACAATGCAGTCACTATTTATTAGTACAAATGCCCTTAACAAACACGATCCACAATCTTGACAAACAGGGTTAGTAGATGGCAAAGTTGCTTCCCAAGAATGCAATTGCACATGTATAGGGGGTTGACTTGAGTTTTTAGGGGCTGAGTTTACAATTCAGGGTTGAGTTGATGGGTGTTGATAAATTAGGGTTGAGTTGACAGAAGTTTAAAGATAAGGGGCTGTTGACACAAGTTTAAAAATTAGAGGCTGAGTTTATGGGAGTTGAGTTGATGGGTGTTTGCCAAATTAGGGGCTGAGTTTATGGGAGTTAACAATAACATTACCATAATCCTTAAGTGAGGCCCCCGGGGCTAAAAAATATAAATTGTGATATAATGCATTTGTGGGTTACTGATCACAATGATTTGAAATATGCACTCCATTCTGACAGTACATTACGATAACCCTGAAATTGAACCCAAAATGGGGCCAAAATTTTCAAATTGTGAAATGATGCATTGTGGGTTTCTAATTGCACTGATTTGATATATAATGCACTCCATTTTGACACTACATTACCATAACCCTGAAAATGAACCACTGGGGCCAAAAACTTTCAATTTGTGAAATGATGCATTTTTGGGTTTCTGGTTGCACTGATTTCAAATTTAGGTTTCTGATTGCACTGATTTGATATATGCACTCCATTGACACTACATTACCATAACCCGAAAAATGAACCCATGGGGCCAAATACTTTCAATTTGAGAAATGATGCATTTTCAGGTTTCTGATTGCACTCATTTGAAATATGCACTTCATTTTGACACTACATTACCATAACCCTGAAAATGAACCACTGGGGCCAAAAAATTTCAATTTGTGAAATGATGCATTTTTGGGTTTCTGATTGCACTGATTTCAAATTTGGGTTTCTGATTGCACTGATTTGATATATGCACTCCATTTTGACACTACATTACCATAACCCTCAAAATGGACCCATGGGGTTAAATACTTTCAATTTGAGAAATGATGCATTTTCGGGTTTCTGATTGCACTCATCTGAAATATGCACTTCATTTTGACACTACATTACCATAACCCTGAAAATGAACCCCCAGGGCCAAAAATTTTCAAATCATAAAATGATGTGTTTGTGGGTTTCTGATTGTAGCGATTTCAAATATGCACTCCATTTTGACACCACATTACTAAAACCCTGATAATGAACCCCTGGGCACAAAAACTTTCAATTTGTGAAATGATGTGTTTGTGGGTTTTTTATTGCAGTGATTTGAGATGTGCACTCCATTTCTACTCTACATTACCATAACCTTTTAAGTCTAACCCTTGGGGCTAAAAAATTGAAAATTGTGAATTGATGCATTTGTGGATTGATGATAGTGATTTTTTGAAATATTCATACCATTTTCACACTACATTACCATAAACCTGAAAATGAGTTTACGGGAGTTTCCAAATTAGGGGCTGAGTTTATGGGAGTTTCCAAATTAGGGGCTGATTTTAAGGGAGTTTCCAAATTAGGGGCTGAGTTTATGGGAGTTTCTAAATTAGGGGCTGAGTTTATTGGAGTATCCAAATTAGGGCTGAGTTTACAGCAGTTTCCAAATTATGGGTTGAGTTTACAGGAGTTTCCAAAATTGGGGGCTGAGTTTATGGGAGCTTACAAATAAGTGGCTGAGTTTATGGGAGTTTGCAAGTTAGGGGCTGAGTTTACGAGAGTTTGCAAGTTAGGGGCTGAGTTTATAGGAGTTTCCAAATTAGGGGCTGAGTTTACAGGAGTTTCCAAACTAGGGGCTGTGTTTACAGGATTTAGAGGGGGTCCCCATGGGGTGCCATTTTTGGGGGGTCTCCAGGGGGTGCCATTTTCTGGAGGTACATATGGGGGTGCCATTTCAAGGGGGTCCACATAGGGTGCCATTTTTTGGGTGGTCCCCAGGGGTGCCATTTTTTGGTGGTCCTCAGGGGGGTGCTATATGTTTTTTTGCAGGGGGGTCCTAAGGGGGTGCCATTTTGGGGTGGTCCCCAGGGGGTGCCATTTTTGGAGAGTCCCCAGGGGGAGCCAACTTTGGGTGGGTCCCCAGGGGGTGCCATTTTTGTGGGGGTTCCTAGGGGGTGCCATGTTTGGGGGGTCCCCAGGGGGTGCTATTTTGGGGGGTCCCAAGGGGGTGCCATTTTTGGGGGGTCCCTAAGGGGTGCCATTTTTCGGTGGTCCTCAGGGGGTGCCATATTTGTGGGGCACTAGGGGGTCTCATTTTTGGGCGGTTCCCAGGGGGTGCCACTTTTGGGGGGTTCCCCGGGGGGTGCCATTTGGAGGGGGGTCCCCATTGGGGTGTCAGTTTTTGCAAGCCTCTGAGTAGTGGGTACCTATAGCAGGATTCTCTCCAACCTTCAGTTGGGTTTTGTGGTTCTCTACAATTAATACCACAAGGATTTACAAACCCAAAAAGAACAGCAAAGCACAAATGTAACCAATTGAAGATTACAACAAAGTTTGACACCTTGCAAAAACCACACTATCATATCACAAAACCTATACCACACAGAATGCACACTGCACACCATCATACCAAATCGCAAACTGTCCACATTTTACTACCAAGTTTCATGCCCAACCATTTTACAGTTAACAGTTTTACATTTTACCAACCAAGTTTACAAAAATCCATTCCAAAACATTGCATCTTTGGTATTGGTCTTGTTATTGTTGGTACATTACATACTGCATTTCAAAACACATGCCTAGCATGTGGGCAAACTTAACTAAAGTATCATATTTTCTCCAATGGTATTAATTGTAGAGAACCACAAAACCCGACCGAAGGTCGGAGAGAATCCTGCTAGTTTTGAATACAAATTCGCAAAGTGATAGATGTTTGAGCAGTGCAGATCTTATTCATCGTTTTAACACGTTTTTTGCCTTGTTTCACTATTTTCACCATGTTTTTATCCATGTTTCACCGTTATCACAAAAAGGGACAAAGACATTTTTCCACCTGAAATTTGACTTGGGATGGCTGTCAAATGAGCAGCAATGCACCCAGAACGCTAAAAATCGACATGTGGCATAAAGGCACCTTACTCTACTATAATAATTCCCATGTATATCCCAACATGGGTTGCATGTTAGCAGGGGAGACATTGATTTTCTTTGTTCCTGAACAGGTGGACAAAGACATTTTTCCAGGAGTGTAGGTAAATAAATACCATGATACGCATACATAAAACAGATTAAATTAAAGGTAGGAGACTGCATCACAATGACAATACAAACACTGCTTTGTTTGACTTTTTCCGCACAAGGAAGTTTATTAACCAATACAATTTCCAGTGACAGTTTTTTTTGATGTTCTGTAAATACGAAAAACGTCATTTCAAGGACAGAAAAAGACAAAAAAAATTCTTTTGATCTTTTTTGTTTGAAAAAATGGATGAACGTGTACAACTTCAAAGTGATCAACAAGTTGCGTTCCAATCTCGCAGCGAAAACTATCCATTGTTACATTCTGGTGGCGGAAATGATACCCAAAATGGGTTGGTTGAAGTTTTTAGCTTATTTGCTCTAGTAGTTCAGCTGGAGGATTGTTCTTTCATCAGTTTGAGGGGGAGTTATAAAGGGGAGGGATTATTTCAAAAGGGTTATTATTTTAGTCGAAATTTTCAAGCATGTTTCTACTTTCTATCAACTCATTTCACGAAATATGCTTAGAGGGGAGTTATTCGATTGATATTTTGTTTTTCCTCACTCTTCTCAAAGGGGAAGTTACTCAAGCAAATACGGTATTCTCGCCTATTGATATAGGTGGTATTGATGTGAATGCTAACCACTAGTAGCCGATGCAACAACTGAAGGTGTCAAAATTTTCATTGAAAAACTGGAAAAAAGTCTTGAATAAATCTGTTTAATAAATGTTTCCGTTCATTTCTAAAGATAGAAACGGACAAAAAAATCACCCTGTTCAGAGGGCTAATTCAAGGAAAAATGGTAAACGTTTTTGTGCTTATATTATAACGCATAGCGCCTACACACACTAGTTTGCACAGTGACTTCGGTGAATACTGAAAAAAAATTAGAATGTACGTAGGTATTGCTATGTGTGTTTTATTTATCAAATTTTCAAAGTGAAAACTTTCATTAATTTGAACTAAAATTTTAATAAAATTAAATCATTTGACAGGGTTGATTTATATGCAGGGTTGGCAAAATCTCAGAAAAAAAAAAAATAAAATGGAAAATTGAAGAATAAAATAAAAATAAAATGGAAAATTGAAGGATAAAATAAAAATAAAATACAATTTTAATAAAAATAAAATACAATTTTAGTAAAAAGAATTTTACTAAAACCAATCCTGGTGACAAATTAAAATAAAAAATAAAAATAAAATGAAAAATTGAATAATAAAATAAAAATAAAATGGAAAATTGACAAATAAAATACAATTTTAATAAAAATAAAATACAATTTTCGTAAAAAGAATTTTACTAAAACCAACCCTGTTTATATGCATTTGAAAAGTTTCAGTATTCACCGAAGTCACAGTAAAAAACTAGTGTGTGTAGTGTTTCAAATTTCAAAGTGGGTTTTGAATAGGCATAATTTTTTTTCCACATAACGCGTTCTCCGATGTGTGTTCTCACAGTTTTATTTGCATTAGATCTTTACATTATACCGTATATACTAGAATAATTCCCCCGGGAATTCATTATTTTTCGCCAGAGTTTTTTGAGGGGGGGGGGGCTATTCGAGGGGGGAATTATCCAAGGGTAGGGTTCAAACGATATATCGTATCGAATATCGGATATCGACCATTTTTTAATATCGAATATTTTGAAAAAATATTGAATATCGATATCGAATATCGACCATTTTTTCGATATATCGAACCTATATTGTGTCCCTAAAAAGGTATCATTTTCATTCTGAGATATTTATGATTGATCTGATGTGCTTGATCTGATCTGAGAATTGTATTAGATGAGTAAAAGTACAGTACTTATAATGTCATTTTTGTTGGAGTGCTAAATTTGAAGCCAGAAAATGCTGATATTCTATTTTTTGCAACATGCCGTTAAGCAATCAAGTTATCAGTATGAACTGTAATATCTACCAATTGTTATTTGTCTGATACACATAGATTCATCATGTTTTTTTTCTACATGTTCTACTTTTGAGTGATGTAAACCTTGTTGAAATCACTTGTACCATTCACATGTAACTAAAGAGATGATTAACCATGTGTGCAACCACATGAAAATACAATATGTCACTTGAAATATGCCTTGCTATACTAAAAGCAAATCGCAATATCGAATATCGAAAATATCGAAATATCGAATATCGAATATCGACTATTTTTTCATATCGAATATCGATATCGAGGTTCCATATCGTATCGATATCGAATATCGAGTTTCAGAAAAAAATATCGAATATCGAATATCGATATCGAAAAGTCATATCGTTTGAACCCTATCCAAGGGGGAACTATTATTTCGTTAAAAATTCTAGGCATGATTCTATTACCTAACTGCCTTCATGAAATATGCTTTGTTTTCCAAATAATGTGCTATTTTTGTTCAAATTGGATGCAAATACTTTATCATATGCCTTAAGGGGGGGGGATTATTCGAGGGGGTAATTATTGTTTCATCACTCGTCTTAGAGGGGGGAATTTTTCAAGTCTGGAGAATTATTCGAGTATATATGGTAGATTGTTTTTTCACATGATTGTAAATATTTACCTACCGTCATCAATATATAACACAGGATTTAATAACAAACAGTTCAGTCAAAATAGTCTAGAAGATTGCAAAACCAAGTGACAAAATGAGCAATTATGCCGAAGTTAACCAACAACCAATTAGTACTTCTGAACGCAGGATTAATCAAAACCAATCAAATGGTGGCTGTAAAAAATCAACGTTCAATGTGTACAAATGTTGTACAGCAACTCTGGCTGTGCTGCTCGTGATCGCGTCGGCAACGGTTCTTTTAGCGATTTTTGGTCATTTCTTTCACTCAGAACAGGTAAGAAAAGGTGTTATAGTAGACTGAAAACGTGCTGCCAACTCTTTGACAATGTGCTGGCGTGCAGTTGTCATCTAGGGATAAACATGTGTGTTTCATATCGAGGAAAATGTCAAGCATTCTGTCTACAGAAAGGCTTTAATATACGATATAAGCTTATAACTGACAATACAACCTTTCTTACAGCCAATTTTGCTGACCACATGAGTTCTCACTTTGCTTACAACTCAAAAATTATCATTTTTCTTGTCACTTGTCTACTTGCTGAATTGGCACCAGATCACATAATCCTACTATTGAGCTACGGTTGAGCTATCATAATGAAATTTAAACACTATAGTGTAGACTCCATAGGACACCTATTCTGAAGTTTGCAGCCCAAACGGCCACATTTTGGGTCAGTTGTGGAACACATAGTTTTTAGTGTAATTTTGTGACTTGGTGTCACCTCTTGCTTGCTTGGTGACTGTGCCGGTCATGCTGTGAACATATGAAGGGTGTGCTTCTAAAAGTACCGATCTACAGAAAATCGATTTTGAGATAATCGCAATTGAAAGTTTGGAATATGCAATACCCATACATGGGTATTGGGTATGGGTATTTCGGCCATATAATTGGGTATCCACATGCATGGCTATAATCATTGTTTATACAAATAACACTAGCTAGATAACATTTAGTGAATCGTATTTTTTTGTAGTACAGTACATTTTTAAGGAACAAATAAATTTGATGTGTCAAAGAGTTTGCAGCTAAATTGTTTTCCTCATAATTAATTTGCATTTTTGTGTAAAACTTTTTTACTCGTGTACAAACTTCATTTGTTTCTGAAATGGAACCTAAAAAATTGCATCAATTTGCAGGATGATTCCGATAATTCAAAAACTTTGTGGCCGGTTTGTCAACAAATTTTTTTATACTGCAAACTGAGAATTCATGCCAAAAATTGTTCACAATTGCAGATTGTAAGGACACCAAACCAATTGGGCATATACAAAAGTGCAGCGGTAGCCGCAGATAATGGTTTCTGTTCAGAAATTGGCAGAGATGTCATCATTGAAGGTAACCGCATTTTCAAATAGAATATATTTTTAAACAGAAAATTGGGCTTTTACCGTATTTCTTCTGATAGTACGGCACCTCCAATAGAACGGCAGGTTTTTGCCCTTTTTTGGACTCACGATAACAATAGAACGTCAGTCTCCAATAGAACGACAGTCTCCAATGGAACGTTATTATTGACGGTACATTTTGCGTTCGAAGATTGCCAAAAAATGGATGACGCGAAAGTTCGAGGCATTCAAATAAACTACATTGGTGCTAATAAATTGGTAATGAACTACAAATTGATGCTCTGGTATGAAAACGTTGCTCAGGTTTCATTAGAAACATAACTGTATTCCAAATAAAAAATGTGTGAAGAAGTTGGTGAAAAAATAAAACGGCAGCCTCCAATAGAACGGCAACTCCAATAGTTGACGAAAAAGTAGAACGGCGCTCTTGTATTAGAAGAAATACGGTAATTGCAATGTTTCATTTTGTCAGTGCGGGTATTTACATTCTCAGAATGTATTGAAACCGTTTCATTTTTTGTGCCTACTTGGTTAGTTATGGAAATTTAAAGCATTGGAAAATTCTTTTACCTGATAAAATACATTTTTTCTGAAACACTTTTCAAATTTCCAGTTGGCAAAGTGTGCTCAAAAACTTTTTCCTTTTTTTACAGGGGGTAATGCAGTCGACGCAGCCATAGCAGTCTCATTTTGCACCAGTGCAATGAACCCCCATAGTGCCGGCTTGGGAGGGGGTGGTGTTTTCACAATTTATAACGTGTTTGTTTTCTTGATCAACTTGATCTTGCTTAAATTATAATATCCACTTGGTTGGTGTTAATTGCGTGAATAACTGCCACAGGAGCATGCGACCTTATTATTCTGATGACAAATAGTTTTGTGGGGAAGGATTTTTCTAGGGGGTGTCTTATTTATTTCGATGTAGTTTTCCACTGGAGGATGTTTGTTTTCACTGAATTTTATACTCTAGAAGTTAACTGTACAAGTACAGATGTTAACTATACAAGTTCAGAAGTTAACTATACAAGTTCATACTGTAACAACAGTGACAACATATTGCCCATTACAAAAATTTAGCCCATTTTCAGCACCACGAACAAGTGTAACGTGATTGACTACAGAGAGGCAGCCCCATTGGCAGCGGGAAAGCATTTTTTTGATGACAAAAGCTCTATAAAAGGTCAAATCATTTTTGGGTCCATTTATTTTATCATAGGTATATACGTTTGAAACTCACCAAACGTGAGAGTATTTATCACTTTGCTGCAGGCTACAATGCTATAGCAACACCTGGTGACAGTCCCAAGCCCTGTGAAGTGGAAAGTCAAGTGTTGAATGTCATGAAAAATGTCCAAATTTTCAAGTTCAAATTCTAATTTGTCAGTTATCACACAATGTGTCCACTTTTCAGTAATAAAACAGTATCTTTTCGTTTTTTTAAATTGAGATTTTACATGACATTAGATACTTGACTTAACACTTTACAGGGCTCGGGACTGCCCTCTGGTGAACTGCATGGTTTATGGACAGCATTTTCCTTATTTTCAAGTGGCGCAGTCACATGGAAAAGGCTTATTGACCCAACTATTGAGCTTCTCACTGAAGGAAGACCTATTTCAAGTGCAGTTTTTGATGCTGCTATGGTTAAGGTTAAATATGGCAGTGAGGCAGCTTCATGGACTGGCACAGTGGAAAGTTTGGGAGATACATATAAAAGAGAAGACTCTGCAGTGAGGTAAGGTTTCTGCACACTGTCTAGTAACAAATTTCATTTGTAAGCCTAGATAAGTGAAAAAAGTGGTAAATTTAGTAAAAAGTGGTAAAAGAGTTAGTAAAGTCGGCGGACATTTCACCCTACAAAATCGGAGAGTTAGAATTCGCTCGTGAATAGAGCGAACAACGAAACTTGTGTCCCACGCGGACGCTAGAAATTGAAAAAGAAAATCATAATTAAAGAAAAATGGACGTTTTGCTGCGTCCGTGCGTGCCACGCCCTAGTTATCTACATTTTCAACGTTGCTCGTAAAGAATTTCACCGTTCAAACGACCGTTTTACCATTCAAACTACCGTTTTTTTCGTCATTTTTTTTGCATTCGTTGGCTCCGTTCCAACAGAAGAGAACTTGACAGCCGCCCAAATTTTTGAAATCCGCTATTAATATGAATACAATAGGCTCACAATAGCTTTATAACCATATATATAAACAAAAATAGCGATTATGAAGGTGGAAATAAGCAAAGCGAAGCACATTTTTACGATTTTTAGCTAACTTTCTGTTTTCACTCTCATTTGTATAATACGCAACTGGTAACTGGGATAAGGGCCAAGTTTTCATACGTGACCCGATCTATTCCAATGGTTGAAATATTGCGTCACAATACCTAATGCCGTCATGCACTCTCCACTGGAGAGATTGACGCAAATGTTTGTACGGCGATACGTCTGCCAACTTTAGTTAGAATTGAGTAGAGAACTAGAAGCTAAAATACAAGTAAACTTTTAATTCACATACCTGTCAACAAGAACCTTTCTTGTCATTGTTTACATTTGGAATTGGGCCCAGGTGTCACTTTGAAAAATGTCTGCTGGCTTGGCTTGATCCATTCTTTGATATTTTACAGATTTTACATCAACCACACCACCGGACAGCCATTCGCTGAAGGCACAATTTTGAAAAATCCCCTTTTGGCGAAAACATTGCAAGAAATTGCAGATTCACCAGATCCAATTAGATTGTTTTACAATGGCACTATGGCTGAAACACTAGTGAAGGAATTACAGACTGGGGGAAGTAGCATTACATTGGCGGATTTCCAAAATTACAGGTTATTTTGTCCTGGATAGAACTCAAACGTATTCAATAAGCATCGGGCATATACTGCTTTGGTATATACTGTAAATGCAAATATGCTTTACAAATTTATTTTGTCAAATTGAATATGCACTAATCAACATGAATTGAGTTAATTCGGGTCACGTCACGTTAGTGGATGCATGAATTTTGTCCGTTGTGAGAAGCTGCAAGTGTAGTCAACTGACCTGTCAGCTAGGGTGTCAACAAAAACTTTGCAAAAAAGGCGGAAAAACTGAAAATTTAGCCGGAAAACGGAAATGAGCAGAAAAAATGGAAACAGAAATGGAAAAAATTAGCCACTGGATAACGGAAATGGTAACGAAAACAATTGCCTGCATCATGCGGAAACGGAAAACGGAAAGTTGACACCCTACTCTAGCGACACCTATTCGTATCTCATCTGAAAAAGGATGACATTTTTTCATGATATTATTTACATAAGGTACATTGCATTTTCCAAATAATTATAATCAAACTCCAGGAGTAAATTGAGAACAGCCGATGTGATAGATGCACCAATTCCAACAAAACACAACCAATTTTTGCGCGCCTGCGGCCCGCCCCCACCACTCGCTGGGGCTAATACAATTGCAATTGTGCAAACAATGAATGGTGAGTAAATACTTTTTTTTCTTATTCTAGAATCAAAAACTACAGTCACATTTCCAGAGCAGAACTGCAGCAAACCAAAGATTCTTCATTAGGGCGGAGCTTTGATGAGAATGTTCATTGGTGGCATAATTTTCTGGAAGCTAGCAAATTTGCATATGCTGCCAGGAGTTGGATGGGTGACCCAGATTTTGTGGACAATGCCATGATGGTAAATTTTTAATTGGTAGAAATTTTTAATTTTCAGAATACAATGTGAATGTGAGAAATACATGTTCTGGTATAAATGCTATCACAAACATACTGTATCTTTTGGTTGTGCCAAGTAATGCCAGGAGTGACCAAAACATGGAGGCAGAAGTTCCATGAGAAACACACACATATATTGGGTCACTATTGAACACACAGAAGAAAGCACTATCCTATTTACAGATAGCAAAGAATCTCACAGAGATATCATACATCAAATCTTTGGCCCAAGCAATACCTGCTGTAGCACAGCCACCAGCATACTATGGGGCAGATTTTTTACCCCTCAGGGACAAAGGAACTGCACATGCATCTATCCTTGATGGTCAGGGAAATGCTGTCAGCATGACTACTACTATAAATCATTAGTTTGGTTTTGACACAGTTTTTTTGTCAAATTGTTGCCAGGATATTTTGTTAAATTGTATAATTTGCAGTTTTGGCTCGATGGTACAATCACCATCTACTGGCATAATTTGGAACAATGAAATGGATGACTTTTCAAAACCAAATCAACCAAATTCATTTGGTCTGGCACCATCTGAGGAGAATTTTATAGAACCCGGCAAAAGACCAATGTCCTCAATGGCACCGCTGGTGTTTTATGATGCCAAAGAAAGAAAGGTGAGTAGTTGGTAGTGGTGGCAAATAGGTTGGAATAGTGTTAAAAGGTTTTAGTTTTTTCTTCAAAAGTTACTCGAATTTTCGTGAATTTATGAGAATACTTATAGAATTCTTTTTAAGAATTTTCAACTTTTTGAGGACTTTCGAAAATTAAATATTTTGAAGCATTACATTTTTGTAACATCTTTTGAATGTTTCATTTGAATAAATAAGCAACTCGGTAGATTCATGATGGATTCAACATCACTTGTGAAAAACAGGTTGTATTAGTACTGGTAAAGATCATAACTCAATCGAATGTGGGTGCTGCAGCTTGATTGTATAGTTATTCTAAACATTCATTCCATTCTGCTTTACTTTCATGGCTGTGTGCCATATTCCTATTCAACAGGGGGCGTATTCCAGGGAACTATATAAATATATTGAAGGTATGCCATAACCCTTATCACAAATACGAAACATTACAGCCTGTGCTAATAATTGGGGCCGCTGGAGGCTCTCGTATAATCTCTGGAGTGGCCCAAGTGTCCGCGAGTATTTTGCAAAACTCCGTGCGAAAACACAGCAAGTGGTCAGTAAAAGCAGCAGTTGACGCGCCCAGACTTCACGACCAATTGGTCCCGAATTCTACTATGTATGAAAAGCAGTTTCCTGAGGTTTGTCACTTGTGCTCTTTTTTCCTCAGATTTTACTCATTTTAGGTAGGTATGTTCATTTTTTGCTGAGCTCAGTCAGTGAATTGATTCTTTCTGAAAAACTGAATTTGTGCGAGTGTTTTTGAATAAAATGGCATTTTCAAAAGCGCTACCCAAAATTTTCAGTTTCTTTTTGTTATTTTTTGTTTTTCATTTTTTTTGGAAAACTTTTTATTTACAATGGCAATTTGGAAATCAGTGTTTTTGATACAGTTGAAGATCAAGTTTTGAAAGCCATGGCATCGAAACATTTTTGTATTTTCATAGTTGCCAACTACAACTTTGACAAATGACTCTACCCCCCCCCCCTTATCAGGAGTATGCAGATGAACTGAGAAAGTGTGGTCATAACATGACACTTTTCAATGGAAGACACAGTGTTATTATGGCAATTTTTGTTCACCCTGTGAATGGGACAATTTTTGCAAACAGTGATTTTAGAAAGGGACCCTCGTCATACCCAGCTGGGTACTAAACCGAAATGTTTTAAGTTTTCACTATCTTTGAATTTGTAGTCTTCATTGGTAGTGGTAAACAAGACCAAGATATGTAAATCGCATCGAAAGGGTAACAGACAGCATTTGTAAGATGAACATGATTGTTATTAATTTTGATGTAAAATTAAACACTGGTAAAACATTACTCATTGAAATATACAATACAACAACAGTACTCATCAAAATTGACAAGATATCATTTACCACACACTGACATATTCAGGCACAAAAGTGCACTCGACACACTTAAAAAGAAAATTATTCACTTCTGACAGTATAAACACAAAATTGTTCATTGAACTGAAAAGATTGCAAATTTTGACGCACACAGCTTTTGAGAGAAACACATATCAGCAGAAGCAAAATAATTCATTCTTTGCAAAAACAACCGGATAAAAATTAAATTAGTTAAAAAAACGGGTATTTTGGGGGCATTGTGATTATTGGCGCAGAAAACTTTTTCTGTACGCCGTCTAGTACAGTTGCAATATTGTTTTGATTGGCAGAAAATGCCCACCCATAAAAGCATTACTATGGCAGGCGCTCGTGGGAAAAGTGGTTCAAAGTGTTCCACAGAAATTTATTTTGAATATTAACTATTTCAAAAATATTTGTTGAATTTACCACTTTTTGGTACGGCGACTATCTGAAGTATTTTTGGGGTGGACTCGCGTATTCAGTGTTTGTTACCACTCCGAAAAATGAACGAAAAAAATTGTTCGCCATATTCCGAACATCAGTGAACCAAGTGGCAAACAAGCACCTACACAAAATACCCATCCAACTAATTGAACATCTTCACTCGCCAATTCACAGTAGCCAAAAGATCAATAATAATAATTGTTGCCGTCACCAGTTCCGTCGGGACCGCCATCAGTTCCGTCGGGACCGCCATCAATTGGTGCTTCCGTGGCGGGCGGCGGCGGGTCGAACGAACAACAGCACTTGAACTTTTCCGGACCTGGCAACGAGTGAGGTGTGAACTTGTGCGGATTCGGCAGGTGCAGAAGTGAAAACTACCTTTTGAAGTGAGCAGTAGAGAGTAAATAACGGCGATAAATGAGTACCTAAATTAAGGAGTTGTAAGTGTATTGAGAAAAATAATTTTGTATGTGATAACTTCGTTTAGTTACAGGTGACTTGCCAGATGAAAATATTTGCCACTTGTCATTTTACTTATTGCTCACACTGGATATTGTGAGGAATACAGAATTTTTTTAATTTGAAATCTGAATTTTAAATATCAAAATCTAAAACCCATTAAATCTCACCCTGTGGTTCGCACTTAGCCTTCTTGACAGGCCCCTTGCCCCATTCCTGCATGTAAAAGTCACATTTCGCCTCGCAAGCACCACTGGCACACTGGTCGGATGCCTCGAAACATTTGGAGTCGCCTGAATGGGGGGGGGGGGGTGAGTAGGTATCACTGCAAAAAATATGTTCGTGAAGCGTCTGGAAGCGGGCTCAGTGAGACACCTCCACACGCTTGACGTGTTTTGAGGTGAAGTGTCTCACACACACTTCCCCTAGCTTCACGACGCTCAAAATTCGTGAAGCGCACTTCACGAACCAACGCAGCATAAGTGCGTGGTTCGTAAAGTGTCTGCAGGCACAGTGAAGTGTCTTCACGCGGACTGCGTGAAAGCACTTCTGGACGCTTCACGGCGCATCGCACGCCCATTTTTTGCTGTGTATAAGATTTTCATTACAAAAAATAGTTGTTGAACTCGATATTTCTGTCGTCACTTAAAGCGGGGTGAACGCCACT
This sequence comes from Sphaerolaimus hirsutus, assembly GCA_964036195.1. Classification (NCBI taxonomy): domain Eukaryota; kingdom Metazoa; phylum Nematoda; class Chromadorea; order Monhysterida; family Sphaerolaimidae; genus Sphaerolaimus; species Sphaerolaimus hirsutus. The sequence continues at coordinate 19,446,132 of OZ038451.1, read as the reverse complement.
TTACATCGCTCACCATTAACTGAAGATGAAAAACAAATAAAAACGACAAACTTCCGTCATTGGCTGGTCCCAATTTGCAGCAGCAAGTGTCCGCACTGGTGCACTCTGATTTTTCGACTGTGCCATAATCTGCACACTGATTTTCGCATTCGTCCGGCTGGCAGACGGGTTGAGCGAGGCATGTGTCAAATTGGGCACGGGGTCCTGTAATTGAGGAGGGGTTGTTGTGAACTGGGGGATTTTCTGATGATTATGGTGGATTTGCAGTTTTAGTTCAACTTCAGCTCAGAAACGCTAAAAATTCATTTTACCAAAAATGGGGTAAAATATTTACATGCTGCAATTGATACACTTATCATTTTGCGATACTCAGTATACTTTTCGGTACCTGCTTTTCTTCCAGATCGTTTAAATTTAATACAATTACGAAAATTTGTTTGTAGCTTCTTTCACAATTATCTATCATAAGTAAATTATTGAGACAGAATACTGTAGACTTCAGTTCAGTGACTACACCTTTTCTACAAAACCTACCCGCTTTCTTTTTCTGCTCATATTCACAACAGCACTTCTGCGGGCTGGACTGGCAGCCGAAGCTCTTCAAATCTCCGAACCGATTTCCGGGTACCCAGCTGGCGCATTTCTTCTCGCACTTGGAAACGCTTGCGCAGTTGCTGCTGCCGAAACATTTGCGCAGTAAACCTGGGGGGGGGGGGGGTAATCGAGTTGCACTGTGCCAGCAACCCGAAACGGCGCCGTCAAGTTTCGGAATTTGAGTCGTAACAAAACGTGGCGGCAACGGACTTCAGCCGCGATGTAGCTTGCGCAACAAAAGTTTCTTGTGCAGGTGGTGATGGCATGACGCCATGGCGCTGGCGCCATTTCAGGGTGCCAAGGGTGCTGTGCCATGGCGTTACTTGTGCACAACAATCTTTTGTTGTGCAACAGGCAACGGTGGTGATGGAATGGTGCTAAATGCCGGTGCTAAATGGCTCCATTCCATCACTACCTACACAACAAACTTTTCTTGCGAAAGTCTGTTGTCCGCCAGGTTTTGCAATGAGCCTCTACATTTGCAATTTGGAAACATGAATTTGGAAACACGAGTGTGCAAACGCACGACGGCGCAGTGAGGAACTTCCATATTAGCTAAACCTGTCCTGAAAGCGTGATAGGGAACCGTCATTTATCACCAATCACCATCCAAAAGTTTCAGTTTCCAAAAAATGTCAGTTTACAGGGCGAGCAATGTATTTAACGAGATGAGTGTAAACAAACTTTTTTCGTTGATGACTTGTTTTGGCAGCAGTGGGTAGTCTGGATAGTCGGGGTACAATGGTTTGACTTCATCCTGGCCAAGCGCTACTGAAACATTTGGGGTTATGCCGATCTTAAAACGGGTTGAGAATTGAGATGATGTCACTTTTCTATATGGAGAAAATTCTGCGAGCAGACAAACATCAAGAAGAGAGGTAAGTCACAAGTAACGTTGCATGTGGTAAGTTGAAACTTAATAATAATATTAATAATGATAAAAATGTAAATGAAACTTCTTCACTTGACTTACCACAAATCAACTTTACTTTTCACCTGTCAACTGGCATTTGCACTCAATTTGCAAGTGGCAAAAAACACTTGGATCGCACAAAACATGATCACAAATTCCTTAACGGGTAAAACAGTAAAAAAAGTTCAAACAAACTGCACAACGTTGGTAAATGTTATGCAATTTATCATCGGATTGATTACTAAAGAATAATAAATATCGAACAGACCTTGTACACCCAACAGCACCAGCACAGTTGAAATAATTGTATTCATATTTAGTTATCGCCCACTCAAAGATTTCTTAGCGTCAAAATCTGAGATTCAAAATGAATATGGATGCAAAATTGAGTTTCCAAGGGCACCATCAAAAGACAAAAAGACACTGATTCCATTGTCTACAAACTTTACAAAAGTGCGGAAAATTTGAGGGCGAAAATACTGTTTACAACACGTCTGCAAAATTGAAATTGAGTAGACAAAAAGCGGCTGCGCACAACCCTCAAGTGATTGAACTAAATTTGGTGGGCACTTAAAAATTGCCCTCAGTGAAAAATGCATGGAAAATACGCAGATAGCGGAATAATTTAATGAGCGTTGTACACAGACGACCAATGGAAATTTCGCAAGACGACACTGTGATTAGTATCAAGTAAATATTTATATTTTTCAAAACTTTTTGAGGTGTCACACCGCGGAGTGACGATTGCCATATACGTCATTTGTGTATCGTATTTGAGTATTTGATATTGTTTGTAATTATGCAAACATCACAGCGAAAATGGGTGTGTCATGCGACGGGAAGCGGGCGGCATGTGCGTGAAACGGCGCGCTTCCACACGCTTCTGGCAGTGTCACGAAATTTGGGACAGGCCTATTACGCACATTAACCCGTCACGCACACAGCTTCAGTTGTGTGCGTGACGGATTTCATTATGTGCGCAATGGGCGTATGTGCGTGACGGGTTCATGTGCGTAATAGTGCACCCTCGCAAGTAATAGTGCACCCTCGTGGGCCAGGCCTATTACGCACATGAACCCGTCACGCACATATGCCCATTGCGCACATGATGAAACACGTCACGCACACAACTGGAGCCGTGTGCGTGATGGGCATATGTGCGTGATGGGTTTATGTGCGTAAAGCTGGAATTGCAGCTCGACGGAGAATTATGACACAACGGAGAATTATTTTTCACCGCAAAATTATTTACAGAAGAATGGAGAAAGATACAATGTTGTAATTTTAGAGTTAAATAGTCCTATGAATTGTCTTTTATGTCTGTAAAAATTATTTCATTATCCTTATTATTTATGTTGTAAATAATTTTGCAGTACATTTTTTGTAATTTTCCATTAGAATTTTCCATTGGAATTTACCGTGATGACAAAAACTTGCCGCAAAATTAATTACTACATAAATAATGTGAATGATGAAATGAAATTTACACATATAAAAGACAATTTATCGGACAACTTAACTCTAAAGTTATAACACTGTATCTTTCTCCATTCTTCTGTATATAAATTTGTGGTGAAAAATAATTCTCCATTGTTGTAATATTCCATCGAGCTGTAATTCCAGCTTAATAGGCATTCCGAGTGTGTGTCGGGCTTATGTGCGTAATGATGGCAAACCCTCTGGCAAAATAGTATTCAAATTTTTAAGTGTTTTTTCTAAAATTGACTTTTCAAATTTTTCCCAAAAATAGTTTTAGAATTTTTGAATCTTTTTGATTACTTTTCAAATATTTTTTAGGACTTTTCAATTTTTTTTGCAAATTACTGCATTTTCAAATTTTATGCTGAATTTTGAATACACTTTCATCTTTTACAGCTTTCTGAGCTGTTACTGGAGACACATCTGCACATTTTTTGTTCTGTCACTACAAAAAATTCATGTAAACCAGATTTTTTGAACTGTATTTCTGCAGATTTTACACATTTTCCGCCAAAATTTCAAATATGCTTTTGAATTTTTTAATTTTTTTAAAAGAAAAAAAATTTATTTTTTTTGTATTTTTTCATCGCATGCGCAAAAAGTCAAAAACATTTTCGAATTTTTTCATGATTTTTGGCAGAAAATGTGTAAAGAATGCGGAAATGCAGTTCAAAACATCTGGTTTACATGAATTTATGTGTAGTGACACAACAAAAAATGTGCAGATGTCTCTGCAGTAACAGCTTGGAAAGGCTGTAAAAGATGAAAGTGTATTCAAAATTCACCAGAAAAATTTGAAAATGCAGTAATTTAATGCAATTTTTTTTGAAAAGTCCTAAAAAGATTTGAAACTTCAAAAAGTAATCAAAAAGATTCAAAAATTCGAAAAAGAAATTCAAAAACTATTTCCTTGAAAAAATTACAAAAATTCAAAAAGTCGTTTGAGATAAAACGCTAAAAAATTTAATACTTTTTTCCAGAGGGTTTGTCATCGCATGGGGGGGGGGGTAATGTTGGGCATACCCGTTCACAAGCCCAACACACACACATGGCCATGTTTTGGTGATTTTACATTACTACACAAACTAGGTAGGTATTTACACACCTTCGAAAATTCTATTGATTTTTTAGGTGTTTTTTTCAGATTTTTCAACGGCATCAGTCTGTTTTTCTATGGCATCAGCCATTTTACATATTACATTCCATTTTTAGGGTGTACCGTGTGGGACCGGCTGCAGGATCACATCGTTGGTGGAAAAAACATTAAATTCCGACCCGATTAATCTGGTTGCCATAAAAAACAGCGAACAGTTAAATTTGATCACAGAGGAAATCGTCACAATTTCGAAAAAAGACAGTGCCAATCACACAATTTTAACTCAGTACGGTGCAAAAATAGCGAAAATTGTAATATGCCACCTAGGCTGGACTCATTTAAAGTGTACAGCCAATTTTTCCAAACTTTACAGTGTCACACACTTTTCACTGTGGAATGCCAAATGCCGATATAACTCAATTTCATCGAGGGTCATTCATTTCACTTGATTTGATAGTGTGTAAAACTGGTTGTACAAAATTGGGTTTCACTTTCGGACGGAAATGCCTCGACAATTGACGCGACACATTTGAATGTCTGCACAATGATTTTTTGTGTTTGGGATAGCGCTACGGCACTGTCATGCTGGAATGCGCTGCGCTATGCCCCGATCGACCTCCTGTCACCGGCAAATAAATATGAGAGAATTTTGAAAATGAACAATTTTTTCTAGATTTTTCAGCGATAATGGCGGATAATGCACATGTACACGACCGTTCACAGCGGAAAAGCAACACACAGCTTATTGTGGTGAAGATAAATTGTGAGTTAAATGCACCGGCAATGGGTGAATCCACTCTGACATATTGTCTACCCTAACATATTGTGGAAACTGACATACCGCGGTGGGAATCTGACATAATGCGGAAACCGACATACCTAAAGCCAAAGGTGAAAGTGACATGCCCAGTGTGAAATAAGTACACGTAAAGCAACAATGAAGAATATTCAATGTAAACTTAAAAGCAAATGTAAATATGCAAATAACAGTAAAATATGCAAATAACATGATATCTTTAACAAAAGTGATCTGAGAAAATATTACCATCACAACAAAAAATCCAATTCATTCACAATTTAAAATATTTTTCATAACAAACAGGTAGAATTCAGTGTTAATTAAATAATAAAAATATTCTGTAGATAATTTTGCAAAACATTTGTATTTACTTGGGAACACGCTGCGCATGTTAGGCCTTTGGACGTGGGTATGTCAGTTTCACACTGGGCATTTCACTTTCACATTTGGGTATGTCAGATTCCACATTATGTCAGATTCCCACCGCGGTATGTCAGTTTCCACATTATGTTAAGGTAGACAATATGTCAGTATGACCACACTCACCGGCAATATTTATGTATCGCCTACCCATGCGCGATGTGTGAAACATTCGAACAATTTCAAACACATGCGAATTGGCGCGTAATTTGCGCTGGCTAAAAATAGATTAAGTTAGGTAGACACATTCACAAACGTAACAACTATACCAAATTAAAAAAAACGTTTTATAAATTCGTGAATTTCTCGAATTTCGAAATCGCTTGGCTCAGCGGCTGCGCAGTATTCATATACGTGGCACTTTTTACATCACTATACGCCACCACTTTGGTAGAGGTGTTTAAGATTTTTGAAGATTATCTGCGAAGATTATCTGTGGCTTGTGAAACTGAGAAATGTTTGCAAAATACAAAATGGTATTGTACAAAATTCTACAATTTCCTACATTTTCCATATCTGTACTGAAAGGGTGCTGCAGCCGCTTATCTTCCCCGGAAGAAGTCCTTCACTGAAGGGGTATATTCGCAAAAAAGTGTTTGTCATTCAAAAAACTCAAGGGAGTGCGGGGTAGGGGCGACATTCTGGCGTTAAACGTCTAAAAATCCTGGACACATCTCTGCTGGCATTTCCAAACACTTTTGATTCATTCTTAGTAAATCAATTACTCACTGACTTGGCATGCAACCTTTTCCACAACAAAAATTTTCCTCCATCAATATTTCCTCACCACAAACATCACAAAAAGAATACAAAAGACAGACATTCGTCAGGGATGTGATCGTATGCATTTATTTACATATTTCAATGCCAGTGCAATTTAAATTTCAACCTCCAATGCACCACGCATGCCAAATAACTTTTTCAATGTGCCCCGCGGTCCGCAAGCATTGCAAAGAATGTTACCGTACCGTGATGAATAATTTCATGTGATAAATTCAGGAGAAAACCGTAGCGCAAACAGCGTATAGTGATGAACAATAAATTCGTTTTTGCTCATTATTCACTTTAGACACGGTAAGTTATAAAGTGTAGACTATACCGTCTCGCATATTTTCCAATACACCTACGTAGTTTCAATAAACTTTATGGTAATTGAAATTTCTTGACTCGCGATAATGCGTGACGTTTCTGGCAGACGTTCGTCAGTTTCATTCAAGCGGCAATAAACACAGATTTGACAATTGGTTTCATGGTGTTTGCGATATTTGATACCAGGGGGCCATTCCTAAGTTTGTCAAGTGATAAGTGTTAATTTGTGAGAGAAAATACAAGCGCAGATACAAAATGTTACAAAAATTTCACACCAGACGCTTTTCTTTTCAAACAACCTTACTTGTCAAGAGCCGCACGTTTCGTCAAATCGCAGAGAAATTTGTGTCATTTAAAATGTACATACTCGGTAAGTTTTTGGGTCGCATTTCACGGGACGTTGTAAATTTCACTTGCAATGTTGGCAGTAGGAGCTCCGCCCCATATTTTATTTTCAAATCTATATCACAGGCAGACCAGGAATCAATTGCGGAGCTGGACAAGTGACATAAAAAGTGTGAGGGTAAATCAGGTGAAAAGTAAATACATGAACAGATAAAAGCGACGAGTTTCTCAATACGGAAATCACCCAATCACTTAAATAACTTGACTTAACATTGACAACTTCATTTGTATCTTGTCAAATTGTGAAATCGGCACCAAACTAAGCACCAAATACAACAACGAAACCCCCACAAAAAATGAAACTTGACAACAAATATTGAAATCGACAAATAAAATCCCACCCAAAATCCAGAAATAAAAAAACTAACAAAAATTATCTTCCCATTCCAGCCAGCGCATTTTGTCCATATATAGCCTCCTTTGTTCCAGCTTTCAGGGTGACGACATAACTTTCAAGGGAGTTACGATCTCGCAATGCAACTAGACAATCTATAACTACCGTATTACCTCGAAATACCCCCATGGGGGTTTATTATTTCGCCAGCAAAATTTGAGGGGGGGTTAATTCGAGGGGGGGGGGGGGTTATTCGAGGGGGGGTTTTATTATTTCGCCAGAAGTTTTCGTGAAAATCATAGTAAAGAATACACCTTTTCTTACACAAAAACGGTAATAAATGTGAGAATATAGGTTATATTGGGGCTATAGATGTACATCTGTACACAAATGAGCGTATAATAGTAGCTGCGATGCAAATAAGTAGTAATCAGGGTTGGTTTTAGTAAAATTATTTTTACTAAAATTGTATTTTATTTTTATTAAAATTGTATTTTATTTTTATTTTATTCTTCAATTTTCCATTTCATTTTTATTTTATTCTTCAATCTTTCATTTTATTTTTATTTTATTTTAATTTTTTATTTTAGTTCGTGACCAGGATTGATTCAAGTAAAATTCTTTTTACTAAAATTGTATTTTATTTTTATTAAAATTGTATTTTATTTTTATTTTATTCTTCAATTTTACATTTTATTTTTATTTTATTCTTTAATTTTCTATTGTATTTTTATTTTTTTCTGAGATTTTGCCAACCCTGGTAGTAATGAATACATCATGTACATTGCATACATGATGTACATCATTCCGGAGGGGGGGTATTTCGAGGGGGGGTTTATTGTTTCCCCAGCCTATTTTGAGGGGGGTTTATTCGAGGGGGGGGGGGGGGGTTAATTCAAGGGGGGGATAATTCGAGGTAATACGGTATTTCAGGAACTGAGTACTGCCTCGCCAGTGATAACCTGTAAAATGTTTATTGAAAAAAGAAATTGTTTTCCTGAACTAAGGTAGATAAAACTTCCACGACATTTTGTACCAAAAAATAGAAAAAATAATACGCAACCTGTTCCTGACATCAGTCATAGTTTTCAGATATTTAGCCATCAAATCATTAGGCGCATTATTTTCGTGTAACACAGGTAATAATTGGTGTACTGGTATGGTCAGCTGGCTCTGTAAGAAGCAGGTTTGATATTTTGGGAAATATTACAGGTGGCATGGTCGGTGCTTATTATTTATTAATATTTAAAAAACAAATAAAAAACAGACATTTAAAAACGCAGCATCTAAATAGCTTTTTTTTAACGGAAGCCGAAATTTTCAGTATTGATTCATTGCATTTTTTTCCAACATTCTTTTGCACAAAAACTTTGCAAAATTTTATTTAGACACTTTAGTTTACCGGAATAAATTTTTTCAGATGTGTGTCAACTCGTGTGCGTGGGGCAATACTATACGTTCAGGGTTGCAGCGATGAACCGTATAAATAGGATTTCTTCTTTTTTGTGTAATACTCAGGTTGCTACACGACGAACCGAGCATACACTGTTGACTGCACTTCAGGAGGAATGGCGAGAGAACCTGCACGACTACAATTATTAAGGTTAGATGTTGTTTGTGCGCGCTGATTGTAGACGGTGAGTTCAATGCCACGGTTAGCTGAGTTACAGAATACCAGCACAAGCGGTCGTGACCCGGCACCTCGTTTATTAGAATATAAATAGACACACAAACACAATAATACTCAGCAGACAGGGCAATGGAATCACTTGCCACCTTGACTGCTATTCGGGGAGAAATCTCACAAAGCACAGCTGTTATTCTCAGGCCACAGCTTAGCCAGTCTAGACTTATTTATAGCTTCTTCTCAACTCCGGTAGACTACCCCGAATAGCCCTCAAGCGGCTACTTTTATACTCAACCCTCACTGGCTTACAACCAATCAGCATGGTCCTTCAAAACATGATATTGATTGCCAAAAGGTACAAAACATAACTTAATCAAAACCCTGACATAACTTCACCACTTTTGAGCCTAAACATTTGGATACATTGAGATATTCACCTGACTTGTTACTTCGTAGCATAGAGTACGCAACCTAAAGTATAGAATACTTGACAACGCATTGAATACATGACTAAGCACATAACGTAAACAACGAGTACGCAATATGAAGTATAGCATACTTGGCGATGCACTGAATACATATGACTAAGCACATAACAGAATCACCCCTTAATTTGAACTTTTGCTTCCAGCAAAACAAGAAAAACTATATAATGAATCAACCACAACGAATGAACGAGCACAGAGGGTACCGGGGTCTACAGTACTAGGATTCTATTCTACTTAGCCTAAAATACACTTGACACTAACTGGGTGAATGAAACTGACCACTGAAGGAAAACATCTAACATATGTTGCACAAACGAAATTGAACTGAGTTCCAAATGAGAAACACTTAATAAAATACATGAACTGTTTTTTTTTGTAAAATTTTGAATTTGTAAGACTGAACACTTAGACTAACACACGGTATGCCCCATAAGTGGGAACTGAACAGAACTTGGAATGATCAAACATTAGAAATCAAATAAAAATGAGCAAAACAATGAGATTTACAACTCTGGCAGAATACAACAAGTTGAGATTTTACCCAAGGGATTATTAGTCACTTAGAGTCAATTAAAATTGACAAAATGAAACTAAACTTGTGAAAAGGAATTTAAACACTAAAATTGAGCTTGAAATTTTGATAATAATGTGGTATGATGTGGTGGTATGATGTGGTATGATGTGGTAAAATTGAGCTTGAAATTTTGATAATAATGTGGTATGATGTGGTGGTATGATGTGGTATGATGTGGTCACCCCTTAATTTTTAACTTATGCCTCTCCTGAGGCCCTAACTTAAAATGAAAACAAAACTAGACAATGAAACCTGTGCCGCCCCACTCAATCTACCCTTATGTCCTTCGGCTCCTTGGCTGCTCCACTGATTCCCCAGACATCTGATTTCGTAATGGCTTTGGACTTCACTTGGGGGTGCTTGCTGGACCGAGCTGCTGGTGGTGGCACTACCTCTGTCATGGGCAGATCCAAATACATCTGTCGAGCCATTGTGAGCACGCTGTGGTTCAAGGTAATGCTGGCCGGGGCGAGGCTCTCGCTGATGTAGATTTTGCTCTTTGACTTGGCTGGAATCATAGACATGCTGGTGCTCATCTGGGCTGGTCTGTCGACATTTGGGCTGCCAGGTCTCAGCGCTTGACCCTCCTCACTGAGTTAAAGGTAATTTAAAGTCCACTGGATACTGGGAAAACAGAAAGTCTGAGTGATGGTGGTGTTGTTGATGTTGTAAGGGCAATTGTTTTATGTGGATTGGCACTTTGTACTCATGTGGGGTAAAATGATGGAATGCGGTAGACGATACACGAGCACAAAATGTCTAGAAGGGGGACTCACATTTTACAAAATTATTTCTAAACTATACAATTTAAAATAATAACTGAACTTAAGACATGACATTGCGATACACTTACTTAAAGAGAACGTTCACATACCTTTCCAAGAATACTTTATGTATGAATGTATATTTTATAATAAAATAAATATATTATAATAATTTCAGTATTATAATGGTTTGAGTATTTTAATATTATATGTAATATAATATTTAAAATAATGGTATAAAATTTTGGTTGAGATAAGATAAAGATTGTTGGATTTTTTTTTGGATATTTGAATTTTTTGGTTATTGAATATGTGTTTTTTGTGTTTTGAGTTTTATTTAAAGGTTAAAAGAAGAAAAGAAGGATATAAAACTAACCGAGAAGAGAACCATAGCAAATGCTGGACTGAGAAAATGCAAAATTAAATAAAAGATTCAGCATTTTCCCGGCCCCAGCCAAAAGTGGAAAACACAACATCCCACCAAACACCACCACCAGGCAGTACTACAAAGGTTGGACAAAACAAAACACAAAACACACAGAAAGTCAGTGGTCATTGTTTCATTCGTGGCAATTATTTGCCCGGTGATGACGATGGCGCGCACGTCACTGTCTTTCCAGCCTCCCTGTTCCACGAGTAGGTTTAACATAGCCTCGGTATTTTGTGCGCTGCGGTTGCACATGGCCTCCAGGGTTCTGTGGGGATGGCTGATCTGATGGTAATAACTGAGACATGACTGCACTCATCACATCAGTTTTTATTTCTTGAGCAAGCTGTTGAATATTATTTTTAACCCGGGTGTAGCGTGACTCACGGTCAGCTAGTGTACCACCACTGGTACCAAAAACGCAGTTTGCTGCTTTGTGTGTGGTCACCCTACACCTGGGACAAAACCTTCCACTCCTACACTGGTGTTGCTTGTGCCCTTGTCGGCCACAATTATGGCAAGTAACCATGTGTCCCACAAACCGCCTGCTGCTGCCGCGGAGAGTGATCGGGCGAAACTCCTGCAATAAAGTTTCCACTCATTTAAAATAACCCAGTTAAAGACAAGTGTAACACATTAAATCATTTTGACTAAACACCTAAAATTTTCTGACAATTTTTTTTAAAGCGATTACGAACGGTTTTGCAAAATTGTCAGCTGAGCCACCCTTATCATACAATTTAACAACTCTAAAAATGCTAGTATACTCACCACTGGAACTGGTTCCAGCGGCTGTGGGCGGATGGGTGACGGTTCCCTTTCGCCCTCATCACTGGCTAGCCCAGAGGCTGGCCATGGCCGCATCAGGGCCTCTGGGGCTGCGGCGCTCGCGCTCGGCACCGCGGCGCCCACATCCATCACTTGTCCTATTTTGGTGAACCTGGGGTCCAACCCCACTGTAGGCATGTCGAAAATCACTTGGGGTGGCCGGAACGCCGCACTCTTGTCGGCCGGCCAAGTCAGACTGCGGTCGTGCCATGGATAGTTCAAAGTGCGGTGCAGGCCCCCGTATGGCATCACGCCGCCCTCCACACGCATCCACAAACGTTGCATGAACTTGACCTCGTATGGCAAAAGGCAGTGACACATTTCGGTCACCCTTTCTGACAGGGTGGGCCACTTTCCGCACTCCACCATGCCCACCAGAGCTCCGTCGTGGGTGACCTGCAGCGGAACCAGCTGCGTCACCACCAGTGCAGTGAAGGGCTGAAAAGTGTTTAACATGAATCATTGAATTCAACACCTCTGAAGATTTCTTATTTTTCTTAGCTTCTGCATCACTCACCACCTTACAAATTCTCCTAAATGGTATCAACTGAGCAGGTCGGTGTGGTTCACCTATGGCTCCTACAAAAGCAGCATTATTTAACAATTTCCTGACCACTAATGGCCCAATGAGTTTTGGCAAAAATTTGGCAGTCTGCCCATGCTTTGGCACTATTGCTTGCTTCACATACACTGCATCACCAACTTCCAGCCTATTTTTCTCCATATCCACTCCCCTAGTCGACGACTGTTCGTATTCAAATTTATTTTTCAGAGCCACTTTCCAGCTCTGATAAATTGCTTCCCTTACAAAACCAATGGGACTGTCATTTGTGCGCAGAGCCAAACTGGGTCTTTGCATGACATCCGGCAGGAAAAACAAACTAGGACGGAACCCAAATACCACCTCATAAGGGCTCATTCCTATACTAGCCGAATAACTGGTGCGAATGGCCAGCATGAGTGTTGGCAAGTTTTCTGGCCAATCTTCATGCGCCCTAGCAAACTGGGTAACCATGATTCCTAGTGACGTCTTAAAACGATGCAACTGTTCTACTTTATTCGCTTGAGGGTTTGCACGCAATGTGTTATGATAATTTACTCGCAAAAACTTAAAACAATCCCTCAGTGCCAACAGATTTGCACCCTGGTCAGATATGCACAATCTGGGCATTCCTGTAAACGCAAAAACATGTGTCATTAACGCGCGTGCAATCGTTTGAGCGCGCATGTCGGTCAGCGGAACGGCAAAAGGAAAATTAGAAAATGGACAAATAGCTGTGAGAACCGATTTATACTCACACTGTGCTGAGTAATGCATCACATTAGTGATGTCTAGGTACAATATGTCAAAGGGCCTATCTCCCTGCGGTAGCTGACCCTGCTCAGCAACCACCTGACCAGTCTGCCCTTTGTGTGCAAAACAACGGGGACATTTACGTATGTAATCTGCTATGTCGTTATATGCATTGTGCCAATAGAAACAATGCAACAGCCTCTGATAAGTTCTTGCTGTGCCCTGATGACATGCCCATCCTGATGCATGATGCAGTGCCATCACAGGGCGCCGCAGGTCAGCTGGCACATAGAGCAGCAATGCTGGCTCCAAGCCAGGTTTTCTCTTATCAAAGTGATACAGCAAATCGTCTTCCAAAACATATTGCTGAGCGGCCAGCACCACTCTTCTGGCCAGTGCTGCATCTACTGGCAGAACTCCATCCACCAAAAAACCCTTCATGGCAGAACAAAACATGTCGGTCGCCTGCCCATCACGAAACTTCTGAATTATTCCATCTTGCTCCAAAAATTCTGAGTAATTTTCTTTGTCATAATCTGCTGGATCAGGAATCTGGCTCCTGGCAATTTGGTCTGGTGTCTGATCTGCCTCAGGATCATCAGGAATCACCTGCGCATGAGTGGTTCCATCTTCAGTTGTCACTACAACTCTCGGTGCTGTTGGTGCCGTGGCAGCTGTCACAGCAGCCGGTGCTGTTGGGACTGGAATTGGGGCAGCTGTCACAGCAACTGGCGCTGCTGGCTGCACTCCACCCACCCCAGCGGCATCTGCTCGAGTTCTACTCCTAGTTTGCATTGCCTGCAGCAAATGCTTCTCCACATGTTTCTGTACTTTCTCCTGTAGTTCGCAATTATCTCCACAATCCTCTCCACAAATCTCCATTCTCTCATCATTCAGTATCTGTTCTGTAGGATCTGGCACAATATCTGGCTGATTTTTAACATCAGCGTCACAAAATTCTCGTGACAACACATCAGCTGGATTTGTCTTACCAGGAGTGTATTTTATTGACACTCCGGGAAAGGAAGAAATCGCCAGTGCCCATCGGGCAACTCTGGGATTCTGCGCATGTTTATCCCGCAGCAGATAACATGCCGCCGCGCAATCTGTGTGAACTTCTACCTTATAAAAATAAATTATGCTGCGCCAATGAATCAAAGATGACACAATGGCCAACATTTCGAAGTCATAACTGGCCATGCGCTGCTCAGCTTTTGAGAGCACACGGGAATAATACCCAATAATTCCATGGCGGTTGTCTCCCTTTTTCTGTGATAAAATGCCAGAAATCCCCTTTTTTGACCCATCTGTGCACAAGTCAAAGGGTTTCTCATAGTCTGGTGCAGCCAGAATGGGTGCAGACATTAACTTATCCTTCAGGAATTGCCATTCTTTGTGTGCCTCTTCAGTCCACACAAATGGCTGATTGTCCTTACCTGTCAGTAACTTATTTAAATGTCTAGTGTGAAGAGCAAAGCCTTCAATCCAGCTCCTATGCCAGTTTGCCATTCCTAGGAATGATCTCACTCCGGTTTTGTCTTTGGGTGGGGGCAATTTATATATTGCCTCTATTTTGGATCTATCTACCTCTCTCCCGTCTTGACTAATGTACTGGCCTAACATTTTGATGCGTCGTGCCGCAAAAACGGTTTTTTTCAACGAAATTCGAAAACGGTAGCGTTTGAAGCGCTCCAAAGTTGCACGCACGTCATTCACATGTAACTCCACCTTATCAGACACAACGCAGATGTCGTCAACATAGCACAGTGTATTATTCTCTAGCCCAAAAAACAATATACTCATACTTAACTGAAACAAGGATGTACTCTGACTGGCACCCTGAGGTAAGGAATTCCACTTCAAAACGCCTCTATTTGTTGAGATACTAAACAACTCGCGACTGCTTGTTGACAATTTTATCATATCATATGCGCTAAGTCCATCAAAAGATGACCAAACGCAGCCCTGAAGAAGCCGTTCTAATAATTGTTTGAGGCTGGCTACATTTCCCTGTTCAAGTTTCACTATAGCATTTATTCTTCTCAAGTCAAACACTGTGCGCCAATTTTTAATTGACGGCACCTTTTCGGGTTCGGCCGTAGGTTTGCGCACGAGAAACACTGGGCTCGAAAATCGACTTACACCAAACTCAGCTAAACCCAGGGAGATTTGCCTGATCAACCAATGATCTAGGATCTGGGACTCAAAATAACTAACGGGATATGGGCGGGATTGAAAGCCCGGATGTGAGTCATCTTTCAATTTTATATCTGCAACCAAACAACTACACGTGCTACGGTCACTCAACTCGAGCGCGAATACAGAGTGATACTCTAGTAGCATGTCCATGAACTCCTTCTTTTGTTCTTCATTTAAGACTGTTTCCTTAAAATTTGCGTCACGGCGTATTATTTCGTGTCTTTCCGCCACGCTTAACTGTGGGGCTATGGGTTTGGCCAGATTTGGCAGATTTTGCCTATTCTCGTCAGTAAAATTTGGATCCACTGTTACCGTAGCAACAGCATTTGGTGTAACTCTTCTCGCAACCTCTGCCGCTTTCTTCAGTTCAGACATTTTCTTAGTTCCCGCGTCATCTGACAAAGCAGCCAGGGTCTCAGGAAAAACTTGACCTACACTATCTTCATCAAGAATCATTGATTCCAGTTTTGCCTTTGGATGAATGGTTTGCAAGCAATCAAGCCACTCACCCAGCCGCTCTTGACACTCATGTCCAGGCATCACTACTTTCCTAAACCTTTTCCCATACTGAGGGGTAAGCAGAATGGGCACCTGGGTACCATCTGGGGTCGTATGACCTGTCAAATAGACTGGTGTAGTCTGCTCAGCCAAGTTACTGGGCTTGGCAGGAGCTGAAATCAAAATTTGCTTATCTGGCATCACACTCAATGCTCGATGCATTTTTCCACCCAGCTGCCTTACTTTCAGCAGCGGCCTGTCATTTGGCACAGTGATGTCACTACGATTTGGATTGAAAATTGGAACATAACCCGAAAGTGTAAAACACTTTCTTTCCTCATCAAACTGACGTTGTAAGTCAATCAAGGTTGGATAGATTTTCACGCGATGAACGCGCATCATTTTATCAATTGGTTCACAAACATAATTCTGTTCCAGTTTTCTGTCCCTCAGAACCATCGTCAGAAATTCCTGTGTTATGTCTGGCGCATACACCTTCATTGAAGACACACTGAGCGGCTTCAACTTCATTTTCTCATCGGAATACATTATCAACGTGTGATTCACTCCACTTTGCCTAGGTGTGTTGAAGCGAATTTTCTTTCCCGAAATAAACTTAATCTCGCCCATATCTAAATTCACATTCTCATTGTTTCGGTAAAATGTCACCTGGAAATCGCCCCATTGTTTCAGGGTCTTAAATCCAATGTACACATCACTAGAAATGCCCTCCAGGACCAGTGCATGAACATTAAAATTGACCCCATCTATCACTAACTGTATGTCACATGTACCTATAGGTATCATGTCAGCCCCATCAGCAACTGTGATGGTAATTTGAGTGCTTTTGCATGGCAATTTTAACTTGTCAACTAATCGCTTATTTAGGCATGACATTGACGCACCAGTGTCAATGATGCAGTGCACTTCCTGATTCCTAATCATTCCATTTGCACTTAGCACAGTGCCTGTACCTGCAGAAGCCAGACTTTGGCCTACTGACAAAGAATTTAACTGATGAAAACATGTGGTGGCTACCATCAAATGCATGCGCCAATGCCATTCACAAACATGTGACCTGGTCACAATACTCCTACTTTTCTTTTGTATTGAATTGCCTATAAACTTATTTACTTTCAGTCCTTTTGTTTGCCTTAAAGCCTTTTGAGCTAGCTTAAATTTTGCGTTTTTCTCAATACTACTTAACTGGTTCCATTTTTGCAAGTTTCTGGTCAACACAGCCATTGCTGTTGCTGAGCAAGTGAAAATCTTACTTGTGGTTGTCAGTCTGGTCCTTAATTCCACTAATGGTGACTTCTCAAATACTCCTACTCCAAACCTGGCCAGGGGCCATGGCTCTGGTTCTATTGTCACACAAACATGCCTTTCTGGTATTTCTATAGTGGTAAAATTAAAATTTTTAATTTCAGGGCATTTCACGTTAATTATTTTTCCCCTTTTTTTGATCTGCTGTCTCAGCAGACAGATATGCCCACAAATGCAGCCACAAATATTTGAGTATTTGTATTGTGGTTTTCCAGAAAAACATGTTGACTAATGCGCATGCATACATTACTGTAGCGAAGCTTTGCTCTTTAAAATGAACATTTAGTAATTCCATATATGTCACATGTGCTGCTGGGGTGGCCTCAACTGACCGCACCAGAAATACTAATGCCAATAACACAATAAAGGAAATTTGCCGTGGTGCTCGTGTCCGCATGGACGCAAGTGTTGCACCCTCTTGAAAATCTTGTAAATCTTCTTCAGCTTCTTGCGCTTCTTGAAATGTTCGCAATAATTGTGGACCCAAACGCAAGCGTGGTATGCGAAAACGGGCATTGGGATTTGCTATCCTACATGGGCTACGAATCGGTATATCCAAAGTGTCAGGTGGTCTCGCCAGGGGTGGTGTATTCACGTGAGTGGTTGGTTCATGCCTGACCATTGGTGGTGTTACCGGCACATGTTCTTCAGTAGCCTTAAACTCATCATACTTCTGACGAAACCACGCATAGCATATTTTGGCTAATTTTACTGGATAATTTAATATGTCAAATACAATTTTCCGTGCCCACTTATAGCGCACACAGAGATAGATCACCACGATTATTAATAGCAGAAAGCACAAAATCATAACCGTATTTAGAAAGAATTGTACCGGGCCCCTAATGGCTCTTGGCACTGCACTTGTGGTCAACATGTGCACCACATCAGATTCATGGTCAATTACACGCCCAGAAGCATTTAACAACAATTCACCGGCGTGCGTCATCATGTGTTCCAGACCTTGCCCATGCAGCACACCTGCTGTATGAGCACTGTCCACTGAAAACAGACTTGTATAATGAATGAGTCTATCTAATTTTTCCTTGGCATCCGCCTGCTGCATGTGCAGGTTTCTTACATTTGCATAAATCATGGCATTCTCTATTGCCATTCCGGGCTTAAGTAAAGTGTGATTAAATTTTATGCCTTCTGTCAAAAACTGTGGATGCACAAAAGCTGGGGTTTGGTGCATTGTCACTTTAACTTTATTGCCATCAGTAATTGCTAAGTAAGTCCCATTTCCAGTCCTATACACTGGTGATTGAAGCTGTGAACATGGAACTTCATTTGCATGTTCGACAAGATCTTGTGTTCCAGGAATTTTAAATAATAAATTTCCGTGCACCTTAACAGGCAGCATATCATAACAGACTTTCCCTACTTTCTGATCGTAATATATCCTCTCCGGTCGCACTTTGTGACACGTGGTGACAGAAAGTGCGTCACCAGTGTACTCAGCGTAAATTCCATTATCAGCCAGCAACAACCTTGCTGCTGACACGGGTGAAATGCGTGAAAGCGCTCGTACTAGAAATGCATTATTCCTAGCTAGCATACAAATCTGGTGACGCAAGGTCTCAAAATTTTGATGTGCTTGCTGTGTGAGCACTTGATATATGAATTGGTGCTGGGTAGCAGAGTTTGGTTCCATCTTCCCTGACCAAAATTCAGCAAACGTCATTTTTACTGCTGATGCACATGCCTTTTTAAACATGATTTTACACATAGCTTCAGTTGAGGAATTATCTATGTGCAAAATTGACAAAAGCGGACCCTGGTCTGTCAAGTGAACCGGCGGGTCCAGACATTGGACATGAATTGGTGTCAATGATTTGATTGTGAAAGCGGTTTGCTCATGCAACAATAATATGGTATCATTTTGCCTCTTACCGGGAAAATTTCCTAAGTGCTCATACGGACACGCTGCGGGAACCAGGTCACGCGGTTCCCACAGCAACACACCCTTACTGCTGGTGCACCAACCAGTCTCTGGAGCACAATTTGGAGCTGAATCTAAGTCGGTAATAAGTTCCCTATAATTGAAAGTTGACACAGAACCAATAGTAATCATAAAATTGTCTACATGTTGCTTAAAACAGTCATTCCACGTCGGAAATTGCAAATCTATTTTTTTCAATGTGGACCAGACCATGGGCTCTATCTGCTCAAGGCCAACCCTTTCAATATCCCCTGTTCTTACAGCAGCATATTTGAGTTCACAATCACCTATAGTCGTTGGGACATACATATCATGCGATTCGTAAATGTAATGCGAGAAAAGCGCGCTGGTGCATGTTGTAATCTCATGACGGCGCGTCTGACAAAAGGTAGCATTTGTAGTAAGCGGGCGGCGCCTATGTGCGTATACAGTCACAGACACATCAAACACTGGTGACATATGTGTGTCACCAAACAATGATGAACTATATAAGGTGCATGAAGGTATTTCGGGTAAAGCTAGATACCAGGCACCTGTCGGTTTAGGACAGATCTGTAACAATGGCAATTCAGCAAAAGCGCAATTTTGCATCGACAGAAAACTTAACAAGCCTATGTACCACACCGTCCTGCTCTTGGCTCCACACACAGCAATTGTCATCAAACAAAATGTCACTAGCTGACTAACCAAGTACTCCAAAAGGCGAGCCTTGCTCTTTGGCACTGCCTCCATGTGCAAGGGATTCTTGTAGGAGGTCTGTCTGTCCAACACCACAAATCTTTCACCCTCCACTGTCTGCGCAATGCGCGAAATCATGTTGCTAGTCGCCAGCGCACGCATACCTTCCGCTGTCATGCCATAGGTCACCAGCGACAGGTCTGGTGGTCTTGAAGAGTAGGCTACTGCAGCCACAGCTTTGGTGACTCTCCAGCGCAAATTGAGACAGATGTTGTGCGCACACTGGAGGATCTTGTTCTTGTTCAGCAACTTGACCACTGCTTGGGGGACTATCTCCATGGTGAGCACAGCTGAAAGACAATGTAAATTTATTGTATTATCAACACACTTATTAATTGCACCTGCACACTCTCACACTCGGAATTTTATGGAAAACATCCAGTCTCATCACAGAGCTGACCACAGCAGCCACATAATTTTGTTCCACACTTCTTTGTAAAGGCTCACCTTTCAGCGCCTCCGAGGCAGCCAACACTGTCACTGGCGTCATCTTCAACACATGCGTCATGGTCAGAAATTCCACGGCGTCCAGATATGTCAGTGCCATGACTCCACAGGCTGGAATCCTGCGTTTGATCTGCTCTGGTGTCACCAGGAAAATGAACTGGTGCTTAGGGCAAACCATCGCGATGTGGCCCATCACCACCGGCGGGCGTATCACCAATTCTGCGGTGGCAACAACATCATCTTTAACATCATTTCCTACATTCCCTATGTGTGACTGTCCTTTGCAGTCAAACTCTTCCACACATATTCCATGATGCTTGTCAATTTTACACTTAGCAACGACATCCTTAATAATACCACATTTAACATCTTTGCTCTTGTTATTTCCACTTTTGTCAGCTGACTCACCTTTCAACAAGTGGTCATTCTCCAGCCCCTGGGCAAACAGCAAATTGACTGCCCACCAGTAGACATCCAGTCCAGCCGCATGGCACAGCCGGTGTTTGGATGGCAGTATATTGCTGGTGAAATCGTTCATGGGCATTGTGGAACCATACTTTGATGTGTCGTTTATGTCCCCATTTGCCACTCGCACCTGTCCCAAGTTACAGCCGCCTAGATGACAAGCTAATTGGAAATAACGCGACTGGTAGAATTCCTGTGGCAGTCCCACGACGTGACGGAAAATCGGCACAGCTTCCGGGAACACGTGCACCACCTTGTTGTTGCTCTTGACCTGGTACTTCCCAATGACAAGGTGTCCATACTCCAGGTCAAAGCAAACGTTGGGGGGCACCTCAGGTCCATCTTTGGCGGGGGCCGGCCCAGCACAGCCAGTGGGGCGGCGCATAGCTGGGTATCTCTGGAGGCCCCGGGGCAAGGGCTGGTCCATTCCTTCATCCCTGGCACTTTGATCTTCATCCTCAGCAAACTGGGGCAGATTTTTAGTGGCGGCCTCTTCTGCCGGCACCATGCGCATCGTCGGCGCCACTGCGTTTGCATGAAAGTATAAATCCCTTATATTTTCACTCAAATTTCGCCACCACGCTGTATATCAGAGCCGTATCCAGGGGCGCGGCAGCCCCCCCTTCCCGGGGCGAGACCAGAAAGTGACCGGAAAATGCGACTTTTTCAACGTCAGCGTAAAAACTTTTGCGCGCTAGCGCGCATTCTTCACCAGACATAAGGTGTTGTCATCAGATGTTCTCCATGTGGCCGCAAATCGTTACAAATACACTAAATGTTGTGCTTTTTGCTATTTTGTATATATATTTACAAACATATACAGCGTTCCATGGCGCTGGCGCCAATGCCAATGGCGCCATGGCGTGGTGCCTACTAATGGCGCCAGCGCCATGGTGCCATTCTGCCACTATGTAGCTAAAATTTTAGGGGGGGCTGAGCCCTCCCCCCCCACCCTCGCCGGCCTCCGTAAACAAGCAGCCCCCCCCCGCTCAAAAATCCTGGATACGCCCCTGCTGTAGATGTATGTACTAATACAGCGGACTTTGAGGCCAATGCCAACTCCAATATGACGCCGTGACGTGGCGCCATTCTCCTACTACTTATGTCAAATTTTACCCCCCCCCCCAATTTTAGTTAAATTTAAGCCGTCGACTCTCTGCTGGAAACTTCTTCAAATTTGTTCCCAATTGTCAAAGGGGGTACACAAATGTCAAACACACACGTTAAAATGGGGCAAATGACGTTGAAAAATTCGGAAAAGTGTGGAAACAACTGTGTCATTTCCATGCTTAACTAAATTCTCGAAGTTTTTAGAATTATCGACTTTAAGTGCCACCTTTTGGACTTTTAAACCATGCTCTGTAAATACCACCTTGTAAAAAGATTCAATTTGAAGAGGGAATTTTTTATCATCATCACAAATACATTATATTTGTTGTTTTCAGGAGGTACAGTTTAGTATCACAATTCGTTCAATTACAAAAATATTTTCTTTCCAGCAATATTTTGTATCCAGAAAAGTGGCACCTATAACGACTGGCATTAATCATAACACAAATGGCAATACAGATACAAGGATGTGATAGCCAATGATCAAATGTTGATTCCATAAAGTGGTGATTGAATCTCTATCTAAACAGTCAAATGACAGTATACATCAATGTGGCGGATTGATCGACTGTGCATCAGCTCAAGTCATCACCGTATTTCCTCGAAATACCCCCGGGCAGGGGTCTTGTAGATTTGGATCCCCGCGGGGGTTCAGATAGGTAGTAAAGCCATATCTGGGAGCTTTATAAAAACGTTTAAAAAAACATGGAGTTGAAAAAAACACACGTTTTTTTCCAACCCTAGTTGGGGAGTCTATAAAAGGTGTTTATAAGCGTCTATCGATTTATATAAGTATGCAGATGGTGAACCCTGTTCTAACACTACACTGTCATTGTATTGAACGTGTGTTCTGCGTTGCCCGGGCAACAAACCACAGCTTGTCATTTACACTCAACTTTTCTTAGGGGGGTATTTCGAAGGGGGTATTTCGAGGAAATACAAATACGGCAATCATAATAACTTATCATTTCTCCAAGCGGTTCGAGCGGGAAAATTCAAATTTCCCAGCGCCACCACAAACAAAAATAATAATAGGAAAAAAATTCCCGCACGTTTATTCTTGACATGTTCATATTCCCTTTGCAATTTTGCGAATTCTCGCTGCAATCTCTCGAAATCCGTTTTTGACCCTGATCCACTGGAGAAATTGGACCTAGGTTCTTCACTGAATGTCGATGATCTTGGTAAGGATGTCGTATCTGTGTTGTGGGGGAAACGAGTTGCGCGAGTTGTGGTGGAAAGAATATGTTCAAAATGCAGAATCAAGATTATTTGAGGTCAATTCCGCAAGTGAAAAAAAAACTAATTTTGATATGAGAGCTAAAAAGTAAAAAAGTAAGTTTATAAATGAAAAGTCAACTTTTCTTAATCTACTTCCCACCACAAAAATCGTTTTTTACTTCTCCACTTGCGGAATTGGCACTTGGGCGTGTTTCTGTTTCACACAAATGTGAGCAAAACTGAATTGTTTTGGATGATTGCAACAGGTGTTTTTTTAGAGTCTTCTCCTTAAGATGTGCATAATTAGTTATCACATTATAGATATTCACCTGTGAAATTTTTTTGTGTTGGTGAAATATATTTGTGGTATTAGGGATGGCACGTGTTTTTTATCAAAAAAACAGGCATCCAAGCCAGTTTTTTTGAAGGAAAACGGCAGCCAAATTTTTTTGTACTTATGCACTAGGTATTTTGCATTTTTTTTGCGCGCAAGCGCGCAATTTCGCATACACATTACTATTTGTGGTTGTTTTCATTGATTTTGAGGCATTTTTAGTATGAAAGCTTTCATTTGTTCATGCTATTGTGTAATAAAAAGCCGTGCTACGTTAGTGTAGTATTCAATATTCAGTAAATGTGCTCCCACATACTTCTACAGTGTGTAGCATCACTGTCAATGTATTAGCCTTCTCTTACAACCTTATTTAAGACTTTTCCATGCTGAACTTCACCCGAAGTCACGACGTTCGACAAAAGGCGATATCTGTAACAAGTCGACAAAAAATGGGTATTTTTGACAGAAATTACCACTTATAATCCTATCCCATGGCTCCACAGCTATTCTATGGCTATATTTAACATCACAGAGTACTGATATACCTGTATGTGTAGACCCATAACCATACCTGGGAGCTTTTAAAAAAACCGTTTTATTTTTTTAAAAAAACGTTGTTTTTAAAAAAAACAGGGTCGTTAAAAAAAACTGTTTTGTGCCATCCCTAGTGGTATATATTACTCTGTAACCTGTGTGTGATTTGCATATTGATGAAATATATTAGTGGTATAAATTACTCTGTAACCTGTGTGTGATTTGCATATTGATGAAATATATTAGTGGTATATATTACTCTGTAACCTGTGTGTGATTTGCATATTGATGAAATATATTAGTGGTATATATTACTCTGTAACCTGTGTTTGATTTGCATATTGATAAAATGTATACATCTAAATGCAATAAAATAAAATTAAAATAAAATCTATGAATACAAAAAGCCCAATTTCTATGAAATTTTTGTTTATTAATTATTATTACCTATATGTTTATTCTATGTATTCATATACCTGGAACTAGATTTCATTGAAAAAATTGAGAGCAGTGTAAAATCGCACCTTTACCTGCGCCAGTAGATGCCCCCAGGGCCGAATCCCTACCAAATGACTCCCGCAAATGCATATCAACATATTTTACTGCGCAAAAAAATGCACTAGCGTGAAAACAGGTGCGCATAAACAAAAAATACATTGTAGTGAATGGGGGTAAATATGCACTGTACTGTAAACGTTGAATAGCAAATAAAAATGTAGGTACATTGAATACTGTAGAAATGGTGAACGCAGTGGGTCGCTGTAAAACGTAAAAGTCCCATATTTTATTTTTAAATTTAGGTATATCACAGGACCAGGAATCAATTGCGGAGCTGGACAGACAAGTGACATAAAAAGTGTAAGGGTAAGTCAGGTGAAAAGTAAATAGACATGAACATATGAAAGCGACGAGTCTCTCAGTACGGAAATCACCCTATCGTTTAAATAACTTGACTTAACATTGACAACTTCGTTTGTATCTTGTCAAATTGTGAAATCGGCACCAAACAAAGCACCAAATACAACAACGAAACCCCCACAAGAAATGACACTGGACAAACAAACCCCATTGACATCGACAAATAAAATCCCATCCAAAATCCAGAAGAAAAAAAAATTATCTTCCCATTCCAGCCAGCGCATTTTGTCCATATATAGCCTCCTTTGTTCCAGCTTTCAGGGTGATGACATAACTTTCAAGGGAGGTACGATCTCGCAATGCAACTAGACAATCTATAACTATTTCGGGAACTGAGTACTGCCTCGCCAGTGATAGTCTGTAAAATGTGTACAGAATGTTACACAGAAATAGTTTCCTGAACTGAGCCACATAAAATTTCTGAGAATATATAATAAAAAAAGGTATATCCAACCTGTTCCTGACATCAGTAACAGTTTTCAGATATTTTATCATCAAATCATTTGGCGCATTATTTTCGTGTAACATAGGTAATAATTGGTGTACTGGTATTGTCAGCTGGCTCTGTAAGAAACAGGCTCGAGTATTTAGGGAAATATAATTTGTGGTATGGCCGGAGTTAAAAATTTTTTTTAAAAACAGACATTTAAAAAACGCAAGCATCGATTTTTTAAAAACGAAGCTGAAAGTTTCTGTATTGATTCATTGGATCTCAAAAAACCTTTTTTGCGCGAAAACTTATAAATCTGTTTTATTATTTACACATTTTAGTTTACCGAAATGAATCATTTCCGATGTCCATCTACCAGGTGTGTGTGCCACAGGGGTCTCCTAGGGGGGGGGCTGCCCCCCCCCAAATCGGCCAGCTATATATCTATCCCGGAGGCCGTTCAGCTATCTATCTATCCCGAGGCAAAATTTTGGGCTACTACCCCCAAAGAACCCCCCCCCCCAAATCGCTCAGCTATCTATTTGGAGTGGTTTTTGAGAAAATTTGCCCCAATTTTCCCTCAAAATCACTAATTTTCGCACCTTTTTATAGTTTTTCATCTTCAAAATTGTCCTTTCCGGCTATATACATCGTTATGTACCTATTTTTAGCCATTTGAAACCTACTTTTGGCTACTTTAAACTGATTATTAGCGATTTTCCCCCTTTCTGCCTTCTTAACATTGAAAAAGCCTATATATTGTGCCCCCGCCAGCCCCCCGAAAATTTTTTGACGGTGCACTATTCCGCATTTTGGCTCATCCCGCACATTAAGCTGCCTATCCCGCATGTTGGCCTATCCCGCATCTTGCTGGTGTAATGTGCGAGATAGGCAGTGTGCGTGATGGGTTTGTGTGCGGGATAGGCCAAAATGCGGGATGGGTCAGTGACCACACATTGCATGTTAACACACCCCCCCCCCCCCGCAGCAGCCGCGTCCAGACATGGGAGCCGCACATGCAGAATGAGCCAGAGAATTTTATGAGCGGGATGGCGCGGCAAACTCAAAGGGCACACAACAATGGAAAGTATTAGTACCAATGTTTGCCCTTGTTTTACTTGTTCAAATTAAATTTAAAATTTTCAAACATGTTTCCATCAATTCATTTCGCGAAAAATGCCCTATAAAAAGCACAATAACGTGCCATTTTTGTTAAAATCAGGTATAATCAATTTATCAAATCATTAAAGGGGGGATTATTCGAGGGGGGAATTATTCAAGGGGGGACTATTCAAGCAAATATGGTAGACTAGTTGACCACTGTAATTTTATCAACTGTAAATCTGTTTTACAACACATTTGACTAACAATTGCAAAAGTCAAATGTGTAGTAAAATAAATTTACAGCTGACTAAAATTTCAGTAATCAGTTACTGTGTGATTGGCCACACAGGATTGAGTCATTCACTGCGTGCAGTTCACGGCTGGCAAATGGCCGCACCTGAGCAATTAGGTAAGTGATTATTGTGTGGGCAGTTCACGACTGATAATATTTTACTTGATCAGCGCCAACCACAAACTGCCCACACAATAATCACTTAATTTTGGCAGTAAAACAAAGGGCAAACATTGTTACTAATACTTTCCATTGTTGTGTGCCCTTTGAGTTTGCCGCGCCATGCCGCTTATGAAATTCTCTGGCTCATTCCGCATGTGCGGCTCCCATATGTCTGGACGCGGCTGCTGCGGGGGGGGGGGGGGGAATGTTAACATGCAATGTGTGATCACTGACCCATCCCGAATTTTGGCCTATCCCGCACACAAACCCATCACACACACTGCCTATCTCGCACATTACACCGGCAAGATGCGGGATAGGCCAAAATGCGGGATGGGCACCTAAATGTGCGGAATGAGCCAAAATGCGAATTAGGCCAAAATGCGGAATAGGCATGCGCCAAATTTTTCAGCTATCTATCCCTCCGGAGGAGCGATT
This sequence comes from Sphaerolaimus hirsutus, assembly GCA_964036195.1. Lineage (NCBI taxonomy): Eukaryota > Metazoa > Nematoda > Chromadorea > Monhysterida > Sphaerolaimidae > Sphaerolaimus > Sphaerolaimus hirsutus. The sequence continues at coordinate 19,418,843 of OZ038451.1, read as the reverse complement.
TGCAATCTATCCAGCCCCCGCGAGGGCCAAAGACTTGTAGACCCCTGGTGGGCCATAATATCCAGGCTCAAGGTGGGCTCAAGGCCGTATCAAACAACATAATCGAAACGGATTTTTATAATAATCACAATATGGAATATGGCAACGAAATATCGGGACATCGTATTGGATGTCGAGCGATATCAGAAATTTTGAAAAATATCGAATAACGATTCAAGAGTTCGCAACAAAAACGACTAAAATAATCTCGAAAACCCACTTTCTGTCCCACCAGGGCGCCGACAAATTTGATCCTGTTCACGGAAACCAATTTGTCCAAATCGGGCCATCTGGCACATTCAGCCAGTGCGTGCACAGCGGTGCGAGTGTATTGACCGGTTGACAAATTGTGGGCGGCGCGGAGCGACTGCAAAAGGGGGTTGTCGGTCCGGTGCCATTTCCAGACCCTGTAAAATTTCACGTGTCACGTAAAAAACCCTGTAAAGTGTCAGGTGTATCCAAATATTATTCTTAAGTATCCAAATTTGATGTGTGTTTTTGTATCCAAATCAAATGATAAAAATGGGCATAATGATTGGATATAAAAACACAAGATTTGGACACAAAAAAATTATATTTGGACACACCTTGTACTTTAAGTCGTTTACATGAGACGCCAAACCCCCGCCCCTAAAAAACAAAAAATAAATGGCACCTGGGGACTAGCGGGCGAATCAATTGGCACATCATAGTGGTACAAACAGCAATGGTGCAGCGTATCTAATAAATTCTGACCCAAAACATTGCGCTCTTCACTTCTGGCAGCTAATTTTTGCCGCTTGGCATCAATATCAACGATTTTTAACTGCCTTTGCAGTAGCATGATGTATTCTTGTAAAATTTGGGCATCAAATTTTAACCGCTCATCGGTGAATGTCGACTGCAGACACCTTTGAAGCGAGCGGATCTGTGAGGTGGGATTTTTAGACGACAATGCTTTTTTTGACTACTCTGAAATTAGGTACAGATAAATTTTGAAGGTGCTTAAGATACGGAAAATGAAATCAGAAACTATATCAAATTCATGTCAGGAAAAACTGACTTTTTTCAAACTCGTTTGACACACCTTAGCGCTGTGGTCGCCTTTAGACAAACACTGTTCAAATTCGAAGGCAGCACACTCGTTTGCTCGATTTACAGCCGCATAAAACGAGCAAAGGTCCTGGGTGCGGCCTGAGCTCAATTCCGCCAGTGGACAAGTGATAAGACAAATGACAGATGTTAGATAAGTCATCAGTGGTAAGTAAAGTGATAATTTTGCTAATAAACAACTAGCATTTCCATTAAGATATTGACTTATAAATTCCTTTGCAGACAGTTTACGTGTCATTCGTCACTAGTAATGAAATGGCACCATGGCGCCTTTATTTGCATCAAGCCTATTACGCGCATGAAAACCCATCACGCATGTAGACCCATTATACCCACGGCCAGAGGGGCAGGGGTAAGAAAGGGGAGGAGCGGGTAACCCCCCCCCCGCAAACCGCCTAGCTATCTATCTATCCCAAAGGCAGATTTTTTTGGCTACTTTCCTCTGAACACCCCCCCCCGCAAATTGCCTATCTATCTTTCTATCTGGAGCACTTTTGAGCAATTTTTCCTAATTTTCACCCAGAATCGCTATTTTTTATACTTTTTATAGATTTTCACCTTAAAAATCAGTAGGTGATAGGGTTGGGAAAAAAACACGTTTTTTTAACTCGATGTTTTTTTAAATAAAAAACGTCTTTTTTAAAAAGCTCCCAGATATGACCTTGTGTCAACATATATAGGTATATCAGACAGTGGCAATACTCTGTGATGTTATATATGACCATATAATGGCTGTTGAGCCATGGGATAGCATTATAAGTGGTGATTTGTGTCAAAAATATCCTCTTTTTTTCTCCTTATAGTCGAATGTTCGTTACTTCAGGTAAAGTTTGGCACGGAATAGTGATGAAACAAGGTTATAAAAGGAGGCTGTTACTTTGGGAGTGAAGTTACACACTGTGGAGGTACATGGAAGCACATTACCTCAATATTATATACTACACCGACATATGACGGCTTATTAACCCATGGTAGCATATATAAATGGATACTTTGATACTAAAAATGCCACAAAACCAATGAAAACAACCACCAATATCAATTTGTGTGTGAAATTGCGCGCTTGCGTGCAAAAATTTTGCAAAATACCTAGTGCTTAGTACTAAAAATTTCGGTCGATGTTTTTTTTATAAAAAAAACATTTCGGATGTCACGTTTTAAAAAAAAACGTTTAAAAAAACATCGGCCAACCCTAGTAGGTGATGTGTTTTATTGCCTATTTTCAGCATGCCGGGTATAATTATATACGTGCCGGGTCTACATGCGTGATGGGTTTACATGCGTAATGACACCATGGCGCCCTTTTCCTGCGCAGCGGCCCCCTTTCAACATTTACCAAAACAGCTGACACCACTGCAGAATGATAACGGGCGTCACTTTTGTTGTCACTTTGCATAACAGTTACCACTTTGTTGGTAGGTTACCTGTCGACTTGCGGAATTGGCACCGGACTGTTTCAAATGCGAAATGTAATGTCGCGTCGCAGCCGGTCGAGATGCCAGCAGCGAACGGAATTGCTGAAAATTTGAAAGCACATTAGAACCGAGGTGTTATGTGCATGTGAACCCGGTGCGCATGTAGACCCTAATTTTAACTCAAAATCGCTTGTTTTCATACTTTTTATAGATTTTCACATTCAACATAACTTGTTCATGTGTTTTATTGTCTATTTTCAGCTATTTTTTGTAGTATATGTGTTATATAGCAATTTTTAGTAATATTTCACCTACTTTTAGCGATTTTTCTACATCTTGAAGAAGCCATATATATAACCCCCGCAAACCCCCCCCCCATCTTTTTTGCCAGCTATCTATCCATTCAGAGGAGCGATTAGTTATCTATCCAGCCCCCTGGAGGGTCAACATCTAGAATACCCCTGACATACACAGCGGGTAAACATCCACAGAGGCACAGGCTCATATTTAGTGTGCTGACAAAGTTTCACGGGCGGCGTGATTGAATGCGGTTTCCGCCGGTCAGCCGCCCATGAATCAAGGGCAAGGCAACCGTGTGATTTAGGTATATCGCATCAAATATCGAACATTTGTGGTATCAAATATAGCCATCTAATACTTTGAAAAATACTGCGACCACACTAGGCGTAAAATGCATCAAACGAAATTAAGGGAGACTTGCTTCACCGCACAGTAGCACATGAGCAAATTGAGTTGGAAAATGAAAAACAGGTGGGAAAACAGACAAGTTAGCAGGAATACAGAAAAAATGTGTAGGAGCTGAAAATTTAGCTAGAAAACGGACTAAATGAGCCGGAATAAAAATTTACCAGCCAGAAAACGGAAGCGGAAAAAGTTTGCCTGCAGACCGGAAACAGGAAATGGAGAGTTGACACCCTACATCAGCCCAACAAAACGCAAACCTGAGCACTCAAAGACGACTCCAAGAAAGCACACACAATAACAATGATATCCCCATCAGATGACGAAATGGCTTCATCCAACAGTTGAGTTTTGTGCTTCAAAGAGCGAAATTGTCCCAGCGAGCAGGGTTCGAATTGCATCAAGCGTGCCAGTGTATCTTTTGCATTTGGTTGGGCATACCTGAAGGGGGGGGTATTTCGGTAATATATGTATGAATTTGAGCCGTACATAAAACAATTTGCCAATGAGATCCCCCGAAGTATTGCAAAGGCAGACACAATAATCGCCCTACACACACTAGTTTTCACCGGGACATTGGTGAAAAGTGGAATGGCAACATGCCGACATCCAGTCTACTATCACTGTATGCTGTGGTTGAGTTTTCAAATTGTCGAATTTGAACTTTCATTTATTTTAATTTTTATTCAATTAAATCATTCAACCGTGTTCTTTAATTTGCATTTGGAAAGTTTTAAGTTTTCACCGAACGGTGAAAACTAGTGCGGGAAGGCACAATCACCGCCGAATTTTATAGATGTTTCGAGGCCAGTAAAAATGTGATGCTCGCAATTAAAGCGCGGGAACGATCAATCACATTTACTAATGCATATCGTCAACTTTCTGATATGGAAATTCTTTTATAATATTTTGTCATTATATTTTACAGGGTGCGGACTGGTGGTGATCCTGGAGGAAAATTCTAAACTACATTAACATGTCAAGTAAAATGCAGAACGTCCAGTAATGGCCCCCCACACACTAGTTGACATCGACACCAAATGTCAACTCGTTCCGATCCCAATTCAAGGGTTGCTGACAAGCCAAAGTACGACAATCAAATGCAAGCTTGGAATTGGGATCGGAACCAGTTGACATTTGGTGTCAATGTCAACTATGTGCGGGTCCATCAAATAATTCCTATTATCTTCATTTGACAATTTCTTTTTCATGACTTTGAAATTTTTACAGGATGTGGAGCTGCCCCGTGATTAACTCCCGGTCGAACTTAACTGTCAACGACAGCAACGTTTGCGTCGAATAACAAGAAGCACTGAGTATCTAAGTGTTCGTTCCAAGACCGGATATTACGTGTTTGAAACATTCTATCGACACAATCGAAGTGGGCTGCTTTAGATGATGCCAACCTCTAAAGTTTGTTTACAAAATAATACAAGATGAGACAACAGTACCGTATTTCCTCGAATTGACCCCCTATCAAAATACACCCAGGTTGAGGAGAATATAAGCCCCATCCGAAATACCCATCCTGTCTTCAATAATGTATTCCCCCCACCTTGAATGATGCATATCATTTACGCAAAGTACATGTATTAATTGCTGCAATAACAATCCTGGATACATCTACGGTGGCAGAATTTACCGTACTGAACTGCATTAACATTGCAGAGATTTTTACTTAGAAGTAGGGATGGCCGGGGGGTTCTCAAAGGTTAAAAATGTTGTTGTTTTTAAACCAGCAAGTTTTAAAAAAACTCAGTATAATTTTTTAGTACTCAGCACGGGGATTTTGCTATTTTTTGCATGCAAGCACGCAATTTCACATAGTTGATTGGGGATTTCATTGGTTTTAAAGCGTTTTTGGTGTAAAAGCTTCCATTTGTTCATGCTATTGTGTCATAATAAACCATAGGTTGAAAAAAACGTTTAGGTTTAACGCCATGTTTTAAAAAACGTTTTTTTTTTTGTTAAAAAACGTTGTTTTTTCAAAGGTTTAAAAAAAACATCGGCCAACCCTAATAAGCCGTGATATGTTAGTGTAGTATGTATCCAGTTAATGTGCCCCCATATACTTCTACAGTGTGAGACCTCACTGCCTAGGGTTGGAAAAAAATCGATTTTTTTTAGCGACCCCGATTTTTTTATAAAAAAATCGATTTCTTTAAATAAAAATCGCTGGGGTTGAAATTAGCCCCAATTCTTGCTAAAATCACCTCTAAAGGTAATAAAAGCCATATAAATTGATAGGCGGTGAACACTTATGCTTTCTGTGGTAATACAAGTGCTGTAGAGCTTTAGAAAAGCTTGAAAGTCAGTTATTTTTAAGTTTAAAAGTAATTAACTAGTTATATTTGCAGCGTGAATTACATATCATCGACCATTTGCAATTTTGTTTGCAGAAATTGCATGTTCTTGTTGAAAACAAAATATAAACATCTTGGGAGTGAACGTGAATGCATTGGCATAAATATTTGATTTTAAAACACATAGCATAACTATGAATAATTTCCGAAATGATTCACAGCCTACCTTACATGCTTGAAAGTACGCAGAAATGGGTGCTACACCACAAAATTGGTTGTAAAATAAATGAAACAAGCAAATGATGGATTGCCTACAAGAAAATGCGCGCTTGCATGCAAATTTTTTGAATTTTCCCTAGTGCATGATTACCAAAAATTTTCGCCAGCGATTTAAAAATAAAAAATCGGTACGGGTGCTGCGATTTAAAAAAAAATCGCTTTAAACAAATCGCTTGCCAACCCTAATCACTGCCGATGTAAATATTAGCTTTCTCTTTAACCTTATGTAAGCACTACTCCATGCCCAACTTTACTTGCATCACAAACATTCAACAAAAGGCGATATACAGGGGTGGGCATTTTCAGTTACCGCTGGAAAAACGCGAGAGCTGGAGCTACGGTTATGAGCTATCACAGTGAAATTTTTACACAATAGAGTATACTCCATAGGACACATATTCTGAAGTTTGCAACCCAAACGACCACATTTTAGGTGAGTCGTGGAACACACAGTTTTTAGTGTAATTTTGTGACTTGACCCCCCTTATCTCGGGACTGGGGGACTATTCGAGAAAAAAACGAATTTGATCGTAGCCCCGACCTCAAACCCCAACATACTCAAAGGGCATCAAAATCGGTCAATGTACGACAGAATGGGACGACAGCAAAGACCGGTGACCCCCCTCCCCTCAAATGCCACCCTCGATTTATCCTATGGGTGACGCCAATTCACAAAATTACACTAAAACTGTGTCTTCCACAACTCACCCAAAATGTGGCGGTTTGGGTTGCAAACTTCAGAATAGGTGTCCTATGGAGTCTACTCTACTGTGTAAAAATTTCACTGTGATAGCTCAACCGTAGCTCAAGCTATCGCGTTTTTCCAGCGGTAACTGAATATGCCCACCCCTGTATATAACGAGTCGACATAAAATTGATACTTTTGTCAGAAATCATCACTTCTAATCCTATCAAATGACTACACAGACATTCTACGGCTATATATCAGATCACAAAGTGCTGCCACCTGTCCAATTCACCCTTATATGTTGACTCATAACCATGAGGGAGCTTTTGAAAATGGTTGTTTAAAAAAACGTGTTTTTTTCCACCCCCACTTAAAAGTACCTTAAAGTTTTTTAGATTTTGGTAGTTATTCACTAGGTATTTTCTGATTTTTGCATGGAAGAGCGCAAATTTTTTGGCAACCAGAAATTTTCCATACCATACCGTACCGGGTACCGCACTTTCCAGATTTACTGTAAATACCATACTGCTAACTGCAAATTGAAGATTTACCCTTCTGTACAATTTGCCGCAAAATTTAAAATTTACCGAGCTGTACCATTTAGCGCAAAGCCGTAGAGTCTGCTACATAAATACATCACTGATAACGTGCAATGGTTTATTTACACTAGGAAAGTGATCAATATGAATAAATTTGATGTCATCAAAATTAAGTTTCTGTCATTGAAATTAATGGCAACGGCATGATATGAAGAGAACGCACTCAGCTTATCTAACAGATTACCTACACAAATCCTCATGCAGTTTATCTTGAAAGGCAAACAAGACAACATATCAAAGAAAACACTATGATGGCATCATTTGATGTTCTCAACATAATTATTCTCAGCATCAAAAATGTCCTTGTTCCAATGACAATGGGAACAGGAATTATTCTATACATTTTGTGCTTTTACGTGCTACTAAAGCACAGAAACACAAAATTCAGTGGCTCATTCTATACACTGACAAGAAGTTTAGCTATAAGTGATATATTGATGGCTATAGGCATGATTGCAGAATATGTTTTGGTGAATGGATTCCAAGCAAAAACAGAAGCAAAATATTTGACAATGATGTACCAAACCTATGTGACCAGTGCACTCTATTTGAGCACTATGTGGCATCAATTTTTCATCAGCATTAACCGG